>QTSX02000726.1:0-699913 GCA_014839935.2 Entomophthora muscae | reverse complement strand
AATCCACATAGAATTAATGATTAACCACCAAGGTGGCTTCAAATATCTTTTTGTAAAATTTCCAATTTTAATACCAGGATTAAGCAGAACAATTAATCCTAACCAAAGTAGCCCAAGATAAATGGCCTGAGACAACATCAACAAATCTTCAGAATAAAATTCTGGAAATTGGGAGGCAACACAATTTTCAGTTTCAAGAATGGGAGGAGCTTCAAAATTGGTTGGCGCAAAATTAACATTGGGCGGCACCAATAACAAAGTTCCAACTGCAGGACCCCATCTTCCAGAAATGATTCAGTTGAGAATTAGATTGTACAGAATATATTGTAACAACCCAGCCACAGGATGCATTTTTAAAAGTAAATTAGAACTGGGGATAAATGATTTTTATTGAGTAAAATTTTGGGAGGACTCAACTCTTAGAGTTGAAACAGTGAAAATTATTCAATATATATCAGAAAATTGACTAAGCAATACCACCTGAGTCTTGACCTCCTATTCCTTCCACATTGTCAAATAAGTATCTGGTCCAGGTTGCAAAGAACCCTTGTGTGACCAGTTTCTGACAACCATGCTGATTAATAAGCTCATATTGGGTGACCCTCAAATTACGCCAATTTATCAACATCAATTTTCAAGGAGGAACCAGTTTCAGCTGACAGACTGGAGCAGCTGTAACCCATTTCTGATTGACTGTTTGATTTAAATCTGTTAACTCAGTCAATTTTGATAAAGGTTTTCCGGCTTTTTGAGCCTTCTTGCTTGGGCGTATAATTCCTGGCATGATGGAACCTACCATGACAGTTACGGGTTAGGGATTTCTTAGTGAGATGAATGATATTCCTTTGACTTGGGTGATATGTTGCTTCTGATTGGTTGTATAAGACGGCAGGAGGTGCAGTGGAGATATTTGTGATTTTTCAAAGGCTTTTATTGGCTTTTTTAAACACTGAAGTGTTTCTGGTTGAATTAGAATTTATACTAATAACCTTCTTATTATTGTTGTTGTGCAAAACCTGGTTTATGTGTTTTAAATTACAATTTATAGGCTTTAAGAGGTTTTTGGATCTATTTTTGCATTTGAAATTCAGTTTAGAGCGTATATTAAATCTGCATTCATTATTTGATTTCAAACACGGATTTGATGGATTCATTTGAACTGTTTCTTTAAGAAAATAATCTGATTCTGAATTTATAAATGCATTAAATTTAGCATCTTCCTTGAAACTTCCTGTATTCAATTTAAAATTATTTTGTGTAAAATGAATGCAATTCCTTACATTGTCAGGGTGAAGTAGAGTGAGATCTTGTTGTAATCAATCAAATGGGGAATCTATACCCAAATTAGGATGACATTACCAATGAGGAGGAGATGTTGTGTGTTTACTCAGAAATGGTAACCCTTGAAGAGTGAATAAGGAAAGATGTAGCAGAAGATTGTGCACAGATACAACAAGAAGACCTTAATTTGACTCAGAGTCAAGGAATCAGCAGCATAGATAGGCTCACATTCAATTTTGCGGGTTTCAGGAATCATTTCAGCAGGAGGAGGAAGATTAACAGGAAATTGCAGAGGTGAGAAGGCAGAATATAGTAGTCTGGTTATTAAAAATCCAATTGGGAAATATTGAAATAAGTGAATCATTGAGGCAAGATATTTATTGAGAGTAAAATATCAAACTACTAAGGTAGTTTGATGGGGACAATTGTTACTTAAAGCCTTTGGGTGCATCTTGATGAGGTGGCCTCCTTGTATATAATATTTAGAAAGCTTGCAGATACCACCAATGATAGTTCTGTGAGCTGTTACCTGACCTCCTTTGAAGTCAGTATTTGAAGACCAGTAGGCCAAAGAAAAGAAAATTGGGTGTGGGGCATCCGCACCCCACTTGGACTCAACTTCCCGTGCCACCACCCACTTGCAATCAATTGTTAGATTTGAATATACAATTGACGTAAGTGGGTGGGGCTTTGGGCCGGCTTTCCCTGGGTGGCAGTGCTTTGGCTGAGTCACACCAAGAAAAACTATAACCATGAAATTATAGTAGTTTTCAAACCTGTTAAGATAAGCACATATTAGTCAGTTTAGAGCGCATGAACTCAGTCTAAAAACAAAATCAAAGTGGATCCAAATCTATTGTAATTTAATATAAAAGCCTTAATTTATTATTTTTTTTAGACTGAGTTCATGCATTCTAAACTGAATAATATATGTTTATCTCAACAGGTTTGAAAACTAATGTATTATTATAATGCCTTTAATTTAATAAATAAAGTCCATCATATATAAATTTATATAAAAATTTACATATAGTTTCTTAATGGGTGCAGAAATTGAAAAGTAGTCAAATCAAAATCCAATGTCACAAACAATGTCATCTTAACTGGAATTGCCTACCCCAGAAGAAAGCTCCCAAGAAGCTAGCTCCAAAAAAACCATGAAGAGTCTGGCCAATCTAAACCAGGCCATTGACAATAATTGGGTTGTGGTAAACCATTGTTGTGATCTGAGGCGCAGCACAGACACATAACAGGAAATCCTAACCTTAGAATCAGATTCATACTAAGCCTTGGTTAGTTGGCAGGAAAGGTGAAGTAGTTACCTTGTGGCCCTTAATAAGAAATCTCTACTAGTTGTGGCTAGAGAGAGGCGCCAAAGTACTTGAAAACACAAAGATAAAAATATTAATAGACCTTGTTTTTATTAGTGATATATATGTTGATTATATGTTGTTTGAGATTACCACAAATGATAAAAGGACAGTAGAATCACTTGCCACATGTATGAGTGAAGTAAGAGAATTGAACAGGGCAGGGAAGATGTCAAGATTTTGGGATCTTGAAGAAGAAGAGAGATTATTTTTATTAGGTGAGTTAATCATGTTGGGATGGGATATCTGTATGAAGACAGATGTTCTTCTATTGGTGTGGATGGTGTGCGCAACAGGCTGTGTTTCAATGCTGGTTGATCCAAGTGATGTGGAAGTCCTGTGGTCCTTTGAGGACGCAACACCGTCAGTGGTGGTTTGGCAGGAATTCACAAGTATCAATAAGTTGCTCTTATTGTACTTTGACACCGCTACTATTTGAACTAGTAGTGATGTTGAAGGGTATTAATTTGTCTGTCTTCCAAGTGATCTTGGAAGAACCTTTTATAGTTGACAGCTAGCAGCCAAACTGGTGTCTAGCTGCAGACAACTCTTACTAGTTAGCCTATCATCCCCAAGCTACTAGTTTTATCCCCTAGAGTTGGATCCCAAAACCTGAATAAGGTTTGAGATGAGGTGATATTCTAGGCTGCTGATTTCTCCTCTTCAGCCTAATATACCTTGACTTTTTTACGGCAATTAAGTTGACACCCAATTTGGCCAACCTTCCCTTGTGCTTAGTATAATGTGTGAAATTTGCACAGGCGGTCTTCTTTCTTACTTCTTGGTGAAACAGGATGTTGTAATTCCCTGTTCCAATCTCTGGGTTGGGTCTGCGTCCCTATTTGGAATCCAGAATCCTTAGCATCTAATTATAGAAGCTTCTGGATTGGTCTGTGACCTGAGACCTGGAATGTCTCAGGTGTCTTCTGACTTAGAAACTATATCAATCTTATTATAGTTTCTCTGTATTCTGGAATAGCTGTGTCACTCTGGCTGTGATCCGTCCAATGTCAACCCACAGCTTCAGTGATAGGGATATGGATCAGTCAACCCTAATATATCAGGATTTCCTGACAGAAGACAAACAGGTGAATTTCCATCTTTGAACATTGACTCATTTTGAGAGGCAAAGGCAAAAGCAAGGGATTTGTCCTCAAAGGAGAACCTAACAAAGGCAAAATTGAAAGAGCGTGAATATTGCATTCACGACAACCATGCACAGGTTTTTCAATTTTGTCAAATGAGTCAAAAAAGGCTTGGAATCCTCAAAAACAGTTACTTTGGTGCTTTTCAGAGCCAAAATAAATTTATGATATCATAAAATTTCAGTAACTTCTGGTGGCTTGGTGACAAAAACTGAGGCCTGCCACATCATTGCCAAATCTCAATTCACATACTGACTTCTTATTCCCTGAGAACTAATTTAGTAGTTCAATAAATACTATAACGTTAAAACCAATATCAAGTTTTAAAGTTTACAGATAATTATCCCCCAACAATGGAGTTCCTTATTGCTTACATGCTTGTGTGGTACTTCATGGTTTGTTGCTTTGTGTAAGGAATGATATCCCTTTCAACCAATTGGGCCAAGAGGCATAACTTAAACCAACAAATTCAAAAATGCAACTGCCTAAAATTAAGAACTCAAAGAATGAAATTAATTTAATTTTAATTGAATCAATGAATTCAATTGAAATTCTTACTTCAAACACAATTATAAATTTTTTCAAAGCCAGAAAGCAAAAAAACAACAAAAACCAAATAAACCTTATAATATATGCTTTAAGTTCAAAAATTACATCAATTTTTCATGCCAGACAACTACCAGCCAAACCTTGGCAACAAAATCTATTTTTAACAACATAAAGTGGGTTTTATTAATAAATTGGTAGCTAATAAAGAAAAATTTAATGCAGAATTGCTTGGACTACCACAAGGATATACAGCAAGGGGCCAATCAAGTAAAGATCAACACCCAAGCTTCCAGAGTACCCCACATCCAAGCCTTTACCACCATGCAAAGACCCAAGTCCAAACCTCAAAGGAAGTACAAAAACCTCAAACTATTAGTTCCTTCTTACCTGAAGTCTGTAGTTTGTTGCAGGCCTAAAAGGCATTGTTTCATCTCCAGGGGTTACAAAAGTGACAGTTTCAATCCTCTGGGCAGGAATCAAATCTGCACCCAGCCTCCAGGCGGGGAGAGCGTATGGTGAGAATTTACCTGCACCTGAATTTGCCCTGAAAAGCAAACATTCAGGTGCAGGAATTATTCCTGCCCTACCAGCAGTTGTGGGGCCTCAAAAGCTATGCTCAAGCCTTGGTGGATTTGGTTGGGCCTGGGCAGGCTAAATTTAGCTGCCCAGGGCTCCCAGTTCAAGCCCATCCTCCATTTATTAATTTGGGGTTCTGTGGGGTTCCTGTCCACCAGTCCCCAAAGTGTGTCCTGGGTCATAGCCAGGGACCAGCTGGAAGGGGTTGTCATTCTCTATTAAAGGAAAATGTATCTCAGAAATATGTATAGGGGTAAAAATGGGCTTTTATTCACTCTCAGAAGGAAGATCCCCTTAGAAACCTTCTGATATATGGACCAGGGGTCAAGGAAACAATATGGATTTGCCAATAATTGGAGTCCTCCAACAATATCTTGTACTACTTGTAATTGGTCTTGGACTCCTGCACCTTAGTCTTAGACTTCTGCTCCTATGACTTGGACTTATGCTCCTTAAACTTGGACTACTGCGCCTTAGAATTATAATCCTGTGCCACGCTTAGGATCCAGCTCCTTATTCTTGGGCTCCTGCTCTGTTATCTTGGGCTTCAGCTCTCTGTATATCTTTAGTGGCCTTGGTATTCCACTTGTATCAGTCCAACCAAGCTCCTGCTGATGATCAAAAGGCTTCCTAAAAACCTCTCAGCAGAAACTCAAAAGGCCTAGGAAAGACCCTGTCAAAGACCCAGAAAGACCCCGTAACTTTCCAGCTAGCTTCCTTCTTATAGTGTCCTTTTCCCAACGTTTCCGCCTTCAAAATGGCTTTCTTCAAAATCTATAACCATTGCCTCTAACTTTTTACTATAATAACTTAAGCTTATATACTTACTTTCTCAAAAGCTTAACACATTAATTCACTATTTCCTTGCTTATACTTTAAGCTTTTGGCTTCCAATCAATCATATTAATCAGGAAACATGCCAGAACTCAACTAATTAATGCAGAGCACAGAAATAGATCATTTCTGAAGTTCCACTGGGATCCAACTAAGAAATCAATTTCCATTACTCAAACCGCTCAAATCAACAACTCTTTGCGCACCAAAGCGTTAACCTGGCCCATTATTCCAGCACCAGTCTATCCTGCATTCAACCTGAACCAATTTAAATAGTAGAATACTATTTAAACTGTTCTTTTTGAACCTCTTCAACGTTTTCTCTATACATTTACAAAAATTGTAAAATCCAAGGAAAATGTCCCACCAAAACAACTTTGTATCCAGCTCTCATAGCAACATACCTTCATCTATCCAGGAACTTAATAAATACATCTCTTACCCACACTTCTATCCAGATTCCTTCTTGAGTTTACTACTAAACCAAGGCAAAATATTCCACATTTTACCACCTTGGCAAATTAATTCAGCAAAATCTTGGCTCATTTCTCCAGACCACCAGTTCTTCATCATCATCTTCTGATCCTTCAGCCAGCTCATATTCCAGCTCTTAAGCTTAACCAGCAATCAGTCCATCTTAGACAACAAACAGCTCTTTCCAGTCTTTCAACAGCTTATCAGTTCTCTGGCTAATCCTTTATCATGACCAGCTACACCTGCATCATGATCTCTGGACCCTTCAACTTATCCTCACTAGGAACCACCTTGGTTCCACCTGCACAATTAACCCTTTTTGGTTCCAAAATTCAATATGAACCAACAATCCCTCAACTAGTCTTTGCTGTGATCAAACAGTACTTCTTAATAGTCTTCTCTGCTGATTCTGTGAACCACCTTAGCTCTTTATCTCAGTCCCTGTTACTAGAACCTGTAGACTCAGGCATGAGTCTACATTGAACTGGCGTTTGACTGGGCCCTCACAAGTGTCAATTCACTTAGGCCATTCAACCATAGATCAATGTCTATGTGTTGTTTTTACTCACCCAGGTGATTAAATCTGGGCTTTCAGTCGCAAAGTAATCAGCTTCACTTCCCAGAGGCCTGATCACACCAAGTTCTGCAGCTGCTTTCCCAAGCAAACCGCCTTGATGACACCTCCAAGCAAATCTATGCCCTTCAATGCTCACTTTGGGTTCCCCCCAAAGCTCCCATAGGGGCATAGACAAGGATACCCTACCAGTACGCTAGGTAGGATGCTTGCTCACAGACCTCCTGCAAGCGTATCAGGGTACGTAGAGCCCTCAAAGCTCTTCCCCTCCCTGGCAGCCCGCGCTACCCTCCAGGGGTCCAAAAATTACAGCCCTGGTAGGCGTCCACTACCATGCTGGCACATACTTCTACCCTTGAAGCCCGTGTTACCCGCCAGGGTCTAAACATTCTTCATCCTGAGCAGCAAACACTACCCATCAGGCTGGATCACTCCCCACCCCAAACAGACAAAGTTCCCTGCTGAGCTATCTCATTCTTCACCCCAAGCAGCCACAGTTCCCTGCTGGGTGAAGACCTCTAGCCCACAGCAGCCAATATCTTCTGCTGGGTGGAGACAACATCCGCCTCTAGTAGTCTTTACACCTACTAGCTAGGCCTTACCTTCCCTAGTAGCCATCATTCCCTACTAGGCCTCTACCTTCAACAAACAACCAAACTTTTACTTGGCCAACATTAGCCCCTCCTGCAAACCACCCAACATGTGGACCGTCACAGGTTCCCAATTAAGAACCCCTTTTTTGATCAAGTTGAGCAGCCTCAGAAATGCTTTTCAGGCCAGCCCAAATTTATTAATTGAATTAAAGATGACCCCATAACACCTGCAACCAACCTTGCCACAGCCAATGACCAGCCCAGCAAAGATAGGCCACTAGCAGGCCAAAAAGCTATACCTGAAGACCTTTAAAATAATAACAAGCCAGACAACCAGATAACAGAATTTAATATGCCAAACCATGTCACCCAGATAGCACATGAAGAATGCCCAGATGCACCTACAGGTGATTGACTATATAAGTCAAGAGCACCTGTGAGGTTCTGTATTGTCATTTTTACCAAATAAAACTTGTTATGAACCTTTGGTTCTCCAACCTATTTTCTTACATATTCTTGATACTATTCCATCTTCAATTGGCCAGATACCAGAACTCACCCTCAGGAGTTAATTACCAAGCCCCAGCTAGAGATCTAGAAGCGCCTGATTATTACTTCCCCCTGATACTCTGTTTGGCTCTGTACATTTCACTGAGTATCCCCCAAACCCTGACCACAAACCCTGGACTTTGAAAAGACTTGCAGTGATATACCCACCCAGACGCTCCCAAAGATTCCTACCAAATTTTCTTTTAAAACAAAGAAATTACTATATAACCTTTGATACTCAATGGGAAATACAACAATCCTTCTGCCTACCTGGTTCTAATGGAACTGCCCTTGACACCCAAATCAACTGTCTCAACCCCTCCCACTTCTGATGCCACTGGCCAGAGTAGTCAATTCCTGGGAGTTCTATACCTGGCACTCACTGGATTAATTGAATCTTTCTTTCTAGCAGCTGGACCATGGGCAGTGGCTGGGAAGGCCCTTTCCTACCTATTAAAGTTAGGTATTATTATCTGGTGGGACATGTCTATACCTGCTTCTGCCCCTCCCTTGCCTGAAGGGGTAGTGCGGTATTCTTGGTATCTTGATACCAGGATACTCAATAAATCTATATCCTCTTCCATATTAGTAGATACTTATTAAATTTAGAGCAGTATGAGACCACCTTTCTTGATGTGTTTCTTCCTTCTTGGAATTATCCTGACATGTTTTTCCAATGAAAAAATTACTCCTCCAACTCTGAAAGAGAAGTACAAAGAATCAGTTTGGTACAGATTCAGACCTCAATACCACCATATGCCCTATGTTGAGATAGTCCATATCCCACCAATTGTTTACCCTCATGCTCCTTGGTATGTTCTTGCCTACACCTCCACCTACTATCTATTATATCAATCCAGTCCCTTCTTGGGAAGGTTTTGGATTATTGGTCAGTTAATTCATATGGTGATGGTATGGATTCTGGTAAGATCATCTTTAGTAAAATTCAATTTAGAGGCCCTACTCCACTTGATTGGAGATTGTCTTCCTAACAACTGGATCCCTGACACTTTGATTTTACAGTGTCTGTGGCCTCTGCGCTGATTTTAGACCCCACCTAATTTTGAAATTTAAGAAATTGTGGAACCAATTTGTAAGATTGTTGTGACCGTACTACAGTTGCATTAGCTGTGGTTTCACAAAGAGGTTGAATTGTGATGAATTTCATAGGTTGAAATTCAAAACAATAGGGTTGGCCTTGGAGAGATTTTCCAGCGTAGTAATGGATTACCCAGGAATCAATTAGGCTGTACTAATTGAGGGCTGTAAAGTAGTTTTAAAAGCTATTGCAACAACCAAAAATACCTCAGATTTAAACAAAATGATTTCAGATTTGAACAAAATCCAAGTTGCGCAAGATTCAGGATTCAATTAATTTATAAAATTTCAGTTAATAAATGAACTTTCAAACAAAAACAAAATTTTACTAGCCCATTATACAAAATTATATCAAACATCAAGCAGTGTAGTTCAAACCACAAACAAAATAAACTGACACAACAAGTGAAATGGATGGATGCTGTTACAGAGTATATTATAATCAAATCAGGATTCATATGAGGCACCAACAGAAGGACTAAAGTGAAACTAAACTTGAGCAATCTAGAAGCAAGATTACACAAGCACAAAAAAAATGAACTCACACAAGATGTGTAGTATGAGCAGCCTAAAATAGAAAAATAACAGTTTAACAGCCAATCAACAGCTATCCAATTTAGGAACAAAGGCATTTTCCCCATTTTCATGGCTCCAGATTTGTATGAAATGATTTTGAGAACCTTCCAAATATGGACTTGAGATAAAAATAAAAATAAATCATTAAATTTTAAAATTTCTACTTTTAGTGATTTTATCCTAGGTTTTTACAATGGTTTTTACAAGCAATATCTTTGACAGCGCCAGCAGCCAAGCCAGCTTCAATGGAAGTGAGGCTCAGAACGTGAAGGCACCTGTTTACACCCAAGCCTTTGAGGCGGGTAACAAGGAAGCTGACCTGTACCTGACCACTGATCCCTATGGCTTTGACTTGTTCAGTAGTCACATAGTGTCTAGCTCTGCCCCTGCTCCCATACACACCCCTGCACAAGCTGCCCACAAACTAACCAATCAGGATGACAACCTTGATTTGGAACAACTTCCTGCTACCAGCCAACCTGCCCCCTACAGCCAATCAGGCTTCAGCTCCCCTGGCCCAGCGCCCTAAGCAACAAATCATCACTGCCCAAATTCTTCAGGAAATTGTGGCACTGAATCTACAGGGTCTGTCCTGGGAACAGATAGCCAGCCAATTACAATTTACCCAAGCTACTGTAATTTGGGAATTCAACAACCTGATGAATAAGGGGAATCTGATTGGGACAGCCAAGAAGCCCAAGAAGGCCCCCAAGTCCCAAATCAATGAGGCGTACCCTATTATGGTTAACCTCTTCCAGCAGGATCCCAAGCTTCCATTGACTCAGGTCCAGAAGCAACTTGCACACCATATCATATGGGTGTCTGAGAGCATGGTGCAGCTCTGGATGTATGAGAAGGTGGCTTCCATACGGGTTCTTATCAATTTTGCCGGTGACCAATGGGATGGCACTGAGGATTCCCCGTATGACACTGCAATCAAATCAACCCTGGTCTGATGCCTGATTAGTCTAACTGATGATGTCATGTTCATCTCCTATTACAAGCTATCAATAGCTTTTGATGATTTTGGCAAGCAAGGAAAAGCTGCTGCCAAGAATAGAGGGAAGAAGGTCAAGAAGGGGACATTCATTGGTGCATTCTGGCTGTTTCAGCCAAGTGTTTTGCTACTATCAGACAAACCCAGAATTCATTGATGGCTACTCATACAGCCATATCCTTGGTGGATTACTCAACTCCTGGGATGGCTCAAATTCCAAGTACTGGGTTTTCTTGAGCCACCAGATGGAGGGTAGCTCCATCACCCTTGAGGCCATCCAGGGATGTGGGCACCAGGCCTCAGTCTACCCCGCTGGCCATGCAGACGTCCATCTGGCTGATGTTGTCTTCTTCAACATGGGATCCACATTATGGGCGCACTGCTCTCAGGATTTCAACAACCTCTATCTTGGGGTCCTTGACCACAATTTTTCTCTTTGGCCACCAGATGGTGGCTGACTTGTTTGCGCAAATGGTTTTTCATGTGAACATGGGCAACAAATCACATAAGGATAAGTGCCTTCCACCTTGGGCCACTGCCACCTACCAGCCCATCCAGCCAATGACTGACAAGGAATACAACAAGCGTTACATGGCAGCCATCACGCAAAATCCTCCTGCCTCCACCCCCGCTACCAACACCCCTAACCTGCAAGCCCAACCCACCCAATCCCAGACCCCCAGGCCAGCACTGCCTCTACGTCTTCCTTCCTGCATTATTCTGCCTCCTAGGCATCACTCTCCACTGCCCCAATAAACCCCTGTCACCAAACTATTTCTATTTATATTATCTTTATTTTGAATTTCAATTGTTCATTTTCTCTTTGTTTATAGTTGGTTTTATTCTTTATGTTCAGCTTATTTCTATAAAATCATATATTTACTATGTTGTGTATCTAGATACAGAACACAGTTATTTTTAGCACTCAAACACACCCCTTGTGAAAATATTAACAACTTTTTGGTGCTTGTCAAAATTTGAATTAGAAAATTATGTGTTAACTTTTTTTAGATAAAGTTGTTACTGATCCAAATTCAAAACCTTAATGATAAACTTTAAGCCAATCAGGAGCCAAGTGATAAAGTGATTGAAACATAAAGGGACATTCAATAATTCTTTGGTGTATATGTGCTAATTAATATGATTGGCTGGATGTTTTGCCATTGTACACCTGTTGTAAATTGCGCAATTAATGCTATTTTGATATGGCCTTTTAAATATTGATAGTTGCAAAGATCTGGCTGGGTTTGCTTTTGATTTTGGATATTCCTTGCCTTCTGTAAATGGGTCTGGTTCAATATCCACCCATTCCGGATTATTGTACCTGTCTGTGATTGATCCTGGTATGACCTCATCCCAACGTGACCCCCTCAGCCACTCTGTCTTCCTAATGAGTGATCACTGTTCCTTGTCTACTATTTAAGTAGAATCATTTCTCTTAATAAATACAAGTTTATCCACATTTGTGTTGGCTTTCATAATCTTCAAGCTTTTTCTTGTCCTTTTTTACAAAAGGACTTTCTCTTCTTGTTTTCCAGGAAATTAAGGTATGTGCCCTTTATTTTTCCCTGAAGGCTAACCCAAGGCTAGCTTCAAACCTCAAATCTTTTGTTATAAAGATTTCCTGCTGTATCCTCCTGGATGTTATCCCCAGGAGCCAAACACAACAAAATGGTTCTCACTACAGGGGCTGCAAGCCCCTTGGTTACCCCATTCCCACACACATTCTCTGGTACTTCTCCCTTTGTTTCTGAAGTACCCAAACAACCTAAAGTATCTAGTCCTCTTCTAGAAGAAGACATCACTGATGCCCCCTAAACTCCTATGCTATTGGTTCTGTCTCCTGGGCCTGCATGGGCCCCTTCCAGCTTTCTCTCTCAATTACAAGCAAGCTTGTGCTGCCGCTGGCTCCCTTCTCCATTCTGGCACTGTGGAAATGCACACTATTCCTGGCCTCCGTCCCGGGTACGCTTCTGAATACCTGTACTCCTTCCTTTTGGACTTTGGTCTCCCCCCTGCGCTGATGGAATCCATGGATATAATTGGCGTATTGGTCAACCAGTTCATCCAACCTGCCCTAGTTCACCATCAACTTGCCTTAGGATCCCAGAATCAACTATTGAATGCTGTAGCCACCGCCGTCTCAAACAATCATGCTCAAAATATGGCCTATCAAGAATGGTCCCACAGTCTCTTTGCGTGTATTTCTTACAACCAGCACAATTCACTGGCATCACAGAAGTACTTAACCTCCTCCCTGAACTCCCTTTGTTCCTTGCTCTCTGGATACATCAAGGATCAACTATGCAAATTGGATGAACATCAGGCAGCGTGGCGTAAGAAAATTGAGGCCTTTCTGCTAAACCATTGCCAGGATTTTGAGACTCTGGTTAGTGAACTTAATCAATTCATGGAGCATGTCAACTCACAACTTGAATTGGTAGGAGCTCATGTTGATATTTGGAGCCGCCATCTACAGCATCAATACAGTCTAGATAAGGCTGCACTAGGTGACACTCTATATCAGGTGCAAAATTATGTGGATGATAGGGTAGCGTCTATCAAGGTGACTCCTCCCACTCCTCCTGTCAAGATCCCATCTGATTTTGAAGCCAAGGTATGGTTGGCAATTGCCAAACTCAAGGCTACCACTCAACGTCCAGCTTCTGTTCAGAACCCCCCTCTAGTTGAACCTATTCCTGACCCTTGTATTGCTTCTCTCACTGATCAGGTGGCCACCTTGTGAGGAGAAATTGAGTACTTAAGACTGCGCCTCTCTAATTCTGAGGATTTGTTATCTGAATATGAAGATGAAGAGAAAGGTGAAGCCGTTAATACTCCTGCTCATGGCAAACATGGTTATTGCCCTGGTTTGGAAGGTCAACCCCAGGTAAACTGCGCACGTGCACTAGATCAGCTTGCAGAAGTGACAAATGATGTAGCTGATAAGCAAGACACATTGGAAAGAGAGGTAAAAAATCTCTCTTGCTTTACCGAGACACTGAATGGACAAGTTGTCCCCTTGATTGCGCAGACCACTTCCCTGACCACTTGCCTCAATGAGATTGTTGGCACCTTGGCGGTACAACAAATTAAGATTGATGAATTTGGGACTGCTGCTGCCATGTCTAGGGATATTAGTGGACAGAAAAGTTCCACCTTGGATACCCTAGAGGAAAGCCTTCAACTCCTCTGGGCCAGATAACCTGCTGCCAAATCTGAATTTGAAGGCAACCCTCATATTGATGTCCTCAATCCTGGTGAAAACAGTCAGTTCATGTCCTTGTCCATTGACCCTAACTACAAACCAACCTTCAAGCAGATATTTGATCCAAAAACCTCTACTTTTGCCGCCTTTCTAACCATTTACAAAACTGCAATGCGTAGAGCTACGGACAAACTCAAAAAGGAACATATCCTCACCTGCCTCCATCCCCCATGCCAAGAAGTAGGGGTCCCTGAGCTCTCCTCCATTGTCACTTGGGAGGACATGAAGCGCCTCCTTATTGAGGAGTTTGGAGGAGATCTCAGCTTGGAGGTCAAGAAGGATGCATTTATGCACATTGCCTTTAAGCCCAAGGAAACCTTGGCTGAGTTCACAGATTGTTTCTACATTGAAGGCCAGCAGTTAATCACTAGTTGACAGTTAACTCCCTGGGAAGCTTAAGTGGCTTGTTCAAATGCTTTGAAAGTGAACCAGCTTCTATACCTACACTTTAGGCACACAAGGCTTCACTCACTTCCATAAAGAGCATTAAGACGCTCTTGCAAGACATACATTTGACCCATGGAGGTATGATGGTACATGAAAATAAAGCCAGTAATACTGGAACTACCTCTTGTACACTGCACATTATGACCCTGGGTGCTGGTGGACAGGCTAAGAGGCAAGGTTGTCATAACTGTGGCCAAATTGGGCACCACTTGCGTACTTGCACTAATCCCTGAGTGGAAGGTTGTGATCCTAAGGAACAGGCGGGAAAATAGAGGTCAGCTTAGAAACAGAGACGCTCTCTGCTGAGCAATCTCCCCCGTCTCCCCCTGATCCTCTGTCTGATAAAAAATCTCCCTCTTCCTCTGGCCCAACTATCCTTCATCTGTTTCACAACTTCTCCAGTGATTCAGAACCTAAAAATTCTGATAGTGAAGATTCTGATAGTTATGGCTATTCTGTCTTGGCTGTTCCAGAAACTATCCCTGTCCCATATAAGCTTTGCTCTGGGAAGACCATCACCACTTCCTGAGTACCTGCAAGTGAAGCTAAGTCCATGGTGGCTTGCCCTTACCTAGCTCAAGCCCATCAACCTCCCGTCTTGGTCAACTCTTCTGAGGAAGCCACCAAGCTAGCCAAAGCCCTCTTCCAAAACGTAACTGTATCTCTCCCGCTACAGACTGTATATAAGGAGATTCCTTCTTTAAGGTGCATGTTATCTAAATGGGAAAAGGAGCTAGAGGCTGAGCAAGATGTGCTGGAAGTTTTTCTCCCCTTTGGGAAAGATACAACTCACGTGGAAGTATCAATCCAAAAGGTTAAGATCAAAGCCATCTTGGACACAGGTTCTCCAGTCAACGTGGTATCTTCAAAACTAATGAAGAAACTTAAGTTGGCCCCTGACCTCAACTACATGTAGTTGTATGGCACAGCTGGCATGGCACAAACACAAGACATTGGTGCCTACTCCTCTCTACCCATGAGGTTTGGGAAACTCCTCATTGCTTCCCCCGCTGTAGTCCTTGAGAACAAAAGCTATGACCTCTTGGTTAGTACTCAATTTATCTGAGAGTATAAGGGGATTGTTAACTTACAAGATGGATACATTTTGCTCTTAGGATATGAGGTTCCTTTGATTTTTGAGGAACCTCCGCCCCTCCCAGGAAAACGTCTTAGAACTTGAGTGCTTGAGTACCCTACAGGTATCTTCTCTCTCAAGTATAGGATTCACTCCTCCAACATGAGCACCCCTCCTCCTTCCTGCCCTGTGGAAGAAGGGGCACTTCTGTTAGCATCAGCGGCTATCACCATCCCCCCAGGCTCTCAAGTGGTTATTGATTCCAAGATTTCTTATGAGCTACCTGAAAAGTTGTTCTTAGAACTTTACTCACCTGAATCCCTAAGTTGTAAAGAGCCCCGCCTGTGTCCTGGGATTATAAATCAAACCCACAAAGAGCCTGTACAATTACTGCTTGCCAACCTAACGGCCCTGCCCATGCAGGTGACCCCAGGCCAGGTTGTAGGGCATGGTCATATACTGGGAGCAGAACAAGTGGCCTCCCTATACCCCTTTGGAACTTTCAGTGATTTCAATCTACCTGAAGACAATCCTCAAGTTCTCTCCTTGTTCACTGCTGCTGATTTCCCCCAACTGTCTCCTGTTCAACAAAAAGACGTGTTGGTCCTGCTCAATCAGTTCAGCGACATCTTTGCCTCTGGACCTACGGACTATGGCCTAGCTAAAGGAGTCATCCATCAGATTGATACTGGGGATGCAACCCCTTTTGTGCCAAACCATACCGTCATAGTAGGGTGGAGGATGCTCAAGTGTCTAAAGAACTCAAGCAACTTCTGGATGCTGGGTTACTAGCTCCTTCCCAAAGTCCTTGGGCTTCCCTGTTACTGATTCTCAAGAAGAAAGATGGCAGAAATTGCATTGTAATGGACTATTGCTGCCTGAACTCTCTCACTAAGAAAGACTCATACCCCTTGCCTAGAATTGATGATGATCTCAGACGGCTGGGTGGTTCCAAGTTTTTCTCAGCCATAAATCTAGCCTCTGGATACTGGAAAGTTGACTTATCTCCTGAAGATTGAGAAAAGGCTGCGCTTATTACTTCAGAAGGCCTTTTTGAACCCACTTGTATGCCCCAGGGGCTCTGTAATGCCCCTGCTACATTTCAAAGGGCTATGGACTCCATCCTACGAGATCTAAAGCTCTCTTGTGTCCTTGTGTACCTTGATGACATCACTGTATTCAGCGCTACCTTTACTGACCACTTGGAGCACCTCAAGGCTGTCTTCAGCAAGATTTGCAAAGCTGGCTTGAAGCTCAAACCCTCCAAGTGCTCCTTCTTTAAGGACTTTCTTGAATTCTTAGGTCATGAGGACACCCAAACTGGAATTTTCCCATGAATTACAAGGCAGAAGCCATTGACAAGATGCTACCTCCCATAAATTTTTGAGAGGCTAAAGTATTCCTTGGCATGATGGGCTACTGCCAACAGTTCATACCTGATTTTGCTGAACTAAGTGAACCCCTCGTCCAGTTGCTTTGCAATGTCTCTTTTGAGTGGACTGACAGCCAACAGCAAGCATTCAAAGCATTGAATGCCAAGCTCAAAGAGGCTCCTATCTTGGTCTATCCTGATTATGATAAAAAGTTCATTCTGTACACTGACACTAGTGGAGTAGCTGTGGGTGCCATCCTTTCCCAGCGTGACAATGAGGGTGTGGATTGACCTGTAGCCTACTCTTTGCAGGTCCTCAATAAGCATTAGAAAAACTACAGAGTCACTGAGAAGGAATGCTTGGCAGTGCTGCATGCGGTGAAACAGTTTTGGCACTACATTTATGGGACCCACTTCACGGTAGTCACAGATCACTCCTCCCTCAAATGGCTGTAACAACTAAAGGAGCCTGAGGGCCAACTAGCGTGTTGGGCTCTGCGTCTACAAGGATACAATTTCACTGTGATACACTGTCCTGGGGCCCAACATCAGAATACTGATGGTCTGTCAAGGATGCCAATACTAGCTATTCATCCTGCTGATGCTGATTGTCTATACAATTTAATAGGGTACCCTGACTCTTGGACCACTGAGCCAAAAGACATCTGCTTGGCACTACAGACCCTATCCAAGGACACTATAATTTGTGATAGGCAGCTCTTCAAAAAGGTTAACAATGCCTACCTACCCTACGTTTGCCCTAGCATGAGGATAGCCATTATCATCCAAGCGCATATTGACACTGGCCATGGAGGCATAGCAAAGACTCATGACTGGTTGTGCAAAAACTTCTATTGGGAAAACATGCGCCTCCTGATCCCTGATGTCCTTGCCTCCTGTCATTCCTGTCAGCTCCAATGCCCTCGCCTGTCCCAACACCAGTTCAAGCTCATCCCTCCAAAGCATGCCTTCCCCACAGTGAGTATTGATGCTGTTGGGCCTTTCCCTTGGTTTAGGTTGAGATGTCGGTTTATATTAGTTGCTGTAGACCACTTTAGCAAATGGGTTGAGGCCAGAGCAACAAAAGAAATAACTGTTAAGACCACAGCTACTTTCTTGCTGCAAGACATTTTCTATTGACATGGCTACCCTCAAGTCCTTCTTTCTGACAATTTTACCAACTTTAATGCTTGCCTCGTCACTTCTATTGTCAAAGCTATAGGGAACCACCAATTGTTCTCCGGGCCATATAACCCCTCAACCAATGGAACTGTTGAACAAGCAAACTCCAACCTTGTGTCCATAATGAGGAAGCTCACGCTCTCTGACGCTGCCAATTGGGATATGTTCCTCCCTGCTGCTCTCTTTGCTTCCTGACTCAGTAGACATTGAGTGACTGGTCATTCCCCTTTTGCCATTCTGTATGGGCGTGAAACCACTGCCCCCTCAATCTTGGGACCCCCCCTTGATCAAACTTGATGTGTCTGCAAATCCTGAGGCCCATGTTAAAGACTTAACCAATTGTATCATTGACATCCAAGCAACAGCTTATTCCACTGCTTACAAGGTCAAGGCTCTGGAGCTCTCTCTGTCCAATGCTGCTAGAGCCCCCTCCCTGAGTACCAAATAGGCGATCTAGTTCTCTACTTCCAGAATTGTACAGGTGGTAGAGCTCATAAGCTGGATTCCCTCTTGGTCAGGCCATGTGAGGTCACCTTTAAGAAGGGTGTTGAGTATACCGTGAAACTACTGTCTTCTGGACGTCCTTTTGCCTGTTTTTACTCCAAATTTCTCCGCAAATATCAACCCCCTGTGTCCAATCTTGAGGGGGGAGATGTTGTAAATTGTGAAATTAATGCTATTTTGATATGGCCTTCAAATATTGATAGCTGCAAAGATTTGGCTGGGTTTGCTTTTGATTTTGGATATTCCTTGCCTTCTGTAAATGGGTCTGGTTCAATATCCACCCATTCCGGATTATTGTACCTGTCTGTGATTGATCCTGGTATGACCTCATCCCAACGTGACCCCCTCAGCCACTCTGTCTTCCTAATGAGTGATCACTGTTCCTTGTCTACTATTTAAGTAGAATCATTTCTCTTATTAAATACAAGTTTATCCATATTTGTGTTGGCTTTCATAATCTTCAAGCTTTTTCCTGTCCTTTTTGTCAAAAGGACTTTCTCTTCTTGTTTTCCAGGAAATTAAGGTATGTTCCTTAATTTTGCCCTGAAGGCTAACCCAAGGCTAGCTTCAAACCTCAAATCTTTTGTTATAAAGATTTCCCGCTGTGTCCTCCTGGATGTTGTCCCCAAGAGCCAAAATCAACAACGCCATTGAGCTGTGGCAAGTTGTTGATGGACTAGTGCCCAATCAGCTACTGGGTTAGCACTAGTCCATTAACAACTTGCCACAGAGGCAATGGCGTATAATGGCAAAACATCCAGCCAATCATATTAATTAATGCACATGCACCAAAGATATATTGAATGACCCTTTATGTCACAACAATAACTTTATCACTTGGCTCCTGATTGGCTTAAAGTTTATCATTAAGGTTTTGAATTTGGATCAGTAACAACTTTATCTAAAAACAGTTAATACTATAATTTTCTAATTCAAATCTAACTGATCACCAAATTGTTGTTAATATTTTCACAAGGGGCTATGTCAAGCGCCAAAAATAATATAGTAATCAAGGAAACAATGCCAACACAAAGCAAACAACACATATTGAGATGAGCGTAAAACATATACAAAATGGGTAAAAAGATGGGACAATGTAGTAGATGGGAAAAAAAGGAATAAACAAAGAGGCAACAGTATCAAAATAATACAGAATTTATTGGGGCAAAAGCTATAAAAACATATGAAAAGGTCAGTAAAAAAATCAAATGAGAGATCTTGAAAAACCACTCAAAGACCTCAACTTGGTGATTGCCAAAATCAAGGACATCAACCGCAAGGTCAGAGCCAAAGTGAAGTCTGCCGTCCTTATAGGGGAAAATTTTAAAAAGATGTCTGTCAAGGCACTCATAGCCAAAATACCAGACACCCCTGAGAAGACAATTGAGTGTCTTCTTAACATTCAGAAGACGCTGGTTGGGGGCCTCCAGTTTAAGGCGTACAATCTTTCTGTGCTGTCTGTCTGGGTTGACAACCCCAAGATGTATGAACATCTCAAACCTACCAAGCGTTCCAGGGCAGAGGATACTGAATTGCCAGCACAACTGATTGCGCCAAGAATGGTCAAGCTGGCCAAGGCTGCAGGAAAGGAAGAAACACAATAAGGTAGCCTAAAAAACAAAATTAATAAATTTTCAAGATACTTACCTTTTTTCTTAGAAAATGTAGACAGCAAACTCCGCTGAGTCCTGGTCCCCTTTGTCCCAGCCACCTTTTATGCAAATTATGCCACTCATGTGGCCAAGCAATTGTATCTGTCCCCCCCTGTTGTGCAGGAGCTGGAGGACTGCATCCACGGGTCCTTTCCTATGTCCAGGGAGGCATTGGCTGGGCTGACACATGGAGAGGGGGCATCTGAGTGGGCAGTTACTGCCTACAAGGATGCCTAATTAGTCTGAATTAACCCAGTGGATCTCAATAGAGTTTGCTGTGTAAACTCCATTGAGCTTTTTGAGAAGTCCTGGTGACGCTCCCATTCAAAAATGTAACAGAGATGGGCCGGGCTCATGCGGCTGTCCGCTTCTGCTTCCTGTTGGAGCATACCCTATCTTACCTTCTGGACAACTTCAGGCGCGTGGTGGGGAAATTGGCTGTTGCAGATAACAGCCGTCAAGAAAACTAATATCCTTCTTGCGGACTTTGGGCTAGCCTGAAGTGCAGATGAGACAGGGCTCCCCTTGGCAATGGATCTTACCTTTGCAAAGACCAGGCACAAAAAGAAGATAAGTGTGGTCTATAATAAATTATATGAGTCACAGAAGCCTTTGCTGGGCAAAGGCTTCACTTGGTGGTTTACCTCAACTATCTTTTCTTCTTTGGAATGAGCGCCAGCGTAGAGGATCTAGACAGGGTCCTTCTGGGAATCAACAAGGTCTGGCTTGCACTTGACGGGAAGAAGGTCCCCCTGGATATGACTTGTGAACCATGTAATCCAAGACGCCCTGGTCCTGGTCCTGGCAGGGATTTACAGGTTTGCAGCCCCGCCCAAAAAGCTGCTCCTCAGTTTTCATCTAACCCTACTCCCCTTCACCAGCAGGAGGGAGTTTTAATAAGGGTGTACCACCATCCACGGTGTGTCAGTGGAGGTTGTGCGCCATCTCCATCACGGGGTGGTTACATACCAAAGAACTCACTACAGGTGTTTGCAATAAATTCTCTCTTCTAATAAATTTCATTAAAATTCATGTTATTTTTATTATAATAAAAATTTCTAATTCTTATTTCAGCAAACCAGTTTTGCAAAATATATTGCAGAAACAGGCTTCATAAAAGCATAAAATAATACGTTAATAAAAGAATTTCCAACTTGTACATTTTACGTTTAATTTTTATAAGACTATTTTATATTTTTTTGACAAAGTGGTATAAATCTATTCACGTAATCCAGTATCAAGCGTTTAGGATTACCTCAGATGGCATAATAAAATAATATATAATAAAATAAATAAATTACTTACATCTATTGATGGTCCTGCTGAATGTGATTGCAGGCGTGGAAACATCTAAATATAAAATAATAATTTATAAATCTTGAATATTAAAGAAAGAATATAAAAAACAATCAGAATAGACAGGCCATTTAATTGATTGGCTCCTTAGCTAGGCTAGTAGAGATTAACAATCAGCGTGGCCATAGAATTTGGCCACTGTCTCAGCTTGGAGGGTGTGAATCCCAGACTGCAGAAAATTAAAGAGGTCATCAGTCCCAGTTGGGATTCCTTGCTTGACAACTCACTTGAGGCACCCAAAGACTTCCTTGGTGGGATTTAGGAAGGGCAAATAGGCTGAGAGGAAGAGAAAGCGCAAATTTGCTATGGCCAATTGCTGGGGGCCCACAGCAATGCTGGTGTCAATTGATGGGAATTCCTGAAGAATATCTGCCACCTTGTGGAGACCAAAGTTATCCAACACAATGATGTTGGTGAAGCGCAGGCTTGTGCGCCTCAGGTGCTCCTGGACCAATTAGAGAAAATATAGGAAGGTCCTGCTATTGTGAGAACCCAATATCAATTGATCAAGCTCAATCCCCTTTGGACCAAGGAGAGCCACCATGGAATAGGCTG
The DNA here is from genome assembly GCA_014839935.2 of Entomophthora muscae. Lineage (NCBI taxonomy): Eukaryota > Fungi > Entomophthoromycota > Entomophthoromycetes > Entomophthorales > Entomophthoraceae > Entomophthora > Entomophthora muscae. Next base: position 677,886 of record QTSX02000726.1, on the reverse strand, counting down.
TGGCGCAGATTGCAGCACGCCAAGCTACCCTGTCATTGGTGCCTTTGAGGACATAGCCATATCCATTACACATTGACAAGGCAAATGCTGATTTGTCATATAATAAAATTGGACAGTCCCTTTGGCTTTTGAGGGCAGTGTAAGCCTCAGTGTAATTTTTCCAGGTCTTGATGTTGGTTGGGTTATTCTAATTTTATGAAGATACCCTGAGCTTTTTCCAGGAAAGTGCATTCCCTTCACCAGATGGTAGTAAAAGGAAATTGAGGCCTAAACCCCAAAATTAGATTTGACTATTGTCTGTATATTTTCCATATGGAGATGGAAATCTTGGTTTATTTACTGGCAGATTGCTCATTTGTGCTCCTTAATGAGCATGGTGGAAATGTGCAAGAATTTCTCCATGGCAAGGACTTGGCCAGTATTGATTAATTTGTAAAATGTTTTACTGGAGTATTTGGGATCCACCCCAACAAGGGCTGCAGCCATCTTATAATTACCAGATTCCTGCATAAGCCTGAGAAGGATGATGCTCTTTATGTTGAGAATGAGCTTTCAGGTGGCTTTAGCGGGAGTAGTTGAATCTAGATCCTGTTCAGGGACTGGCACACAAGGCATGGACACCTTGTTGTAGAAGGCTGCAACCTTCTTTAACACAAGCTGTCCCTCTGTAGTTCTGTAGAACTCAGGCTTCTTGTCATCCTCCTGATTGCCATCACTGACGTAGGGCTTGTAGCTAGTATCAAGTACAGGCTTCACCTTCTCCAGCATGGATGTCAGGACCAACTCTTGCCGGTACACAACGCTGAACACATACAAAGTAAGTTTTACCTCCTTGTTTCTAACTTTCTTGGTGAAGGTAACCTTGGTTGGTTTCCAGGTCATCTTGGGGACCCAAGGGTTTATGCTCTTCACCCTAGCAGCTTGTGCTCCTTGAGCTGGCTGTGTCAGTGCAGCGTCACTATGGAACTCTCCTCTCCCGTCTCCTCCTTGAGTAGGCACTTGGGTTGCACTAACTCTATTCTTTGACCCACAAGGGCAACCGCAACCGCGGCGCACACCAGGTGTATTGGTACTCTGATGTTGTGTTCCTTCCATTTTAAAATTTAATAAAATATTAAATAAATTTCAATTAAGTTACTCCCTAATTTTAATTTTTGCTTTTATCTGAATATGTATATTTAAATATTATTTTTCCCCACCTGATATCCCAATTATAGATTTTTTATTTCTAATTAGTTGTTTTTGGTTTTACAACACCCATTTTAGAATACTCAAAAAAATCCACCCATTTTCCTAGATTTTACTGCCAAATTCAAACACCCAACACAATATTTTTAAAATTTATGTTTCAGATCTTGTGTCTTATTTTAGATACCTTGGTATCATTCATGATTACAATCCATTGCACACATTGCGTGAGTGATTTTGTTTACGTAGTGAGTTGTTATTGTATTTTGTTTTTGGATTGAGTTTTGACTCACCTTTTTTGGGTGTATTTTGCTACCAATTTACATAATAAACATGTGTACACTAAAAGTCAACTCACACCATTTGTTTGTGAGTCCATGTATTTTGGTTTGTATTTTGAATGTTTTTGCTTTGCATGTGAGCCCTTTGTTGCTGTGTTGACCCATTTTATCCATTAACGCCAAAAATCCCTGTTAACAGAGTGAATATTTTAACCTTATAGTTGGAATTTGCTTAAATCTGAAATCATTTTGTTTAAATCTGAGGTATTTTTGGTTGTTGCCATAGCTTTTAAAACTAATGTACTGAATAATCTGAACAATTCAGATTATGAGACTAGTTATCTCAAACTGTCTAATTAACCATGGAGGTTAATTGATATCCAGGAATCAATTAGGCTGTACTAATTGAGGGCTGTAATAATTAATCTGAACGGTTCAGATTATGAGACTAGGACGCTCAAACTTCATTTTTTAACTGGGAAGGTTAATTAATATATATACCCTGGAATATGATTAATGGGGATTTAATCATAGGGCCAAAATGGACTTGACTGTGTCAAGTAAAGACTTGTTGTCTTCAAACAGATTAATTAACTGGGAAGGTTAATTAATATATTGTCAGGTATTCTTCTCTGACTACCTGACTCTTATTGATAGCCTTGGGAAAAACATAGCTTCAAACCAATACCAGAACAAAGATTTTGAAGACACCCAGTCAAAAACACAACACAACAGTCTTAACAATAATACTTGGCATTTGGAGACCTTGGGGAACCAGATTCAAACTCAGAAGGCTTCTAATGAATGTATTGTTAGTTCCAGATCAACACAAACCTTTGATTTACCTTTTTATTACCTTGTGATTCAATCAGTTTTTGCTTTTGAAAAGCCTTTCAAATTTGAAAGTGTTTTTAATAAGTTTGTAAACGTCACTTACCGCCTTGCTCCTGATTGGCTGCGCCTAGCTTTCCAATCAAACAGTGACCCACTCTCTCTGCTTTTAGTGCAAGCTCTGTACTCTTCACTATTTGATCTTCTGCTTGTATACTGTTTGATTAGCATGAACATTATGAGATCTTTCTGGCTCCTCTACTTACACCAGGCTAGTTAGAGAATAATTAAGCAATTATTTAAGATGCACTTAAAACAGGTGAAAATAAAATGATTAACTCAGCCATTATTTTCAAGCTATATAAGCTCTAAACCTTTCTTCAATTCAAATGTTCCAACAATAAAGATTATTCCACTCCTTGCTACTCCTCCATTTTCTGATAAAACACATTTTTTGAAGCCATGAGAGGAATTCTATTCCTATCCTGGTTTCTAGTTTACTTCTTGACAGTGGTGTTGGCCTTGGAAAATCCAACTCCTAAAATCAACTGGTACAACTCCTCCCCAGATGACACCCACCAGAAGGAATCCCTCGCCCATGGATGGTTCAAATATCCTTCTGGACATTGGGGATGTAAATTCCACTATGGCCGTTTGTTTTCTACACCACCTACTGAACCTACTCTGGTTAGACCTTACGCCTCCTTTTACCTCTTGACGTATTTGGTGGGTTACTATCTACTTGGATGTTTCAGTTCTATGTTTGGAAGATTTGCTTACCTAGGACACCTTGGACATCTTGCAATGGTCATGGTTCCTATTGGCTTGGTAATATAGGTTTGAATATAGGGGCTTTGGCCCATCAGCTAGGGAGTTTATTCCCTGCCAAGTGGGTCTCTGACATATATGCTTGGAATATAATTAATGAGGATTTAATTATATTGTTTAATTGCCTTGACTGTGTCAAGAAGTTTGGTTAAGGTTAACCAAAAGTAAACCCCTGAACCATGGTTTAAAAGCACTGTTTTGGCAAATTTATTAGGTTGAAAAGCGCCGCCGCGCCGCCTAATTGATTTGTAAAGCGATACCCAGTAAATGTTTCAGGCGCTGCCTGGGAAAGTTCCTGGGCACTGCAGTGGCGCCTGGTTTGAGTTTTGAAGCGTTTAATGGGGTTTTAATGCAAAAACCATTAAATGTAAACAAAACAGCTAAATGTAGACAATGGTGTCTATGCATTCAGGATTGATCATCTGGTTCCCAGTTGGAACAAGGATAGCTTTGATCAGGAATATGTATATTCCACAGGGTTTTGGCGCCAGAAGTCCATAATGCTTCAAGCAAAAGCAATACATTTCCACAGAAAGAATCAGGTGATTCTGGAATGTATTAGGGTACATTCTTATAGGTCAAGAGTATGAAGATCTTTTTGGTAAAGATCTGGATTAGATGATTCTGTTATGTCATAAACCACATGATAAGAATCCAGGTGTAATTCCAGAACCAGAGGGGTTTTCAGCAAAATGTACCCCAATTGGTATATAATGGAAACATAATAATAATTAATAAAAAATGATACTTATGTGTGACAATGGTTGCTTTCCCCTCAATCTTTTTATGCTTTGTGTTTTTGGCTTTTAACTGAAATAAGACTACCATGGAATGAAAGAGATGGTCTGCAGCTGAGATTATGGGAAGCAAAAAACATGGAAGTGATCACCAGATGGCAACAAGGTTAACACCAAGATTGCTTGCCCAGAATCCAAGCTCATCAAAGCTTACATAAAGAATTCCCAGTCAAACTGTAAAAGAGTCAGACCAGGATAATGAAAAAGCAAGCACAAATTTCCTGGATTTGTCATAATTGTGTGTTTATAAAATCTAGCCATTATTTCTTAATTGATTTTATTCTTCTGTTCTATTGTAGTTATCTTTGACTGTATTTTTTGTGGCAACTGTCAGCATTTAAACTGTCTATATGTAACATCATCTATGTTGACAATTCCCAAAAAATATTTTTGTATTTTTATTGTATTTTTATTAATTTTTTACCATAAATAATTTTTCCTAATATTAAAAGTTGTCAGGATTTCTGGATATTGACCAATTAACGGTTTCAACAAAATAATGTGGGCCAGTAGTTAATTGCTCTTAGGAAGGGTTTCAACAAAATAATGCAGGCTGCAGGTTTGTGGGATCAGTGATCAAATCATATCCTGGCATCAACATATTCATGCATTACAATTAATTAATGTTATATGCAATTACTGCTCATTAATTAATCCACCTCAACAACCACCTCAAACATGCTTCCCATAATAATTACTATTATAAAACTTTAAATGAATCCTAGAACAAGAGGGCCATCATATGAACTGTCATCTGCATTATATCTAGAAGAGTCCAACATGGACTGGGCTGTCAGGCCAACCACTCAAGTTAAAAGGCTTTGAGCCTATTGTATTAGAGTAGCTCTGATTTAGAGAAACAATCATCTCTGTGAACTAGTAGCCAAACGCTGGCTAGCTAGCCCTGGAAGTGGCTCAGGAAGACAGAAAGGATACCAATCTGTGGAAGATGTCAAGCAAGCCTTTCTTTAAAACCACTCTAAAAAGGATGGGCCTCCTGCTGTGCGGAAAAATGCTACTTCAGTCTCTTTAGTGTTGTGAGCTAACTTGGATGAAACACGGGCAGGCGGGCTGCCTTAAAGCCAGTCCATTAGAATAAAAGACTGATAATTTCTTAAAAACTTGATGATTGATCCAAGTCTTATTTCCTCAACATGATCCTCTGTTAGGCTTTATTAGAGGAGAACAAAATATGAACCTGTTGTCATACAGTATAATTATCTATAGTAAAATATAGAGATAACTAGTTATGAACCTATATCCAGAAGTAGGAAGAACCATCCCAAATCCCCCGGGCCTTGGGCCCTGTCAGACTTGCTACTTCTGATAGCAAAAATTTATTCTGGGCCAAAGGTTACGTCAAAGTCACAGGTTCTCTGTACTTCCCTAATGTTAGAAGTCTTAGGATATCATCTGGCAGATGATAAAATACCATGGTCCGCAATTTTCTGACACAAGTTAAATTTGATTTTAAGTTTCAAGTTTTAAGTAGAATTGTAAAAAATAAAGCCAAAATAAAATTTAGGATTGTTGATATGGAGAATGTTATATTTAGACAGTTTAAATTCTGACAGTTGCCTTGTCTCTCTGCCTTTGCTTGGAGATTTCTATCTGCAAACTTCAACTTAACAATTCTTGTTAATTTTCAATTATTTGATGGTTTGGTATTTTATTCCCCATTTTGTGAATTTTCCAGAATTTTGCAAAGACTCCAGCATGACATCCAATAAGGTACCAAAAAGTATGAGTCCATTTGATATTATTTTTTTGCTAAAAAATAATATTTTTTAATTATGATTTATTAAGTTCCTCAAATCAAAAGTGAGAAAATCAAAAATTGTTTTTGGATTCAGTAACACTTTTATAAGCTTATAAAATTTTAAATAACAAACAAAACTCTTAAAATTCCTCATATAGATTATTTAATACCTGATATTTTATATATAAAAAGAGATGAAATTTTTAATTGTTTTTTATTTTATTGCAAAATTTAAAAATTGAAGTGTTTTATATGTATTTCAAAAAAATTAAATTAATATAATATTGTACTGTAAGTTCAGAACCTAATGACAAACATACAAAATTTTCAAATCTCAGGTCCAAATTTTGAATTGCATTTGTGGGCAACTAAGCTGAGTGAAAACCAAAATATTTAATAAAACCAACCATTTAATTTGGTTTTTTGATTTAATTAAACTGGCAAATTCAAACCCTTGTGCAGATAAATCAACTAACTAAAGACAAAACACATAAAAATGTTAATTCTTTGTATGATTTGGTATTTTCTGTAAGTCTAACTAATCTTAGACAACATGAAATAATTAACAAATCTGAAATTGCTGGATTGTCAAATCCAAGAAGCAAATTTCAAGTCATAATTGAGGTGCATTTGAAAGTAACTTAATTGATGGATGTCTTAAAATAGAAGGTAATGATCTATTGTGGGTTTATTTTGATTCTTTTGAGAATCACTGGAACTCTCAAAAATCACCCTATTCCATTTTAAGAGGGCTAAAATTTAGATTTATAGCAAATTAGACATATTTAACAATAAAATTGGTTAAAATATACACTCTTATTATAGAGTTTAGTTTTTTAATAAAAATTACTTTGTCATAAGTGTGCTGTTTTAGCAGAGTTACAAGAGGAAAAGATAATCGGAAAATAGATAATGCTCTTTGTTAGGATATTGATTATTACATGGTCATTGTGAATCAGAGTAGTACAAACATGATTATGAAGATCACACAGTTGGATTGGTAGGGAGTGGCTTGATCTTTTTAACAATTTAAGCACTAAATCAAGCTGTCCAACATACAGGGATTGTCATTTGGCCATGTTGCTAGATTTGGTAATTTGAGTTGGCTTCTGCATATGGCTTTGAGTCACTAGGAAGTCAGGTTGCAGGTGACAAACCTGTTTGACCATAACATTGCTGGGGGGTCAACCCTGTTGTTTCAACATTATGTTGTTGTACAGTAGTTTTAAAAGCTATGGCAACAACCAAAAAATACCTCAGATTTAAACAAAATGATTTCAGATTTAAGCAAATTCCAACTATAAGGTTAAAATATTCACTCTGTTAACAGGGATTTTTGGCGTTAATGGATAAAATGGGTCAACACAGCAACAAAGGGCTCACATGCAAAGCAAAAACATTCAAAATACAAACCAAAATACATGGACTCACAAACAAATGGTGTGAGTTGACTTTTAGTGTACACATGTTTATTATGTAAATTGGTAGCAAAATACACCCAAAAAAGGTGAGTCAAAACTCAATCCAAAAACAAAATACAATAACAACTCACTACGTAAACAAAATCACTCACGCAATGTGTGCAATGGATTGTAATCATGAATGATACCAAGGTATCTAAAATAAGACACAAGATCTGAAACATAAATTTTAAAAATATTGTGTTGGGTGTTTGAATTTGGCAGTAAAATCTAGGAAAATGGGTGGATTTTTTTGAGTATTCTAAAATGGGTGTTGTAAAACCAAAAACAACTAATTAGAAATAAAAAATCTATAATTGGGATATCAGGTGGGGAAAAATAATATTTAAATATACATATTCAGATAAAAGCAAAAATTAAAATTAGGGAGTAACTTAATTGAAATTTATTTAATATTTTATTAAATTTTAAAATGGAAGGAACACAACATCAGAGTACCAATACACCTGGTGTGCGCCGCGGTTGCGGTTGCCCTTGTGGGTCAAAGAATAGAGTTAGTGCAACCCAAGTGCCTACTCAAGGAGGAGACGGGAGAGGAGAGTTCCATAGTGACGCTGCACTGACACAGCCAGCTCAAGGAGCACAAGCTGCTAGGGTGAAGAGCATAAACCCTTGGGTCCCCAAGATGACCTGGAAACCAACCAAGGTTACCTTCACCAAGAAAGTTAGAAACAAGGAGGTAAAACTTACTTTGTATGTGTTCAGCGTTGTGTACCGGCAAGAGTTGGTCCTGACATCCATGCTGGAGAAGGTGAAGCCTGTACTTGATACTAGCTACAAGCCCTACGTCAGTGATGGCAATCAGGAGGATGACAAGAAGCCTGAGTTCTACAGAACTACAGAGGGACAGCTTGTGTTAAAGAAGGTTGCAGCCTTCTACAACAAGGTGTCCATGCCTTGTGTGCCAGTCCCTGAACAGGATCTAGATTCAACTACTCCCGCTAAAGCCACCTGAAAGCTCATTCTCAACATAAAGAGCATCATCCTTCTCAGGCTTATGCAGGAATCTGGTAATTATAAGATGGCTGCAGCCCTTGTTGGGGTGGATCCCAAATACTCCAGTAAAACATTTTACAAATTAATCAATACTGGCCAAGTCCTTGCCATGGAGAAATTCTTGCACATTTCCACCATGCTCATTAAGGAGCACAAATGAGCAATCTGCCAGTAAATAAACCAAGATTTCCATCTCCATATGGAAAATATACAGACAATAGTCAAATCTAATTTTGGGGTTTAGGCCTCAATTTCCTTTTACTACCATCTGGTGAAGGGAATGCACTTTCCTGGAAAAAGCTCAGGGTATCTTCATAAAATTAGAATAACCCAACCAACATCAAGACCTGGAAAAATTACACTGAGGCTTACACTGCCCTCAAAAGCCAAAGGGACTGTCCAATTTTATTATATGACAAATCAGCATTTGCCTTGTCAATGTGTAATGGATATGGCTATGTCCTCAAAGGCACCAATGACAGGGTAGCTTGGCGTGCTGCAATCTGCGCCACAGCCTATTCCATGGTGGCTCTCCTTGGTCCAAAGGGGATTGAGCTTGATCAATTGATATTGGGTTCTCACAATAGCAGGACCTTCCTATATTTTCTCTAATTGGTCCAGGAGCACCTGAGGCGCACAAGCCTGCGCTTCACCAACGTCATTGTGTTGGATAACTTTGGTCTCCACAAGGTGGCAGATATTCTTCAGGAATTCCCATCAATTGACACCAGCATTGCTGTGGGCCCCCAGCAATTGGCCATAGCAAATTTGCGCTTTCTCTTCCTCTCAGCCTATTTGCCCTTCCTAAATCCCACCAAGGAAGTCTTTGGGTGCCTCAAGTGAGTTGTCAAGCAAGGAATCCCAACTGGGACTGATGACCTCTTTAATTTGCTGCAGTCTGGGATTCACACCCTCCAAGCTGAGACAGTGGCCAAATTCTATGGCCACGCTGATTGTTAATCTCTACTAGCCTAGCTAAGGATCCAATCAATTAAATGGCCTGTCTATTATGATTGTTTTTTATATTCTCTAATTTACTATTTTAGATTTATGGATTATCATAATATATTTAAAAGCTTCCAAGCCTGTAATCACATAGAACAGCACCACTGATGCAGATGCTTAATTTTTGTATTGCAATTTATTTTTTCTTTTGTATTCTATAGTGGCTTTCCAAAACACTTAATTACAAAGTATAATGAATATATGTCTATTTCACTACTGGCACATAAATATAAAAAGGTATTTAAAAAATCAAGATGTAAGCTATCATGTTATATGTTGATTTTTTATAAATAATTTTATTATTACTGTATGAATATCTTCTTTAAGATATTTTGTTTTAGTAATAGAATGCTAAAATAAATTTTGTTTAAAAAATATTTATAATTAAAAATAATATAAAATTGTAATGTAGATTTATTGTAGAAGAGATTTTATTGAGGGCGCTTATAGTGGGTTCTTTGGTATATACCCACCTGGCAATGGAGGTGGGTACAACCTCCACTGCCACACCATGCACAGTGGATACACATTGATTGAAGTACTCCTGTCTGCTGTTAAAAGGAAGGATTGTCATATGGACGTGTAGTAGCAGCTTTTTTGGTGAGGCTGCAAACCCGTAGATTCCCGCCAGGACCAGGGCGTCCTGGATGATGTGGTACACTGAGTCATATCCAGGGGACCTTCCTCCCATCCAGGGAGAGCCTGGCCTTGTCAATCCTGAGAAGGACCTCATCTAGGTCCTCTACACTGGCACTCATCCTAAAATAGAACAGGAACCTCAGGTAAATTACCAGATGAAGAATTTTCCCAGCAAAGGCTTAAATAAACTTGCACAATTTATTAAGTATAGCACTAATATTCTTTTTGTGGTTTATCTTGGCAAAGGTCAGCTCCATGGCCTTAGGGAGCCCCATCTTGTCAGCGCTCCAGGCCAGCCCAAATTCTGCTAGGAGGATTTTGGATTTATTGACAGCTGTTGCATCTGGAACAGCCAATTTACCCACCACACATCCAAAGTTCTTGAGGAGGTAAGATATGGTGTGCTTTAATGGGAAGCAGAAGCAAGCAGCTGCATTTTCCTGGCCCATCTCTGGTATGTTCTTGAATGGAAAGCGTCTCCAGGACGTCCCAAACAAGCTCAATGGAGTTTAAAAAGTAAACTACACTAAGGACTACCAGGTCAAGGTAGACCAATTGGGAATTCTTGTAGGCAGTAATTGCCCACTCAAGGCCCCCCTTGCCATGCGTCAGCCCGGCTAATGCCTCCTGTGACATAGGAAAGGTCCTGTGTATTTGGTCCTCCAGCCTGCGCAAAGCAGGGGGCAACAGAAACAGCTTTTTGGCCACGTGTTTGGAATAGTTGGCGTAAAAGGTGGCAGGAAAAAAGGGGATCAGGGCCTGGCCTAATTTGCTGTCAAAATTTTCTGTAAAAAACAGGTAAAAATTTAGGAACTTTTGTTAATTTTCTTTTTTAGATTACCTTCTTGTGTTTCCCTCTTGCCAGTGGCTTCAGCAGGCTTAGCCATTCTTGATTCAAGCAATTACACCAACAATTCAGTATCCTATGTTCTGGCATGCTTTGCTAGCTTGAAATGTGTATACATCTCAGGGTCATTGACCCAGACAGACGGCGTGGAGAGGGCAAAGGACTTGAACTGGAGGCCTTACATAACAGTCTTCTGGACATTTAACAGGCACACAATTGTCTTCTAGGATGTGTCTGGCATCTTGGCCATCAAGGACTTTGTGGACACCTTGTCAATTTTCTTGGCTGTTAGAACAGTGGACTTTACCTTTGCTTTGACCTTGCAGTCAATTTCTCTAATATCAGAAATTGCTGAGTCAAGGTCCTTCAATAACTTCTTGAGTTCCCTCATTGATTTTTTACTAACATTTACATATGTTTTTATAGCTTTCACCCCAATAAAATCTGTGTTATTCTGATACTATTACCTCTTTGTTTATCCCTTTTTGTTCTCCCATTTACCACATTATCCCATCTTTTTACTCATTGTATATAAGTTTTACACTTATCTCAATGTGTGTTGTTTGCTTTGTGTTGGCATTGCTTCCATAATTGCCATATTATTTTTGGCACTTTACATAGCCCCTTGTGAAAATATTAACTACAATTTGGTGATCAGCTAAATTTAAATTAGAAAATTATAAGTATATTGTGTTTAGATAAAGCTGTTGCTGATCCAAATTCAGAAACTTAATAATAAACTTTAAGCCAATCAGGAGCCAAGTGAGAAAGTGATTGTTGTGACATAAAGGGGTATTCAATAATTCTTTGATGCATGTGCGCTAATTAATCTGATTGGCTGGATGTTTTTCCATTGTGAGCCATTGTTGCTGTGACAAGTTGTTGGTGGACTAGTGCCCAATTGGCTGCTGGGTTAGAACTAGCCCACAAACAACTTGCCACAGCAACAATGGCACTCAATGGAAAAACATCCAGCCAATCAGATTAATTAGCGCACATGCATCAAAGAATTATTGAATAACCCTTTATGTCACAACAATCACTTTCTCACTTGGATCCTGATTGGCTTAAAGTTTATCATCAAGTTTCTGAATTTGGATCAGCAACAACTTTATCTAAACACAATAAACCTATAATTTTCTTATTAAAATTTAGTTGATCATCAAATTGTAGTTAAAGTTTTCACAAGGGGCTGTGTAAAGTGCCAGAAATACTGTGTTCAGGATCTAGATACATGGCATAGTAAATATATGATTTTATAGAAATAAGCTGAACATAAAGAATAAAACCAGATATAAACAAAGAGAACATGAACAGTTGAAATTCAAATTGAAGATAATATAAATAGAATTTTTTTGGCAACAGGGATTTTATTTTGGGATGGGGAAGAGTGATGCCTAGTAGGCAGAATAGCGCGGGAAAGAAAGCGTAGAGGCAGTGCTGGCCTAGGAGGTCTGGGATTGGATGGGTAATTTCACAGTAAATTTCATAATGCCAGGAATTATTTGGCCAAGTAGGAAGGCTCAGAAAGCCAGAAAACCTTTAACAAAATTTACCAATTTAAAGGACTTAAATCAAACAGTTAATCAAAAATGGGTTACAGCTTCTCCAGTTTGCCAGTTGAGTCCAAATTCCCCTTGTAAGCTGACATTGATAAATTGACATAATTTGAGGGTCACCTGATATGATCTTATTTATCAGCAGGGTCATCAGAATTTGGTCACTCAGGGGTTCTTTGCAAACTGGACCAGGTACTCACTTGACAATGTGGAAGGAATAGGAGCCCAGGATCCAGGCAGTATTGCTTAGTCAATTTTTGATATATATTGAATGATTTTCACTGTTTCAACTCTTAAGAGTTGAGTCCTCCCAAATTTTACTTGATAAAATCAAAATATCCCTTGGTCTAATTTTTATTTAAAATGCATCATGTAGTTGGCCTTTTGTGCTATATTCCTTACAATTAATCCTTAGACAGATTATTACGAGAAGATGGGGGCCTGCTGCCAGTACTTTGTTGTTGCCTCTGCCAAATGTTAATTCAATGCCTGCCTGTCGTGTTCTGAGGCGCGGCACAGACACACAACGGGGAATCCTAACCTTAGGATTGGATTCATACTAAGTCTTGGTTAGATGAAAGGGAAGGCTATGCAATTACCTTGCAGCCCTGGAAGAATAATCTCTACTAGTTGTGGCTAGAGAGAGGCGCAGAATTACTGAAGACACAAAGACAAAAATGTGAATAGACCTTAATTTTTATTGGTGAATATGAAATGGAATATATAGTGGTTAGGAATACCACAAAACACTATCAGGACAGTAAGATCACTCACCACCAGCATGAGTGGGGCAAGTGAGTTGCGCAGGATCAAGAAACCAAACAATTGTATTCCCTGATTCAGTCATCAACTCATTTCAAGAGGCAAAAGCAAAAGAGAGAGATTTGTGTTTGAAATGGCCCACCAAAGGCAAAATCAATAAATGGTGAATAGCGGTATTCACAACATTGCCCTCCCCTAGATTGGCCTTAGGGGGGTGGTATTTGCAGAGGAACTTGGCATGCACTTGAGCAAAAGGACGACCACTGGAGAAGAGCTTCACAGTGTATTCAGACCCACATTTGAAGGTCACTTCCTAAGGACCAATCCACAGAGTGTCCAATTTATGTGTGCACTTACCCACTCTTTGTTGGTAGTAAAGAACATGGTCACTAAAATCCAATTCAGGCAAGGAGGAGTGTCCAGCATTATAGGGAGAAAGTTCAAGCATCTTAGTCTTGTATGCAGAAGTGTAGGCAGTGGCCTGTATGTCAATGATGCGGTTGACTAGATCCTTGATGTGGTTGTCAGGATTCATGGCCTTATCAGACGAAAGCAGGGGGGCCCCAAGAGCAATGGGGTAGTAGCCTCTTGCCCATAAAGCAAGCAAAGGGGAAGTACCCAGTGGCACAATGTTTGCTAAGGCAATACACAAAGAGAGCAGCAGGTAAGTATAGGTCCCAATTAGCAGCGTCAGAGTAGGTAAGATTTCTCATGATGGAGACCAGTGTTGAATTTGCACGCTCAATGGCCCCATTGGTAGAAGGGTTTTAGGGGGCAGAGAAGGACTGGTGGGACCCCAAAGCTTTGACAACAGAGGTTACCAGCTTGGCATTGAAGTTAGTCCCATTATCTGAGAGCAACACTTGAGGACAGCTATGGTGGTAGAAAACATCATGTAACAGGAAGGCAGCAGTTGTCTTAGCCATGATGTCCTTTGTAGGGCAAGCCTCTACCCACTTACTGAAGTGATCAACAGGAATCAGGATAAAGCAACACCCAGAACGCAAGCAGGGGAGAGGACCTACCACGTCAATGCTGACAGTATGAAAAGCATGTTGAGGGGGAACTAATTTGAACTTGTGGGCCACAGCTTGAGGCCTCTGCAGCTGGCAGTTGTGGCAACTAGCTATGATGTCTGGGATTAGCAGGTGAAGAGTTTCCCAGAAGTAATTCTTTTGAAGCCAGTCAAAGGTCTTGGCAATGCCTCCATGCCCAGTCTCTTTATGAGCTTGCAACACCAACAAGAGGCAAAGACTGGGTTATACATAGGGCAGATACTTATCTTGTACCTTTTTGAATAGTTGATTGTTGTGTACAAGGGTATCTTTGGATATCTTGGACAAATCCAGTTGGCCCTCTTCTGTTTCACTCTCCCAGGAAGAAGGTTATCCAATTAGTTTGTACTCTGGTCAGCCTCTGCAGGGTGTAAAGCAAGAATGGGCATTCTGGATAGCCCATCAGTGTTCTAAGTTAAATCCCAGGTTGATGGAGCACAGTGAAGTTGTAACCTTGCAGACATAGGGCCCATCTAGCTAGGCGCCCTTCTGGCTCCTTAAGTTGTTGTAACCATTTAAGCAAAGCATGGTCAGTGACAACTGTGAAATGGGTACCATACACATAGTGGCAGAACTATTTGACTGCATGCAACACGACAAGACACTCATTCTCTGTGGCACTATAATTCTTCTCATGCTTGTTTAGCATGCGGGAAGTGTAAGCCACAGGATGGTCTACACCCTTGTTATCTAGTTGGGCCAGAATAGCCCCAATAGCAAGATCACCAGCATCAGTGTATAGGATGAACTCCTTATCATAGTCAGGATACACTAGGATTGGCGCCTCTTTGAGTTTTTGCTTAAGGGTTTCAAAGGCTTGCTGCTGACTGGCAGTCCATTAAAAAGTGACATTACATAACAGCTGGACTAGAGGTTCACTAGTATTGGCAAAGTCAGGGATAAACTTTCTATAGTAGCCCATCATCCCTAGAAAGACTTGTACCTCTTGCAGGTTGGTGAGCGGAAGCATTTTGTCAATGGCCTCAACCTTCTTAGTCATTAGGCAAATCCCTGTCTGGGTTACTTCATGGCCCAAGAATTCAAGACGCTCTTTGAAAGAGGCGCACTTGGAAGGTTTTAGTTTGAGGCCAGCTTCTCAATTCTTTATGAACACCTCTTTGAGGTGAGCCAGGTGTTTGTTGAAGGTAGCGCTGAAAACCGTTATATCATCCAAGTATACTAGGACGCACAACAACTTCAAGTTGCAGAGGATGGAGTCCATGACCCTTTGGAAGGTGGCTGGGGTGTTGCAGAGCCCCTGCAGCATGTGAGTAGACTCAAAAAACCCTTCAGATGTAATGAGCGCAGCTTTTTGGCAATCCTTGGGCAACAGATCAACTTGCCAGTATCCATATGCCAGATCCATTGCAGAGAAAAACTTAGAGTCTCCAAGATGTTGGAGAGCATCATCAATACACGTCAAGGGGTATGAGTCCTTCTTGGTCAAAGAGTTCAATTGGCAGTAGTCCATCACAATACAATGACCTCCATCTTTTTTCTTTAAGATGAGTAGCGGGGATGCCCAAGGACTTTGGGAAGGTGCCAGCAGCCCAGTGTCCAGAAGTTGTTTGAGCTCTTTAGATAACTGGGCGTCCTCCACACAACTGTGGTGATATGGTTTAGCACAGAATAGAGGAGCGTTGCCAGTCTCAATCTGATGGATAATGCCTTTGGCTAACCCATAGTTGGTACTGTCCTTAGCAAAGATGCCAGAAAATTGATCTAGCAAGTCTAGCACCTCTTTCTGTTGAACTGGGAACAGCTGTGGAAAGTCTTGCGCAGTGAACAAGGATAGGACTTGGGGTTCATCCTCAGGTAGGTTAAAATCTTGGAATGTACCAAAGGGATGAAGAGACAGGACATCAGGAGCGCTCAACAACTTGCCATATCTGACAACCTTCCCCCTAGATACAATCATGGGGGGAGCAGTCAGGTTGGCTACCAACAATTGAACAGGGTCCTTATGGGAGACATCTAGGATTCCAGGACAGAGATAAGGTTTGTTGCGCCCTAACAAGGGGGAGAGTACAACTCCAAGAAGGTTTTTTCAGGTAGTTCATATGATATCTGGGAGTCTAGGATGGCCTGAGAGCCAGGGGGAATGGTGACAGCAGACGTGGCTAGGAGAAGGATCCCCTCAGACGCAGGACAAGCCATGGGTGGACATTTCATGTTTGAAGAGTGGGTGCAATATTTGAGGTTGAAAACCCCAGTGGGATATTCCAAGGCACATGTATTGAGACGTTTCCTGGGAACTTTAACTGGCTCTTCAAAGATCAGAGGGACTTTTTATCCCAGAATAGAGAGGTAACCATTTTTAAGTTGATTATCCCATTATATTCCCTAAAGAATTGAGTGCCTTTTAATAGATTGTAACTCTTGTTTTCCAAGACAACTGCTGCCGCAGCTAGGAGTAGCTTGCCAAACCCCATGGGTAGAGCAGAGTACACTCCTATGGCGCAGATCATAGACAGTCCAGCTGTGCCATAAAGCTGGTGATAATTAAGGTCAGGGGCAAGTTTGAGTTTATTCATAATCTTGGAGGAGACAATGTTGACTGGCAAGCCGGTGTCTAAAACGGCCTTGATCTTCACTTTTTGAATGGATATTTCTACTCAAGTGGTAGTGCGACCAAAGGGTGGAAGGACAGCCAAGATATCTTGAGCCTCTGCTAGTTCCTTATCCCACTTCTCAATCATGCATTTTAATCCTGGGAACTCCTTATAAACAGTTTGGAGAGGTATAAAAACATATATATTCTTAAAGACAGTGTCAGCAATCTCAGCAGCTTCTTTTGACGGCTCTACTAGCACAGGGGACCTCTTAGCTTGAGTGAGGTAAGGGCAAGAGAAAACTTCTTTGGCTTCATGAAAAGTCTTAGCGGTAGTTGTAGTCTTTCCTGAGCACAATTTATAGGGGACTGTAATGGTTTCAGGAACAGCCAGAACAGAGTACCCATATGCATTGGCGTCATCAGTATCAGAGTCATCCAGGTCAGAGTCATCAGAGATATTGTGGAACAAAAGGAGGATAGGAAGAGCCTCATTGTCAGCAGGCTTGGATTCAGATATAGAGGGAGGGATTGAAAGAGACTGGTAAGAATTGTCAACCTAGAGTGTAGCTGCCTCTAGGTTGACTGTTCTTTTCCCACCTGCACTTTTGGATCAGCTCCTTCAACCCAGGGGTTGGTACAGACTCAAGAATGGTGACCTATCTGACCACAGTTGTGGCAACCTTGGCGTTGAGGAGGATTTTGTGAGTTCATGGTAAGAATGCAAGGACCACAGGATGATGAACCAGAGTTAGAAGCAGCTCAACTTTCCCTAATGACTTCTCCATAATGGGTAAGATGCATGTCTTGCAACAGTGTCTTTATGCTCTTCATAGAGGAAAGCATAGACTTATGGGCTTTGAAGTGAAGGCACAGAAGCTGGTTAACTTTGAGGGCTTGCGTGCAAGCCATGTAAGCTTCATGGGCTGTCAATTGTCTGCTTGTTATCAGTTACTGTCCTTCCATGTAGAATCTGTCTGCAAACTCAGCTTGCGTCTTTTTAGGCTTGAAAGCAATGTGCATAAAAGCATCCTTTTTTACTTCCAGTATAAGGTCACCACAAAACTTGTCAATAAGAAGCTTCTTCATCTCTTCCCACATCTCAATAATGGCTAGTTTAGGCACCACCACCTCCTGGCAAGTCAGGTGTAGACAGGTCAAAATATGTTCCTTCTTAACCTCACCTGATGCTTGTCTCATGACAGTTTCATAGATAATTAGGAAAGCTGCAATGGTCAAGATTTTGGGATCAAAGACTTGCTTAAAGTTAGGCTTGAAGTGTGCTTCAGGAGTTGGCCCCCCATTGTTGCTATCAAGTACGTTTATACGCAGAGAAAACTCTGCTTTGGATTCAGAGGGGGGCTGTCTAGCCCATAGCTGACAAACACTTTCTTCAAGGGTATTCAGGGTCTCAATAGCACAGGCACCCGTTGATAGCTTGAGTGGTCTGTTGTGCAGTAGCATCTAGGCGTTGACCTTGGGTGGTCACTACTGTAGAGAGCTCAGCCAGTTGAGAAGTAAGGGATGGTTGCACTGAGAGGCAAGGAGCAAACCTGTTGTTCATAGAGTCAATCAATTCACTCATCTCTTGTACATCTCTATCCAGCTCAGTATGGTCTTGCTTCAGATGATCCACCTTGTTAGCTAGGGCAATTAGTTTCCTATTGCATTAGATTTGAGGGGCTCCTGGTAAGCCAGGGCAGCAACCATCTTCATCCACAGCCCCAACTGGACTAGCAGCAGTTGCCATCATCTTGCATAGGGCAGCAAGCTCTTACTATAGCTCAGCAACTTAGGCAGTCAACTCAAGTACCTGGGGGTCAGGTTGAGGGGCTTTGGTAGGACGTCCTTGACTGCAAGTAGTTGTACGCAGTTCTCAATTAGTGTCCCATATTCTCTGCTCTCAATCCACTAGGTTATTAGAAGGGGGAAAGGGCGGAACGTCTGGCTTGGGCGTAGATAATTCATCCACTTGACTCTGAAGCTTGGCTATAGCAGCGGCAGTGGCAGCTCTCTCTTGACCAAATGCAGTGCTGAGTTCATTAAGGCTGTTAGCAGCAAAGTCTTCTACCTGCTGTAGTTGCTCAAAAGAATATGTTCTGAATGCATTGAGCTGCTGCACAAGTTGTTTGAAGTTGGTTAGATAAGCGTTTAAAGTGGAATCTACTTAAGTTTGCCAGGGTTGTTCTAGCTGGTGAAACTTGTGTAGACGCTCTCTCACATATTCAGGGATGGATTGGCGCATTTTTTTTGATAGAATCAACCAAACAGGCCTGGGAGGTAACAGAGTAGCGCTGATTGTCAGATACCAAGGAAAACAGGGAATGGATCCACTGTTGGTAGGCAGCAAACTGGTCCCAGTGATGAGTAACTGCTGCTTGTGGAGACAAGACTTCTTGGATGTGGAGCCCCAACACCATCTGATGGTGGGCCAAGGCAGGCTGTACAAAGGACAATAGTAAGTGCTCAGCGGAGCCAGCAACTGAGAGGAGATGCTGTGGAATTTGAGGAGCCACAATCAATTCATAGTAATCCACTTGACTGAACTGCAGCTGAAGGCAAGGGATGGCTCCTTCACGGGCTATCCCAAGGACTACCGGCATGGCTTGTTCTAAGTCAGGGGTACCCATGGGGTAAGCAACTAGGCAGGGACCATTCCCAAGGTTCAGTACAGTAGGGACAAAAGGCAAGTTGGCAATATCTTTCTCAATAGGAGGACTGGTAATTTCAGGTGAAGTTGGCTCTTGTATAGGCAGAGGCAAAGGACCTGAAAATGTGGATGTGAAAGGGATAACTGAGGGGCTTGCAGCCCCTGTAGTGAGCACCATTTTTGTTGTGTTCTGAGGCGCAGCACAGACACACAATGATGAATCCTAACCTTAGAATTGGATTCATACTAAGTCTTGGTTAGATGACAGGGAAGACTATGCAATTACCTTGCAGCCCTGGAAGAATAATCTCTGCTAGTTGTGGCTAGAGAGAGGCACAGAAGTACTGAAGACACAAAGACAAAAATGTGAATAGGACTTACTTTTTATTGGTGAATATGAAATTGAATATATAGTGGTTAGGAATACCACAAAACACTACCAGGACAGTAGAATTACTTGCCACCAGCATGAGTGGGGCAAGTGAGTTGCGCAGGATCAAGAAACCAAACAATTTTATTCCTTTATTCAGTCATCAACTCATTTCAAGAGGTGAAAGCAAAAGCAAGAGATTTGTCTTTGAAATGGCCCACCAAAGGCAAAAGCAATACATGGTGAATAGCAGTATTCATGACACTGCCAATCTTAATATTGTTCCTCCTACTGTTGAAACTGAAACTCTGGTGCTATCTCAATGTCCTGAGCTTTATGCTGAAGACGCTCTGATTCTCTTGCAGGTCATTTATATCAGGATCTTTTGGTTAGGGTTAATTATTTTACTTAACCCTAGTATCTCATTTGGAAATTTCAGAAAACGGTATCTGAAGCTGTGTTGCAGTTAATCATTAACTCCATGTGGATTTGGGTGGTGACCCCCCACCACTTGGAGACAGCTTCCTATTGTCTTTTAATTTACGTCATAGGTGGGGTTGTCAGATGGGGGTAGAGGCGGGAGGATTGTGCATGATGGCCACCATATATAGCTGATTATATTCCTTTTTGGTCATTGCCTTGATTGACTGGTAGGTGTCTGTGGCACGGGGTGAGAGGCGCTTGTCCATACGTGATTGGTTGCCCATGTTCACATGGAAAAGCAATTTGGGCAAACAAGTCAGCCACCATCCGTCAACAAAAAGAGAGAATCATGGTCAAGGGGCCCAAGATAGAGATTGTTGAAAGCCTGAGGGTGGCGCTTCTGGAGTGTATCTTCAATATTAAAGAACACAGCATCAGCCAGTGGATGTCAGCATGGCTGGCTGGGTACACAGAAGGCTGATGCCTGTGTCTTTAGATGGCCTCAAGGGCAGTGGAGCTACCCTCTATCTGGTGACTCAAGAAAACCTGGTGAGTGGAATTTGAGCTATCCCAGGAGTCAAAAAAATTGCCAAGGATGTGGCAGTACTTGTAGTCCTTAGTAAAATCAGGGTTTGTCTGATAGTAGACAAAATCCTTGGCTGAAACAGCCAGAAATGCACCAATAAACGTCCCCTTCTTGACCTTCTTCCTTCTATTCTTGGCAACAGCTTTTCCTTGCTCACCAAAATCATCAAAAGCTTTTGATAGCTTGTAGTAGGAGATGAACATGTCATCATCAATTAGACTAGTCAGGCATTGGACTAGGGTTGATTTGATGTCAATATCATACAGGGAATCCTCAGCGCCATCCCATTGGTCCCCAGCAAAATTGGTAAGAACCTATATGGAAGCCACCTTTCCATGCATCCAGAGCTGCACCATGCGCTCAGAGACCCATATGTTATGGTGCACAAGCTGCTTCCGGACCTGGGTCAAGGGAAGCTTGGGATCCTGCTGGAGGAGGTCAAGCATGATTGGGTATGCCTCAGATATTTGTGACTTGGGGGCCTTCTTGGGCTTCTTGGCTGTCCCAACCAGGTTTCTGCTTATTCATTAAGTTATTGAATTCCCGCATTATGGTGGCTCAGGTAAATTGCAATTGGTCAGCAATTTGGTCCCATGTCAAACCACATAGGTTTAGTGCCACAATTTCCTGAATAATTTGGGTGGTGATGATTTGGCGCTTGGTGCTCTGGGCTGCGGGAGCTGAAGCCTGATTGGCTGTAGGGGGAGCAATTTGGGTATTGTAAATAAGTTGTTCCAAATCAGGGTTACCATTCTGATTGGCAGATTAGTTGGCAGCTTGTTCAGGGGTGGGTAAGGGAGCGGGGGCAGAGCTAGACACAAAGTGACTATTGAACAAGCCAAAGTCATAGGGGTTGGGGGTCAAGTACAGGTCAGCTTCATTGTTACCTGCATCAAAGGCTTGGGTGTAAATGGGTGCCTTCACGTTCTGAGCCTCACCTTCATTGAAGCTGGCTTGGCTGCTGCTGGCTTGGTCACTGGTGCTGTCAAAAATGTTGCTAGTAAAAACCAAAATAAAAACCTAGGATAAAATCACTAAAAGTAGAAATTTTAAAATTTAATGATTTATTTTTATTTTTATCTCAAGTCCATATTTGGAAGGTTCTCAAAACCATTCCATACAAATCTGGAGCCATAAAAATGGATAAAATGCCTTTGTTCCTAAATTGGATAGCTGTTGATTGGCTGTTAAACTGTTATTTTTCTATTTTAGGCTGCTCATGCTACACATCTTGTGTGAGTTCATTTTTTTTCGTGCTTGTGTAATCTTGCTTCTAGATTGCTCAAGTTTAGTTTCACTTTAGTCCTTCTGTTGGTGCCTCATATGAATCCTGATTGGATTATAATATACTCTGGAACAGCATCTATCCATTTCACTTGTTGCGTCAGTTCATTTGTTTGTGGTTTGAACTACACCGCTTGATGTTTGATATAATTTTGTATAATGGGCTAGTAAAATTTTGTTTTTGTTTGAAAGTTCATTTATTAACTGAAACTTTATAAATTAATTGAATCCTGAATCTTGCGCAACTTGGATTTTGTTCAAATCTGAAATCATTTTTTTAAATCTGAGGTACTTTTGGTTGTTGCCATAGATTTTAAAACTACTGTAACTGTGCTGTTTTAGCAGAGTCACAAGGGGAAAAGATAATTGAAAACAAGATAATATTATTTATTAGGATATTGATTGTTATACTGTAAATTCAGAACCTGAACATAAAAATGCAGGATTGTCAAATCATTGGTCCAAATTTTGAATCACTTTTGCGGGCAACTCAGCTGAGTGAAAATTAAAATATTTAATAAAATCAACCATTTAATTTGACTTTTTTTGATTTATTTAAATTGGCAAATTTTGAATCCCTTGAGAAGATAACTCAACTAACAAAAGACAAAACTCAGCAAACAAATGCAGGATGCATGAATCAGAAACGCGGGATTCTAATATAAAATTTGAGATTTTCTTTATGTCAAACAAATTATAGACATCATGTAAAAATTAATAAATCCAAAATTGCAGGATTGTCAAATCCAAGAACCAAGTTTCAAATCAAAAATGAGGTGAATTTGAAATAAATATAATTTATGGGCATCTAAAAAGGATTTTAAAGGATCTAGAGTGGATTTGTGCTAATTCTTTTATGAATCATAGGCATTCTCAAAAATCACCCTATTCCATTTTAGGGCGGCTAAAATTTAGATACTTGATTACAGTAGATTTTAAAAAACACTAGTAATAAAAAAGAACTATATATTACAATCTATCTTATCACATCGTCTTTTCCTTGATGTGCTGATAGTTCATTTTCTGTTGATAATGTTCTTGTGTCTAATTGGATAGTTTCACCTCCAGTTGTCTTGGCAATAGGGAATCAAGTTGCCTCTGTGACCACAGCTGGTCTCAGGGAGGCAACTTGATTCCCTATTGCCAAGGCAACTGGAGGTGAAACTATCCAATTAGACACAAGCACATTATCAACAGCAAATGAACTATCAACACATCAAGTAAAAGACAATTTGATAAGATAGATTGTAATATATAATTCTATTTTATTATAAGTGTTTTTTAAAATCTACTGAAATCAAGTATCCTCAATAGCAATACATTAACACTTTTGTAGTAAACTGGTAGTTTATCTTTCCCCCTCTTTCCTTCCTTGAAACAAAGTTTGTTTGGCCCCTGGCTACGCCAGGGCCAAAAAACTTTTAAAAATTTCTGCATCATCAGAAGGTTAGCTCATATATCTTTATATGGGTTTGTGGTTGCTATATTAGTGATTTAGAGTTCAAAATATTGCATCATTTCCAGTTTAGACAATTTTAAATTTCACTTAATTTCATGTCTAAACATGGTTGTTGAGATTGGATTTTTCATTTGCTTTTATCCAGAGTGTAGCTTCTTGATTTGGGTTGATTTTTCCTAGTTTCTTACTGTATAAAATTTGGATTCCAGTTCCTGCAATTAATATCTGAGTTTGCTAGTGGCATTCAAAAGTGATTTGAAATTTGGTTCTTGGATTTATCAATCCTGCAATTTCAAAAAACATAGTAAACTTAATGAAACTGGTTGATGGATTTGAACACTTCAAATCTGATTCCAGTTAATTCATTTTATCCATTGGAAATATGAAGTTCAACTTGAACTTTGCAAAGTGTCTATGAGCTCCTGCATTTTTAAAAATTCAAATAAAATACAAAGAATTCAAATTAATTAGAAAAGGCTATCCTGCAAAAGTGATTTGAAATTTGGACCAAGGACTTGAAAACCCGCATTTTTAAATTCAGGTTCTGAATTTACAGTATAGTTATTGTGAATTAGGATAATAGGAACATGATTATTAAAATCACAAGGTTGGACTAGAAGGGAATGTCTTGATCTTTGTAATGAATCAAGCGCTAAATTGAGCTGTCCATTGTTCAGGATTGTTGTTTGGTCATGTTGCTAGATTTGGCAAGTTATTTTGACTTCCACATTTGGCTTCAAGTCACTGGAAATTCAGATTGTGGGTCACAAACCTGTTTGATCATAACCTTGCCAGGGGATCAACTCCATTGTTTTGACAATGTTTTCTTCCAATAACAACCAAGTCAATGAGCTGTTCCCCAGCCTTGAAAAAAAGTATGCAGGGCTATTCTGAGTCTTCCAACACTGAAGCCTTCATCTATGGCAGCTCCCAACCCACAGGTTCCTCTCCAAGCACTAATCAGGAGTGTGTTTTTTATCCAGCTTTCTCTAGCATGGTAATGTTTGTGCATGTTAGGGATCCAGTCTTGGGCGGCTGGCCTGCCGTTTTCAGGGGTAACTTGGGCCGGGTTTTTTGAGGGCAATGCCCACCACAAGAGGGGTGCTAACTTTAAAAAGTAGGAGGCAGACTTCCCCACCCAAGACCACGGGCTGGCGGCCAGGATTATAGTATTAATCACCCCTGTGAGGGTGATGTACACAATACCAAACAGCTTGCCAGTATGGTCAGTTGGGAGGTTGGGTGCAGAAGCAGGCATGGGTTTTGGGGTCATGGGCGGTTCCATGGACAGGTTGTAAGCAGGGAGATAGTTGAATTTTCCTCTGAACAACTTGGGTGTTGAAAATATCCACAGGCCTTGTCAGTTGTATCTAACTGTGGATTGTATGTGGGCCAGGGGATTGAGCTCAAGTATCTTTTCCAGGGTGTATTCCTTGTATTCAGACTTCAGAGGGTAGTCTGTAAAATGGACAGGTCCAAAGAGAACACCAGGAGGACAGAAAAAAGCTGGCAGTGGGGCAGGCGGGCCAGGAGATCTTGAACTAAATTGGTAGACAGCAAATACAAAATAAGGCAATAGCTGTATGAGCCAAATTAACATAACCTTTATTCAAAAATAGCAATAAGTTTGGAGCGCAGAGTCCTTGGGTCTATATAGTACCCCCCTCCAAACTTAACATTTTTCATGGGGGGCTCATCAGGGCATTGGGAAGGCCAGGGCCGGGGGAACTGGTTGCTTGGGTCTAAAGGCGGCAAAATGGCACTTGGCCCGGGAGTTCTTTCATTGGTCAATAATCTTGATTTGGCTACCTGATTATCTTGCTTTAGTGTTGAGGTCATGTGACCGGGCCGCGGGCCTGTGCCTCTTTCTTGGGTTGGCTCTTGATTGGTTGCTGGTGTAGACTTCAAGTTTATGAAGCTAATAGTTGCCAAATCAGTACCTTCATTAGGTGCTGTTATTAATCTTCCATTTGGTGTGATGATTTATTTGGTTTGGCTCTTTTTACCGCATGGGTCAACATTCTCAGTATCAGCTTGTGGGGGCTCAATCCCAGAAAAATGCAAGCAAGCAGTTCTGCAGTCCACAGGCCCGGCGGCCCAAAGGAATCCAGGGTCAGGGTTCAATTCCTGCTCCCGGGCCTAGGTTTCCAGAGAGGAAGAATTTTCAATCCTGACACCATTCCCTTCTTCCCCCAAGGGCCCTCCCTTCTGATTCTTCTTGTTCAGGTAGAGTGGATGGCTTCTTGGGCATTATTCAGGTTGCTCAGCGGCTCCCAAGTACTTTCTTCCAGTGGGTATCCTTTTCACTTGACGTAACACTGGGGTTTTTGGTAGTGAGTTTGGTTGCCATGTATGTATTCAACCTCATATTCCTCAGTGCAGCCTGTTTGGATGGGTGGGGGGGCTGTCTTAATCCGTTGGTGGGGAGCAAATTCCCATCTTTTTTGAACAACAGGGAGCAGTGGAACACATCATGAATCTTCCAGGAGGGGGGTAGGTCTAGCTTGAAGGCAACTTCACAAACTAGTTTGGTGATTTTGTGGGGACTGCTTCTTCTGTGAGCCAATTTCCTGCAGGGCACGTGCAGGGGTACGTTCCAGGAGTCTAGGTATACTTTGTCTCCAACTTGTAAGGGTTAGCCTGGAATTTGTTTGTGGTCAGCAAAGGCTTTTTATGTCTGCACTGTGTGGTTCAAGTTGTTCAAGCATGTTTTTTGTGTGTCGTGAATCTGTTCAATCCAGGAGCACCCAGTGGTGTTTGATTCCTTTTTGCCAATCTGGGGGTCCCAGGTGGGGCAAATCCATAGTTGGCTTTGAATAGGGACATACCTGTGGAGGCGTGGTCCTTACTGTTGTAGGCAAACTGGACCATGGGGAGCATTTTGGCCCAATTGTCCTGATCAGCGTTGGCATAGCATCAAAGGTATTGTTCAAGGATCTGGTTTACTTGTTCAGTTTGGCCGTTTGTCTGTGGGTGGTAGGAGGTAGATACACATTGCTTGATTCTTAAGCCTTTCATCACCTGTGTTCAGTAGTTTGACGTGAATTGGGGTCCTCTGTCTTTGATGATTTCCTCAGGTGTTCTGTGTTGCGTGAGGATGTGGTTGTGGAAGTGTTGGGCTGTTTCTGCTTCCGTGTAATTGTTGGTTGTTGGTACAAAGTATGCCATCTTGGTGAAGAGGTCTACCATAACCAGGATTACATTGTATAAGAGGGATGGCGGCAGTTCCACAACGTAGTCCATGGAGACATATCTCCAAGGTCCATGGGGTATGAACAAGGGTCTTAGAAGTCCTTCAGGTTTTTTTTCTACAAGTTTTGGTCCACCCACAGGTCTCACACCCTTTCAGGTATGTGCTTACGTCTTGATCCATTTTTGGCCAAGCAAAGTTTCTTCTGATGCTCTGGGTGATCTTGAGCCTACCCGGGTGTCCAGCCATCTTAGAATTGTGGTAGTCTATCAAGACATTGGTTCTGATACCCCTTCTGGTAAAAAGATCCTGTTGTGAAGCATTAGCATGGTTCCCTTTAATGAGTGGCCTTTTTGGTAGTGGGTGCTATCCAAGGATTTGGGGAAGTCAGAGATCAAGGTCTTGGTGAACTTGTCTAGTATTTGGGCCCTTAGTACTTCTGGTTTGTTGGCTCTTATTTTCATCAATCCCAGGTGAATGCCTAGGCTTGCTGTGTCCAAGAGGACTTGGGTGTTGTGGTTGCGGGTTTCTAGGTGGGTAGGCACCAGGTCAGTTCTTCTAGTTAGGGCGTCAGGTACCACGTTCACCATTTCTGGATTGTAGTCTATGGTCAGAGTGTAGTCAGCCAGTTATAAGGCCCATCTTTCTTGTCATTGGTTAAGCTTGCATGGTTTGAAGAAGTAAGCCTAGTTCTTGTGGTCTGTCAGGACCTTTACTGGATGTTCAGTGCCATATAGGTATTGGCGCCAATGTTTCAGGGTCTTCATTATTGTTGTAACTTTGCTGTTTTAGCAGAGTTACACGGGAAAAAATATTTAGAAGATAGATGATAATATTTATTGTGAGATAGTGATTATATAGTTCATGTGAATCAAGGATAACAGGAACATGATTGGTGATCACACAGCTGGATGGAAGAGGGGGACAGCTTGATCCTGATAATGAGTCAAGCGCCAAAACAAGGTATCCACCGTAAAGGATCATCATCTGTTCATATTGTTGGATTTGGTAATTTGAGTTGACTTCCTAGTCTGGCTTCAAGTGACCGGATAATTGGATTGCAGGTCACAAACCCGCTTGGTTGGAACCTTGTTGGCGGGTTGAGTCTGCGGTTTTGACACACACACACACACACACCCGACTGAAGGTCAGCCTCCTCTGGGGGCAGGTTGTCAGGAGCCTGGGCGCTGTATTGAACTAGTTGCTGTTCTGTGGCAGGCAGGGCAGTTTCTTGTTGTTTCTGTCTTGTCTTGCAGGGCCGTAGGCAATCATGATGTAGGGTCTTGTCTTGCTTACGTTTGCCAAGTCCTTGCACAAAGTAAGTGTTATTGTTGTTTACCTTCAGAATGATTGCTGGCCCCACTTTTTCAGGTTGTAACTTGCTCTTGTCAGCATTCATGACCCATACTTTGTCCCAACCTCATGACTATTGCGGATGGGGACAAATGTCTTTTGCAGATGTTCATTCTTTTTGGCTGTTTGCTTGCTGTTAGCCTCTATTACTTGAGGGTCTGAGCGCGGATGGACTTCACTTGGAATTCCAGTTTAGGTCCTGTCAATGCTTGAATGATATTTGGCTGTGTGCTGTATACCAGTTCAAACAGGCTTTTTCTGGTGGATCTGTTCACTCAGGCTTGGCACACAAGTAGTGAAGTTGGTAGCTGCTTATACCATTCTGCAGGTCTCCTGGCAGTGAGTTTGGCTAAGGCTTGCACAAGGCTACCATTGAGCCGCTCTACGTTTCCATTGGCCTGTGGATGGTATGGTGTTGTTACGGTGTGTTTGACCCCATTCTTGGTGAGGTATACATTGTTGTTTTTGGAGGTCAACTCTTTTCCTCCATTAGTTATCAGGAGTTCTGGCTTTCTGAACTTGCTGATTATTTCTTTGCCAATAAATAATCAAACGTCATTGCTGATGTGTGCCTTCACTGCCTGGGCTACTGGCCATCTTGTCGCAAAGTCAATGGCAGTGATGATGTATTTCTTGTCATTGTGTTTTCCTGGTATGAGACCAACAATGTCAAGAGCCCATACTTTGAAAGGTAGTTGTGTGTGGATGGGGAGTACTGACTTTGGCGGGGTTTTGCTTTTAGCAAACTTTTTGCACACCTCACATTGGTCTAGAACTTCTTGGACATTGCGGTATAAGTTTGGCCACCAGGCTTTATGTTTTAGAAACTCATATAGATTTCTGCTCTTGGTATGTCCAAGGTTTCTGTGATAGTAAAGGATAGTGTCAACTTGCTGATGTTTGGGGATATAGGGAATGGTTGTGCTGTCAGTCATCTTTCTGTGAAGAGTCCCATATACGTCAGCAAATAGGTGTTCATTCTTGATGACTGTTTCTTTGGTTATGTTGGTTGTGCCAGGGGGTAATCCTTTGTCCTTTGTTTGTAGCACTAAGAGAGGAGATTCTGGGTCAAGCCCATTCTCTCCTCTTGAAGCACGGACATACAGGCGGGACAGGGCGTCTGCCATGCTGAGCTCAGCTCCAGGCTTGTACTGGATGAGCATGTTAAACCTCTCCAATAGTTTCATCCACCGCTCTTGACAACACAATAGATTTGCTTGAGTCTTGAAATAGATGAGTGACTTGTGATTGGTTAATGCTGTGAATTCTTCCTGGCGTTCTAGGTAGCAACGCCATTTGACTAGGCAGTGCACAATAGCCAGCAGTTCCTTGTTGTGGATAGGGTATCAACACTTGCCATCTGTCAATTTTTGCAACTTGTATGCTACGGGCAGGAAGTCACTGTCACTATTTTAGAAGCGTAGTACTCCCCTAATGGATGCATCTGAGGCGTCAGTTTCCATTTGGTATTCCCCATCATGTTTGGGGTATTGCAGGATGGAAGCTGTTGTGAGCTTCTCTTTGAGGCATCTAAAACAGAGGTTGCATTGGGGGGTCCACACAAACTTAGATTTGGCACCTGTTATGGCAGATAAGGGGCAGTCAAGACACCACAGTCAGGTATGAAACATTGTACATAGGCCACCATTCCCAAGAAGGTGCAGAGTTCTGACTTATCCTTGGGTGGTGGCATCTTGCAGATGGCTTGTATCTTTTGACTGTTGGGTTTGATGCCCTCCTTTGAGACTATGTGTCCCAAGAAGGGTAGTTGCTCACAGAAGAACTGGCACTTGGAGGGCTTGGCCAACAGTTTGTGTTGTGCCAAGGTTGCAAAGACTGCCTCCAGGTCTTTGTGGTGTTGTTCCACCAAGGGGCTGTAGACAATAATGTTGTCTAGGTACACTAGGGCATGCTTGTCTATGTGGAGCGCAAACACTTTGTTCATGAAGGTTACAAAGGTGGACGGGACATTGATCATGCCAAAGTTGAGTACCACACATTTGTAGGAGCTGTATTAAGTGCAGAAGGCCGTTTTGGGATTGTCTTCCTCCTTGATGAAAATCTGATTGTAGCCTGCAGTTAGATCAATCTTGGAGAATACTGTGGCTCCTCCCAAGGCATCAAAGAGGTCGTCAATCAGTGGCAGTGGGTAACAATTCTTAATGGTAACTTTGTTTAAGGCGCGGTAGTCTGTGACCAGGCGTAGGGTACCGTCCTTCTTGGCCACAAAGAATACAGCGGCCCCAAAGGGAGACTGTGAGGGGCAGTTAAGTCCTTTTTCCAATGCCTCCTTGAGGTAGGTGCGTAAGGTGTTGTCCTCATTTGGGGTCAGCCTGTAGATGGGGCGCGCCTTGGGTACAGCCCCCTTGAGTTGGACAGAGTGTTGGATATGCTTCTCAGGGGGCAGCCCAGGTAACGCTTCCTTAAAGATTTCTGGATGGTGGGCCACAATATTGCGGTCCTGAGGTGTGGAGGTATCCTGGTGGTCTTTGAAGTGTATGATTTTGTACTTTTAGGAGTCCCAGTCTATTGAATTCAGGTCTTTCTTTTTGTCCTGGGTTTCTGTGATACTTACAAAGATGTGGTCGCGTAGCAGTCAGTCCACAGAGTCAGGGTAGATCTGGTGGTTGACGCCTTATGCTTGATGGTCAATACTGAGGTCAACCAGTCTACGTGGGGGGTTGTTCTTCCGTAACCAGTCTAGTCCCAGTACAATGTCAAACTTAGGAAAGTCAATGACGGGACCTTGGATGGTGGAGTGAAGGTTCTCAAGCATGACAGAGAAGGGGGAAGTTTCCTTTGTCACAGCAATGTGGTGTTCATCAGCCAGGACCACATTTTTAATCTGCAAAGGATTAGTGGCCAGCTTGAACTTATCCACAAAGCTACTGTTGACTAGAGTTTGGTCTGCACCCAAGTCCAGGAGTGCTGAGCCTGTGTAACTGCAAAAGCAGAAAGGATAGGACATCAATTTATTGGGATGTCTGACAATGGTGTACAGTACTGGGTCCTCCAAGGGCACCTGGATCATTGAGCATTGGTCCACGTCCTTGGGTTGGTATTCCTTGTTGGGCAAGTCAGGAGTTGTGTGGGGAGATCTTGGCTTGCTTAGTGCTCTCCCTGGGCTTTTTCCTCCTCTTGGTTGCCTTGCATGGCGGTGACACAGAAATGAGTACAGTTTGACTGGCCATTGTTTCCATTTCCATGCCCATTAGAACCTGTGGGTTTATGGTTGGCGTTGTTCCTGTTGCCTCCAGGAGGTGGTTGAGAAGAGCGCCTGCTTGGATGGGAATCCTTGGGTCTTTCTTGTTTCCCAGTTTGTGCCTTGTGCAGAGCGTTGGATGTCTGTTCCGCTTTTTCTGCTTCACAGTACATGCTTTGTAGGTTGGTCACTTGATCCAGGCTTACATGTCTCATCATGTGCAACTTAAGAGTGTTGTAGTACATGAGGTGTGTGGCTGGGGTGTCAAAGGCCATGTTGGATGGTGCACAAAGACGGAGTTCCTTGTAGGCACAGGTGAGTTCCTTCACGGTACCTGTCTGGGTCAGGTTCTTCACTTGGAAAATGATCATGAGCGCTGTATCTTTAAGCACAAATCTTGCCAGGAAGTCTTGCTTAAAGGTATCCCAGTTCTTGTCAGTGTGCTCCTCATGCCACTTGCTGCACCAGGTGCCAGCGTCATGGGTCAGGCAAATGGAAATTTCTGCAATCCAAAATTGCTGTGGGCATTCCATCTGAGCTAGCTTGCTCTGAGAAGACTGGATCCATGCGGTGGCGTTGTTGTCATTGGCCCTGGCAAAAGGTTCCAAGGCGGTGCTTTGTAGTCTTTGAGCTACATAGGCAGGCATGGTGGTTTTTTTGGCTGGTTGCGGCATCAATGAGGGAGCCTGAAAGAAACCTTGTGCAGACATGGCATTGAGCGCGGGGAGGAGTATCACCATGTTCTGGTAGAGGACAACCCCATCAGGTATCTCGGTACCAGGAGTGTAGGGAGTCCAGTTGGGCAGGAGGCCAGACATAATTCTGTCAAGGATTTGTTGGCCGCAGCGTGTGCGGGCAACAGGCAGAATTTTTCAAGATAAGGTAGGATGGAGAACCTACCTGTGCTACCAATGTCGTAACTGTGCTGTTTTAGCAGAGTTACACAGGGAAAAAATATTTATAAGATAGATGATAATCTTTATTGTGAGATAGTGATTATATAGTTCATGTGAATCAAGGATAACAGGAATATGATTGATGATCACACGGCTGGATGAAAGAGGGGGGTGGCTTGATCCTGGTAATGAGTCAAGCGCCAAAACAAGGTATCCACCATAAAGGATCATCATCTGTTCATGTTGTTGGATTTGTTAATTTGAGTTGACTTCCTAGTCTGGCTTTTAGTGACCAGATAATTGGATTGCAGGTCACAAACCTGCTTGGTTGGAACCTTGCTGGCGGGTCAATCCTGTGGTTTCAACATTATGGCTAGAATCTCCTTGTCATATATTGGGTGGTTTCCTTCTGCAGGTAGCATCTTCTTGGAGTAATATGCTACAGGATGTAGCATTCTATACTCTCCTTCCTGAAGAAGGACCCTGCACACCGCAAAGTCTGATGTGTTGGTTTTCAGAACAAAAGGTTTGGAGGGATCTGGCATGTCCAGGACAGGGGCAGAGGTGAAGGCAAGTTTCAAGGTTTCAAAGGCAGTGGTACATTCCGGAGTCCAGGTAAAGGTGACCTTGTCAGAGCAAAGGCGGGTCAGGGGGAGGTTAATGTGAGAAAATTTTTGGATGAAATCCCTGCAATAATTTGCCAAGCCCAAAAAACTTTTCACATCCTTTCTGCTTTTGGGCATCAGCCAAGATGTTATTGCTTCTACTTTATCCTGTGCCATGGCAAAGCTGCCAGTCTTCACTATGTATCCCAGGAATTTAACTTCAGAATGAAAGAATTCACATTTCTTAAGCTTAGCGTGTAAGTTTCCTTGGGAGAGTGTCTCTAGTATAAGGTCCAGGTGGCGCAGGTGTTCCTTGTGAGTCTTGCTGTAGATGAGAATGTTGTCCAAATATGCCACACAAAAACGGTCAAGGTATTCCCCTAGGACAGTGTTGATCATCCTTTGGAAAGTGCTGGGGGTGCTGCAGAGGCCAAAGGGCATTACAAAATACTCGTACAGCCCATATTGGGGTTTGAAGGCTGTCTTGTACTTGTCTCTATCCTTGATTTGGATTTGATTGAACTCATCTTGAAGGTCAATTTTTGAGTACACCTGGGCTCCAGTCAGTACATCACAGAGGTTGTTGGCATTGGGGATAGGGTAGAGGTTTGTTACCATAATGTTGTTCAGTTTTTGGTAATTCACGCATGGACGCATCCCACCATCTTTTTTTCCTATGAACAGCATGGGTGACAAGCAGAGGGCTTTTGATACCTGGATGAACCCTTTTTTTGTCATATCCTCAAGGTATGCTTTCAAGGCCACTTGCTTGCGGTGTTTATAGCTGTAGATGGGGCTGTGGTGCGGTTGAGTCCCTGGTAATAGGTCTATGGTGTGGTTGTAGATTGAGTGGCTGGGTAATTTTGTGGCTCCTTCTTTGCTAAACACATGGTCCCACTTCTGCAGGGGGATTGGTAGTGTCCCAACGCTAGGTTCTATCTTCATGGTCAAGAGTTTTTTGGTAGGGGGTTGGTCATGGCTCATGCAAAAGGGAACAGTGTCACAGGATGCTGGTTGGCCCAACATGGTGTTTTGCTCATGATAGTTCAGGATCAGGCCGTGTCTTTTGGACCAGGAGTCACCCAGTATAAGAGGGTGGGGTAGTCCTGGCAAGAGGATCAGGGACAATGGGTATACATTGTGCCAATGGACAACAGGAGTTCTTGTTCATTCTCATAGCCGGTGTCCAAGGAGCTGTTTCCCATGATTACTTGTTGACTGCACTCTGAGGTTGTCAAGCCTAATTCCTCAGCTAGGCTGGCGTCAATGAAACTTTCATCTGCTCCTGTATCAATAAAGGCTTCAATCTTGTGCTTGTTCCCTGCTACTTCTATGGTTACTTGGATGAACTTGTAAGACTGGGAAGAAGTGTTTATTTGCTCCAGCAAGGTTGGGGCAGTGTTCTTCTTAGGGCAGGCTCTGGTCAAGTGGCCCGCCTCATGGCAGTGGAAGCAGAGTCCTTTGCAGTAGTGTTGTTGGAGCTCTTCAGGGGTCATCCCTGTTCTGTTGGGGGTTGGTGTTTGGGGTTGGCAAGTCTGGGAGGAGCCAAGGTTCTCTTGGTTCATGCTAAGACCCTTGCACAGGTGAAATAGGTTTTCTAGGCTGAGGGTGGGCGGATGGTGCTTCAATAGGTCCTTCATTGCTAGGTTGACGCCCTTTTGGAAGATAATGGCTGCCAGTTTGTCCTCAAGTTGGGTGCGGGTTTTTAGTTTGAGGAGTTTGTCAATATACTCTTGAATGGGTTGAGGACCTTGTCAAATTTCTAGCAGGGAGTTCAGGGTGTAGTATCTAGTGTTGCAATCTTCCCCAGTGGCCATTAACTCAGCCTTGAACTTAGTGTAGTCTAAGCAGAATTCTACGTCTTCAGCTGTAGCCTTTCTAAACCAGTCCAAGGCGTCCCCTGATAGCATTGAAGCAACCCCAAGGATTTTCTTGGTATCACTGGCTTAAGAGGGGGCGTTGATATGGAAATGCAGGAGGAGGACTGGCATGGCGCGTCTAGCTGCCTCAAGCGTAAGCTTCTCCATCTGAGACATCTCCACTTTTGCGAGGGACTGATTCACAATCATGTTTTGCACTTGGGAGGATGGAGCTTTGTTGGTGTCATCAGTATTGGCGTTGGGTCTTTTTGGGTCATTTGGGTTTGCATTCTTCCACATGGAAGAGATCAGGTTTTTGGTCATCTTATAGGTATAATAAGTGATTATCAATAGCAAAAGCATACAAGATGCCCCAAGAAATAACAACATCTTGGGGCTCAGGGTACCAGGTTTAATAAAGATTGCCATAATGTCAGGGATCCAGTCTTGAGCGGCTGGCCCGTTGTTTTCAGGGATAACTTGGGCTGGGTTTTTTGCAGGCAATGCCCACCACAAGAGGGGAGCTAACTTTAAAAGGTAAGAGGCAGACTTCCTCACCCAAGACCACGGGCCAGTGGCCGGGATTATAGTGTCAATCACCCCTGTGAGGGTGATGTACACAATCTCAAGCAGCTTGCCAGAATGGTTACTTGGGAGTTTGGGTGCGGAAGCGGGCATGGGTTTTGGGGTCATGGGTGGTTCCATGGATAGGTTGTAGGCAGGGAGATAGTTGAATTTCCCTCTGAACAACTTGGGTGTTGAAAATATCCACAGGCCTTGTCAGTTGTATCTAACTGTAGATTGTATGCGGGCCAGGGGATTGAGTTTGAGTATCTTTTCCAGGGTGTATTCCTTGTATTCAGACTTCAGAGGGTAGTCGGTAAAATGGACAGGTCCAAAGGGAACACCAGGAGGACGGAAAATAGCGGGTGGTGGGGCAGGCAGGCCAGGAGATCTTGAACTGAATTGGTAGACAGCAAATACAAAATAAGGCAATAGCTGTATGAGCCAAATTAGCATAACCTTTATTCAAAAATGACAATAAGTTTGGAGCACGGGGTCCTTGGGTCTATATAGTACCCCCCTCCAAACTTAACATCTTTCATGGGGGGTTCATCAGGGCATTGGGAAGGCCAGGGCCAGGGGAACTGGGTGCTTGGGTCCAAAGGCAGCAAAATGGCACTTGGCCTGGGATTTCTTTCATTGGTCAAGAATCTCAATTTGGCTACCTGATTATCTTGCTTTAGTGTTGAGGTCATGTGACCGGGCCGCGGGCCTGTGCCTCTTTCTTGGGTTGGCTCTTGATTGGTTGCTGGTGTAGACTTCAAGTTTATGAAGCTAATAGTTGCCAAATCAGTACCTCCATTAGGCGCTGTGATTAATCTTCCATTTGGTGCAATGATTTCTTTGGTTGGCTCTTTTTACTGCATGGGTCAACATTCTTGGTATCAGCTTGTGGGGGCTTGATCCCAGAAAAACGCGGGCGGGCAGTTCTGCGGTCCACAGGCCCGGCGGCCCAAAGGAATCCTGGGTCAGGGCCCAATTCCTGGTCCCGGGCCCAGGTTTCCAGAGAGGAAGAATTGTCAATCCTGACAGTGCATCATAAACAGGCAGCTTCTAACCAGAATTACATTCTGATTCTGGCACCAGGCAGCAGCTAATCAATCCAAGGGACCACTCAGGGAAGTAGGAATCCAGAGAATTACAATCCAATGACATTGTTTGGTTTCCAAGATGAACACATACTGCCCCTAGCCAATCACCCTGCAAGATGCAGAAAAAAGCTCATCACCCCCTAACTGTTCAAGAAATGGTCGAAAACAGAGAGATGCTTCTTTCCCTTGGGGAAATAGCGTCAGCAATGGGTTTTGCAAAGTCCACTGTTGCTGCACTCCTGTGAGCCCATATCAAATCTGGCCCCCTCCCAAGAAGACCCCAACTGGTGCCTGTACGTCAACTGATAGTGAAAAATCCCATCTCCTTATGATGGCCATCATAGAATGTGACGTGCAGATGTCCCTGGTCCAGGTTTGTCTCCAACTGGGACTCCATGGCATTTTCACAAATAAAAGAACAGTCAATTTGTGGATGCACAGAGTTTTGGTTACTGCTAGAATCTTGTCCAATCAAGTCCTCAGTGTTTCTAGTTTGATGGACATCAATTTATACAATTCCACTATCATCAACTTCCTTAAAAAAGTAAAGAGGATACACAATGATGACATCTTCTTGTCATATGCCAAGATTTCAGCAAGTATTCAAGGCTTTAGATTAAAATTCATCCCATGTTACGTATACAATCATGTCTCAATTCTGTATAGATTCATCAGAGCTTTGCTGACAGCTTTCCTGGTGGGGATCATTCATTACTTCAATTCTTTGAACACCGCAGATGGGTATGTGTCAGGGATATTCCTGACACTACACAAATTTCCACCCTCATCCCAACTTGGAAACAGAAATTAATTTCATTTCCAAATATAACTCCTTATGAGCAAATCCACCCCACTAAATCAGGGAAAAAACAAAAATATTAAAGTCCACACAGAACTTAATAAAAACCAGAATGATTTAACATCCAGGAAGGCACCCACCAGTCCCACCCACTCACCAGCTTGGCTTGCCTGCTTGTCAGGCACCCATAAGCAAGCCTGCTGCACACCTCTCACCCATCATCCCCGCCTGCCTGCCTCCCAGGACCCAGCCTGCTGCCAACAGGCCTCTCACTATCAGGAATATTCTTGTGAGAGAGGGGGGCTAAACTAACTAAGTTTAGCTCCCATCCCGGGGGAAGGATCCACCAGGACACCATCTGTCAGTAATATTCCTGACAACAATCTTTTACAAGACAATATTTTGGTCACAATTGATCCTTTCAGTCAAATCAAAAAATTGCAGCAGTTCCCCCTGATTGGGGAAACTGCCGCAAAACAAAATGTTTTGAAAAAAGAAATTAAAATTCAAAAAAATCAAATTTTGGGTTTTATACGCCATCTGCAGACCGCATAGCCAGCTGCCAGGTGCCCGCTGGCTGAACACCCAGCCTGGCAGCTTGCCCACACGCTCCTGCCACCCAGCCAGCTGGCAGGAGGCATTGCACTCCCCACAGCGGGACTGTCCACCCCTATCAGATGGGGAAACTGCAAAATCAAGAAACCAAAAGGGCAATTTCCCCAAACTCAAATTTAGGGGAAAGTGCTGCCCAAATTTTAAACCTATCAAATTTGGATGGGCTGACAAGTGACTCTGCAAAGCAATCAATGCAGTAACTGCAGAAGTTGAATTTGG
This sequence comes from Entomophthora muscae, assembly GCA_014839935.2. Classification (NCBI taxonomy): domain Eukaryota; kingdom Fungi; phylum Entomophthoromycota; class Entomophthoromycetes; order Entomophthorales; family Entomophthoraceae; genus Entomophthora; species Entomophthora muscae. The sequence continues at coordinate 640,142 of QTSX02000726.1, read as the reverse complement.
ATGCATGAAAGTATCCAAAATGGCACCAAACCAATACAAGTCAGATATTAACAATTCCTTGCCTGCACATTCCCTCCAATCCCAGTCCCAAAAGGGAATTCTAGACAACACTAAGTGTTTTGGGTTCCCTGTTCAATGTTTTCACTATTCATGCCCCACCAAGGCTGATAGTATATAATAAGTCTCAATCACTTGATGATAGTTTGTTCTATCATTGAGCAAATCACCCCTCAATTGTTATCACCTAAATCAATCATAACTTTTACCCTTCAGAAAGTTAAAGACACTAAGCTTTGTCTGCTCTTCAACAGGACCAGAGGATGAACCACCTTATCTTCTTGGCTGTCCTTAAAGCCTGCCTTGGGATTGGGAGCCACCAACACTATCAACTGCATGGGCCATTCAACAATCCATCTGGTGAGTACTTTTACAAGGAGCCAACACAGCTCAACTCCTCTAATTGGTATTTCTGGCCCACACTGGTTTTGCCCCCCTCCACTCAGTCTGTAGCTATATACACCCTAGTATACTACATACTCACGTATTTTCTGGTAATTTTGGACATTATAATGTACACACAAAGGTCTTTTGATGGATGATGATGGTCTATCCCATTTTGATCACTCTCACTGGGTTCCAAGTGGCAAACTTGGGCTCTTACTTAGCTAAAATACTCCCCCAATTGTTGGGTCTTTACATAATCCAGTACAAGACTGGTATGGCTGCTTGGAGTAGCATCCAAAGAGAGGACACTTCAGATAGTTGGGGAAAGTAGGAATCTAAACCCATCAAGATCATCTCACCAAGCAACCAGGGGGCGCACTTGGGAGCGTGCTCTTAGGTATTCAATGCTTCTCCCTGGACCTATGTACCTGGGTCCACAGAGGGGAGAGGCATTGAGGAATCCAAGCTTGGGGGTGTCAAGGGGACCAATTCAAGGGCAGAAAATTCTAGATCATCACAGATGAGGCTTCTTACTAGGCTCTCACTGATAACAAGAATATCCTGGGCGCGTCCAGGGATGTACTCAAACATATTCATAAATTGGGTGGGGCTGCTCCCTATGTGGTGAAATGAATAGGAGATATGACTCCAGAGATCTGGAGAAGTAGTCCATATCATTACTAATGCAGGTGCCAGGGTAAAAGCCACAAACTTCAACAAGGAGACCAACATTTCAACAGAAAAAAAGAGGTAAAGGGAGTTTTTTTGCTTTTTTCTGTGTAACACTGGGCAAGAGAAGGGAACTTTGCAGCCAGGAATCTGTATTTAAAACTTAGGATAATGGGGCAACAGCCACAAGCTATACACTTTAAAGTAGAGCGGGAAGTGCTACTTTGAATGTATAGGTGATGGTAAAGACAGCAAAGCAAACAAGAGACAAAAACAAATTTAAAGTAAGTATTTATGATGATTGTACTAGTAAATTCAGAGTTTGTACTAAATTTTTGAAAGCAAGAGAGGTAAATGTATTTAGTAATGCTAACTTCAACTCTAGATGCTCTAAATGAGACATTGTGAACCAGGTAAGGCCTTGGAAGGTAAGGAATAATAAAAACTTCTACTGACAGACCCAGAAGACTAAAAGAGACAAAAAAAGGTCCCAAAAGTCAAAACAATAAATAGGAAAGTCTAAACTTTAATATGATAAAATGAGCAAGCAGGGAGGCTTTCAGTCCCCTGTCTTGCTATAATGAATGAGCTTTTGAAATTCAAAGTTGTCTGACCCAAAGGTCAAATTTGATTGGTGTCAGAACTCCAGAATAATATGATAGACTTGACCATTATTCCTCTGGCTGATTGGTTAGACAGCCAATTGCCATACAGCTGGCAAGCTTAAAAAAGCATCAGCTGATTCTGCTCCTGGCCTTGGCTAATCAATACATTGAATATTACTCCAAAGATTGATCATGATCCAATACTGATCCTCCCATTGGATCAAACCTGATTGAACAAGCTTGATGATTCCTGACCACAAGCACAGAATGCCCCTCAGCCAATAAGATAGAATGCCCAAGGATAATAATTCAAGATGGTTCACGCCAAACATTTGCGCTTGGAGACACCTCAAATTCTATGACTAATATAAAAGGTTGTTTAGAAGAATAATGCATGATGCAAAAACCCAGTTGACAGGGTAACCAAACTTGCACATGCATAAACTACAACCAGATGCCGCCAATACGCTGATGAGATAAGCTGAGGTCCGGTAATCTATTGAAGTCCCATGCCAGACCAACATGGCTGCCTAACTCTGGGGGCTGAAACTACCAGTCTGGGGAACAGATAGACTGACTAGTAAGAGTTGAAAGCATCAGATTATAATCTGGCAAGAGGGCTTATCCACCCTATATAAGGTGCTCTCCTGATTAGAGATTGAGCAGAATATTCACCCTTGAAGATAGAGATTTAAGGACCTCTATTGTTGTATCACTACTAGCTGGTGCCTAGTAGTCAGAAATATCTAAGTAGAGCATGCCGCCGTATAGTTGCAGACCCGTGTGTTTTCTCCTACAGACTTGGGATACCGCCAGGCCATAGTCCCATCTAAACCCAATTGGTAGCAAGCATTGTCCTTATACAATCTATATCAACATCCCTACAACAATGAATAATAAAGATCTTTTCTCAAGACTGCAAAATCTTGACAATTGGTTCCAAGAGAAATCTTGCAAGGAGAATCTAATGAGTTGGGAGGTTTTCCAACAATTTCTGGCTTCAACTCTGATTGACTGGCATCAATGAAGTCTTTCAGGGAAGCATCTAATCCAGTTAAATTGGAATTTGTTGATTTAACAGGAGCGCAACCTGAATGATTACTCTTAATTTATTTTAAATGTGGGCACACCCAATCCAACAAATAGTCTAAATTAATCAGAGATTCCTCCCAGATGGGAATATAAATCTGATCATTAGTGGTTACCACCTGAGAAGGGTACATCAGGACAAATTTCTTGTAAATTGTGTGGACTAAATCCTCAAGGGAGTTAAGAGGTTTGGCTTGATTCTGAGCAGATTTCTTGGTGCACTGAGTGAAGATTGTCCTATTCAGAGCTAAAGGGGGGTAACTTTACAATTCCTGACACCACTCAAATATCCACCCTCATTCCAAATTGGAATCAAAAGGGAATTTCTGGTCCAAATACAGCTCAATATGAGAAGAATTTCTTATCACTGAACCAGGGAAAACTCAGAATATTGAAACTCCAAACAGAGCTTATAGTAAACTGGAATAGCTTAATATTCCTGCAGGCGCCTGCCAGCCAGCCACCCAGGACCCAGCCCACACTCCCCTCCAGACAATCATATGCTACTAAAGGAAGTAGCCAATCAAATAAGTCCCATTCTTTAGGGATAAAAATAAGGGGAAACTATGCAGCTCTGAACAACCTGAGGTTAATTCACCAACTTTAACCATCAATCCTGGCCCCAACTAATGGGAAGCTGGGTCCCAGACCAGATGATTGGGGCCAGACTCTTGTCAACACCTGCCACTCAGTTTAAATATAGACACTGAGGCTATCTTGGACCCATTTCTCCTCCTGGCATTAACCCAGCCAGAAATTATTGGCTCCAGTCAAGAATTGCTCACTCAGCCACAGATAACAGATTAACAAGAGTTTGGCCATCTTCCAATTTCCAAACTCCAACCTTCACAATCCAGACTTTTGGTCTCTCCAATCCTCTGTTTTCACTCCCACTTGCAAAACTTTTCACAGTTAGAGATGCTATAAATAAAGGATCCCCTCTCATTGATAGGTTGTGCTATCATTGAGAGATTACCCCCTCAATTATATCATTTTAATCCCTGTGACGGTCCACATGTTGGATGGTTTTGCAGGCAGGGCTAATGTTGGCCAAGAGAGAGTCTAGTGGCTTTTGACAGGTAGGGGCCTAATAGGGAGCATTGGCTACTAGGGGAAGGTAAGGCTTGCCTAGTAGGTAACAGAGGACTACTAGAGGCAAATTATGACCCACCCAGCAGGGACTGTTGGCTGCTTGGGGTGGGGAGTGGATGACCCTGGCGGATAACGCAGGCTGCCAGGGAAAGGGTGGAGCTAAGATAGCTCTAACAGCCCTTGTGCGCTCACAAGAGGTCTGTGAGCAAGCACTCTACCTAACAGACTGGTAGGGTGTCCTCATCTATGTTTTCATGAGAGCTTTGGGGAGGTCCCAAAATGATCATTGGAGGGCATGAATATGCTCAGGGGTTTCACCAGGGTGGTTGCTTGGGGAAGCAGCTGCAGAACTTGGTGTGATCAGGCCTCTGGGAAGTAAAGCTGATTGCTTTGTGACTGAAAGCTCAGACTTAATCACCTGAGTGAGTAAAGACAAGTTCACAGACATGAGGATTATCTGTGATTGAATGGCCCAGGTGGAGGGCACTTTTAAGGGGCCCAGCCAAACGCCAGTAGCCCTTTAGACTTATTGCCTGAGTCTGTGGTATTGGTATTGGGAGATGATCATAGGACCAAGGCAGCTCAGGATCTACAGTGAAGACTAGTAAGAGGGACTTTATGATCACAGTGAAGACTAGTTGGGGGACTGGGAGATCATTGTGAGGATTGGAACCAAGGCAGTTCATTGTGAGGCTTAGAATCAAGATGGTTCATTGTGAGTATTGGAACCTAGGTGGTTCATTGTGAGGACTGGAACCAAGATGTTTCATTGTGAGTATTGGAGCCTAGGTGGTTCATTGTGAGGAATGGACTGATTACTGACTGGAAAGGACTGTTGATGGATAAGGAAGGACCAGAAGGTGAAGGTGAAGGACTAGCTGAAGGACCATAAGATCATGGTGCAGAGCCAGATGATGAACTGGAGAATGGCAAAGAAAGGCTATCTGGAATGAATACAGGAGTTGGAATGCTGGTTTTGGTTTCTTGAAAGAGAAAATGATAGAAAAGAAGCAGTTAAAGATTTAATTAATGCTGCCAAAAAATATGATAAAAAAGATGAAATTAATTATCATATAAATAAGAGCAAAAGAAGAAGAAATAATTTACAGGAATTAAACTGTAATTTATTAAGAGCTGATTGAGTAAAGGAGAGCTAGACAGAGGCCAAAAACAGGATGGAGAAACTGTGAAAACGAGTATTGAAGCTTTGCTGAAATGATTAAGAGAAGCAAAAGGCAAGTGATGGGCAAGTTCAATATTGTAAAATGCTGCAGAAAATGAAGAGAAACTTTTAGAAACGTTGAAGAATTTAGGGTTCAAAAATCCCTTATATAAAACATATGCAAAAGCGCTTGAGTTTTGCCGGAGAAACGTGATGGGAATTACGGCAAACCCTTCTGAAACACGGAGCAGTTGTTTATCTGAGGCAAGACAGTGAAGGGTTTGAACTATGATCAAGAGTAAGTCATTTGGGTGAACTGTTTGGAAAAACTGTTGAATACAAGCATTTGATTGGCTGCAGGTTGAAGCCTGTTTGATCAATGTTTTGAGGGCTTTAACTGAAGAGTTAAAGCCTAAAAAATGAGTAGTAGAAGCAGAAAATTCAGGGCATTCATTGGCTAAATTAAGCTATAAAGTTTAACATATTGTAGAGGAAGAAAAACTGAATAGTTTAATATTTGAAAAACAAGAGTCCTGAGAGAGAATTTGGACTGAAACCAGGAGCTATAAAAGATGAAGCTATCTGAGGCTTTTAAGGGACTCACACAGTGGATTTCAAAGGCCACAAAGACTGATCCAAGTGGATTACAAAGGTCTTAAGAATATGACAAAGGTTTAGAAGACCAAGATACAGGTGCAGAAGCCCAATACTAAGGGGATGTATATAAAGAGTTGGAGCTGGAGCAGAGTGCAGAGTGCAGAGTGCAGGAGCCCAAGATAAAGGTGCTGGAGCCTAAGATGAGAAAGCTGAAGCTCAGGATCAGAGGCTAGAACTTGAGACTAAGGAGCAGGAGTCTAAGACTAGGGAGCCAGAGTCAAAGACAACAGAGTAGAAGTCTAATGCTGAGAAGCAGAGGTCCAATATATGATTGGAGGACCCTCAGTATTAGCACATATCAATAGTTACCTTGGCCCCTGGGCTGTATACCAGAAGGTTTCTAAGGGAATCTTCCTTCTGAGAGTGAATAAAAGCCCATTTTGACCCCTATACATATTTTCTGAGATACATTTTTGCATACTAGAGAATGACATCTCCTTCAAGCCGGTCCCTGGCTATGACCCAGGACACACTTGGGGACTGGTGGACAGGAACCCCACAATCCCTACTACCTAGACTAACTCCAATCAACCCCTAATACCCAAACCAGGTGAAGATGAACCACTTCATCTTCACAGCTGTGCTTACAGCTTGCCTTGGGATTGGAGGTTATCAACCTGGTCCTGCTACCTTTGGGCCGTCACCAGAAGGACCTGGGCAAACCTACTACAAAGAGCCAGCACAACAAAACTCAAAAACAGTGGATCCTGGCCCCCTCTGGTATCACCCATTACAATGTATATGTAGCCATGTACACCTTCATCTACTATATATTAATGTCTTTTGCTGTGATTTTTAGTTGCTACTCACTCCTGTAAAGGTCTTCAGATGGCTGATACCATCTATCCCATTGTCACAGCCTTTACAGGGTTCCAGTTTGCCAACCTCCTGCCTTACTTGTGTTATATAATACCTAATAGTTTAGGGTATTATATCAAGAGAGAGAAGACATCAGCATAAAATTTCCAGCAACAGCGCCTAGTGAGGGACACAACAAATTGCCTAGTGGAGGCAAGGAATCTACTTCTATTGGTCTGGTGAGCCTGATGTCTACCATAGTAACCAATCAGAACCCCACACCTGAAGAAAATCTGGGCCACAGGGTTGCCCCAAGAATATTTCTCCTGAACAGAAGGGTCCCACTACCCTTCTCAAATATCCAGCCAATGAATACGCTTCCTGTGCCAGTGCCATTTTGCTGCCCCAAAATCTGGGCATCCCACCTGTTTGAATTCCCAATTATCTGAATCCTGACCATTAGAGATAAATTCTTGTAGCAGGGTGCTATATAAACCCCTAGACCCTGTTAATACTTTATCACCCTTTTTGAATAAAGGTTATGAGATATTGTTTTCCCAATTATTGCTGTATTTTATCTTAGTAATCTGCCAGTTCAACTCTAATTCTTCTGGATTGCCTGCCCCACTGCATACAAGTTTTTGTCCTCCAGATGCCCCTTTTGGTCCTATCCACTTCACAGAGTATCCATTGAAACCCAAATACAGAGACTACTCCTCTGACAGGATATTAGCACAAGATCCCTTGGCCCACACTAAAGAGTTGACCAGATATAATAGAAAGGGCCCTTGGTTTACCACTGAACCCCAACTGTTTAAAGATAGATACAACTTCCTCTCTGCCCACCATCTAGACATGGAGCCGCCTCTCACCCCCAAACTGATGCCTGTGTCTGCCTCTGAACCCTCCCTACATAACTCCAATAAGCTGTTTGGAATAGTTTACATCACCCGCTCTGGGTGATTAACATTCTAATCCTGGCTTCTGGCCTGTTGTCTTGGGTAGAAAATCTATATTGTACCTCTTTAAGTTAGCACTGATCCTATGCTGGGCTCTGCCCGCCCAGCCTGTGGCCTGTCCAGTCCCAGAAAATGATGGGCCAGCCACCCAAGGTTGGTTCCCTGACATTATTACTATAGAAATGGCATGATTCATCATGTGTAGAAGATAGGAGACATGATATAAAGTGGAGCCCTGTATAGGATAGTGTACGATTGGTACAGTTGAAAAGACTATTTCTATGCTATCCAACTCTATAGCTTTGTGCATGCTAGTTCTCATCAATTAGCCCCGTCTTTATCGCAGATTTGAACAGATGCGGCCTTGCTTAGCCTAGCTATGGGGTTTGTTTTATTGGCATTTCGGTTTGTTTAAGCTCTTACTGCGGATGCTGGATATGTCATTGCAATCGCAATCTGTGATGTGCTAAATTAAGATGACATATTTGCTATTTTTCAATGTGGAGAAATTTGAGATCTCGTTTATTGAGATGCTATGGCTTGCCATTTTGTTACCAGAACCAGTGCCCTGATTTTTGCTAGGTTGTTTTTGCACAATGGTATAGCTTACCATAGCCTTATAAGTTTTCTTCCCTTCAGCAGGCTGTATACTCAGTTTCCACTTATATTATTTCTCCTGAGAAAACCTTTGTTCTGTGCAGTTTTGGAGCTGGGTCTTTAAAACCTTTAGCACTTTCTGTTTAAGCATAAAAACAACAACTTTTGAAGTTAAAGTTTATATTTGAAGCTTGCTGTCAGAAGAAGCCATGTAACAAATACTTTGATGACCCATTATATAATTCAGACAGTCTATATTTAAATAGTATTTCTAGATATAATATACATATAGCTGGGAAATCTAAGGGTATAGTCCAAGGTGTTCTAGGCTGGGGCGATATCGGGTCTACCAAGTCCATATATCCATCTGAGTACCATACATCATCAAGTAGCCATCTTGAAGGGCTGAAGATGATGCTTCTGCGTTTGAAGGTCGAAATGTATCTTGTGAGAACGGAACAATATGCGACACAGTAGTTTCAAATGGACCTTGGGGATTACTGACCTCATGCCCCGTACTTAAACTCCAATGATGAACCATATTGTCATCGCCAGCTAGATAAAAGCATAAGTTCCATGACTAAATACTCTGCTGAGTCAAGCATTTGATTACCAGCCGTCAAGGTTGCAGATAGGTCATGAATAGCAACACCAAGGTTAAAGTCACATGAGTTTCTAAAGCCAGAGAAAAGTTGCACAGGCTTTGATTCATGGCGAATGTCCCACTGTGCAATCTAGCCCAGAGCATTAATACTTTCAAAGAACATTGACTCACTTTTCCTCCTAACTCGGCAGTGATTAGATAATTTGGAGTGTAGTTTAAAATGCGGTAGATTGCCAATGAATCGTTTCGTTTAAATCGCTGCTGACGAAGATGGGGTGCTCTTAGATCGTAGCTTAGAACTGTGCCATTTCGACAGCCAAGGTGGAGTGTGTCAGGCTGAAGGTTTGAATAGGCTAGCGTAAAAAGATACCTGAGGCAAGAACGAAGCTGACAAAACAGCGCTGCTGGTTTTACATTCCTGAAGTGCAGGGGAGCTGTGAGCTGGATGATACATCCAGAATGATGAATCTCCGCCTAATTAAATAGTAAGTATGAATCAAACTAGTAGAAAAGCCAGGCAACAAAGGATTGGGAAAATATTCAAAAGAAACGAACCAGCAATGATATATTTTTCTGATTTGGCAATACAATAAAGAGAAGATGGAGATGTGGGGGCCTTGATCCAAGAGAAGATGTTTGAATCTGTGCATGTACTCATTAGCTTGGCCAGAGTAACTATTTTTCACGTGTGAAAGTACCTGAGAAAGAAGTTGGGCTGCTTATAAATATCATTTTCCCTGATAGGCCAGCTCCACCTCGAGTGGTTAAACTATATGTAGATAAATAGACATGTCTCTAGAATTCTTTACCATATCGTGTCTTTAGAGAGTATTTTGGCAGCAGAAATCTAAAAGAACCCCACATTTAGCTTCTTAACAAACATTTCATCCCAAACATTGCTTACCTCCATGGCTCCCGGATAAATAGAACATTTCTCCTGGAACCCGAGATAGGAAATACCCTGATTCTGACTAGTCAACTCCCTTGGCGGTGGAGAATCAAAAATTCTAACAGAAAATTAAGTGACAAATGGCATAACGATGCTGTAGCTTTATTGAATAAATGTAAGTATCAGGTAAGAAAAGTAAACTTGGCTCGGCTGAGTTTTAAAACAGATTGGAATTCAGATAATTAACATTGTTATGAATAAAAGGCCTGGATTCGAGCTTCAGGCTCAGCACAAAAAAGCGTTTATAAAATGCGACTTATGGTTTATCCAAGGTAAAGCTAGAGCCAAGTGCATACTAGTCGCAAAATGAAAAGTAAACTCATTTTAAAAACGAAATATTCAATATAGCTAATCAACGAAACGACAAATCAATAAAGAATATGGTAGCTACCTTATTTGACCCCGTCGATCCCCCGTCAATAAATACCCAAACCCACACTATTTGCAAACGATGAGATCGAATAAAAATAAAAAAGATACATCCACGGCACTTGTAGTGTTTGGTGAAAGGGGAACGGTTGTCTGTTTTTTAAGTAGCCTGGGCAGATAAGGCTTGATAAATCTTTCAGTAAATGTGGAACTTATTTGGTTGGGAGGTCGATGGCTTCTGGATTGAAGAAGTAGAGCTAAAGGGCTTATTTTTTGTGCTATCCGCTCGTGAAATTCGTCTACATGAATTTGGCAAGCTTTTAAGCCGATTTTCTCCGGCAAGTTTTTTATAGTCCTTTTCTTCTTTTTTCTTTTTTATTTTTCGAATGGTATCAGCATCGTAATGAAAGGTTCGGGAAGAACTATTGCTGCTGTCAGCTTCTTGAGTTGAATCAACAAAGTTGGCTCGGCTATTCCCACGCTCTATTTTAAAATATCTATTTCTCTCTGTATCATAATAAAAGCCTGGAATCTCTCGCATTAGGTTGAGCGTAATGTACTTGCTTTTTCTTGGAGTATCAAAAAACTGAGGCTTTTATTTGCCACTATATACGTTGAGTTTCGATATCTGGATAGAGCCTTGATTAAAAAACCAAAGTATTAAAAATTATGGAAGTAGCGTTAAAAATATTTATCAAGACTAAAAGGTGGCGAATTAAAATGCGTATAATTTGGCCTAATAGGAAAATGATATTTCTCTAGTGTCTAGGCTTGAAATTTAAGAATTTACAAAACCGGTTCCCGTCCATCCATTGAATAGCTACTACGATTTAAAGCCGACAGATGACTAGATGGTTTCCTGTCCAAGGACAGATAAAGTTGAATTTAACATCTCAATTCATTGTATTTTATTGTATTTGTCAGGATTTCTGGATAATGACTAATTAATGGATTCAACAAAATAACACAGGCCAACAGTTAATTACTTTAAGTAATGCAGGCCAGTGGTTAATCACTCTTAGGAATGGTTTCAACCAAATAATGTGGGTCGTGGATTGGTGGAATCAATGAGTCAACGACCAAACCATGTCCTGGCATTAACAATTCATGCATTGCAATTAATTAATAGAACATGCAATTACTGCTCATTAATTAGTTCACCTCAACAACCACCTCAAACATGCTTCTCATAATAATTACTATTCTAAACTCTAATGGAATCCTAGAACATGTCAGGATTTGCCTTTTCTATAGCTGCTATTCTGTTTTTATTTACTTGCTTGTTTCTGGCTTGTAAGTTTTAGGATTGCCTTCCATTTCATTCTATTTATCTTCTTCCTTTTCCCTTTCTTTTCCACCTTTGGGTTTCAAAATAGGCCTTGTAAAGGCCTAGTTATGAGCTAAATACTGATTAGTATCAGTTTCAAACCCCCTTACCTCTGCACCTGGTTTCAAACCCTGGACCTATTTGTGGAAGTCTTAGAAGTTAGTCCAAAAAAGCTTACTTTTGCTTTACTCTTGATTTACACTTTTTGAGCTTTGGACCCGTTTTCCTGAATTTTTGCTCGCTTTAACATCAAAGACAGTTGCCGTAACTGCTTCTTCTCCTCCCGGTCACCCTTTAACTGGGTTTAGCTTAACTAAGCTAAACTACAAGTTCTGATCTCTTACCTTAAATTTTCATGCATGTCTTCTAACCATTTTCAGTTAAAACTCTTTACACCATTCCTTGCACCTCAATTCAACAGTGCACAATAAAAAGGCTTGGTTTTCCAGTCTCAACAATAAGTTAAGATTGTTTGACTTGCACCCCAAAAAGGTACTTGTTAGGTTTTGTGGCTTGTGTTTCCTTCCCAATTTTAGTTTAAGTTTTTTATCTTTGATCTTATGATTCCTTTTGACTTTCTGTTTCATCAGCTAGGTAGTTTCTATAGTAATACCCACAATTTGATTGTTGATAGTTTCAATCCTCCAACTAGTGGTGAGCAATTCCCAGACTTAGAAATTGATTTTTTGACCAAGTCGTCAGTCATTAAGACTGGACTCTATTTTATTTTCTTAGGGTTAATCAACCGCCTCAGTCCTTATTTTACCTCTTATAAGCTTCTAGGAGCCCTAGTCCAGTTGTTACTACAAACCTTACCTACATTTTTGTATTTAACTAACATAAATATAACTGGGTTAAAAGCTTTAGTTTACAATCACCTCCTCTAGACCATGAGACCTTACAGAACAAGAGGGCCATCATAAGAACCGTCATCTGCATTACATCTAGAAGAGTCCAAAATGGACTGGGCTGTCAGGCCAAACACTCTAAGATAAAAAGGCTTGAGCCTATTGTATTAGAGTAGCTCTGATTAAGTGAAACAATCATCTCCGTGAACTAGTAGCAACCACTGGCTAGCTAGCCTTGGAAGTGGCCCAGATAGACAGAAAGGATACTAATCTGTAGAAGATGTCAAGCAAGCCTTCTGTTAAAACCACACCAAAAAGGATGAGCCTCCTGCCATGTTGACCTAATGCTACTTCAGTCTCTTTTAGTATTGTGAGCTAACTTGGATAAAACACAGGCAGGCAGACTGCCTTAAAGCCAGTCCATTAGAATAAAAGACTGATGATTCTGTATTGACTTGATGATTGATCCAAGTCCTATTTCCTTAATGTGATCCTCTCTTAGGCTTTATTAGTGGAGAGCAAAAGATGATACTGTCGTCATACAGTATAATTATCTATAGTAAAATATAGAGACAACTATGAACCTAGATCCAGAAGTAGGAAGAACCGTCCTAAATCCTCTGGGCCTTGGGCCTTGTCAGACTTGCTACTTCTGATGACAACAAAATATTCCGGGCCAAAGGTTACGCCAAAGTCACAGGTTCTCTGTACTTTCCTAATGCTAGAAGACTTAGGATATCATCTGGCAGATGATAAAATACCATGGTCCATGATTTTCTGACAGTATTTTTAGGCTGTGATTACTTACCATCTGCTTACTTTATAAAGTCTAATTTAAACTGGGGTTTTAAACCTGATTTAAATCTTATTACATATATAATTGCATATTCCAAGTGTCGTGTATATAGTCTGAGAAGTTTTGTCATGATGTTGCAACCAAGTTTCCAGACTTGCCTGCTAACGTATCTAAAAATACGCAGGGCGCGCTTGATGAGTCACCCCTTGACGTTTCTAACAACATAAGGCAATCTGGTGGCAATGTCAAATGGTGAGTACTTTCTCCTAATTAGGAGCACTACCAATTTGACCTGCTGATCCCCGCACAAGTTGTTCCTTGGCTCAAATCCTTACATGGAACATGCCACTATGCCACCCCCTTGTGGCCTTGTGGCTTTCCCCATATAGTATATTAATCACAATATTCTACAATAAACAATACCTTATTCTTATTATTCCTGTCCTTTCTATTGGACTGCTGTCTTCCCCAACTCAAATACTGAATCCTCATTGGTTCAGTTGCAATAGTGGTAGCAGCAGTAGGTTCACAACCTACCTAAAATAAAATTCCCCCTAAGAAAAGATGAGTACGGCCATATGGCTACTCCCCATCAAGAAACCTTCCTGCCAATCCCCAAGGTGGACATCCCCAACGGGTATGTTATTTACCAAGACCAGCTAGTCCTTACAAGTGTGTATAATTGGCTCTGCCTTGGTCAGCATGACGCTAGCGTCACCCCTCCTCAGTCAGATCTTTCACAATGTATGCTCAATCTCCAGCTGGAATCCTTTGCGGGTGGAGTCAAAGAAGCCAACATTGCCAGTTGGCTTCAATCTACCAAGGCCCACCTTTGTATCTGCCAGGTTCCCGAGCTCATGTGGGTTGCCACTGCGTCAGTGTTGCAAATGAATCAATTAGGATTCAGTATTTGGAATTGGGGAAGACAACAGTCCAATATAAAGGACAGAGTAATAAGAATAAGGTATTGTTTATTGTAGAATATTGTGATTAATATACTATATGGGGAAAGCCACAAGGCCACAAGGGGGTGGCATAGTGGCATGTTCCATGTAAGGATTTGAGCCGAGGAATAACTTGTGCGGGGATCAGCAGGTCAAATTGGTAGTGCTCCTAATTAGGAGAAAGTACCCACCATTTGATATTGTCATCAGATTAATCCATAATGTTAGATACATTAGCAGGTGATCCTGGAAACTTGGTTGCAACACCCCCCTTGCCCCCTGCTTTTTGTCAGACACCAAGACCAGAGTCTGCAGAAGGTCTGCACAAACAACTTTTGTGTAGGGATGGCACGGCAGGGGCGCAAGCAATAATGGTGAAACTACTTGGTGTTTCCTTGGGCATCTTCAAGCTGATAAGTGTGATTGTCATAGGCTGCAGCTATCTTGAAGGGCCCTAGGTAGTTGGGTTCCAACTTGGCAGAATTGGGATTGAGGGTATAGATGGGGTCACCTACTGTGTATCTAGATTTGAGGTGCTTTGTCCTTCCTGTAATCTGCTTGTGTTTGATTTCCCAGGCTTTGGCACGCCATTGGTCTAGGGATGGAGTTGTTACTAGGGGAGGCTTGTCGGGAACCTTGGACCGTAGTTTTCCCTGTTCAACCCCTGTCAGACTGTCAGGTGTTCCAAAGGCCAGGGTAATGGGGCTGAACTCTGTGCCCCTGTTGATTCTTGCTCTCAGGATAAGTAGAGCGGTGGGCAGGTGTTCAGTCCATGCGGTGTTAGGATGCTCTTGTGAGAGCTTGGCAATCAATTGAACCAGTGAGTCATTTAACTGTTCCACGTGTCCATTGGCTTGAGGATGATAGGGGGTCATAACTATATATGTTGGAGTGCATTCTTGGCACAGTATGCCTTCACAAAATACCCAACAAGTTTAGGGCTGCCATCTGTGATGAGGCATTTGGGCCGCCCAAAGCAGGCCACAATTTCCTTGCCAATAAAGCAGGTAATGGTGGTGGCGGTGTGGTTGCCCAGGCCACTGGTCAGCAAGTGAAGTAGTTGATGGCAGTGATAATGTACTTCTTTCCCAGTCTGTCTTTGGGGAGTGGCCCCACAATGTTGAGGGCCCACTGCTCAAAGGGTTCCACGGCCTTGATGGGCAGGACAGACTTGGGGGTGCAGGTTTGGATGTGTTCCTTTTGCACAACACGCACGTTTTGTGGAGGTCCAAGATGTATTGATGCATGTGCGGCCACCAAACCTTCTGTTTCATGATCTTGAAGAGATTACGCCCTCTGATGTGACCCAGGGTTTGGTGGTAGTGCAATATTGTATCACCTTATTGTGTGGTGGGAATGTACGGCGTCTTTTCACCTGTCTCTGCCCGGCAGCAGACGTTACCAGCATTGGTGGTGAACTGACTTTTTTGTCCTTCAATTTGGAGATGGTGACCGAGTTAAGGCCCTTGTAGTGAGTTGCCTCAGGGCAGAGGTAGAGCATGGGCCAATCTGGGTCCAAGCCATTGTCCCCAGTGATGGACACTACGTAGAGTTGCTAAAGAGCGTCAGCTGTGACAAGCTCCTTTCCAGGCTTGTACTCAATGCGCAACTGGTAGGGGGACAGAGGTCAACCCATCCTGCTTGGCAGCATGTCAAGTGGGACTGCGTGTTGAAGTACTGGAGCAACTTGTGGTCCATCAGAACGCAGGGTGGGAAGGTAGCTCCTTCCAGGTAACAGTGCCACTTCTCAACACAGTTTACAATGGCCGCCAATTCTTTATCATGGATGGGGTAGTATTGTTCCAAGTCAGTAAGTTTCTTGAACTCATATGCCATGGGGAGGAAGACGCCATTGTCAGTTTCTACCCTTAGCACACCTCCTATTGCCATGTTGGAGGCATTGGTCTCAAGTTTGTACTGTCAGTTTTGATTGGGGAACTGCAGTACTGGTGCTGTTGTGAGCCTTTGCTTCAACATCTCAAAGGCTTGATCTCTGACAGGGGTCCAATGGAAGTGCTGTTTGGTATTGAGGAGCTCAGTGAGAGGTGCAATTAGTTCCTTACAATTGGGAATGAACTTGCATACATAGGCAACCATGCCTAGGAATGCCCGCACCTGGCCCACATCAGTGGGGGGCAGCATGCTGGTGATTGCCTTGATTTTGGCAGGGTCAGGCTTTATCCCTTGGGCAGAGATGGTATGCCCAAGGAATAACAGCTCCAACTTGAGAAACTCACATTTGGAGGGTTTAGCTTTTAGCTGGTTTTTCCAAAGGGTGTCAAGGACAGCACAGAGGTGTTGGAGGTGCATGGTTTGATCTTGACTGAAGACAATAATGTTGTCAAGGTACATGACCACACATTTTCCAATCAGTTCCTCAAATGCTTTGTTCATCAACATGGCAAAGGTGGAGGGAGCGTTGGTCATTCCAAAGTTCATGACACAACACTCAAACAACCCATAGTGTGTGCAGAAGGCAGTTTTTGCCTCATCCCCTGGTGCAATGAGGACCTGGTTGTACCCCGCAGTGAAATCAATCTTGCTAAAGACCTTTGCATCTGCAAGTGTATCAAACAGGTTATCATTCAACGGCAGGGGGTACTTGTTCTTAACTGTCACCTCATTTAGGATGCGGTAGTCTGTGACCAGGTAAAGGGACCCGTCCTTCTTAGCTACAAAGAAGACAGCTGCCCCGTATGGAGAGAGCAAGTTGCAAATGAAGCCCTTGTCAAGCGCATCCACAAGGTGCTGGCAGAGAGTCTCATCTTCTTTGAGTGTAAGATGATACAAGGGGTGTGCCTTAGGTAGCAACCCTTGGAGTTGTACAGCGTGCTGGATCTCTCAAGGGGGAGGTAGTTGGTCCAGTGTTTTGCTGAAGACGTCCTGGTACTCCTCAAGGAGTGCAGCAAGCACTGGTGGAGGTGAAATGGTCAAGGGAGGGGCTGCAGGTGGTTCTGCGCAGATAACTTTGACTGAACATTGGTTGAAGTCTAGTTTCCCCCCTTGAAGTTGTACAAGCCTGTCTCTGTTATTCTAACAAACACAGCATTGTGGAGGAGCTTGCTCATTTTGACAGAATAGATGTGGAATCCCACCCTATTTCTATTGAGGGTGATGACAGAGGTATCCCAGTCAATGTAGGGACAGTTGTGCCAAAGCCAGTTGAGGCCAGCAATTATGTCATGGCTGAGCCCTACCATGATTGGCCCAGAGAGCTTAACCTGGATGTTCCCCATTCTCACAGAGAAGGGTACCGTCTCATGGGTGATGGCAACTCTGCAGGAGTCAGCTACTTGTACTGCTTTGAACCTGCTGGGCACTCAGCCTAATTGCTGAGAGTTGGCAAACGCCTGGTCCACCATAGTGTGGTTGGCCCCAGTATCTACCAGTAATTTGTGGGTGTTCCCACAGAAACAGAAGGGATAGGACAAGTGTGTTACTTTATTTGAGGAGTGACTCACTTGCAATACAGGGTAATCACTGTGGACTTGAAAGACGTCCAGGGTTTTGACTTTGTGATGTTATAGTTGCAGGAATTTTTTGCAGCAGGGATTGAGAGGATGGGTCAGGTGGTGTTGCAAGTTCTCTTGTTGCTACAACCCCCAGGCTTTTCCCTGATCCTCAATCTGCGCTAGCTGAAGCTCCCCCCTTGTGGGGGTGTTTAGTCCCATTATCCTGCTGACGGGGCTGGTGGCAGCCTACTTGATTGTGGCCACTGCCAGGTGCGGTACATGGTTGGGATGGAGTGTCACTGATACGGCAGAAGCCCATTGAGGCCTGGTTGTTAGCATCCACAATGGCCTTATAGCAGTCATCAATGGAGGTGCAACAACCTACGGGGACCCACTTACAGATATGGGGTTTTAACCCATTGATGAAGAAAGTGAGTAGCATTGCATTTCTGTTGGTCACGGCTTCAGGGGCGGGAGCAAGAGCTTGTTGCCAGATGGCAAGGTACTCAGGAACGGAACCAGTTTTTTGATTGCTAGAAGAGGAGTTCACACAACAATGGGAGAGAAGGTTTTGCTGTAGCAGGACTTGGCGGCGTCTCAGAATGCCGTCCAGGTAACGTCAAGTTCCTGGCTGGCCCAGTTGGTGAACCACACAGCGGCGGGCCCCGCAAGGTGACCAGACGCAGTGGCAACCCACATGGGCTCAGGGACCTGACATTTGTGAAGGTGGGTTTCAGTAGATTGGAGCCAGCTGACAATGTCAGCCCCCTTGACGCCACCAGCAAAGGATTCTAGCTGAAGGTTGAGCATGCGCTGGGACAGATCTGACTGGGGCGGGGTGATGCTAGTGTCATGCTGCCCGAGGCGGAGCCAATTGTACATGCTAGTGAGAACTAGATGGTTTTTATAGATGGCGTACCTGTCAGGGATGTCCCCCTTGGGGATTGGCAGGAAGGTCTCTTGTTTGGGAGTAGCCATACGACCCATACTCTGTCCTTTCTTGGGGGGATTTTGTTTTAGGTAGGTTGTAAACCTACTGCTGCTACCACTGTTGCAACTGAACCAATGAGGATTCAGTATTTGGAATTGGGGAAGACAACAGTCCAATAGAAAGGACAGAGTAATAAGAATAAGGTATTGTTTATTGTAGAATATTGTGATTAATATACTATATGGGGAAAGCCACAAGGGGGTGGCATAGTGGGAAGTTCCATGTAAGGTTTTAAGCCAAGGAATAACTTGGGCGGGGATCAGCAAGTCAAATTAGTAGCGCTCCTAATTAGGATGAAGTAGCCGCCATTTGATATTGCCATCAGATTAATCCATAATGTTAGATACGTCAAGGGGCGGCTCATTGAACGCCCCCTGTGTATTGTAAGATATGTAGCAGGCAAGTCTGGAAACTTGGTTGCAACATCAGGGCGCCTCACAGGGCCCACGGCTGTATGGTTTACCAACTGGGCCAGTCAGGAAATTGAAGTCACCTGGGTGGCATTCTGGGACGCCGTGAGATCTTGCTACAGCAAAACCTTCTTGCCTATTGTGGTGGGAACTCCCCTGTTAGCAATTAAACAAACTGGGTCCATTCCCAAGTACCTTGCCGCCTGGCAACAAGCTCTTGTTGCTGTACCTGAAGCTTTAACCAACAGGAACACAATTCTTCTGACCCTAATTGTCAATGGGCTCAAGCCCTATATCTGTAAGTGGGTCCCTGTGGGTTATTGCACCTCCATTAATGACTGTTACAGGGCCATTATGGAAGCCAACAATCAGGCTTTGATGGGCTTCTGCTGTACTAGCAATGCTCTGCCTCAACCTTGTGCAACTCCTGGCAGTGGCCACAACCAAGTGGGCCGCCGCCAGCCACGCCAGCAGGAAAATGGAATCAAACGCCCCCGCAAGGGGGGAACTCCAGCTAGCATAAATTGAAGATCAGGGAAAAGCCTGGGGGTTGTAGCTATGAGAGGTTCTACAACCCCACTTGACCCTTCCTCTCAATCCCTGCTTGCAAAGAACCCCTGCAATTACAGTGTACACAAGGTCAAAACCTTTGACGTCTTCCAGGTCCATAGTGATGGCCCTGTACTTCAAGCAAGCCACTCTTCAAATAAAGTCACCTGCTTAGACTATCCCTTCTGTTTTTGTGGGAATACCCACAAACTATTGGTAGATACTGGGGCCAATCACACTATGGTGGACCAGGCGTTTGCTGACTCTCAGCAATTAGACCAAGTGCCTAGCAGGTTCAAGGCAGTACAAGTAGCTGACTCCCGTAGAATTGCAATTACCCATGATGCAGTACCCTTCTCTGTGAGAATGGGGAACATCCAGGTTAAGCTCTCTGGGCCAATCATGGCAGGGCTCAGCCATGACATAATTGCTGGCCTGAACTGGCTTTGGCACAACTGTCCCTACATTGACTGGGATACCTCTGTCATCACCCTCAATAGAAATAGGGTGGGGTTCCACATCTATTCTGTCAAAATGAGCAAGCTCCTCCACAATGCTGTGTTTGTTAGAATAACAGAGACAGGCTTGTACAACTTCAAGGGGGGAAACTAGACTTCAACCAATGTTCAGTCAAAGTTATCTGCGCAGAACCACCTGCAGCCCCTCCCTTGACCTTTTCACTCCACCAGTGCTTGCTGCACTCCTTGAGGAGTACCAGGACGTCTTCAGCAAAACACTGGACCAACTACCTCCCCCTTGAGAGATCCAGCACGCTGTACAACTCCAAGGGTTGCTACCTAAGACACCCCTTGTATCATCTTACACTCAAAGAAGATGAGACTCTCTGCCAGCACCTTGTGGACGCGCTTGAAAAGGGCTTCATTTGCAACTTGCTCTTTCCATACAGGGCAGCTGTCTTCTTTGTAGCTAAGAAGGACGGGTCCCTTTACCTGGTCACAGACTACCGCACCCTAAATGAGGTGACAGTTAAGAACAAGTACCCCCTGCCGCTGAATGATAACCTGTTTGATACACTTGCAGGTGCAAAGGTCTTTAGCAAGATTGATCTCACTGCAGGGTACAACCAGGTCCTCATTGCACCAGGGGATGAGGCAAAAACTGCCTTCTGCACATGCTATGGGTTGTTTGAGTGTTGTTTCATGAACTTTAGAATGACCAACGCTCCCTCCACCTTTGCCATGTTGATGAACAAAGCATTTGAGGAACTGATTGGAAAATGTGTGGTCATGTACCTTGACAACATTATTGTCTTCAGTCAAGATCAAACCATGCACCTCCAACACCTCTGTGCTGTCCTTGACACCCTTTGGAAAAACCAGCTAAAAGCTAAACCCTCCTAATGCAAGTTTCTCAAGTCAGAGCTGTTAT
Organism: Entomophthora muscae; assembly: GCA_014839935.2. NCBI lineage: Eukaryota > Fungi > Entomophthoromycota > Entomophthoromycetes > Entomophthorales > Entomophthoraceae > Entomophthora > Entomophthora muscae. The sequence continues at coordinate 619,442 of QTSX02000726.1, read as the reverse complement.
TCCTTGGGCATACTATATCTGCCCAAGGGATAAAGCCCAACCCTGCCAAAATCAAGGCAATCACCAGCATGCTACCCCCCACTGATGTGGGCCAGGTGCAGACATTCCTAGGCATGGTTGCCTACATATGCAAGTTCATTCCCAATTGCAGGGAACTTATTGCACCTCTCACTGAGCTCCTCAATACCAAACAGCGCTTCCATTGGACCCCTGTCAGAGATCAAGCCTTTGAGACGTTGAAGCAAAGGCTCACAACATCACCAGTACTGTAGTTCCCCAATCAAAACTGACAGTACAAACTTGAGACCAATGCCTCCAACAGGGCCATAGGAGGCGTTCTAAGGGTAGAAACTGACAATGGTGTCTTCCTCCCTGTGGCATATGAGTCCAGTAAGCTTACCAACTTGGAACAATGTTACCCCATTTATGATAAAGAATTAGCGACAATTGTGCACTGCGTCAAGAAGTGGCGCTGTTACCTGGAAGGGTCCACCTTTCCACCCCGCGTCCTGACAGATCACAAGTTGCTCCAGTACTTCAACATTCAGTCCCTTTTTACACGCTGCCAAGCAGGCTGGGTCAAGCGCATATCCCCCTACCAGATGCACATTGAGTACAAGCCTGGGAAGGAACTTGTCACAGCTGATGCCCTCTCATGGCTCTATATAGCGTCCATCACTGGGGATGATGGGTTAGACCCAAACTGGTCAATGCTTTACCTCTTTCCTGAGGCAACTTGTTACAAAGGCCTTAACTCAGTAACCATCTCCAGGCTTAAGGACAATGAAAGCCAGTTCATCACCAATGCTGGCAACGTCTGCCACCAGGCAGAGACAGGTGAGAAGATGCCTTACATCCCCACCACACAAGAGGCAATACAATACTGCACTACCACTGCACTTTGGGCCACATCAGAGGACAAAACCTCTTTGATATCATGGAACAAAAGGTTTGGTGGCCGTGTATGCACCAGGATATCCTGGATTTTCTTAAAACATGTGTGCTGTGCAAAAAGAATACGTCCAAACCTGCACCTCCCAAGTCTGTCCTGCCCATCAAGGCCATGGAATCCTTTGAGTAGTGGGCCCTCAATGTGGTTGGGCCCCTCCTCAATAAATATGGGAAAGAAATATACAATAACCACCATTGACTACTTCACTTGCTGGCCAGTGGCGTGGGCAACAACTAATCATACTGCCACCACCATCACCTGCTTCATTGGCAAGAAAATTGTGGCCCGCTTTGGGCAGCCCAAACGTCTCATCACAGATGGTGGTCCCAAACTTGTTGGCCAGGTCATGAAGGCTTACTGTGCCAAGAATGCCCTCCAACAGATAGTCATCACTCCCTATCATCTGCAAGCCAATGGGTGTGTGGAGCAATTAAACATCTCACTGGTCCAACTGATTGCCAAGCTCTTGCAGGAGCACCCCAATACCACGTGGACTGAACACTTTCCTACCACTTTACTTATTCTATGAGCAAGAATCAATCAAGGCACCAGGTTCAGCCCTAGTGCCCTGGCCTTTGGGACGCCTGACAGTCTGACATAAGTGAAACAGGGGAAGCTATGGTCTAAAGTTCCTGGAAAGCCCTCTGTTGACAACTTTATCCCTAAACCAATGGCGTGCAAAAGCCCAGGAATTTGAGAACAAACAAATTAAGGGAGGGACAAAGCACCTTGAAGCCAGATACGCTGTAGGGGACCCCATCTACACCCTCAACCCCAATTTGGCTAAGCTGGAGCCCAACCACCTAGGGCCCTTCAAGATAGCTGCAGTTTATGACAATCACACCTATTGGCTTGAAGATGCCTAAGGAAACACCAAGAAGCTTCAACATGATTGCTTGCGCCCCTGCCACACCATTCCCACACAAAGATTGTTTGTGCGGACCTTTCCAGATCTTCTGCAGACTCCAATCCTGGTGCCTGACAACAAGCAGGGAGCAAGGGAGTGTTGAAACCAAGTTTCCCAACTTGCCTGCCAATGTATCTTGCAATACATAGGGGGCACTCAATGGGCCGCCCTTTGATGTATCTAACAACATGGATCAATCTGATGGCAGTATCAAATTGCGGCTACTTTCTCCTAATTAGGAGCGTTATCAATTTGACCTGCTGATCCCTGCACAAGTTTTCCTTGGCTCAAATCCTTACATGGAACAAGCCACCATGCCATCTCCCTTGTGGCCATGTGGCTTTCCCCATATGGTATATTAATTATAGTATTCCACAATAAACATTACCTTCTTCTTATTATTCTGTCATTTCTATTGGACTGTTGTCTTCCCCAATTCCAAATACTGAATCCTCATTGGTTCAGTTGCAACATTGGTTAAGTAAAGGAGTGATTTATGTGATAAATATTGAGGAGGATATTCACTCAATGATATCACAAACTATAATTGAGAGGTTTGATTTTATTTATACTTGCTCTTGTGTTGCAACTGAACCAGTAATAGTTTGGTATTTAGATTGGGAAAGACAACAGTTCAAATAGAAAGAATAAGAATAGTAATAATATATTATTTATTGAAGAATATTGTAATTAATATACCATATTGGGAATCAATAAGTTCACCAAGGGGTGGCACAGTTGTAAGGTCTTGCCCATAATGGTGCAAAGTTGTAAACTAATGTGTGCAAAGCGTTTAGGTTAAGGTTTAATAGGTACAAAAAGGTAGGAACAGTCTGCAACATAACTTTACAGAAACTGGCTAAAAACTTGTACTGGGTTACAAAAGGTGTAATAGAGCTTAAAAACCCCAAGCAAAGAATATAAAATAAAGTATTTAGTAATTATATATTAGTTACTAAAGGAATATCAATGTTAGGATATTCTTCATCAGCAAATTGATACATATAACTATCAAAAGATTCCTCAATTAAAAGTAATGTATACAACAAGCCTAATGCTTGTTATCTAACAACTTCCATTTTGAACTAAGAACAAAAAAGATGTTATTTCTAACTAATCCTAAAAATATAAAAATCAAAGTTTCTTAAATTTGTAATTTATAAAAAGTTAAAAATTGGTAAAATTGAAGGTAAGAAATCACTTAGAATGTTGGATTAAATCCTACTCTTCAAAAGCTCTTTATTTATAGTAAAAGGCTTCATCTATTCGGCATGATAGGCAGAGGGGAAACAACAGCCAAGAACAGGAGAAACTAGAGAAAATATATAAGGAATATTGTGAGGGAAGGGAAACAGGAAGCTCAGTAAGAGCAGCCTGCAGATTTGCACCAGCAGAGAGGAGAAAGCAGGTGCTTACACAATACTAAGTGCATAAGCAAGCAAAAAAGATAGAGGATTATTCCTAAATTAAAGTAGGTAATATATACACTATTAAATAGTAGGTAAAAACAAGACAACAACAACCTGAAGCGCAAACTGTAAAGGATTTAGAAGGTAAGGATTTAAAATAAATAAATATAACATTTTAACTCAAATTCCTTGTTTAAAGTAAGGAACAAAGATTAAAAATAATAAATTAAATATTAATAGTCTGTCCTTTGGATCAGGGCATGACAATGGTGGTAGGTTTGGCATAAGGATTGAGCTGAGAATAGCTTGAGAAAAGGGATCAGTGTGTCAAATTGACAATGCTTCTAATTATGAGATAGTGCCCGCAATTTGGCATTGCACTTATATTGGTCCATACCGTTTGTCACATCATGGGGTGGCTCTTCAAGTGCCCCTGTGTATTGTGAGATACATTAGCGGGTGGGGGAGTAATATTAATCACAACACATAGGGAAAGTTTTAAGGGAGCTTAGAATGGGGATGAGAGAACTTTTGCAGCTCCTGATTGGTTGGTAATAATATTTCCAGCAGCTCAGGGACCTGCATTGTAATTTTAGTCAATGATGCAATAATTCAAAAAAATCCTGAAACCAGTAGGCCAAGCACTTTCAACAATAAGCAGTTAATAGCATGTGGATAATTTGACATGATTAATTTTTCATAAGTAATTGGTGCAAAGGGAGTAAGATTCAGATTTTTGAAGGGCATTTGAAAACTCCTGCCCTAACCATTTTTTGCCAATGATGACATTTGAATTGTCTAAAATAGTCAGGGTCTTAGCCAAAGTTCTTTGTTGGCTTCTGAAATTTCAAAGGTGCATCACTGTTACTATTGTTTGATGTTATACCTTAACAATTGATCAATTTTGGAGAAATTTTAATAATACCTGTAGCCTTCTTAAAGTTAGCCATGTTCTCCATAATCTTGATAATTGTATAAATGTTTGGTGTTGATAATGGGCTTTTTAGCCTTATAAGTGTGTTGTGTGATGGCATATGATTGAGAAATAATGAGCATAGAACCCTGGGTATAGTATTTGGTGATCTTCTTCAGCACCCTCTGTCTCTTTGAAATGTGGTGGATTCTTGCTTTTCCTCCTCTTCTTTATCCACTTTGCTCATATAAGGTTCATAGCTAGTGTCAAGTACAGCTTCACAATTCTTGTGCACACTTGCACTAGGTGCACTATGTGATATTAAAGTGAGTATACCTGTCACAAGTGACAGTTTCCTACTATCAATAACCAAGGTAGAATTCCACTTCTGGGATTCAAACATTGTATCCCTGGGCAACCACCAGAATTAACTCATTCCACAAGTCAACTTACTGAATTTTGACAAATTGTCAACATTCAGTAAGTCAACATTTTTTTATTATTTATCCACCGGAATTGGGCATTTCCAAAACTAAGCTTATTTTTCATAGTAAATTATTAAGCCATAATTGCAAAATTAAAAAGGAACAGGCATAATGTCAACACCATATAAACAAAGGCTTATTTTTAAGCCAAAAAACCAATATAATTTACTATGAAAATGTAAGTTTCTTTGTACTTTTACATTAAGGTCAACTGCAGTAAGTAATATCTAGATGTTGACCCCAAATAAGAATCCAGAAATTTCTTAAAAAAATACACAATATTCTAAAAATAACTACTTTTTATATTTTATACTACTGTTTTTATTAAGTATATATTAAGATAAGCATTGAAAAAAGACATATGCCAACTTCTATTGTGTTCTTTGTATTATTTAGATATTAACTGTTATTTTAAACTCACTGGATAAACTATAGCTTTTTTCCGGAAGTCCATTTAAGCCAAAACACATATGTTAAAACCAGAAATTATATATGTATTTATAATGTCAAATTTGTGTCAAATTGACATGTTACCTAAATTGCAACAAAGGGGTTTGGCTAGGCAAACAAAGTGACATAATTTAAGCAAGATTTAATAGGAGAGTCACTTTAAAAGAACGCTGACTGCCTGAATGTTGACACCTTCACTGGTTTATTAGTAAAACACTGCCGCTTAAAAAAAAGCACAAATACAATGGCATGATAATTCAAGCTAAAGTACCCATGACTGTACTTTATACTTCCCTCTACAATCCCTATTATTTAGTTTTAATAAGTTACATATGAAAATCTATAATTTTTTTAAATTTAAAAATAATCAATTTTGGCCTTAAAAAACCAACTCTGGAAAATATTAACTAAGCTTTATAAGTGATTTAAATAGTGTTTTTCTAGTTTAATGCTGACTGTCAGTATGTCAACAGTCAAAATTAAAGCTTTTTTTTATGCTGACAAACTAAATTAAATATTATTGACTATTGTGACTACCAGAATGTCAACTTTTTATTTAAACATGGTTTTTTCTATTCTTTACTAATAAACTAGCTCTAAAATTACTTTTCATACTTCTATAAACTATTTAATTAAAAAATAAAAACAAAACAAGTAATTATTATTTAATTTTGTTCATGTTTCACATGATTGTTTTTACTTTATGAACTCTACTCTAATTATTGTAGGACAAATCTTCCAAGAAGCCACAAAAGAACCCCAAGTAAACCAAGAAAGTACCCAAAGCCTCTGGAAAAGCCTAAAGTCCCTATTTCAACAAAAAACCAGCCAAAGAGCCCTCAAAGAAACAGAAGACAAAGGAGAAGACCCCAGACCTTGAAAGCAAAGAGCCCTCACCTGCCCCCTCCTCTTCTCCAAGCTGGTATCAATTAGAAGAAGATGAGGTTCCACTAACCAATCAAGGAAGAAAGAAAGAAGATACCCAAGAGTCCAGAACCCTAGTCAATCCCAGATGAATCAAGATCAAAGGAATCAAGCTCATCTCAGTCCAAGAAGCACAAGAATTCAACTCCATATAATTCCCCTCCACCACTCAACAAATCTGCACCTCCATCCTCATAAAGTATCAATAAAGAAGATCCTTATGATTACCTGTCTGACTATCATCAAGCACCAATTGGCCCATGGGATCCCCTAAAGGTTCACAATATATGTAACGTCAAAGGAGAGTTCAAGCTCCCAAAGAAGATCCCTCAGTTTTCCCCTCTAATGTCTGTCAAAGGAGGTGCAAGTTTAGTCTGTAATGGTTATGTTTTTAATTGCAGTAATCAAAAGAGAGCAGTAAGAAGCAAGCATTATGTATGTGAAGATAGAAGCTGCGCTGCCAGGATCAATTCAGAAGGATGGGATAAAGTCACTAGTGAAAAAGGAGAGCACACATGCAATGCTCCAATCAAGATTATTGAAAAGCTTTTAAAGTGGTACCCCTACCAAGTGGTCCCAGTCTCCAAAGATGTCAAGGCTTCTGATCTGGAAGTTAAGGCCACCACTCACCTAAGTAATGAGAACCTGAAGCTCATCCCTGACCGCAACCAGTTAGTGAAGTACATATGTGACAAACACTGTGATCTATTCCCCCATAAGAAATCTGCCATGGTCCAAGGAGAGTTAGTATTGACAGAGGAGTTAAAGATGTTCAATGGTGATGAGGCATTCCTTTTACAAGATGATGGGCCTACAGCAGAGGCAAGAATTATATGCTATGCTACACAACAGAACCTGAAGCAGTTAAGAGATTCAGAGACCTGGTTATATGACAGTACCTTTGCAGTATGCCCCCACCTTTTTTACCAACTATGGGTTGTACATTCCCTTATTGAAGGCAAGGTGCTCTCATTTGCCTAATTTCTGCTTCCTGGGACAACAGAAGAGATCTACACAAGGGCTTTAAAATCCTTCAGGAGGGCATCAAAGCCCTACCCAGTAATAAAAATAGTCCCCCTGGCCATAAAACTAGAGCCAATCCAGATGATTATGAAAAGGATGAAGCCACCCTTGCTGCAGTCCAAGAAGCTTATGATAAAGCACTTGTCCCCTCAACTATAATCATGGACTATGAAACTGCCCAGTATAAAGCTTTTGTAAACACCTTTGATGGAGAGGTCCAGGGTTATTTTTTCCATTATTGACAGGCTGTCAACAAGCAACTAAAAGGTCTACCTGAGCTCAACAAGCTCCACCGTCTAGATACATCAGAAAAGTGCAAGCTCTTAATTCAGCAGTTTGTAGCACTAGCCTTTGTAAAGCCAGAGCATACTGTACAAGCCTTTGACCTCCTATGCCAGGATCCATATGCCAAGAAACATGAGGATGCCTTCTACCCTTTCATTGAATATTACAAACCACAGTGGATTGGACTTAAGGTCACTAAGCACCAGAGCAAGCCCAGAGCCAAAGACAACTGGAACTGTTATCAGGCAGTTCTTAAGGATGAGATGAAAACTACTTCATCTTTAGAGGGCTGGAATAAGCATATCAAGTACTCCTTTGGAATCAAGCCCAGATACAACACCTACAAGCACCTCAAAGTCCAACAGGGGAAGACTGCTGCATTCATCAGAGATATTGAGAACTGCCCATCCAAGAAGAAGAGAACCACCAAAGAGAAAAAATATCAAGAGAAGATCAAGGACTTTGTCAATTCCAAATATAAGCTTACAGAGATTTGGGAATACATCAAGAAGATTGCCACAGTTCTTAATGGTAACCAGGTGATTACAGTCTAGCTTTTAATTAAATTTATTGAGTATTGCCTAATTTTATATATAGTTCTTATATGTTAAGTATAATATTTTTAAATAAATAGTTATTCTAAATAACTCATTAATAATTTATGATACTTTTTTTAAAAAATCATTGATTTTCTATTGATAGTTTGATGCTTTAGACTGTATTACATGGCCTATATTGATATTTTACTAGTAAATTATATGTTTTTTGTAGTTTTCAATATAGAAAAACTTTATATTACTGTTTCTGATTATTATATTTTCCTATAATACATAAATTTTTATGTAGTATCTTTTTGTATATTGGATTTTTTTGTTTTTATAAGTGGGAAAAAATTCATTATAGTAAATATAGCTAATTTCATAGTAAATTATTTTTGAAGTGTAGTTTTATGAACTTTTTTAATTGTCATATATAATTTTTTATGGACTTTTTTAAATCTGTGTTGTCACGTTACTCTAAAAAGTATTTTGAAGCTTAATTTTTATTAAGTAAAATGTTCAGGAAACAGGTTTCTGCTTATTAAAAAAGTGTCAACATTTAGTAGTCTGCATGAGTTAAAACTTAATTCTGACTTTTCAATTCTGTTGACATTAAAGTATTTTTAATTCTGATTGTTGACATATAGTAAGTTGACTTGCAGAATGAGTTAATTCTGGGGGTTGCCTATCCCTGCAGGCCACCAGCCCAGCTGCCTGCCCGCGTTTTTCTGGGCTTGAACCAGAAACAGATTCAACTTCAGAGAAACCTCCAAGAACTGCCAGTGGGGTACCTTCTACACTTAAACCCTGCCTCTTGGAGAAATTCTTTGGCCTAGTCAATGAGATCAACAACCCAAATGATGTCCCTGCAATCTCCTGGGCTGCCGCCAATGAGGCACCACCCGCATTATCCCAAGACCAAGGCCTGCAAATGGATGACAAATCCATTGCCTCAAAAGGGGAATTTGAGATTCCCTGCCCCAAACCAGCCAATGAGGACTTGAAAATTTTGGGTACCCCTTGGAATGTGCAAACCTTGGTAAGTGCCACCCCTCAGGCCACAAGAAATTGCAAAAGTTCTCCCAAGTTTGATGAGCATACGTATACCCTGGAGATGCTGGGAAGATGCTCATTGTTATCCTTATAATAAAGTGTTATGAACCTTTGGTTCTCTCAAGTCACCTCTTACCTAATTTTAGCACTCTTTCATTTAAAGATTAATTTCTCTGGCTCTGCCCCTCCCACCAAGCCCAAGAGACTGCAGACCAACTGCCCAAGTTATACTGTTCCCTGGTGCACCATACAGCCCGTTACATTTCACCAAGTATTCTCTGAACCCAGACTACACTGATTTTGCCCTTAAAGAGATCCTACTATAGGACTCAAAAGCCCAAACTAGAGAAACCAAGCTCATTGGTCATGAAGGAAAGTAGATAACCATACAGCCCTTGATATTTTGCGGCAAGTATAACCACCTGCCCATGTATCTAGTCCCCATGACTCCCCCCATTAACCCTGCAGCCTGACTGCCAACAAAAACCAGCAGCAACTGGAGAATCCACTTCAACTCAGATATTTGGTGTCCTGTACATCACCCCTATGGGCCTAATCAATTCTATAGTGCCCTCCAGCAGGCCTTGGTCTATTCTCAGAAAATATCTTTTGTATATTGTAAAGTTGGCCCCTATCCTGTGGTGGGCCCTTCCCTCTAGACCTGCAGGTTGCCTGCCTGTCAGTTCTCCATGGCAACAACGCCCATGTTGACATTAAAAATGTTGACAGTGGCCATGTCAACACTATATTAAAGTGACAACCCGGTTTTACTTAATATTGTTTCCTGGATGTTGACACTTTTTTAATTGACAAAACACTTTACCCTGAACACTTTTAATATAAAAAATATTTTAAACTACATTATTATACTAAAACAACCCCAGAAAATTCAAAACTGCAATAAAAAATACCATAAGTAATAAGAATAAGGAGATATAAGCAACTATTTTTCAGTTTACTATGTAAATTACACTCTTTATTATAAAATTATTTTTTATTCCCATAAAAATTAAAATTCCAATGAACCAAAAATAAAGATATTTAATATATCATAATAACTACAAAATATAAGAAAATTTTAATTTATTATACTTTATATAAGCATAACTGAAAATATCTCATAGCTTAAAGATAAATTAACAAAATCTAAGATATTTCTTACTAAACCACATTGAAACTGTATCTGAAACTTATCATTTATACCTAAAAAGATTAGTACACTATAAATAAATTAAAAAATTAAAAGTTTAAAAGTAAAAAATATACAGGCAAAGCAAGGTTTATTAAGCTAATTAAAGCCACCAGTAAGAGCAGTGGCAACGTTCTCAAGGTACTTCTTAATCTCTGCCACCTTATACTTTTTCTTTACCACCTTCTTAAAGTCCTCCTGATAGTCCTGCTCCTTAGACTTTTGCTTCTTGGGGGCCGCCTGGTTGGCCAGGTTGCAAAACTTGGAGACAGTCCAGGCCTGCTCCTCCTGTAGCTTAGAGAAGAACTTGTTATATTTGGGGTTTGGCCCAAACTTCACCTTCCTGTGCTTGTGCCAAACCTCAAGGCTAGAGGTGGTCTTCATCTCCCCCTTGAGGCAGGCGCTTTAACAGTTCCAAGGGGCAGTGGCCCTGCTCTTACCTCTCCAGGAAGTCACCTTCTTGCCCACCCATTGGCGCTCAAAGTAATACAATCAACCTTTGAAGATGGTGGAGTGCTTCTTGATGTAAGCGTCCTCCAGGAGGGCCTCAAAGCCAAGCCCAGTATGCTCTGGGCGCACAAAAGCCAAGGCAGCAAACTGAGTTGGGGCAAAGCAGCACTTCCCCTTACCATTGTTAAGATACTTCTCAAAAAGGTCCTTCTCACTCTTGAGATTCTTGATGAGGGCCTGCCTAAAATGGAAGAAGCAGCCTTGGACTTCTCCATTGAAGGTGGCCTCAAAGGCTCTGAACTGAGCTTTCTTGAAGCCCATTATGATAACCTTTGGCCCAAGTGAGCGCACATTAGCTAGCTGCTCAGCAACTAGGGTCAACTCATCCTTCTCAGCAGAGGAGGGATTTGCCCTTGTGGCGTGAGTGGGAGGGGGGAGAATGTTGGTGAGAAGGGAGCTCAAAGCATCCCAGACAATCTTGAAGGCTCTGGTGTAGACTTCAGTCTTGGCACCAGGAAGTAGAAAGAAGACAAGGGGGATAATCTGGTCATTAAACTGCCCATGCAGGACCCAAAGCTGCTTGAAGAGAGAGGGGTAAGTAGCAAATTTGCCGTCACACAGCCAGGTGGTAGCAATGTTCAGCTGCTCGAGGTTTTGGGTTGTGGCATAGGCTATAATCCTATCCTCCACTTCCTGCCCATTGTCATGGAGCAGGAACATCTCATCATCTTCTGTCTTCTTGAGGTCATCTGTGAGGGCCAGGTCTTCAATTTTAGTGGCGCTCTTGGCCAGGGGGTTTGAGGCTTGACGCCTATCACTTACAAACTTGACCAACTGATTGTGGGTTGGCACCCTCTTCAAGTTGGTTAGGGAGAGATACTTGCAAGCAAGCACATCCAGCTGGGTGGCAGAAAGATCTTTGGAGGTGGGCATCACCTGGACAAGATACCACTTGAGGAGTCAGGCAATGGTGGTATTTGGCATGATGCAGGTATGCTTGCCCTTGATGGTTTGTACCAAGTCCCAGCGCTCAGTGTTGAGCTGCACTTGGAAGGAGCAGTCCTTGCAGGTGTAATGGCAGCTCTTGAAGCCCCAGTTGGCATTGTTATAAGAGAAAATATACCCATTGGCCACCATGACCGGCCCACCCTTTACGCTCATGATTGGGAAGTATTTGGGCAAATTAAGAGGGAACCTTGAATTTGCTGTCAACGTTTCAGATGTTGTGGGCCAACAAAGGGTCCCAGGGGCCAGCAGGAGCATGGCAGAAGCCAGAGAAGTAATCAGGGTGGGGCTTTGAATCATCCCCAGATGAGCTTGAAGGGGGGAGTTAGGTGGGGGGAAGCAGAAGGGGGCTTATTGTGGCACTCCTCATGTGCAGGAGACTTATTTTTGGGTGGGGACTTTTGGGAAGAGCGCTTCTTCTTGGTTGGCTCCTTGTCAGAAGCCAAGTTGTAAAAACTATGCTCTGTAAGGGAGCCATCAGATTCCTCTCCCCCAGTGGAGTGAGCAGGGCTCTTCTCAGGAGAGGGCTCAGGGGAGGGCTTTGGGGATGGTTTTGGTGTGGTCTTTTTTGATGAGACAGGCTTTTTTTGGTGGGTTTGGTTAGCTTTGAAGGACGCTTGGTTCTTTTGGGCTGTTTGGAAGTGTTTTTTTCCTAAAATAATAAGTAAAATGGTTTGAAATAAATCAAAGTATATAAAAAACAAACAAAACAACTTAAAAAGTAAATCTTAGATGGTTTTTATTGGCATTTAAAAGTTAAAAAATATTTGTATAGTTTTTATTTTATTATAGTTTTAAATAACAAGTTAAAAGTTAAGAAAAATATGCAAAATTACTATGTTTGGATATAGATTTTATTTTAAAAATTAAAAAATATGGAAGAGAAAAGTCAAAAATACAACATATCAAAAAATGAGAAGTTTTTATTATGTAAAACATAAAGTTTTATATGTGAGAACTGAAAAGCGTCAACATTATGAGTGACAATTAGTAAAAAAAGATGAATTCTCACTGTCAATTACAAAAATTGTAGACATTATTTTTGACAACATTGTCACTATTGACACTTTTTTTAAAAATTTACTATGTTTTTTCTTAGTACGCTTAATTAAATTTACGCAAGCTAGCAAAAATTAACCGTTTTCTGTGTGTTTTTGTTCACATATAAAAAATAAAAAACATATGAAAATAAGTTAAAAAGTATCAAGGTTATTTATTATTTTATTAAAAATAGTATTTGGGTAGTGTTAATATGATATTTTACCATTGCGTATATAAGAAGTTGTTAATAAGTTGTTGGTAGATATTGAAAAGGGTAAAGTGTTGACAACATCACTTATGACATTCTTTATATGAGGTGACATGTTGTAACTGTGCTGTTTTAGTAGAGTTACATGGGGAAAAATATTTAGAAGATGGATGATTATCTTTATTGTGAGATAGTGGTTATATAGTTCATGTGAATCAAGGATAACAGGAACATGATTGGTGATCACACGGCTGGATGATGAAGGGGGTGGCTTGATCCTGATAATGATTCAAGCGCCAAAACAAGGTATCCACCATAAAGGATCATCATCTGTTCATGTTGTTGGATTTGGTAATTTGAGTTGACTTCCTAGTCTGGCTTTGAGTGACCGGATAATCAGATTGCAGGTCACAAACCTGCTTGGTTGGAACCTTGCTGGCGGGTCAAGCCTGCGGTTTCAACAGAAATATTAATCTAGGCTTAATTGTGCCACTCTAATTTTCTCAACTCCACCCCAGGGGATGATCACAAGCAAATAAACAACATTTATGAGTGTCAAAATTATTTTTAATAAATAATTCTATAGTAACTTTCATAGTAACTCACACTTTAATTACTGTAAATTCAGAACCTGAACGTAAAAATGCAGGATTGTCAAATCCTTGGTCCAAATTTTGAATCACTTTTGCAGGATGGCCTTTTTTAATTAAATTGATTTTTTTGAGTATTTATTTGAATATTTGAAAATGCGGGAACTCATAGATACTTTGCAAAGTTCCAGTTGAGCTGCATAAATCCAATGGACAAAATGAAGTAACTGGAATCAGATTTGAAGTGTTCAAATCCATCAACCATTTTCATTAATTTTACTATGTTTTTTGAAATTGCAGGATTTTCAAATCCATGAACCAAATTTCAAATCAAATTTGAATGCCACTAGTAAGCTCAGATATTAATTGCAGGAACTGGAATCCAAATTTAATGTACACTAAGCACACTAGGAAACACCAACCCAAATAAAGAAGCTCCACCACAACTAAAACCAAACTAAAAATTCAATCTCAATAACCATAATTAGACATAAAAAGTTATTAAACTTTAAAATCATCCAAAACTGGAAAGGATACAATATTATGCACTTCAAATTACAGATATAGAAAATCTGCTACTATTCAAGGCTAAATCAAGAGAAAACAACTATTCACAACTAAACCAATAAATCTAAATAAATACATTTTTAATCTAATATATATTTTTTATTTTATTTTTATGGAACATCAATTGCATTCTCAACCCGCTCCTGCACCTGTCTGCGGGGCAGCCTGTCCACAAGGGTGTCCCAGAGGGTCCAAGAACAGACCCAGAACCCAACTCAAGGGGAGTCATGCCAATACACGGGCCTCCCAAGGTGTCATTGACAGCCAACCACCTCCCACATCCCAAGCCCAATCAACCAGCCTGAATCCCAGACAGAAGCCACTCTCAAGGCCTGCCACAAAAGTCTCCTACACCAGGGTCACCAGGAACACTGAGGTTACTTACACCTCCACTGTATACCCAGTTGTCACCTGGTCCCGTACTCTTGACCCAAGAGTTGCTACTTCCTGCCCCCACGTCTTTGATACCTCCTATCAGCCATTGGCCACAACTGAGGAGCCATCTGTGCCTGTCTTATGCCACCATTGACAGCGCCAGTGCAAACAAGCGTGATCCCACCTTCTACACAAAGGTCCCCATCCCCTGTGTCGAGCCTGGTAGCCAGGATGCTGTGGTACCTGCCAAGGGCCTGCGTCAGTTGACAGATAGTGAGCGTGAAGCTCTCCTCAACTGCTTGAACAGGGGAATGGCGGTTTGGGATATTGAATCCTGATTTTTTGTCACAGCCAGATATATTGCCGACATCAACACCAAGTATGGCAACACCAGGCAAATTGCCAAATCCACCAAGGCTAAGCGGCAGCCCAAACTCCTTCAGCCCATTCATATTGATGCAATCAAGCAATGGGTAGCCAAGGATTGCCAGCTGGACACACTTGCTGTCCAATAAATGCTTGCCACAGAGTTTGGGATTTCTTTTTCTAAAACCCTTGTTTACAAAGCAATGGTTGATTTGGGCTTCTTGTGGAAGGTGCTTGGAGTTTCTCTGTACAATAGGAACAGTGAAAAGACCATCAAGGATTGACGCATTTATGCCAAGACATATCTGGTACTAAAGGAGACTGGGAATGTCCAGTTCTTCTATATCAACAAATTGTTGTTTTCCCCCTCACTCAGGTCTATGCATGGGTGGGTTAAGAAGGGGTCCAAGGACGGCATAGCCCATTGTGCAGCTGTCTGTTCCCAGACCTATTCAATGGTTGCGCTTCTTGGTCCTTGCAGGTTGGACCAGTATCAGATGATTAAAGGCTCCCATAACAGTGGGACCTTTCTCAATTTTCTCTGAGCCGTCAAGGAGTACCTTTGGATAAATTACAGCGGCACAACCAACATTGTTGTGCTTGATAATGTCGGGCTCCACAAAGTGGATCTGGTTGTGTCCAAGTTCCCCCCATCAACAAAAACAGCCATTTTGCCAGCCACTGCCTTGCAGACTGCCCAATGAGACTCCTCTTCCTCCCCCCCTATTCTCCATTTCTGAATCCAATTGAGGAGGTGTTTGGTTGGATCAAGAATAAGGTGAAACAAGGCCTCCCTCAGGACACAGAGGATTTCTTCAACATTCTCAAGATCAGCCAATTTTCAATGCCACCCAATGTGGTGGCGGCTTTCTATGAGCACTTGGAATCCTTCCTCCCTAAAGCCCTGGCCTCTGAGCCAATCAGATAAATGGGGGCTCTGGGTTTTATTTAGTTTTAATTTTATTTAGTTTGTTTTTATTAGGACTCAATAATTATTATTTATATATAATAATGTGACGTTTGAATGTATTATAGACATATAAGAATACGTAGAAAAGGTAAGTAAAATTAATTATACTAGGTATGAGGACAAATATTTTTATTATAATGCACTGAATATTATTATTGGCTTTTGCACTAACAAATAAATAAATTAAAAAAGATAGAAATAAATTATTTTATTTAAATAATTGTGAATCCTTGATGGTACTTTGGCTTTTTTAAGCCACAAATTGGACCTTGCATGTCATCATCTGATCCTTGTTATTCCAGTGCCACTATAACCACACAACACGGCAACCAATGATTTTCATGTATTGCTTACTAATTAGTACTTAGGATGCAGGTCAAGTATATCAAATATGTTTATCAAATCAAATTACAAGGGAAAGGTAATTCAAGTTCTAAACAATCATTTGTTTAGAACAATAGTGGAGCGGGCCGCATGGTGCAGATAAATTCAATTCTTGTTGTTTGTATATGTAATAAATGAACCCGTACTTGACAAGCTAGTAAATAAAAACATTTTTAAATTATTTTTAATATTTGACGTGGTTGCAACTTTAACTAATGTCTTGTAATATATTTGGATATATTAATATTATAATTTAAATACTAAAATTTAAAATTAAAATTAAAATATTAAAAGTAAAGTTATAATTATAAATCTTAAAAGTTAAATATTAAAGTTTAAATAATTAAAATATAACAATTTTATTAAATTGTGATTTATTCAATATTGAAATATTTGGTATTAAAAATTTTAATATTGTAATATGTATTATTAAAATTTTAATATTAACTTTTAGATACTAAATTTTTTAATATTTAAATATGTAATATTAAAATTTTTATAGTAAAATTTTAATATTACATATTTCAATATTAAAATTTTTGTATTAAAATATAAAAAGTTAAAAAAAAATTTAATTTTCAAGGGGAAAATATTTATTGGGGGATGTTGGTTGCAAAGGGAATATGATTATTCTGGGGAATTATACCCCAAAATTAAGTTTTTGGCTAAAGCATATAATTGGATACATGTACTCTTCTGTACGTGGTGGACAACCCTGGATGTGATTGCTAGAGGGGTGGCGCCCTGTACCCCAGTGGTTGTTGATTGTTTGATAAAAGGCAGGCAGGTGAGGGAATCAATCAATAGGTTTTTTCAGGGGGCACATAGTACCTGTATAAACTTGCCAATGCAAAGGAGTCATACAGGACGTGCTTGACTGTCCTATATCACCGTGGTGTCTTCTGGCGGTCAAGGGCTACACAGTAAATATCCATGTGAATAGGTACATCCTCCAACTTTTTGACATTAGTTTTTAATATGCAGTGTAGGAGGATTCCCAGGTATACCACAATGTGGATTCTCTGCGAGGTATAGTTTTCCAAGAACATGCATAATTTTTTGAAAGTTTGAACTAACCTATTAATATAGGATGTTTGATTGAACTTAAAGAGTGTTCTGGGGGCACCTGACTTGAATCAGCCCCCCAGGCCTTGGCAAACAATATTAATAAAGGTTTAAAATTATTCACAAGGACTACATCCCCAACTTTATTTGACAGTGCCTTAAATACTTCATTAAAAATTGCAGTTTTTAAATATTCAGTTCCAATTTGAAAGTCAGTTTTTATTAAATTCTTTTCATATTCATTGATGTTTGTGAAGGGGAATCTTTGAAAGCCTTTGTACATATATTCATCAAAGTTCAGTTTGATATCCCTGTGAATTTCATTCATTTCTTTGATTTTGATATTTGATCCTATTTCATATTCTTCCATTATCCATGGAAAGCACCCCGCAGGTGATGAATATTCCCTATCTTGAGCTTCAATATTAAAAAAATTATTCATATTATGTTGAATTATTTTATTTATTTGGTTTTTATTTATTTGTTTTATAGGGGCCACCAGTGACTGGTAACCCCCGTAAACCCAACTTGGCGTAAAAGCCGCCACTTCTGCGACCTTATCCCCATTTCTGGTGATGACTAAAATAAATATAAGTAAAACTTAAAAAGACTTACTAATTGTTTCCCCTGTGGCCCCCTCAGTCACAGGCGCCACTTTGGCAAACTTCATGAGTGTTGGATGCTCTTCATTAATTTTTCTAGGCTGAATTTTTCTTATCTTTCTTGCAACTTGTGTTTCTTCTTGGTTTTCATTTGATAAAGTTTCTGTATTTCTTGAAGTGCTTCTGCTTCTTGATTATGTTTCATTCTCATCTGTTTTCATTTGATTGTTTTCCTCTTCATTGGTGTTAATTTCCTTTTGAATTTCAGTTCCTTCATTTAGTTTGATCTTATTGTTTTCTTTGGCCCCCTGCCAGAACTCCCATAAATTGTAGGCTGTGTTGTTGAACTTCAGACTTGATAAAATTGTTCCCTGTAGATTAAGTAATGTTTCTTTGTTCTTTTCATCTATAAATATTTCCCAATTTATCCAGAGCATCTTCTTTTGAGTGGATTAGTGGCTAGCCCTTGTTACCAAGCTTTCCTGTTACTATTTCCCTGATATTTTTTTCTATTTTAACAACCTTTTGCAGATGTGCTTCTAATTTGTTGATCAATTTATAGATTGTTGAAATTTTGTTTGAATTCCATCAAAAAACTGGTTTTTATAGTACTATCTTCAACGCAGACATATTTTTCATCATCATTAATAAATTAAAGACAATAAACATAAATATTGCATTAGAATATTGCAATTAGACGTCAACTCTTGATATTTTGATATTATTTGCATAACTCAATGCATTTTTTAATAAAATCCATTGTAAAATTGGCCTTTTCCATTATAATTTAATGATATGGACTGTGTTTATATTAGGGCCATTAACGCTTAGTACAAATATTGAAAAATAGTGCATTTTACAGCCTGTATATTTACCTATTGGTAATAATTCTGTAAATTTTTCAGTTGGATTTTGCAAGGTAATAATTTAATGGGTTAACAAATTACTGTTTATTGTCATTAATTGGCTGATTTTCTTTGCTGTAGAAATTGTGCATTTTCTGATTTTTACGCACTAGTATCCAATTGGTTGGCCTCACATCCAATTGCACAGGCAATAGGAAAACAAGCTGCCACCCTGACCACATCCAGTCTTGGGGTGGCAGCTTGTTTTCTTATTGCCTGTGCAATTGGATGTGAAGCTAACCAACTAGATACTAGTGCGTAAATATCAGAAAATGCACAATTGCCACAGCAAAGAAAATCAGCCAATTAATGACAATAAACATTAATTTGTTAACCCATTACATTATTACCTTGCAAAATCCAACTGAAAAGTTTACAGAATTATTACCAATAGGTAAATATACAGGCTGTAAAATGCACTAATTTTCAATATTTGTACTAAGCGTTAATGGCCCTAATATAAACACAGTCCATATCATTAAATTATAATGTAAAAGGCCAAGTTTATAGTGGATTTTATTATAAAAATGCATTGAGTTATGTACATAATATCATAATATCAAGAGTTGATGTCTAATTGCAATATTCTAATCCAATATTTACGTTTATTGTCTTTAATTTATTAATGATGATGAAAAATATGTCTGCTCATAATTTTAAGCTATTTGTAAAATGTACAACATTTTATTAATTATGGTAAATTCTAATAATGTAAAAAATATATTATTAATTATGAACTGAAAGAACAAAATCAATTTTAATGAGTTGTCACAAAGAAAAGATTTATTTACTAATCAAAGGATAGGAATGGGAGGGAATGGGGGGAATGAACATCGCCTTCATCTGCGCCTATAAAAGGGACAGCATCAGAGATTGTGGTGAGGGAATGGGTGGTGGATTGGGAGTCAGGGTTAGAAGACAGGTGGCTTGATGGGGGGTTGGGGAGGCAGGGTTTGTTGACTGGGAAGGGGCAGCAAGAGCTGATTGCTTCAATTGCTCAAATTCTTCCTCTTTTACATATACTGGCTTGACAAAACAAATGGACTGGTGTGGGGGGAGGCAGGGGTCCTTTCTGGACTTATCATTATCACTTGCATAGAAGATGATGAGATCAAATAAGTCCTGGACAGACGCAGAAGGAAAAAGCTCATACCCCTTATCAATTTGGGTGCATAGTTTGTTGTAGGTGGCAGGCTTTAAGCGCCTGAGGGCAGAACTAAAATTGTAGAGACATACATCTGCAAGATGCATGTTGGCGTAGTTGATGGGGTATGACCAGCAGGTATGCCCTGCAGCCCTGATTTCTTGAGTTGCCCATTCCTGCTGCTCCATCTCTGCACTCAGTACAACTGTGTGCACAGTGTTTTGTGTGGCCCACTCCTCCAGCATGGCCTTGAGCTCTTTATGGTAGGCATACCCATCTGCGGTGTTCAATGTTGCTGAGTAATAATTGACGCCCAATGGGGAAACTGCCAATAAAACCCCAACAAAACAATACAAGATTGGTCCATGCTTGTACATGTCAGACTGGATACGCTTCTCTCCAAAGTCATGGATACTTGCAGATATCTTAGCATACGGCAGGAAGATTACGTCATTACGGGCCCTCATTGCCCTCCCTTTTATAAGATTAATAATAGTTGAATTGTAGGGGTCAGTGTCCATCAAAATGGGGCCACTGAGAACTTGATTGGACAAGATTCTAGCAGCAATCACAACTCTGTGCATCCACAAATTCACTGTTCTTTTGTTAGTGAAGATGCTGTGGAGTCCCAACAGGAGACGTACCTGGACCAGGGGCATCTGCGGGTCACATTCCATAATGGCCATCATAATGGGATGGGCTGTATCACCTTTGGTTGAAGTACAGGCACCAGTCAGGGTCTTCTTGGTAGGGGGCCACAGTTGGTGTGGGCTTGCAGGGTTGCAGCCACAGTGGACTTTGCAAACCCCATTGCAGCCGCAATTTCCCCAAGAGACATAAGCTTCCCTTGCTTTTCAACTATTTTGAGAAAAATCTCTGGAGTGATTAGTTTTCTTCTGCGTCTTGCAGGCTGATTGGCTGGGGGAGAGATGTGTTCATCTTGGGAACTGGTCCATGCCATCTGATTGGCTGTTTTTGGGGTCCTGAGATCTCTGGGTGACCCCATGGCTAAAATGGCTGGTTCCAGATGCCATTGCTGATAAGGGATTTGAGTTGGCAGCTGCCTGTACATGGTGGGTGAACAGGGCCATGCTGGAAGTTGCAGGAGAAAGAACAGACTCCTGGGTGGGGCCTGCAGAGGGGCCTGCAGGTTGGGAGTGGCCATAGACAGAAGCTTTACCATTAAGAGACCCTGCGTAGCCCTGCATGATTTTGTCAAGGCCAGGGAACAGCTCATTGACTTGGTTATTATTGAAAGAAGACATAATAAATTTTTATTAAAATTTTTAACTCAAGAAGAGGAATGTATTTTAGTCAATTTTATTGTTATATATGTTAATTTTTTAAATATTATGATCTAAATTTTAGCTGTCCTAAAATGGAATAGGGTGATTTTTGAGAATGCTTGTGATTCCTAAAAGAATCAGCACAAATCCACTCTAGATTCTTTAGCATCCTTTTTGAGACACCCATAAATTATATTTATTTCAAATTCCTTGCAATTATGATTTGAAACTTGGTTCTTGGATTTGACAATCCCGCAATTTCAAATTTGTTAAGTTTTACATGATGCCTATGATTTGTTTGAAATACAGGAAATCTCAAATCGTACATTAGAATCCCACATTTCTGATTCATGTATCCCACATTTTTTTGCTGGGTTTTGTCTTTTGTTAGTTGAGTTATCTGCTCAAGAGATTCAAAATTTGCCAATTTAAATAAATCAAAAAAAAGTCAAATTAAATGTTTGATTTTATTAAATATTTTATTTTTCACTCAGCTGAGTTGCCCGCAAAAGTGATTTGAAATTTGGACCAAGGATTTGACAATCCCGCATTTTTACGTTCAGGCTCTGAATTTAAGTATTAAATTGCTGTTAGCCACCAATCCACTTAATATATTAAAGCCATAATAAGTGCCACATAAATATTTATAGCATGAACTTTTCAACAATCAAATGTATGTACACTGTCTTTTTCAATATAATAATTCAATAAAAAAATATTTTTAAATGCACACTTAATTTCTTTGTTGTAGATGCTTCAGTTTTGTTATTAAAAATAAGTTATGCTTAAAAAGTGTCAACATTGACACTTTTACGTTGTGAAAACAAATAAAAAATAAACTATTTTTATTAGTAAACATAAAGGAAATATCTGGTTAAATCAAGTTTTTTATTAAGCTTAATATTAAATTGTGTTGAGATGGCCACAATTATGTTGTGTTTTCTGGGTTTGCACCCCTGAATGCTTTAAAAAAAAGAATTAAGCTAGCGCAACTAGCAAAAAACAGTAGGGCATTCCATTTTGAAAACTGCATCTCAAAAAACGTTATCTTGAAATATGACATCTCAAAATTTGGCTATCTTGATTTTATAGTAAAAACATCATTTTAATTTACAGCATTGCAACTATGAAAAACAGGTTTTAAAAATTTAGTTTTTTTGAACTCCAAAAAAAAATCAGAAAAATCCAAAAAATTAAAATTTAAAAACCATTTATAGTCTCAAAAAGGCCATAGAATTTTAAATCTGCAATAAAAAAGGGGGTAATTAGAAGCAACAAGGCTGTGTAAAGGGCAAAAGTCAAAATCTACACAAAAACAACTATTTTCATCTATTATAGCTATGTCATATACTTTAAAATAAGCAAATATTTGTACCAAATGCTAAGTAAAAGTAAAAAATGATGAAACTGAAAAAAGAAGTACAATAGTTTATTGAGGAAGGCCCATACATTGGTTGACAGTGCTACTGAGATGGCCTGAAGATGCTCAAGCTTTCTATCTGTGGTACTCAAGGGTTCTAAGGGTAAGGTTGGGGTAGCTGAGCAGCAACTGGGGGGAAACAGAAGGACTATTATCTCCTTTCACAGCAGAACTTCTATATTTGAGCTCTGCAATTAATCTAAGAATGTTGAGTTAGTTGTTATATTTTATTCAATGATGTCTTTATTGGGGCTATCTGAAGGCCTTATATAGTTGGAAGTGGGGGAGGGGAAATAAAGGGTGAGTCATCCTGACTGAAGTCTAGACTGGTCAGGAACTAAGTTATTTTTATGAGGTGAAACATTTTGGAGAATATTCAGAGAGAAAAGGGCTTGGATTGGGTGGGATGTGAATGTCTAAACATTTGATCTCTGGGTAAGGTGGTTGCAGCAAAAGTAGGGCCAATTTTTGGGAACTAGGTCTATAACAGGGTTTCATAATATTCATCTGGGGGTCATACTTGTTGGTAAGAGACAGAAGGTCTCTATACCAAATTAAAAATTGGGAAAATTGATGAGCTACTAATTGCCTCAATGAAAGTCATCACAATGGGCCACTCTCTGATGCATCTGTGGTTAGCCGCAGGTACGTCAATTAGTGGCTAATTGGAAATTGATCTTTATGTTTCAATGGGTAACTCTCCAATCAAAAACACAAGAAAGGGCAGCAGTCTCCCTATACTTTTCCTTATAGGGTAGTAGTCTCAATATGGTAATATCTACAGGCGGTGCTCTGCACCACAACCATAGTGGCATTATTTTAAGTTGTTCTTAGTATAACTGTCTTGGATTAATACTATAGTAACATCTTCTGATTTTATACAACGGGCTTTGATCTAGTGTGGTATTAAGCTTATTTTAGTTTAAGATAAATAGTGTAAATCAAGATGGCGTAAAATTGAGATGGCGTGAACACGCTCCACACTAAGTGATTTCATATATAAATAAAGTTCGCAAAATAAGATTTAATTAATTTGACTTGGAATGAAGAAATTGAGATGGTGTACTTTTGAGATGCTGCATTATAAAAGTATAAGTGAGTTTTAACTATTTTATTATTTTTTTGTGATTCAAAATCACTAACGCAAAAAACGCCATCTTGAATTTAATTTGAGATGGCGTAAATTGAAGTGCCATTTTTGAAGTGGCATGTCCTACCCAAAAAACATAGGAGATTTAGAGTTTCAAGTCAACAGTGGCCATGTTGACAAAGTGTCAACATGGGCGCTGTTGCCTTCTCCATAACTCACCCCTGGATGGATTCCTGACAATACCAGAGAAGCATGCTCACCTATTTTGTTATTAACAGTTCTGGATGTGGTAATATTTTGAGCTTTTCTTATAAGATTTGGCACATTGGGATTGATGTTCATGGCCCTCTCAGTATAAACAGCTAGCTCTTTGTTTGGATAGCCACATACTCTTTTTTACTTTATGCTCTGTTGACTGCTTCATTATCTTCCTGTACAGAGGCTCTATTGATAGGCCCTCTTGGGCACCTGTAGCCTTGGCAATCTCTGCTAGGTGTGCTTGCTTGTTGCTCAGGTTGTGTAATATTTTTCATTAAAGCAAATAAAAACTACTGTTAATTTTTCTATTTATTTTTTAGATTTTCTATAAGTAGTTTTATAGCCAATTGAGATAAAAAATCATCTTGGTTTAAAAATGAAATTGAAAAGCAAGGAGTTCATAAAAAATTACAATATATTTGGAACCGCTTCAATTTTTTTAAGCTAAGATGGTTTTGTTTATCTCAGTTGGTTATTAATCTACTGTGCTATTTTGATACCAAGTTACTCACTCCTGTTTCAGCATTATATATTTATATCTATTTTGTTTCTATATTTGTTCAAACTGGCCCTATTCTTTTTATTTTTGTCACTTTTATAATTTTCCTTTAATTCTGCACACTTTTTACACCCAAAAAGATATTGAGAGTGTTTCCATTCAATATTATTTCAGATTTTATGTAATAATTTAGAAATCTTGGCACTTAGATAGTGTGCCATACTTTTCTTATGTTTTTGTTTTGTGTGTTGTGGATTAGATTTTCTACTGATGTGATTTGTGTGTGTGAATTTTCATAATAGTGTGCAACTTTTTTGAGCCCTGTTTAACCAAAGTAAGCATAATATAAAATTGGATGTGTGAGTTGATTCATTAATTTGTATTTTGAGATCCTGATCTTACTATGTGACTTTGTTGTGTTGTGTGTATGATATTAGCATTATGTATTTGATCTGCTTTGTTCATTAAATGATAAATTTCTGTTAAATTGTATCAAATTATGTGTTCAATGTTATTTTTTATGTGTGACTTCAGTTTTCTCTAAGATGAATTTAATTTGAACATCTCAACAGCTGCAAAGAGTATGGTTCCAGTAGAGCTGGTCTGAAGGTAATTGATAATACATAAAATGAAAAAGTAAGACATAAGAGAAGTTGATAGGTCTTAGATATATTATCCTATAGTCTAATAAGGTTATTTATCACAAGCACAATCAAAACTGTTTACACAGCTAGGTTACAGCATTGCTATAATTATTGTTTGTCACTCATTTGTTCTACAACTCTTACTTTCTATCAATAAATGTATTCACTAGTTGAGTTGATATTTATTTATTTTGATTGATAAACAATATTGCTACGAAAGCAACTTTAATGTTGAGCTAGACTTAAAAGTATTTATCTGGATCAAAAGCTTCAACCTATTTAATTCTTAAAAATTGAAACCAAGGGGCTAAAACCAGCCATCATTTTATATTTCTTAAAATAAATCATATAAAATTTCAGGAAACCAGACATTGGTAGAGGCGTTGAGCAGCTTGGGATGAGGTTGGGCCAAGCCGGCGGGTAAAGCCCACCATAGAATGGGTGCTAACTTGATGATGTAAGACATAGATTGCCCAAGTAAGGACCAGGGTCCAGAGGTAGGGATCATGGAATCCACCATTCCTGTCAGGGTGATGTAAAGTACTCCAAACAGTTGAGTGGTTGTGGTCTCTGCAGCAGTGGGGGTCTTCATTGGGCAGTCGGGTTGTGGGGTTAAGGGTGGAGTCATGGGGACAAAGTAGGCAGGCAGATAATTGTACTTGTCTTTGAACAATTTTGGTGGCCTTTTGTACCACTTTCCTTCTCGTCCTATGTATTCAGTTTCTCTAGTCCTGGCTAAGGGGTCAGCAATGAGGATGGTCTCCAAGTTGTACTCTGTGTAGGCCAGGTTGGGCAGGTATTCAGTAAAATACACAGGTCTAAAGGGGGCTCCTGGGGGACAGTAGAGTGCCTGGGGGATCAGCAGGTTGGTCTCCAGAGGGGGCAGGTGCCTGATGGTCTACTTGAACAGAGTTAAGATGGAAGATCACTAAGACTAGGTAAGGTAAGATTTGTTCAAACCAAAGGTTCATAAAACTTTATTATTGAAAATGATGATGTGGTCATCACCATACTACTGGGGTTTTTATACCATGGGACTTTGCTTCTTCAATTTTTGCAGGGTTCAGGTTTGCAGGCAAGGCACTGGCGGGGCATGGATCTTGGCTTGGAGTCTCAAGGGCGGCAGATCCAGGCTGTGCCTGCTCTGGCAAATAGAAGTGGCAATGCTTTGTTCTGCCACCACTGTTCACTATGTCACCTGAGTAGTTCAATTGTACTACCCCTTCTGGACAGAAGGCTGGCAGTTGCTGGTGGTCATTGGCAGAGTTAAAAATAGGTTTTGTTTTAACCTCCTTAAGGCAAGCTGCAACCTCTGCATAGGTTTGGATCTTTGGTGTCTCAAGGTTGGCATCAATCTGGTGACCATTTGGGGAATTGCCCTTGGGAGACTGGCGGGTCTTGGAATAACTTGTTAACTCTGGTTTGCAATTTAACAAGTGGGTGGTCTCCTGTCCACTTTGTGTGACTCAAGCAGTCTTTGGAGGGTCAGGGTTCAATTCCAGGGTTCCTAATATTGGTTTCAAAACTCCAGTATTGGTGTTGGGCAGGTTGGCAGTAAGTCCTTCCCCAACCTCTGTTAGCCAGGTTATATCTCCTTTGCAGGTATGAATCTTTATTGGCACCAGTTTGGCAGCAGACTGGCAACTATTCAGGGAATTCTCCATAGCAGGCCAGCAGGTTGTGGGGTGATTTAACAATTTGAGCCTGTGATTTAATGGATTGACGGGTCTTGGTCTGTCCTGGAGGGTTTGATCCGCCTTCAAGGAACTAGGTTTTGACTCTTGGGTTTTCAATACAAGTATTGAAATGTCATTCTTGACATTAAAGATAGGATTTGTATGGCTTTAAGAAAATGAGAAAATTAAATCATTTACTGAGCTCAGCTGGGTTGCATGTCCTTAATAAGTTGAGTATATATTGTTACCAAAAGCAAATCATTGGTTTTGATGAAAGTAATGAATTTTGCATACTTTAAATAAGATGGGTCAACTGCTGTAAATGGTATGCAGAATAGGTTTGGTTTAGCCTCTTTATCATGTAGAAATAGCATGTTTAAGTTGGCTTGGTTTATTTTTATTTAAATTTAGTTTAGTTATTTGTGTATCCCTTTATGAGATATAAGTTTGATAAGTTTTTGTAAATCATTTGATTTATTATTGTTTTAATTGGCGGGTAATAGGTTTATGTCAGGGAAAATTAGAGTGAGATCTTGTCATAATCAATCAAATGGGGAATGTACACCCAAATGAGGATAACATTGCCAATAAGGAGGAGAGGGTGCATGTTTACTTAGAAATGGTAACCCTTGAAGAGTGAATAAGGAAAGGTGCAACAGAAGATTATACACAGGTATATCAGAAAGACCTTCATTTGGCTCAACGTTAAGGAATCAGCAGCATAGATAGGCTTGCATTCAATTTCACAGGTTTCAGGAGTCTTTTTGGAAGGAGGAGGAAGATTACCATGAAATTGAAGAGATGAGAAAGAAGAATCTATCAGTCTGGTTATTACAAATCTGATTGGAAAATATACAAATAATTGAATCATTGAAGCAAGATACTTATTGAGAGTAAAATACCAAACTACTAAGGTAGTTTGGTGGGGACAATTGTTACTTAAGGCCTTTGGGTACATCTTGATGAGGTGGCCTCCTTGTATGTAATATTTGGATAGCTTACAGATACCACCAATGGTGGTTCTGTAAGCTGTTACCTGACCTCCTTTGAGGTCAGAATTTTTTGACCATCAGGTCAAGGTAGGGAAATTGGGTGTGGGGCATCTGCATCCCACTTGGACCCAATTTCACGTGCCACCACCCACTTGTGATTAATTGTTAGATTTAAATCTACAATTGCCGCAAGCAGGTGGTGCTTTGGGCTGGGTTTCCCCGGGTGGCAGCACTTAGGCCAAGCCACTCCTGGGAAAACTATGACCATGACATTACTCTCCTTCTTTGGTAACAGGGACTTTCCACCTCCTGGGAGTGCTGCCAGTGTGTAGTTCTTGTGAGCAGGAGAAAGATTAATGGTAGCTAGGGTGGCTTTTACCAGACCTACTTCCTGGGGATTGTTCTTGTGGAATTCCTGGAGATTCCTTGGGCGTGAGTGAGGTTGTGGTGGGAAATCCAACAGTTTTCTGAGGCTGGGTATCCCTTCCAGGCTACTAGGTAGTGCAGACACTTACAGGATAGTTTTGATGCAATTATTGATTTTATTTCATATTCCAATTGATCATCTACTATTATGGGATTGGGGGTAGATACAGGGAGACCTTTGTACTTAGTTAAGAGATAATCATGAAATGTGCTGAAGATGTAAAAGGAGGGAGGGAGGTCCAATCAATAGGCTGAGGATCCAATCTTCCTTAAGATTCTGAAGAGGCCTACTCTTTTGGGACCTAGCTTTCAGCAGGGCACCTTTAGTCATATGTTTCAGGAGTCAACCAGTACTTGATTGCCAATTTTGTACGCTGGACCCTCTCTTCTTTTCATGTCTCCATAAGCCTTGTAAGTTGTCACTGTGAGAGAGGGGGGCTAAACTAACTAAGTTTGGCTCCCATTCCATCAAGATGAACCACCAGGATGCTGCCTAGTGGAGTACTGGGATAGCTGCTTGGAGAGGGGACCAAAGAGAGGACGCAGGAGACAGCTGTAGAAAGTATGCATTCAACCCCATCAACACTAACCTGGTGAGCAACCAGGGCATACAAGTGGGGGTGAGAGGCAACTTCATAGGTTATTGCAGAGGTATCAAGTTGTTCCCCTCCAGACTGGGAAGGGTGGACACCAGCGCCTCTTTTAATATAGGGGCAGGTACCGTGTAGTCAACAGCGTGGAGGTCCAAGTCATTGCAAGTTAAACTTTTGACTATAGACTCCCCGGAGATGAGCAATTCACCAGGAAGGTGAAGGAGACTGGAATGATTGTCTCCCACAAGGCAATCAGAAGAGGAGATGTGAGATCATAAGTCAGGGGAAGTGGTCCAAAGAAGAAGCAAAAAGGGAGTCAAAGAGAACACCAAAATTTTTAGAACAGGGAGAATCATAGTTGTAAAGCCCATAAAATTTGGAATTTAAGGGTGCTGATTTTAAACCTCATAGTAATAATAATTTGTGTGAGTGAGGCAGCCACAAGAAAACCAGATAGAAACAGTAATACACACTTGGGAGCCTTGACAACGGTCTTGGATAGCTTGGACAGGCGTAAAGCAAAAGTGGGTTTGAAATCAATAAAATAAAGAATAATCTTAAAGTAATAATAAGAATTATAAGGATGTTTGAATTGAATTTTTGAGTTCAAACAGTGACTTTGAAAGCGTAAGTATTAAACACAATAACTATGTATTAACCCTATGCTTAGGGACTTCAAAGAGACAACCAGGTTTGAAAGAGACCGTTTAAAGGTAAGCTTCAAAAAGACAAACACTAACACTTTAACTTGAATTAAAGAGGACTCCAAACAGAGTCAACAATAAAAAAGGCTAGGTTTTTTTAAAACACTGTTTCCAGAATTTTATTAAGTTGAAAATTGACAAGCAGGGGACTGAAAGTCCCCTTGCTGTGTTAAAAGGAGTGTGTGTTGCAGGGAAATAATCACATGACCTCATGACTTGGATCCAATTGGCTGGTGGAGAAAATTTGCTTATCAGGACCAGGAGGACTGAAAAGTTTCACCTTAATTTCTGCAGTTCTATCTGATTGGCTGGATGAAATCCCAGGAATTTCAGATTCATTTGACTTTCTGTGTCAGGGATCCAGTCTCAGGCAGCTGGCCTGCCGTTTTCAGGGGTAACTTGGGCCGGGGTTTTTGCAGGCAGGGCCCATCATAAGAGAGGAGCTAACTTTAGAAGGTAGGAAGCAGACTTCCCCACCTAAGACCATGGGCCAGCGTCCAGAACAATGGTGTCCACTACCCCTATGAGGGTGATGTACACTATTCCAAAAAGCTTGCTGGTATGGTCAGTTGGAAGTTTGGATGAAGAGGCTGGCATTGGTTTGGGTGTTACAGGTGGTTCCATATAGATGTTGTAAGCCGGCAGGTAATTGAATTTTCCTCTAAATAGTTTGGGGGTAAAGAATATCCACAGGCCTTGGCAGTTATATCTAATAGCGGATTGGACGCAGGCTAGCGGGTCAAGTTTGAGGATTTTCTCTGGTATATAATCCTTATATTCAGGCTTCAAGGGATAATCAGTGAAGTGGACAGGCCCAAAGGGTGCACCAGATGGACAGAAAACTGCAGGTGGTGGGGTAAGAGGGCCAGGTGATCTCAAACTGAATTGATAGACGGAAAATATAAAATATGGCAATAGCTGTAAGAGCCAAAGTGACATAACCTTTATTTAAAAATGGTGATAAGGTTTGAGCACAGCATCTATAGGCATATATAGCATTCCACCTCCACACTTAGTATTTTCCATCAGGGCTTTGTCAAAATATTGGGAAAGGTGCGGGCGGGCAGCCAGAGGGCCCAGGTGAGGGAGCGGCAAAATGGCACCTTGGCTGGGTGTTCTCTCATTGGTCAGAACGTCCAATTTGGTCACTTGATTTTCTTGATTCTTTGCTGTGGTCACAGGGTCAGGCCTAAAGCCTGGGTTTATCTTTGGCAGTAGGGTTTGATTGGTTGTTTGAGAGGACTTCAAACTCATGAAATTCACAGAGGCGTCATCTCTGCTTCCATTAGGAAATTTGAGAGACTCCTCTTTGGGTGCCACTATGGTCAAGCTAGTGCAGATATTCTGGCTTTGGGACTTAGCGGAAGCCTCAGCTTGCAGGGGTTTGATCCTAAAAAACGTAGGTGGGCGGGCCCTTAGTCCATGGGCCCTGCGGCCCGCAGGAATGTAAGTTCAGGGTTTGAATCCCACCCTTTGGCCCGGGTTTCCTGGGGCAACAAATTGTCAATCCTGACATTCTAGGTATCAATGTGGCGTCTTTTGATTGGGTGTTTCTGATTGTTTCTAAAAGTGGGTGACATCATGCCAACAAATAGTCCAAATTAATCAGTGTTTATTCCCAGGCCAGAACAACCAGAGCCAGGGGATCTGCAGGGTAGGCCAGAACAAATCTCTCATCCACAGTGTGCTCCAAATTCCCTAAGGAATTAAGCAGCTTGGCTGTTATTGAGACCTTTCTTAGGGCAGCAGGGAAGAAATGGTTCAATCCAAAGCCAAGTATGGCAGTGAAGTTACAGTCACAGCATGAGTTAAGGACTCTTTGACTTCTTTGTGGATTATTTTATAAGCTGCTGCCTGTGAGGATGCCAATTCCACTTTGCTACCTGAGAGTGAGCCAAAGTTATATTGGGGGTTGTAGCCATAATTTGCGTAGAATGAGGAGACATTGAATGAGGAGTGTGGGGCATTGTTGTAAGAAAACTTGGACATTGATATGTTTTGGGACCAGCTATCTTGTTCAGCATTAGAGTATAATCTAAGAAATGTTTCTAAGCATTGATTCACCATCTCTGTTTGGCCATTGAGTTGGGGGTGGTAGGCTGTTGATCTGCATAACTTAATGCCAAGGAGTCTGGAGAATTCATCCCAGAATTGTGCTATGGATTAGGGACCTCTGTCTCTTATTATCTCTTGGGGGATTCCATGGTGAGCAAAGACATTGTTGACTAACAGTTTGGCTATCTGGACTGATGTGATTGTGGTTTGGCAGGGGATGAAATGACTCATATTTGTGAAACAATCTACTACTACCATGATTGCATCATAACCATTTGATGGGGGAAGTTCTACTATGAAATCAACAGACAGAGATGTCCATGGATCATTTGGAATTCGTAGGGGGACCAGTAGACCTGTCTGTTTGAGGCAGGAGGGCTTTGACCTTAGACAAACCACACAGCCTTTCAGGTACTTAGCTATGTTTGATGTGAGACCTCTCCAATCAAATTATCTGCGGATTATCTCTATGGTCTTATTTCCCCCTTGGTGTCCAACTAAAATGTTGTCATGGTGGACCTTGATGATTTCCAGGCAAATAGCACCATCAGATACCCATAGGCGACTGTTATAAAGTATGATACTGTCTTCAGAACTGTAGCAGGTGTGGGTAGTAGATTGACTTGTCAACTTAAACAACAGGGGGTAATGTTTGTATAAAGGTTGCAGCAACTTAACTCTAGCTACCAGGTCTGGGTTGGCAGGTTCTTGGACACTTAGGGTGCAGATTGTTTCCATGGGAAGAGAGGATAGAATGGTGTGGGGGTGAATCATGACCTTTGTATTTAATTCTTGTTCAGCCTTATCGTCTGGAAGAAATGCTGGGTTGCGGCTGAGGGAGTCTTCCATATGGTTATCAATACCCTTGATAAACTCATATTGGAATTTGAACTTGACTAGGACTTTGTACCATATGGTCTGACGTTCAGTTAAGAGACAAGGTTCCTGGTAATACAGTAGGGCTTTGTAGTCTGTCCTTACTGTAAATGGGTGTGTGGCTGAGAAAAGGTGATTCTGTCAGTATTTCATATACTCTACTACTGCTAATGACTCCTTGTCATAGATCATATAGCTGAGCTCTTTGGATCTCATTTTCCTAGAGAAATAGCCCACGGGGTATTCTAGCCCATCATCAGCAGTTTGTAGAAGGGCCAAAGCAATGGCAAATTTGGAGGCATCTGTGGCTAAGATGAAGGTTTTGGAGTCATCAACATGGCAGAGCATGGTTGCAGAACACATGATGTTCTTGACAGCATTGAACACAGCATTGCATTATGTGGACCATTCCAGAGTTCTTTTCCCACTGGCAGTGTAAAGGGGGCTGCTGTTTCTGACAAGTGCGGGGTGAAGTGTTTCAAGAAGTTGTATGTTCCCAGGAAACTGCAGAGTTGGGTAATGTTTGTCAGGGTCTGTCAATTCCTGATTGCAGCTTCCTTGTCAGGGGAAATAGCATGGCCTTTCTCCAATATCCGATTTCCTAAGAAGAAAACCTTACTCTTGAAAAATTCACATTTGCTCAGTTTAATGACAAGATTGGCCTTTTGGATCCTTTCCACTATGGCACAAAGGTGGATGGCATGAGACTCCTCATCCAGAGAGTATACTAAGATATCATCCATGTATTCAATAGCACAGTTCCCAATGAGGTCACCCAAGACTGCATTGATCATCTTCTGAAAGACTGTTGGGGTGTTTTTTAGACCAAAGGGCATGACTTGGTACTGAAATATGCATTTCTTAGTCCTGAAAGTGGTGAGCCATTCCTGACCTTCTTTGATGTGAATCTGGTTGAAATCATTTAAGAGTTCTAGCTTTGAAAAGATCCTAGCCTTCTCTACTTCCCTGGAGATTTGAGACTCAATGGGCATAGGGTATGGTTCTGGTACAGTCACATTGTTCAGGTTGACAAAATCAATGCAGGGGCGTAATGATCCATCAGACTTTTGAACAAACAGCAGTGGAGAGCATATAGAAGAAGATTTCATAAAGATCTGTCCTTTGGCTTCCATATCCTTTGTCCATTCTTCTAAGCATTGCTCCTCCTTTAGGTTCAAGCAATAGATGGGAGAAGCTACTTTCACCAAATTGACAGTAAGTTAAAACTCAAAGTCAAATTGTGAGTGTACAGGGAGACCATCAACCAGCTTAGAATCAAAGGCTATGTGTAAGTGGGAGAGGCACAGCGGAAGGACATCAAAGGATGTGGCATGTTTTGTTGTTGTTGAGACCAACATTGAGATGTGAGGAGCTTCTTTCCCAAACAGGATCATTGATACCTCTAAGGAAATTCTGACAGGATGAGCAATCCTTGGTAGGTTATCTTTGAGGATTGGGGTGAAATTGCGCTCCTGCCACCATTCCACACCTAGGATCACTGGGTATGTTAGGTGCTTTGCCACTGTGAAGTCAGCAACAAAGGCATGGTCAGTGATAGAAAAGGATAGCGGACAGTGTAGTCTGAATGAACAGAAGACATTGGATACCCCTCCTTTGCAAAGAGCACCAGGATTATATTCCAAACCTAGCTTGCCAACCAGATCTTTTGAAATGAAGTTGTTGATGGCACCAGTATCTACTAAAGCTAAAGCTTTTGTTAGATGTGATGTGGAAGCAAAGGAACAATGAAACAAAAAATATCCCTTCTTTGTTTTATTTGATAGAGGGGGACAATTGGAATCAATTTGTACCTGGAGTTGAGGGGCTGTTTTAATGGACAAAAGGTCCTCATTCAAGGCTAAAAAAGGTTGGTCAATAACAGGCTCAATGACAATAGGCTCAAGGCAAGGAGTAGGCACAACCTTATTCATAGTGGCAACGTGGAGATCCACAATAGCTTGAGCCTTGGCAGATAGGAATGGACAGTTCTGGTTGAAGTGTATAAGTTTACAGGCTTAAGAAGTATTACCTGAAGTGGGCGCTTGGGAGTCAGTAGAGTTTAAGTTTGCCAGGATAACACTGGAGCCATCAATATTGTAGAAGGAAAGTGCAGCCAAGGTAGGAATGCTTTGAGAAGACAGGCTGCTGACAGGAGCTATAGCTAGAGGAGAGGCTGGAGTCACAAGAGATTGAGAAACCTCAGAGGATATGGGCCCTTGTGAAGTGGCTAGCTCCTGTTGAATTTGCAAACAATTCAGCATGGGAGGAGCCTCCAGCAACAGAGGCTGTGTGGGCTGTTAGGACGTCACTAGTTTAGTCCTGACTGCTTGCATAAGGCGCTGTATAATATCAGAGAAAGAAGCAGAAGGGTGTGACCAAGGTGACAAGCTTTGACCAGTGTGGTCAAGACTAAGATAGAGGGCCATTGTAAATTCACTGCCACCTCTGGCATTGGATCGCGCAATCTTTCCTTGCCGCACCAAGAAAGGCCCAAAAACGCCAGCCAAACCCCTCCATTCTTTAAATAATTTAGCACACATGGTTGATGAAAGGTTTGTGTTAGCCTACCCTGCGGACTCTTTGCATTTGGTGGCTCCTTCCTGGGAAGAAATGCTGGTTAATTTAGACTACTTATTAGCCTGGTGTTGTCCGCTTCTGAAAACCATTAGAGCTAGCCAATCAGAGGTTGCCACATTGACGCTAAACAATTCAAGTGAATTCCAAATGTCTAGTACCTCTTCTAGCCAATCAGATCTGACCGCGGAAATTGGAATGAAACCCTCCAGTCTTCCTGCTCCTACCCAGCAAAGTTTTTCCTCTAGCCAATTGGATTCAGAGTACACTGTCATGTGATTCACTTTACTTGCAGCCCATTCCTTTTAATGCAGCAAGGTTCTTCCAGCTCCTGCTTGTCTATTTTCCAAATTTATAAAAGTTTTGGTCCTGTTGCACTTGTTTTAATTTTTAAAATATTTGGTCAGATCTCAGTTTGGGCTCCCATCATCTAGAAATTTTAAAAGTGTTAGTTGTTATCATAACCCTTACCTTACACCACCCCGCTTCAAACCCGGTCCATCTCCTAGGACTCCTGAAACAAACCTCAGTGTATAGCCACTTTGTGTTTTTGCTTTTGTTTCAACGTTCACGCTTGAAATCAAGTTTGTTAGTAAAATTCAATATAAAATCTTACTTCTACTTTGAATCTATCTATATAATCTTTAATTTTGAACCTTTTTACACTTACAATTGTCTGCAAGGCACCTGGGCACATCATAAAGCCCTCCAAAGTGCCTCCTATTACTTTCTGTCTACTCTCTTGTTTGTGGGTCCCCTCCAAAGCCAAAATTTTATTGTTTAATTCAAAACAAGAGTACCTTCCTCACCCAAATTTTGAGGAGAATGCAGCCATGCTACTCCCTGTTGTTAAATTTGTGGTGTTTTCTCTAGCTCTGTTTTTGCTACTCCTATGGTCTACCTCCCCAGATTTGTGGGGGGAAATCTCCTCTTATGCCCAGCTTGTGAGAGATGATCCCTCCAGTCTCTGGGATCTTTCCAGTGGTCTCCTCTTCTCTGGAGAGGCTGTGGTTAAAAGCTTAACATGTGACGGCTTGGATCTGGGTACCATGGACTTCACCCTGCCCGCCTCTGAGGTGGATGTGTCTCCCATACTTTTCCCTCCCAGGTTGGTCAAGAGTGATTCTGTACCGCTCAGGACTTCTGAGGTGTTCCCTCTCACTCCCACCTGCACTCCTTGGTTGCTCACCGGACTGGTGTTAATGGGTCTGAACGCCTATTTTCCTCAAATGTCCCCTGTGTCCTCCCTGTGGTCCCCCCTTCAAGCGGCTGTCCCAGTTCTCCACTGGGCGGCATCCTGGTGGTTTGTTTCACTGGGATGGGAGCCAAACTTAGTTAGTTTAGCCCCCTCTCTCACAGCTGTGAGCTTAGCGCTTTTGGGAAGTGATGACTTCTTGGCATTGGCTTGGAGCTGCTTGAGGTGCAAGGGTAGAGGTTGAGGGCCTTGGGAACTCAATAACAGGGTTTTATAGTCAAGCAAGGAGGAAGTTTCTGGAGCTTGGCATGTCACCAAAGGAATTAGGGTAGACACATCATCAAAGGAGTTGGGTGCTTGTTCAAGAATAGACAAACATCACTCACAGTATTCAGGTTCTGCTTGTTTTAGTAAGAAGCTGATAAGCTTATGAGGGAAACCATGCTGAGTCTATTCCTCAGTCAGTGGCAAGATTTTTCTTGCAGTAGTTAACAAGAGGGATGGAAGGCTAGGAGCAGGCTGCCAGAATTTGAGGCGTGAGAGTTGAGTATAACAAGGTTTTGTGATCTCTATCTTTGCAAAGGATGAGTATAACAGGGAAAAGAAAACCACTGCAAAAATACTCCAAAATGAAGTAATGAGCATTGTGGAAGTCACCACTGAGATATTCATGATGCAAGAGAATGATCTAACGACAAAG
Source organism: Entomophthora muscae (assembly GCA_014839935.2). Taxonomy (NCBI): domain Eukaryota; kingdom Fungi; phylum Entomophthoromycota; class Entomophthoromycetes; order Entomophthorales; family Entomophthoraceae; genus Entomophthora; species Entomophthora muscae. The sequence goes on along the minus strand of QTSX02000726.1, from coordinate 582,653 downwards.
ATGTGCAGGCCGTACAATATATAAAAATTAGAGTAATTTGATAATGTCAGGGTGAAGTAGAGTGAGAACTTGTCATAATTGATTAAATGGGTAATGTACACCCAAATTAGGATGACATTACCAATGAGGAGAAGAGGGTGCATGTTTACTCAGAAATGATAATCATTGAAGAGTGAATAAGTAAAGGTGCAACAGAAGATTATGCACAGATACAACAAGAAGACCTTCATTTGGCTCAACGTTAAGGAATCAGCAGCATAGATAGACTTGCATTCAATTTTTTGGGGGTCAGGGATCATTTTTTAAGGGGGAGGAAGATTTCCAGGAAATTGAAAAAGTGAGAAGGCAGAATCTAGTTATCTGGTTATTACAAATATGATTGGAAAATATTGGAGTAAGTGAATCATGAGGCAAGATATTTTATTTAAGAAAAATATCAAACTACTAAGGTAGTTTGATGGGGAAATTGTTACTTAAAGCCTTTGGGTACACCTTGATAAGGTGGCCACCTTGTATAAAATATTTAGAAAGCTTACAGATACCACCAATGGTAGTTCTGTAAGCTGTTACCTGACCTTCTTTAAGGTCAGGATTTCTTGACCAACAGGTCAGGGAAGGGAAAATTGGGTATGGGGCATCTGCGCCCCATACCCAATTTCCCGTGCCACTACCCCCTCTTGATTGATCATTAGATTTAAATCTATCATTGCCGCAAGTGGGCAGGGCTTCGGGCTAGGTTTTCCCGGGTGGCGGGGCTTTGGCCGAGCCACACCCGGGAAAACTACGGCCATGACAGTTTGGATGGTGGGATTTCATTAGGTTGGTGGGGAAAAGGCATGAGTAAAATATGGCTATGGTAAATAGGACAATATTTGATCAGTTGTGTGGATTTGACATACTTTTTGTTTTGTCACGATTCTATTGGCTACAGGGGTATTGTAGTGTTGAACCTCTACATTGTGGCATTTTGTGTGGAATCTGATAGCTGAGAAAGCCACATGTCTAATTTTAGCAGGGGTTGAGAAACCACAAAAGTTTTTTTTTCATAGTTGAGCAAGTTTGAAATGAGAGGTGGCTGTCTGGAGGCCTCAGTCTTTTAGTAAGTCGGATCGATGGTTTATAACAAGTGGATACTTTAAGCAAACCCTTTTGAGCTCCAAGGTGAGAGCATTGCAGTGTAATTTAAAAGCCAGATTAAAACAGCAAAGGTTAATTCCTTCCTTTCTGGGTGCCAGCAAATATGACGGTTCCAAATCTTATCTTCTACACAAAGTGAATTATGTTATTTTCACTATGGAAAATGGCGGAACTCACCTTGTGTGGAAGATAAGGTGGTGAAATATTAAGTTGACAATATGGCAGGTTTGCATTGAAGTTAATTCTCATTTCTTTATTGCAATTTAACTTATCTAGCTATCTGAACATGTTTGCTTAAATCAATTCCCTATTGACCAAGTAGAACGTAGTCTTTGAACTCAAATAAAAATTTGTTCCCTTTAAAAAACTATTGACCAAATAGGCAGTTAGCGAATGATGTATTTTTGGTTAGTAGAGCCACCCCTGACTGAGCGGACGCCAGACCTAAAACATAGTTTGATTTAGTTTAGCGTTTATATTTATCTGATTCTAGATACACCACTAAGCATTTCAATAAGCCTAGATGGAATTCTATACAAGCCATCAAGAGGATGATCACAGCTATTCATGAAAGCCATCCATACATGCTTCAGTTCGACTACTTAATTGTGGCTCTTGAAATCGAAATATTCTCCAAGTTCAGCTTCAAAGCTACACACAACGATTGAACAGATTTCAAAATCCAAATTCACTGCATCGATCCATATTCGAAACCAAAACCCACCAGCCTGAATCACTCCAAAAACCAAAGGAGCTCGTGCCTAGATTCAGCCTGATCCTTTAAACTCAAACCAACTCTTGCAAACCAATTGATCGATGTCAGGCCTCATCCATAACCAGCCGCATTTCCCCTTTTTAAACAACATTGGATTTTCCGAAGCAAAGCTTCAAAATATTATTTTCAGACAGCAAGCAATTTGATTGGCTACATTTCCAATTTGCAATCCTTTACGGCCGCTTGCAAGGCTGTAGTCTCAACCAGTAAAACTACTCAAGCTATAATAACGTGTAGTTAAATGCTCCCTTTAAATCAAGTCTCACAGCCACCACAGAGCAGCATATCCGTGGTTGATCGGCCCACTCAAAAGTAGACCCACTGGCAGAAAGGTTACGAATTAAGCTGCTTGCAGAGTAAACTGGAACAGGATCAACTTTCATGCGCTTAACACCAAGTTTAGTCAAGCTTGCGGGTGGCTTGGGAAGAGTCCAATCGGAAAGATCCGGACCGTGAATAGCTGACCATATCACCAGATGTTTCAAACTATCCCGTGCCACTAGGACTCGATCCATTTGGCTAGGTCCCAAAGGCAAGTTTTGGAGCTGCCTTGGCTCGGAACTAGGGCTGCGTCGGCATTTTTTGGATTTGGGTCGCTCGTTACAAATATTTCTTTCAAATTATTTAAATATTTACCAATTCCGCTATGGCTATAGCGGCCCGAGCCGGAAGCTAGCCGGGCCTGAGCCAAAGCATCTCTACTGTCATGGTGAAGTAGAGTGAGAGCTCATCGTAATCAATCAAACGGGGGAAATACATCCAAATAGGGATGACATTACTAATGAGGAGGCGGCGGTGTGTATTTACTTAGAGATGATAGCCGTTAAAGAGAGAATATGGTGAAGTGCAGCATATTATAATGCACAGGTACAAGAGGAAGACTTTGATTTAGCTCACAGTCAGGGAGACAGCAGCATAGATAGGTTTGCATTAAATTTTGTGGGGGCAAGGATCATTTTACCAGGAGGAGGAAGATTCCCAGGAAATTGCAAAGGTGAGAAGGTAGAATCTAGCAGTCTGGTTATTACAAATCTGATTAGGAAATATTGAAATAAGTGAATCATTGAGGCAAGATATTTATTGAGAGTAAAATATCAATCTACTAAGGTAGTTTAGTGGGGAAAATTGTTACTTAAAGCCTCTGGGTACATCCTGATGAGATGTGTCAGGGATCCAGTCTTGGGCGGCTGGCCCGTCGTTTTCAGGGGTAACTCGGCCCGGGTTTTTTGCAGGCAATGCCCACCACAAGAGGGGAGCTAACTTTGAAAGGTATGAGGCAGACTTCCCCACCCAAGACCATGGGCCGGTGGCTGGGATTATAGTGTCAATCACCCCTGTGAGGGTGATGTACACAATCCCAAACAGCTTGCCAGGATGGTCGGTTGAGAGGTTGGGTGTGGAAGCAGGCATGGGTTTTGAGGTCACGGGTGGTTCCATGGATAGATTGTAGGCAGGGAGATAGTTGAATTTCCCTCTGAACAACTTGGGTGTTGAAAATATCCACAGGCCTTGTTGGTTGTATCTAACTGTGGATTGTATGCAGGCCAGGGGATCGAGTTTGAGTATCTTTTCTGGGGTGTATTCTTTGTATTCAGACTTCAGAGGGTAGTTGGTAAAGTGGACGGGTCCAAAGGGTACTCCAGGAGGACAGAAAACAGCAGGCAGGCAGGCAGGCCAGGAGATCACAAACTGAATTGATAGACAGCAAATACAAAATAAGGCAATAGCTGTATGAGCCAAATTAACATAACCTTTATTCAAAAATGGCAATAAGTTTGAAGTGCAGGGTCCTTGGGTCTATATAGTACCCCCCTCCAAACTGAAAATTTTCCATGGTGGGTTCATCAGGGCATTGGGAAGGCTAGGGTCGGGGGAACTGGGTGCTTGGGTCCAAAGGCAGCAAAATGGCACTTGGCCTGGGAGTTCTTTCATTGGTCAGAAATCTCAATTTGGCTGCCTGATCATCTAGCTTTAGTGTTGAGGTCATGGGACCGAGTCGCGGGCCCGTGCCTCTTTCCTGGGTTGGCTCTTGATTGGTTGCTGGTGTAGACTTTGAGTTTATGAAGCTAATAGTTGCCAAATCAGTGCCCCCATTAGGTGCTGTGATTAATCCTCCATTTGGCGTGATGATTTTCTTTGGATTGTCTCTTTTTACTGCATGGGTTAATATGCTCGGTGTCAGCTTGTGGGAGCTCAATCCCAGAAAAACGCCGGCAGGTGGTCCTGCAGTCCACAGGCCTGGTAGCCCAAAGGAATCCAGGTTTGGGGTTTGATTCCTGCTCCTGGGCCTGGGTTTCTAGAGAGGAAGAATTGTCAATCCTGACAAGGTGGCCTCCTTGTATATAATATTTAGAAAGTTTACAAATATCACCAATGATGATTCTGTGAGCTGTTACCTGACCTCCTTTGAGGTTAGTATTTGAAGAGCACTAGGTCAAATGAGGGAAAATTGGGTATGTGACATCTGCACCCAACTCAGACCCAATTTCCTGTACCACCACTCACTTGTGATCAATCATTAGATTTAAATCTATGATTGCCGCAAGTGGGTAGGGCTTTGGGCTGGGGTTTCCTGGGTGGCAGCACTTAGGCCAAGCCACACCACATGTAGACTGAGCTTGCCTCAAACAGCTTTGCTGTCTTTTGACTCTTTGATAATGTAGTAAGTTGGAACTAACTCTTACTAGCCTTTAGGAAAAAGGTGGCTCAAAGAGACAACTCCCAGGAAACCTAATCCATGTTTTACTTGGCACTGAAAGTCATTATTTGTCTTTTCTCCTAGGAGACCCAACCTTTACCACCTCCTTGTTACTGAGGCACACAACAGCCAATTCATACATCATTAATGGCTATACACCACCTTTTACACTGTTCTTTGTACTAGTAAGGTATTAGACAAACATTCACAGTAGAGGGCCTTACAAAGGTGTTACAACTGAACCAATGAGGATTCAGTATTGGAATTGGAGAAGACAACAGTCCAATGGAAAGGACAGAGTAATAAGAATAAGGTATCATTTATTGTAGAATATTATGATTAATATACCATATGAGGAAAGCCACAAGGCCACAAGGGGATGGCATAGTGGGAAGTTCCATGTAAGATTCAAAGCCAAGGAATAACTTGTGCGGGGATCAGCAATTTGAATCAGTAACGCTTCTAATTAGAATGAAGTAACTGCCATTTGATATTGTCATCAGATTAATCCATGTCGTTAGATATGTCAAGGGGCAACTCATCAAGCACCCCCTGTGTATTGTAAGATACATTAGCAGGCAAGTCTGGGAACTCGGTTGCAACACCCCCCCTTGCCCCCTGCTTGTCGTCAGACACCAAGACCAGAGTCTGCGGAAGGTCAGGGAAGGTCTGCACAAACAGCTTTTGTGTGGGGATGGTGTGGCAGGAGCACAAGCAATCATGGTGAAGCTTCTTGGTATTCCCTTGGGCATCTTTGAGTTGATAGGTATGATTGTCATAGCCAGCGGCTATCTTGAAGGGCCCTAGGTGGTTGGGCTCCAACTTGGCAGAATTGGGGTTGAGGATGTAGATGGGGTCACCTACGGCGTACCTGGCTTTGAGGTGCTTTGTCCCTCCTTTAATTTTTCTTGTGTTTGATTTCCCGGGTTTTGGCACACCATTGGTCTAGGGATGGGGTTGTTACTAGGGGAGGCTTGTTGGGAACTCTGGACCGTAGCTTTCCCTGTTTAACTCCTGTCAGACTGTCAGGCATCCTGAAGGCCAGGGTGCTGGGGCTGAACCCCGTGCCCCTGTTGATTCTTGCTCTTAGGATAATTAGAACGGTAGGCAGGTGTTCAGTCCATGTGATGTTGGGGTGCTCTTGTGAGAGCTTGGCAATCAGTTGAACCAGTGAGCCATTTAACTGTTCTACGCGCCCATTGGCTTGCAGATGGTAGGGGGTTGTAACTATACGTTGGAGTGTGTTATTGGTGCAGTATGCCTTCATGACATGTCCAACAAGTTCAGGGCCGCCATCTGTGATGAGACGTTTGGGTCGCCCAAAGCGGGCCACAATTTCCTTACCAATAAAGCGGGTGATGGTGATAGCGGTGTGGTTAGTTGTTGCTCAGGCCACTGGCCAGCAAGTGAAGTAGTCAATGGCAGTGATAATGTACTTCTTCCCCAGTCTGTCTTCAGGGAGTTGCCCCACAATGTCAAGGGCCCACTGCTCAAAGGGTTCCATGGTCTTGATAGGCAGGACAGACTTGGGGGTGCAGGTTTGGATGTATTCTTCTCGCACAGCACGCACATTTCAAGGAGATCCAAGATGCCTTGACACATGTGCAGCCACCAAACCTTCTGTTTCATGATCTCAAAGAGGTTACGCCCTCTGATGTGACCCAGGGCTTGGTGGTAGTGCAATATTGTATCACCTTGTTGCGTGGTGGGAATGTAAGGCGTCTTCTCACCTGTCTCTGCCCAGCAGCAGACGTTACCAGCATCAGTGGTGAACTGACTTTTGTTGTCCTTCAACTTGGAGATGGTTACCAAGTCAAGGTCCTTGTAGCAAGTTGCCTCAGGGCGGAGGTAGAGCATGGGCCAATCTGGATCCAAACCATCATCCCCAGTGATGAACGCTACGTAGAGTTGCAAAAGGGCGTCAGCTATGACAAGTTCTTTCCCAGGCTTGTACTTGATGCGCAACTGGTAAGGGGATAGACAATCAACCCATCCTGCTTGGTTGTGTGTCAAGTGGGACTGCATGTTGAAGTACTGAAGTGACTTGTGGTCCATCACAACGTGGGGTGGGAAGGTAGCACCTTCCAGGTAACAGCGCCACTTCTCAATACAGTCCACAAGTGCTGCCAATTCTTTATCATTAATGGGATAGTGTTGCTCCAAGTTGGTAAGTTTCCTAGACTCATATGACACAGGGAGGAAGACGCCATTATCAGTTTCTACCCTTAGCACGCCCCCTATGGCCCTATCAGAGGCATCAGTCTTGAGTTTGTACTTACAGTTTTGATTGGGAAACTGCAGTACTGGTGCTGTTGTGAGTCTTTGCTTCAACATCTTGAAGGCTCAAGCTCTGGCAGGGGTCCAAGGGAAGTGCTGTTTGGTGTTGAGGAGCTCAGTGAGAGGTGCAATTAGTTCCCTGCAATTGGGAATGAACTTGCGCACATAGGCAACCATGCCTAAGAATGTCCGCACCTGGCCCACATCAGTGAGGGGCGGCATGTTGGTGATTGCCTTAATTTTGGCAGGGTTGGGCTTTATTCCTTGGGCCAAGATGGTGTGCCGAAGGAATAGCAGCTCTAACTTGAGGAACTCACATTTGGAGGGTTTAGCTTTTAGCTAATTTTTCTAAAGGGTGTCAAGGACGGCACAGAGGTATTGGAGGTGTGTGGTTTGATATTGACTGAAGACAATAACGTTATCAAGGTACACAACCACACATTTTCCAATCAGTTCCTCAAATGCTTTGTTCATCAACATGGCAAAAGTGAAAGGAGTGTTGATCATTCCAAAGTTCATGACCCAACACTCAAACAACCTGTAGCACATGCAGATGGCAGTTTTTACCTCATCCCCTTGTGCAATGCGGACCTGGTTGTACTCTGCAGTGAGATCAATCTTGCTAAAGACCTTTGCACCTGTGAGTGTATCAAACAGGTTGTCAATCAGCGGCAGGGGGTACTTGTTCTTAACTGTCACCTCATTTAGGGCGCGGTAGTCTGTGACCAGGCAAAGGGACCCGTCCTTCTTGGCTACAAAGAAGACAGCTGCCCCGTATGGAGAGAGCAAGGGGCAAATGAAGCCCTTATCAAGCGCGTCCACAAGATGCTGGCAGATGGTCTCATCTTCCTTTGGTGTAAGGCAATATAATGGTTGTGCCTTAGATAACAATCCTTGGAGTTGCACAGTGTGCTGGATCTCCCAGGGAGGAGGTAGTTGTTCAAGTGTCTCACTGAACACGTCCTTGTACTCCTCAAGGAGTGCAGCGAGCACTTGTGGTAGTGAAGAGGTCAAGGGAGGGACCACAGATGGTTCAGCGCAGATAACTTTGACTGAACACTGGTTGAAGTCTAGTTTCCCCCTTGAAGTCGTACAATCCTGTCTCTGTTATCCTAACAAACACAATATTGTGGAGTAACTTGCTCATTTCCACAGGATAGATCTGGAATACCACCTCATTTCTATTGAGGGTGATGACAGAGGTATCCCAGTTGATGTAAGGACAGTTGTGCCAAAGCCAGTCAAGGCCAGCAATTACGTTGTGGCTGAGCCCTGCCATGATTAGCCCAGAGAGCTTAACCTAGATGTTCCCCATCCTCACAGAGAAGGGTACCATCTCATGGGTAATTGCAACTCTACAGGAGTCAGCTACTTGTACTGCCTTAAACCTGCTTGGCACTTGGTCTAGTTGTTGAGAGTCAGAAAACTCCTGGTCCACCATAGTGTGGTTGGCCCCGGTATCTACCAGTAATTTGTGGGTATTTCCACGGAAACAGAAGGGATAGGATAAGTGGGTTACTTTATTTGAGAAGTGGCTCGCTTGTAGTACGGGGTTGTTGCTGTGGACTTGGAAGACATCCAGGGTTTTGACTTCATGGATGTTGTAGTTGCAGGGGTTCTTCGCAAGCAAGGATTGAGAGGATGGGTCAGGTGGGGTTGCAAGGCCTCTTGTTGCTACAACCCCCAGGCTTTTCCCTGATCCTCAATCTGCACTAGCTGGAGCTCCCCCTTGCGGGGGCGTTTAGTCCCATTATCCTGCTGACAGGGCTGGCGGTGGCCCACTTGATTGTGGCCATTGCCAGGTGTTGTATGGGGTTGGGATAGAGCGTCACTGGTATGGCGGAAGCCCATTGAGGCCTGGTTGTTAGCCTCCACAATGACCTTGTAGAAGTCATTGATGGGGGTGCAGCAACCTACGGGGACCCACTTGCAGATATGGGGTTTTAACCCATTGATGATGAGAGTGAGTAACATTGCATTTCCGTCAGTCACAGCTTTGGGGGCAGCAGCAAGAGCTTGTTGCCAGGCAGCAAGGTACTCAGGAATGGACCCAGTTTGTTTGATTGCTAGAAGAGGAGTCCTCACGACAATGGGGGAGAAGGTTTTACTGTAGCGGGACTTTGCGGCGTCTTGGAATGCTGCCCAGATAACATCAAGTTCCTGACTGGCCCAGTTGGTGAACCACACGGCGGCAGGCCCTGTGAGGCAACCAGATGCAGTGGCAACCCACATGAGCTCAGGAACCTGACAGATACGGAGGCAGGTTTCAGTAGATTGGAGCCAACTGACAATGTTGGCCTACTCAACACACCCGCAAAAGATTCTAGCTGAAGGTTGAGCATGCAGTGGGACAGGTCTGACTGGGGCGGGGTGACGCTGGCGTCACGCTGCCTGAGGCGGAGCCAATTGTACACGCTTGTGAGAACTAACTGGTCTTGATAGATGACATACCTATCAGTGATGTCCCTCTTGGGGATTGGCAGGAAATTTTCTTGTTGGGGAGTAGCCATACAGCCCGTACTCTGTCCTTTCTTAGGGGGAATTTAGTTTTAGGTAGGTCGTCAACCTACTTCTGCTACCACTGTTGCAACTGAACCAATGAGGATTTAGTATTGGAATTGTGGAAGACAACAGTCTAATGGAAAGGACAGAGTAATAAGAATAAGGTATTGTTTATTGTAGAATATTGTGATTAATATACCATATGGGGAAAGCCACAAGGCCACAAGGGGATGGCATAGTGGGAAGTTCCATGTAAGGTTCAAAGCCGAGGAATAACTCGTGCGGGGATCAGCAAGTCAAATTGGTAACGCTCCTAATTAGGATAAAGTACCCACCATTCAATATTGCCATCAGATTAATCCATGTCGTTAGATACTTCAAGGGACGACTCATCGAGCACCCCCTGTGTATTGTAAGATACATTAGTAGGCGAGTCTGGGAACTCGGTTGCAACAAAGGCAACAGTTTATTACTACCTCCACCTTCTTTTTGCATCTTTAGTTCACTCTGAGCAGACTTTGATTTGTCCATATCAACAGCTCTGAGAAGTATAGTATACACTATACCCTGGATATGGTAGCCTTCGCATAGTAGCATTTAAATATGGATAGGCCAGCTACAGAAGTTTCTGGCTCTGGGCCACCTTGTGTCAAAGGATTAGCTTAAATTATTAACTGGTGCAGTTTTGGCTGTAGCAGCCCAGAGCCAGACGCTAGGCGGGATGTGTCAAACCATATTTACATATGGCTGAATTTTTTATCGATGCTTATAGGGTTGGATATGTAGCTGGTATAAAAGCATCGTCGTTATTAACATGGATTTGAATGTTTTCAGACGATCGTGAATGTGCTTCTGTATTGATTGAAGTTTAGCTGAAGCAGCTATTCATATGGGATCGATTTCGATTCCAGATTTAAGAAGCTGGGTTGAGTGGTGGAACCTTCTGGGGTGCTTTTTTGTTTAATTACTGGGGTGATGGATTCGAGTGGTTACGTTCGTCGGGATTTGACCGTCCTTGAGTACTAACAAAATATTGTTCCCTTTAAAAAAAGTTCGTCGGGATTTGACTTGATTTAAAGAGCAGTTGATGTAGTTAAAGATGGTCAGTATTTCTGCTAACTTTTTCCGTTGAAGTTGCGCACTGATAGGTAATTCAATGAGCGGGGCTGTTCTCCTGAAGTTTTTTTAAAGAATTTTAATTTATTTATTTATTAATTTTTTGGTCATAATTTTGAACCTAATGATTCATCTATAAAAATAGACTATTCACTTCAACTGTCTTAATATATGCACTAACCATATAACTGGCCAAGCAACAAAACGAATCGATTTAATTTAAATCAAATAAAAATGTATCGTTTCTTTAAAAACTATTTTATGTTGGTTGATAAAAAATAATATTTCAGAGTCAGTTGGAACTAATTTACGTCGGGCAGTTTTGGTTAAATTAGTTTTTATAAGCTTTATTAAAATTATAAATGACCCAAACGTGAGCTAAAACTTAGCTTCAATTGTGTCGTAAGCACCACTTTTATTTCAATTTGTAAGACTACTGTATCCGGCAGGTTCTGGGTTAAACTCTCAATACGAGTAGAATTTAGTGGAGATTCTGGCTTAAGACATGGATAAAAAAGCGAGCCTTCTTTTTGGTTTAAAGATTTAACAAATTTTCAATAGAATTTATCAACTTTTTAAAAATTCAATTGAATCAATTCTTATTTCTATGCAAGGAATTCGTATTGTGCCATTTTTGCTTAAAATCTGTGCCACCGTACTAACATGGATTAGCCGGCGCCTTAGAATAAGCCCCGAGTTGATATAAAATCCCAATAGCTGAAGCAGAAAATTCAAAATGAATTTTAAATTACTTTCTGTTTTCTTTTCCATAGCCCAAGCAGCAATCTCAACCATTTTCTTTTCCGAGGGAGCCAAGTTCAATGTCAACCTCACCTGCGTGACGATGGATTCCAGCTGCGAAGGAATCAAACACACATTCGAGTTGGTCACTGGCTTTATTGAAAATGCTCTTCTCCTGGAAGGACAAATCAACGTCAAAGTCGAGTACCTCAGGAGTATAGGCAATGCATCGGGAGGACAAATCCTGAGTCTAGGGGAAGGGCTTCCGTCTATTTCTTGCATTGATTTTGAAGGAGTGTTGTTTGCTGTCCCAAATGCTGTTCTACGACAGGATGGCCAGAAGACAGCTGCCGATAGCTCAGATGACATCGCAATGACCATCAATACTGCCGTCAACTTCTACTTCCCAAGCATGTTTGGAAGTGCCCAGAAAAAAAACGAATCTAGCGCCATTGACATCATTGCGCACGAGATGCTGCACGGCATGGGCTTCATCTCGGCCATTCACAAGCGACCAGGCGATAATCACCTTTCTCCTTACGTTAAAATCTATGAAATCAATGAAAACCAGAAAAAATTGCTCTTCAGTCCGTCTATCTTTGATAAATACGTATACAACAACAATAACGAGACAATAGCCCAACTGGTAAGCGAAATGAATCAAGGGGAAACCGAGTATGCTAAAGATGAACCCATATTACCTTCTTCACATTTCCTTGATACGATGGAAAAAATAGAGACTTCCGCAACAACGCGAGATGGGCTCTATTTTAAACTCAAAACAGAGAACGTGTATCTTGAAACTGGGACCTCTACTTTTGTACAAGGGGGCTCCCTTTCACATCTCGATTATATATATAAACTAACCAATGATACGGTGATGACCAAGTCGTCTGCTATGGGCCATGGCGTGCACGAGCGTGCTAACAATACATACTGGCCAACTTCGCCATTCGGAACCCGCACGCTTGGGATCTTGGAAGCCATTGGCTACAAGCTAAACCATCGACCTTCCTTTGAGAAGTCACTTAGTGGGTACTTGGATATATTCCATGGCAAAACTACTCCCATCCCACCAAAGCCCCGTGCTAAATCTGGATGCGCCCATAAAAGAATCCAAAAGTTTTAGATCAACTGTGCAAGATATAAATCTTTATTTTGAAATAAAAAGTTCAATACATTTCCCCCAACTGCTGGGGTTTTTTACGATTAGCTCTGCCAAAGTTCAAACTTGGCAAATCCCACACGAGAGTTTGGGAGCCTTGAACGGGGTATACTCTGCTTCCTTGACTAGTTTGAAATGTCCTTGCTTCTGATTTAAAATTAATATTTTTTATCTTAAAGGTAAATCAAATTAAAAACCATTCAAATAAAACCTTCAACATGGTTCAGAGCTGCTTTTCAATAATAAAATCCATATTGTTTACTCAATATTGATTTAAAAAACAGGAGATAAATCAAGGGGAAACTAATCTATAAGGTTTACAAAGTTAGAATGTAATACCCAAGCATGGTAGGTACTACCTGTAGCAGGTACAGAAGAAAATTGGCAAACTGGAAACCTGTCAGAGCAGTGACAATGGGGTAAATGGTCATCATCCATCAGAACACCTTGGCATGGGTGTTGTATCTGCCAAAGCTACCCACAAAGTAGGTCAAGATGTAGTAGGCGGAGGTGTACACAGCAACAGAGAAAGTGGAATGGGGTGACACCAGAGGAGGCCAAGAGCCAGTGTACAAAGAATTGAGTTGACCTGGATCTTTGTAATACTTTTGGCCCAATCCTTCTGCCAAGGGCCCAAAGGCAGCAGATCCTTGCTGATGCCCTCCAATCCCAAGGCAAGCTGTGAAGATGAGGTGGTTTATCTTCACTGGTTGGGGATTGAGGGTGAGTGTTGTGTTTGGCTCTTGGGGACAACATCCAGGAGGACATGGTGGGAAATCTTTATAACAAAAGATTTGAGGTTTGAAGCTAGCCTTAGGTTAGCCTTCAGGGCAAAATTAAAGGTATGCATCTTAATTTCCTGGAATGCAAGAAGATGATTTCCTTTTGGCAAAAAGGGAAGGAAAAAGCTTAAAGAATACAAAAGCCAGCACAAATGTGGATAAACTTGTCTTTATTAGGAGCAATGATTCTACTTAAATAGTAGACAAGGGGCAATGATAACTCATTAGGTAGACAGAATGATTGAAGGGGTCACATTAGGATGAGGCCATACCAGGATCAGAAAAGGACAAGTAGGGTATTCCAGAATGGGTGGAAATTGATGTCAAACCATTTAAGGAAGGTAAGGAATTTATGAAGCCAAAAGCAAAACTGACCAAATCTTCACACATATCATTATTTGAAGGCCATATCAAAATGGCATAAATGGCGTAATTTCTGACATCTCCCCCTCAATATTGGACACAGGGAGCTGATATTTGTGGAGGAATTTGGAGTGAACTTGGGCAAAAAGACAGCTAGATGATAGCAGCTTCACAGTATACTTGATGCTCTTCTTAAAAGTGACTTCACACGGTCCAACCCAGAGGGAGTCTAACTTGTGGGCTCTACCTCCAGTGCAGTCTTGGTAGTAGAGGACAGGCCAACCACATGAAATTCTGGAAGGGGGGCCCTAGATGTTTAGGAAAAAGAAATCTCTAAAGCCTTGACCTTATAGGCTGTTGAATATACTGTTGCCTGGATGCCAATGATTCAATTGATCAAGTCCTTGACATAGGTTTTGGGGTTGATAGCAGCATCAACTTTGATCAAAAGTAGTGTAAATCCACTGCCACCTTTGGCCTTGGATCAAACCGTTTTTTCCTACCACACCAAAAAAGGCCCAAAAATTACAGCCAAGCCACTTAACCCTCTAGGCAATTTAGCTCATACTGTCAATGAGAGATTTGTTCTGGCCTACCCTGCAGACCTCCCAGCTCTGGTTGTTCCCTCCTGGGAAGAAACATTAATTGATTTGGACTACTTACTGGCCTGGTGTTGCCTAATTTTAAAGAATATCAGATCCAATCAATTGTGTGTTGCCACATCAACACCCAAAAGCTCAAGTGAATTCCAAGTTCCTGAAAGCCCCTCCAGCCAATCAGGCAGTACCGCGGAAATTGAGATGAAACCCTCCAGTCTCCCTGGCCCTGACCTGCAAAATTTCTCCCCCACCCAATCAGATTCAAGCCCTGAAGTCATGTGATCCTTTCCCTTGCAGCACACTCCCTTTTACACAGCAAGGGGGCTTTCAGTCCCCTGCTTGTCTATTGTCATTTTTAATTAAAAGTTTGGATTTGTTGCACACAACTTTAAATTTTATCTTGGTTGAAACCCCTTGTTTGGAGTTTATACAATCTAAAGATTAAAGTGTTAGGTGTTTTATCAATGCTTACCTTATACCTTCCCGTTTTGAACCCAGGAACTCTTCTGGAGCCTTCTGAAGAGGTCTCAGCGCATAGTTGTTGCTTCCTTTTGCTTTTGCTTTTGAAAGTAGCACTCAAACCTAAGCTTTATATTTAATTTTCAATATAATTGTTGTGAATCCTGCTATTCACTGTATTTTGATTTTGCTTTCAGTGGGCCATTTTGAAGACAAATATCTTGCTTTTGCTTTTGCCTCTCAAAATGAGTCAATGGCTGGATTGTGAAATACAATTGTTAAGGTTCTTGACTCTGCGCAACTCACTCACCCCACTCATGCTTGTGGCAAGTGATCCTACCGTCCTGGTAGTGTTTTGTGGTACTGCCAGCCACTATATATTCCATTTTTCTATTCACCAATAAAAATTAAGTTCTATTCACATTTTTGTCTTTGTGTCTTCTGTATTTCTGCGCCTCTCTCTAGCAATGACTAGTAGAGATTATTCATCCAGGGCCGCAAGGTAAACACATAGCCTTTCCTGTCATCTAACCAAGACTTAGTACAAATCCAATCCTAAGGTTAAGATTTCCTGTTGTGTGTCTGTGCCGCACCTCAGAACACAACAAAAATAGTGCTCACTACAGGGGCTGTAAGCCCCTTGGTTATCCCTTTTGCATTCATGTTTTCAGGTCCTTTGCCTCTGCTTATACAAGAGCCAACTTCACCTGAAATTACCAGTCCTCCTATTGAGGAAGATACTGCCAACCTGCCTATTTTCCCTACTGTACTGAACCTTGGGAATGGTCCCCGCTTAGTTGCTTATCCCATGGGTACCCCTGACTTAGAACAAGTCATGGCAGTAGCCCTTGGGATAGCCCGTGAAGGAGCCATCCCTTGCCTTCAGCTGCAGTTCAGTCAAGTGGAATACTATGAATTGATTGTGGCTCCTCAAATTCCACAGCATCTCCTCTCAGCAGCTGGCTCTGCCGAGCACTTACTATCTTCCTTTGTGCAGCCTGCCTTGGCCCACCATCAAATGGTGTTGGGGCTCCACGTCCAAGAAATCTTGTCTCTACAAGCAGCATTTACTCATCACTGGGATCAGTTTGCTGCCTACCAACAGTGGATTCATTCCCTGTTTTCCTTGATATCTGACAATCAGCGCAACTCTGTTACCTCCCAGACCTGTTTGGTTAATTCTATCAAAAAAATGCGCCAGTCCATCCCCAAATACGTGAGAGAGTGTCTACACAAGTTTCACCAGCTAGAACAACCCTGGCAAACTCAAGTAGATCCCACCTTAAACTCTTATCTCACCAACTTTGACCAACTTGTGCAACAGCTCAATGCATTCAGCACGTATTCCTTCAAGCAACTACAGCAGGTAGCATACTTTGCTGTTAACAGCCTTAATGAACTAAGTACAGCGTTTGATCAAGAAAGAGCTACCACCAATGCTGCTATAGCCAAGCTCCAGAGTCAAGTGAATGAATTAGCTACGCCCAAGCCAGATGTTCTGCCCTCTCCCCCTTCTGATGATTTGGCAGATCAAGAGCAAAGAATATGGGATGCTATTTGAGAGCTACATACAACTACTTGCAGTCAAGGACGTCCTGCTGAGGCTCCTCAACTTGACCCCCAGGTGCTTGAGTTGACTGCTCAAGTAGCGGAGCTACAGCAAGAACTTGCCGCCCTACATGAAATGATGGCAACTGCTGCTAGCCCAGTTGGGGTTTTCAATAAAAATGGTTGCTGCCCTGGCTTACCAGGAGCTCCTTGAATCCAATGCGCTAGAGAAATAATTGCCCTAGCTAACAAGGTGGACCAATTGAAGCAGGACCATACTGAACTGGATAGAGACGTACAAGAGATGAATGCCATGATTGACTTTATTAATGATAGGTTCTCCCCTTGCCTCTCAGTGGGGCCATCCCTTACCTCTAGACTGGCTGAGCTCTCCACAATAGTGACCACCCAAGGTCAACACCTAGATGTTACTGCACAACAGACCACTCAAGCTTTTGATACAGGTGCCCGCGCTGTTGAGACCCTGACTACCCTTGAAGAGAGTGTTTGTCAGCTATGGGCTGGACAGCCCCCCTCTGAATCCGAGGCAGAGTTTTCCCCGCATATAAATGTACTTGATAGCAACAATGGTGGACCAACTCCCAAAGCACAATTCAAGCCTACCTTTAAGCAAGTCTTTGATCCCAAAGCCTCAATCATTGCAGCTTTCCTAACTATCTAAAAAACTGCTACAAGACGAGCTTCAGACAAAGTTAAGAAAGAACATATTCTGACCTGTCTACATCCAACTTGCCAGGAGGTGGTGGTGCCTGAGCTGCTCTCCATTGAGACGTGGGAAGATATGAAGCAGCTTCTGGTTGACAAGTTTGGTGGTGACCTTAGCCTGGAAGTAAAGAAGGACACCTTCATGCATATTGTTTTCAAGCCTAAAGAGACGCTAGCTGAGTTTTCAGACAGATTCTACATGGAAGGACGGCAACTGATAACAAGCAGACAGTTGATAGCCCATGAAGCATACATGGCTTGTGCTCAAGCCCTCAAGGTTAACCAGCTCCTGTGTCTTCACTTCAAGGCCCATAAATCCATGCTTTCTTCCATGAAGAGCATA
This sequence comes from Entomophthora muscae, assembly GCA_014839935.2. Lineage (NCBI taxonomy): Eukaryota > Fungi > Entomophthoromycota > Entomophthoromycetes > Entomophthorales > Entomophthoraceae > Entomophthora > Entomophthora muscae. Next base: position 565,422 of record QTSX02000726.1, on the reverse strand, counting down.
AAGACGCTGTTGCAAGATATGCACTTTACCCATTCTGGAGCAGTTGTTAGGGAAGGTCAAGCTACTTCTAACTCTGGTTCTTCTTCCTGTGGCCCTGCATTCTTACCATGAACTTGAAAAATCCCCCTCAACGCCAAGGTTGCCACAACTGTGGTCAGATAGGTCATCATTCTCAAGTTTGCACCAACCCACAGGTTAAAGGAGCTGATCAGAAAAAGCAGGTGGGAAAAGAACAGTCAACCTAGAGGCAGAGACGCTCTCGGTTGATAATTATTCCCAGTCTCTTTCAATCCCCCCTCTATATCTAACACCAAGCCTGCTGATAATGAGGCTCCTCCTATCCTCCTCTTGTTCCACAATATCTCTGATGACTCTGACCTGGATGACTCTGATGCTGACGAGACTGATGAATATGGGTACTCTGTTCTGGCTGTTCCTGAAACCATTACAGTCCCCTATAAATTACGCTCAGGAAAGACTACAACTACCGCTAAGCCTTTGTCTGAAGCCAAAGAAATTGTCTCTTGCCCTTACCTCACTCAGGCTAAGAGGTCCCCCGTGATAGTGGAATTGTTAGAAGAAGCTGCCGAGGTTGCTGACGCTGTCTTCAAGAATTTGTCTGTTTTGCTCCCTCTCCAGACTGTTTATAAGGAGTTCCCAGGATTAAGATGCATGATTGAGAAGTGGGATAAGGAACTAGCAGAGGCTCAAGATATCTTGGCTGTCCTTCCACCTTTTAGTTGCACTACCACTTGAGTGGAGATATCCATTCAAAAAGTGAAGATCAAGGCCATTTTAGACACTGGCTTGTCAGTCAATGTTGTCTCCTCCAAGCTAGTGAAGAAACTCAAACTTGCCCCTGACCTTAATTATCACCAGTCATATGGCACGGCTGGACTGTCTATGACCTGCACCATAGGGGCGTACTCTGCCCTACCCATGCGGTTTGGAAAGCTTCTCCTAGCTGTGCAAGCAGTTGTATTGGAAAACAAGAGTTACAATCTCTTAGTTGGCACCCAGTTCCTTAGGGAATATAATGGGATAATCAACTTAAAAGATGGTCACCTCTCTATTCTGGGGTATGAAGTCCCTCTGATCTTTGAAGAGCCAGTTAAAGTTCCCAGGAAACAGCTCAAGACATGTGCTTTAGAATATCCCACTGGGGTTTTCAACCTCAAATATCACACCCACTCTTCAAACATGAAATGTTCACCCATGGCTTGTCCTGCATCTGAAGGGATCCCTCTTCTAGCCACGTCTGCTGTCACCATCCCACCTGGCTCCCAGGCCATCCTAGACTCCCAGATATCATATGAACTACCTGAACAAACCTTCTTGAAGTTGTACTCTCCCCCCTTGTTAGGACGCAACAAACCTTATCTCTGTCCTGGGATCCTAGATGTCTCCCATAAGGACCCTGTTCAATTGTTGGTAGCCAACTTGACTACTCTCCCCATGACCGTGTCTAGGGGGCAGGTTGTTGGATATGGTAAGTTGTTGAGCGCTCCTGATGTCCTGTCTCTTCATCCCTTTGGCTATTTCCAAGACTTTAACCTACCTGAGGATGAGCCCCAAGTCCTATCCTTGTTCACTGCGCAAGACTTTCCACAGTTGTCCCCAGTTCAACAGAAAGAAGTTCTAGACTTGCTAGATCAATTTTCCAACATCTTTGCAAAGGAAAGTGCCAACTATGGGTCAGCCAAAGGCGTTATCCATCAGATTGACACTGGCAACACTCCTCCCTTCCGTGCTAAACCATATCACCACAGCCGTGTAGAGGACACCCAGGTATCTAAAGAGCTCAAACAACTGTTGGACACTGGGCTGCTGGCACCTTCCCAAAGTCCTTGGGCATCCCTGCTACTCATCTTAAAGAAGAAAGATGGAGGGCATCATATTGTGATGGACTATTGCCAATTGAACTCTTTGACCAAGAAGGACTCATACCCCTTGCCGCGTATCAATGATGCTCTCCAACGTCTTGGAGGCTCTAAGTTTTTCTACGCAATGGATCTGGCATCTGGATACTGGCAAGTTGACCTATTGCCCAATGATTGTCAAAAAGCCGCACTCATTACCTCTGAAGGGCTTTTTGAGCCTACTTGCATGCTGCAGGGACTCTGCAACGCCCCGGCCACCTTCCAAAGGGCCATGGACTCCATCCTCCATGACTTGAAGTTGTTGTGCGTCCTAGTATACTTGGATGATATAACGGTTTTCAGCGCTACCTTCACCAATCACCTGGCTCACATCAAAGAGGTGTTAATAAAGATTTGAGAAGCTGGCCTTAAGCTAAAACCTTCCAAGTGCGCCTTCTTCAAAGAACGTCTTGAATTCTTGGGCCATGAAGTAACCCAGACTGGGATTTGGCTAATGACTAAGAAGGTTGAGGCCATTGACAAAATGCTTCTGCCCACCAACCTGTGAGAGGTACAAGTCTTTCTAGGGATGATGGGCTACTATAGACAGTTTATCCCTGACTTTGCCAATACTAGTGAACCTCTAGTCCAGCTTTTATGTAATGTCCCTTTCAAATGGACTGCCAGTCAGCAGCAAGCCTTTGAGACCCTTAAGCAAAAACTCAAAGAGGCGCCAATCCTAGTGTATCCTGACTACAATAAGGAGTTCATCCTGTACACTGACGCTAGTGATCTTGCTATTGGAGCTATTCTGGCCCAACTAGACGATGAGAGTGTAGAACATCCTGTGTCTTACACTTCCTGTGTGCTAAACAAACATGAGAAGAACTATAGTGCCACAGAGAAGGAGTGCCTCGCCGTGTTGCATGCAGTCAAGCAGTTTTGTCACTACATATATGGTACCCACTTCACAGTTGTCACTGACCACACTTTGCTTAAGTGATCACAACAGCTTAAGGAGCCTGAAGGACGCCTAGCTAGATGGGTTCTACGTCTGCAAGGATATGACTTCACTGTGCTCCATTGCCCTGGGATTCAACACCAGAACACTGATGGGCTCTCCAGAATGCCCATTCTTGCTTTGCATCCTGCAGAGGCTGATCAGTTATACAAACTAATTGGGTACCCTTCTTCTTGGGAAAGTGAGACCAAAGAGGTACAGCTGGCCTTGTCCAAGCTATCTGAAGATACCCTCATACACAATAATCAACTCTTCAAGAAGGTACTAGACCAGTATCTGCCTTATGTATGGCCTAGTCTTTGCCTCTTGTTGATGTCACAAGCTCATAAAGAGACTGGGCATGGAGGCATTGCCAAGACCTATGACTGGCTTCAAAAGAATTACTTATGAGAGAACCTTTGCCTGCTGATCCCAGACGTCATAGCTAGCTGCCACAACTGCCAGCTGCAGAGGCCTTGAGCTGCTGCCCACAAGTTCAAATTAGTTCACCAGCAACATGCCTTTCACACTGTCAGTATTGACACGGTAGGTCCTCTCCCCCACTCACGTTCTGGATGTTGCTTTATTCTGATTGCTGTTGATCACTTCAGCAAGTGAGTAGAGGCTCACCCTACAAAGGACATCACGGCTAAGACAACTGCTGCCTTCCTGTTACAAGATGTTTTCTACTACCATGGCTGTCCTCAAGTGTTGCTCTCAGATAATGTGACTAATTTTAATGCCAAACTGGTAACCTCTGCTGTCAAAGCTTTAGGATCACACCAATCCTTCTCTGCCCCCTACAATCCTTCTACCAATGGGGCAGTTGAGCGTGCAAATTCAACACTGGTATCTATCATGAGGAAGCTCACCTACTCTGACGCTGCCAACTGGGACCTATAATTACCTGCTGCTCTCTTCACATACCACCTTAGCAAACATTGTGTCACTGGATACTCCCCTTTTGCTATGCTTTATGGACAAGAGGCTACTACCCCATCACTCTTGGCCCCCCCCTGCTTACCTCTGATAAGGCCATGAATCCTGACAACCACATCAAGGACCTAGTCAACTGCATAATTGATATAAAAGTCACTGCCTAAACTTCTGCATACAAGACTAAGATGCTTGAGCTCTCTCCTGATAATGCTGGACGCTCCCCCTGCCTGAATTCAATGTTGGTGACCATGTACTTTACTACCAACACAGAGTAGGTGATTGTACACATAAGTTGAACTCTCTGTGGATTGGCCCTTTAGAAGTGACCTTTAAACAAGGGTCCAAATACACTATAAAGCTCCTCTCCAGTGGCCGTTCTTTTGCTTGAGTGCACGCAAAGTTCCTTTGTAAATTCCATCCCCCTAAGGCCAATCTAGGGGAGGGCAATGTTGTGAATCCCGCTATTCACCATTTTTCAATTTTGCCTTTGGTGGGCCATTTCAAAGACAAATCTCTCGCTTTTGCTTTTGCCTCTTGAAATGAGTCAATGGCTGGATTGGGAAATACAATTGGGTCATTATTTTAGGGATTGTGCCATTTTCTAATGCACATGCTGCTCAAGTCGCAGCATAACACAGTTTGATTTTGAAACAGTAACTAATTACACATTTTATATTTAAAACATTAATAACTCAATGAAAAATTAATATTTTTTTACATTGTAAACTATCAAAATAAAGCTAAGGATCCCATCTTTCTATTGGTGTAAATATTTTAATATGTATAATATACTCAATATTAAAGAGAAAGTAATTTAAAAGATTATAATCCAGATTTTATTACATGATTCTATCTAATGATATAAAGTAGATCACTTCAAAGCTAATAAAAACCCTTTTTTAATATAAAAAGTATCTTTTTTATTTTCAAAGAAATTAAAGATAAGATTGAGAGCTTTATTTTTGCATTTTATTTTATTTAAAAAGCTCAATTATTTAGGATTTTATGGCAGTTTGAAGTTAGGATGTTTTTATCACTGTTTAGATTAATTTTAAGATTCAAGTGAGCTTTGAACCTCAAATTAAGCATTCTTTAAATAGAACTTTTTAATATTTTAATATTTTAAAAATATGCGGAAGAGTTACAGTTAACTGAATACATCATTTTAATTGATTTGCATTGATTACAAAGAGGATATGATGTAATAATGATGCTTAGCTGCTTCACATATATCACTTGTGCATGAAAACTGGGTGTTTAATTAATTCTGCAAATATAAATTCAAGTTCAAACTATAGTAAAAGCTATCACACCATTTCTTTCAGAATGGTGTCATTTAGCTTGGTATATAAGAGCTAAAGCACCACAAAGCTTCTAATCCAAAAGACCCCATTCAAAGGCCACATTCTGATCAGAACTACTCCATCATTAAGGAACATTTCAGAGATACAACCTAATTACAGATTCAAAATACTACAATGTCCTCAGTTAAATTTACTTCTGCCATGCTACCCTTTTTTTCCTTGGGAGCTTCAATAAAAAGAGAAATAATTTCAATGTTAAAAAAGGCATTCCTCTTTATTGCTGGTGATGATCTTGATAATTTTATCAAGCACTTCCTTACTCAAACTGAATTTGGGAGACCTCAGTTCCTGCCAACTATTCAAAATCAAAAAAGTAATGAGTTTATTGAAAACTTAAAGGATCTCATGAAATCTTCTCCCCAAAAGCATCTTCCAGCCTTGTGATCTCTGGTTACTTCCAGTTACTCTTTAAAAGAGCTTAATGATATGGGGTTTAATATAACCAAAAGTGAGTTTAGATACTCAAGAAAAATATATAAAAATAAAAATGTAAGCTTAAACAAAAAAAGCCAAAAAAACAATAACTATTCATTAAAAAAGAAATAACTAAAAAAATAATTAAAAAATTGCTGGAAAATTCTTTTGAAACAAGCTAGTTTACAAAAAAAGTGCCTGAAAAACTTATAAAGATATAGAAAAAGAGATGAGTAATTACTCAACTGAAATTAAATACTCTCTACTTAAAACAAAAAAAGAAATACATGAAAATATGAAAATAAAAAATGAAATTTCAGTTTCAATTTCTACTTACTATAAATTAATTCCTAAAAATATAATAAAAAGTAAAAAACAAACCAATATGTGCAATATTTGTAATTTAAAAAATTCACTGGAGAAAAAGAAGGAATAATGTGAAAGTAAAAACTTACCATTACCAGAATCTATAGGCAATGACTTAAAGACTATTAATCAGCACCAAGACTTTTATGTTCATCAGAATAGGGAATATAAAAAAGATGTTTATGAATTAGATGATGAGTCTTGTGTTGTAGTTATAGATTATAAGGAAAACTTAAAGGTTGGAAGTGGTCCAACTGAGACCAATAATTGTTTTTATTCAAAAAAACTATCTCATTATTAGGGATTGCATTAGTTTTTAAAGAAAACAATAAAACTAAATATGAATATCATGATTTTTTGTCTCAAATATTATCACATGATTCTTTATTTTCAGGTGAATGTCTAATTAGTTTTCTTAAATTAGATATATTTAAAAAAATAAAAAATATAAAAGTGTGGACTGATAATGGAAATCATTTTAGATCATATGAATTTTTATATTACTTATTTAAAGAGGCACCTAAATATATTAAGGGTTCTAAAAAATATAATTGTTTTGTTGAATGTCATGGAAAAAGCATTGTTGATGGCCACTTTGGTGTAATATCAAAAATATTAAAGAAAAAAGAAAATGAGCTTTATATTAAAAATATTAATGATCTTAAAAATATTTTTGAGCAAGAAGAAAAAAGAAAAGAATTATATAAATCAGTACTATCAGGCTCAAATATTTCTCAAAAGTCATTCTTTTATATTTATGAAAGAAAAGTTAGGCCTATAAAAAGAGAGCTTGAAGTTAAAGATCTGCGCATCAATCTTTCATATTTGATGATAGATGAGAAGTTATACACTTCACCTCTAACATTTGAAAGTTTATCAGAATATTCTGAGATAACTTATCATTTGAAATCACATGATGATACCAGAGAAACAAAAATATCAGAATATGCTAGTGATGTATTGGGGCAAGTTCATGAAGTAGGGTAACTTACTAGAGGGTGTATTTTAAATAAAGTTATCAGTCTTTCAAAAACAACAACCTTTTTTTCTGAAACAAACTAAGAATATTTATGATGAGCCAAAGATAGGGTAATAGCACTTATAGCTTTGGGGCTGCTATTACTCTCCCATGCAACTCATCATAAATATTTTTGGTTTGTAGTTTGTAGTAGCACTTAAGATATTTTCAATAATACTATAAGTTGCACTTTTTGATTCTAAAATTGATGACTTATTTTTTAAAAAAATCATATAAGCCCAAGATCAATTAAAGTTTTGGGATTGGTTGTATTTTAAGCTTTCTGAATAATTAGAATATGAATAATGTGATTAAGTTATAAAATAATCAATCTGGCGCCTAGGCTTAACAAGAAAAATACTGACCCAATTGTTCAGGTTCTTGACTCTGCGCAACTCACTTGCCCCATTCATGCTTGTGGCAAGTGATCCTAACGTCCTGGTAGTGTTTTGTGGTACTGTCAACCACTATATATTCCATTTTCCTATTCACCAATAAAATTAAGTTCTATTCACATTTTTGTCTTTGTGTCTTCAGTACTTCCACGCCTCTCTCTACCCACAACTAGTAGAGATTATTCATCCAGGGCCGCAAGGTGAACACATAGCCTTCCCTGTCATCTAACCAAGACTTAGTATGAATCCAATCCTAAAGTTAGGATTTCCTGTTGTGTGTCTGTGCTGTGCCTCAGAACACGACAATAATGTCTATTATTATCTTGAATTTTCTTTAAATTTATTGTTTCCAAACCTGCTTTTGCTTTTTGTGAAGTTCAAGACACCTGAGACTACGCCCAAGCTCTCCAAACCCACTCTGTTGCTTCTTTTGCCCTCCTGCTTGTGGTTGCCCTTGTTGAACTATTTTTTATTGCTTGCAATTTTAAAAACTTTGCCAATATTCTCCAAATTTTGAGGAGATCACAACAATGATACTCCCAGTCTTTAAATTTGTTGTGTTTTCCTTGGCCCCATTTCTGTTACTTCTGTGGTTGACCTTGCCAGACTTGTGGTCTAAAATCACTTCTTCTGCTTGGATTGTGGGTGATAACCCTTCCAGTCTTCTGAATTTTCCTAGTGGTCTCCTCCTCTCTGGAGAGGCTGTGGTGAAAATTTTGATGTGTGATGACCTAGATTTGGATGTTGTTGATTATATCTTACCCTCCTCTGAGGGAGATAAAACGTCAATGCCTCCCCTCCCCAGCCTAGAAAAGAGTGATTTGGTTCCCCTTGAGTTTCTCAAGGTGTCCCTTTCCACTCCCTCTCATGCCCCTTGGTTGATCACTGGTCTTGTGTTGATGGGATTGAACTCCTACTTCCCTCAACTGCCCCCAGTGTCCTCCCTCTGGTCCCCCCTTAGAGTGGTCATCCCAGTCCTCCACTGGGTGGCATCCTGGTGGTTTGTTTCACTGGGATGGGAACCAAACTTAGTTAGTTTAGCCCCCCTTTTTCACAAGTAGGCCCAAGATTGAGGGGTTGTAGCTTCACATCCATACAGCATAGCAAAGGGGGATTGGCCAGTTACTCAATGTCTTCTTAGCCAGTATGCAAAGAAGGCAGCAGGGAGGAAAATATCCCAATTGCTGGCATCTGAAAGGATAAGCTTCCTCATGATGGACACAAGGGAAGAATTCACTTGTTCTACTGTTCCATTGGTGGATGTGTGTCAGGGATCCAGTCTTAGGCATCTGGCCTGTCGTTTTTGGGGGTAATTTGGGCCAGGTTTTTTGCAGGTAAAGCCCACCACAAGAGAAGAGCTAACTTTAAAAGGTAGGAGAAGGACTTCCTCACCCAGGACCATGGGACAGTGGCCAGGGTTTTGGTGTCAATCACCCCTGTGAGGGTGATGCACACAATCCTGAATAGCTTGTCAGTGTGGTCAGTTGGGAGGTTGGGTGAGGAGGCAGGCATAGGCTTGGGGGTCACAGGCGGTTCTATGCAGAGGTTGTGAGCAGGAAGATAGTTGAACTTCCCTCTAAAAAATTTGGGTGTTGAGAATATCCATGGGCCTTGATGGTTGTATCTAACTGCAGATTGTATGTAAGACAAGAGATCTAGTTCAAGGATCTTTTCCGGGGTGTAATCCTTATATTCAGGTTTTAAAGGGTATTCTGTGAAGTGGACAGGGCCAAAGAGAACACCTGGAGGACAAAAATCTGTGGGCGGAGGGCCAGAAGATCTTGTACTGATTTAATAGATGGCAAATACAAAATAAGGCAGTAGCTGGGTAAACCAAAATAACATAATCTTTATCCAAAAATGGCAATAAGGTTTGAGCGCAGAATCTATAAGCATATATAACATCCTGCCTCAAAACTTAGTATTCTCCAAAAGGGCTTCATCAAAATATTGGGAAAAATGCGGGCAGGTGGTCAGGAGGCCCAAGTGCAGGAGCAGCAAAATGTCACCTTGGCTGGGTGTTCTCTCATTGGTCAGAATTTCCAAATTGGTCACTCAATTTTCTTGATTTTGGGCTGTGGTCACGGGGTTGGGCCTAAAACCCGTGTTTTCCTTTGGCAATTGAATCTGATTGGTTACCCAAGAGGACTTCAAGTACACGAGGTTCACAAGGGAACTTACTCTGCTTTCATTAGGCAATTCAAGAAACTCCTCCTTGGGAACCATCATAATTGAACCTGTACTGGTATTCTGACTTCAGGACTTAGCAGGGGCTTCAGCTTGTGGGGGCTCAGTCTCAGAAAAACGTGGGCCCTTGGTCCATGGGATTGGTGGCCCGGGGGAATACAGGATCAGGGTTTGAATCCCACTCTTGGGCCTGGGTTTTCAGGGGAAAGAATTGTTAATCCTGAAAATGTGTTATACAGGGCAGAGAAAGACTGATGAGTACCCATAGCTTCTACAATAGATGTGATGAGACAAGCATTGAAATTGGTGCTATAATCAGAGAGTAATGTTTGAGGACATTCATGTCAATAGAAGATGTCCTGTAACAAGAAATTTGCTATTGTCTTGGCAGTTATGTCTTAGGTAGCCCTTGATTTGACCCATTTGCTAAAATGATCCACGGCTACCAAGATGAATCAACACCCAGTCTGAGAACAAGGAAAAGGTCCAACAGCATCAATATTCATAGTGTGGAAGGCATGCTTAAGAGAGATGAGCTTGAACTGATGTTGGGACAGTTGAGGGTGTTGAAGTTGACAGGAGTGACAGGATGCAAGGATGTCACGAATTAGGAAGCACATGTTCTCTCAGTAGAAGTTCTTGCACAACCAGTCATGATTTTTCACTATACCCCCATGCTCAGTGTCAATGTGGGCTTGAAGGATAATAGCTATTCTCATACTAGGACAAACGTAGGGCAGGTAGGCATTGTTAGCCTTTTTGAAGAGTTGTCTATCCCAAATGATGGTATCCTTTAATAAAACTTGTAGAGCCAGGCATATCTCTTCTGGTTCAGTTGTCCAAATGTCAGGGTATTCCATTAATTTGTACAGGCAATCAGCGTCAGCAGGATGGATGGCCATTATAGGCATTCTAGAAAATCCTTTGACGTTCTGGTGTTGAACACCAGGCCTGTATACCATAGTGAAATTGTACCCTTGTAAGTGCAGGGCCCACCAAGCCAGTTGACATTCTGGTTCTTTTAGCTGTTGCAACCACTTAAGGGAATAGTGGTAAGTGAATACAGTAAAATGGGTCCTGTAGATGTAGTGTTGGAACTGCTTCACAGCATGTAGAACTGCCAAGCATTATTTCTCGGTGATGCTATAATTCTTCTCATGTTTGTTGAGGATATGTGAAGAATATGCTACAGGTCAATCCACACCATTGTTGTCTAGCTGTGCTAAGATTACACCCACAGCAACTCCTCTGGCATCAGTGTATAAGATGAACTATTTGTCATAATAATGATAGACTAAGATGGTGGCTTCTTCAAGCTTGGTTTTTAGAGCCTCAAATGATTGCTGTTGACTATAAGTCCATTCAAAGAGAACATTCCTGAGAAGTTGAACAAGGGGTTCATTTAGCTCTGCAAAGTCAGGGATAAATTGCTGGTAGTATCCCATAATGCCAAGGAATACCTAGACCTCACATGAATTTCTAGGGGGCAGCATCTTATTGATTGCTTCTACCTTATTATTCATGGGGTGTATCCCAGTCTGAGTGACTTTATGCCCCAAGAAGACAAACTGTTCTTTAAAAAAGGCACACTTGGACAGCTTAAGCTTCAGGCCTGTATTCTGAATATTGAGGAAAACAGCTTGGAGGTGCTCTAAATGATCAGTGAAAGTGGAACTGAACAATGTTATATTGTCCAGATACACAAGCACATATGAGAGCTTCAGGTCTTGCAGAATAAAATCCATGGCTTGTTGGAAGGTAGCAGGAGCATTGCAGAGCCCTTGAGGCATCCAGGTTGGTTCATAAAGGCCTTCTGATGTGATAAGGGAAGATTTCTCACAATTTTTGAGGAGCAAGTCAATCTGCCAATATCCTGAGGCCAAAGTTATTGCAAAGAAGAATTTTGAGCCTCCCAATTTTCTGAGGGCATCATCAATCCTTGGCAACGGGTGTTGTGTTCTGAGGCACGGCACAGACACACAACAGAAAATACTAACATTAGGATTGGATTTGTACTAAGTCTCTGTTAGTTGGCAGGGAAGGTGATGCAATTAACTTGTGGCCCTGAATGATAAGTCTCTATTAGTTGTGGCTAGAGAGAGGCGCCAAAGTACTTGAAAACATAAAGACATAAATGTGAATATAACTTAAATTTTATTGGGAATAATGAGTTGGAATTTATATTGTTTGGTGATAACAAAAAACAATACTAGAACAGTAGGATAACTCACCACAAGCATGAGTGGGACAAATGAGTTTTTCAGAATCAGGAAACCAAACAGTTGAATTTCCCATTTTAGAAAAAGACTCATTTTGAGGAGGGAAGGCAAAAGCAAGGGATTTGTCCTCAAAATAACCCAACAAAGGCAAAATTGATAAAGCGTGAATATTGGCACTTACAACATTGCCCCCTGTCAAGAAGCCAGGCATAGGTAGAGGCATTAGATGACTCAGGACGGGATACCACTGGGCCAGTGGGTAATGTCCATCATAAGGTGGGTGCTAACTTGATAATATAGGATACAGATTGCCCAAGTAAAGACCAGGGCCCAGAGGTGGGCACCATAAAGTCTACCAATTCTTTCAAAGTAATAGAGAGTACTCCAAACAATTGGGTGGACCTGGTCTTGGCAGCAGGTGATGATTTCATTAGGCAGTTGGGTTGTGGGGTTAAGGGCAGAGTCATGGGGACAAAGTATATAGGTAGATAATTGTACTTGTCTTTGAACAATAGGGGCAACACCTTGTACCACTTTCCTTTGTGTGCTATGTATTTTTTATCTCTATTCCTTGACAAGGAATCAGCAATATAGATGGTCTCCAAGTCAAACTCCAAGTAGGCAGGGTTGGGCAGGTATTCAGTAAAATGCACAGGTCCAAAAGGGGCTTCAGGGGGAAGGTATAGTGCCTGAGGCGGGTCAGCAGGTTGGTCTCTAGAGGGGGTGGTTGCCTGATGGTCTACTTGGCTGGAGTTAAGATGGAAGATCACTAAGACTAGATAAGGTAAGATTTGTTTGAACCAAAGGTTCATAATGCTTTATTATGAAAAATGACAATGGGGTCATCCCCATACTGCCAGGGTTCTTATACCAGGTGGTTTTGCTTCTTTGCTTTTTGAGGACTTCAGGCTTGTGGACAATTAACTGGTAGGACATGGACCTTGGCTTCTGGTTTTGAGGGCAGCAGATCCTAGTTGTGCTTGATCTGATGAAAAGAAGTATCAATGCTTTGTTCTGCCACTACTGTTCACTATATCACCTGAGAAGTCAAATTGTATTACCCATTCTGAACTCAAGACTGGCGGTATCTGGAGATCATTAGCAGGACTAGCAGGAGGCCTTGTTGTAACCTCCTTTAGGCAAACTACAACTTCTGCATAGGTCTGGGTCTTTAGTGGCACAATGTTAACAGCAATCTGGTGAACATTTGGGGAATCATCCTTAAGAATCAGGTGGGTCTTGGAGTAATTCAACAGCTCAGGTTTGTGACTCAGTGAGTTGGCAGGTCCCTGTCCCTCCTGAGTGACTCAAGTTGCCTTTGGATAGTTGGAGTTTGATTACAGGGTTTCCAATATTTATATCAAACTTCCAGTATTGACACTTGACAGGCTGGCAGGTTCTTGTTCCTCCTGGTTGGGAAAAGGCATCTCTGGTAGACCAGGGTTTGGCCCAACTGGCAGTCTGGCGGGTTCCTGTCTACCCTGGTCAACACAAGGCTTTTTCTGAGGCCCAGGGTTTGATTCCTGGGTTTTCAATACAAGTGATGAGGAGCAACTTGTGGGGAAGCTTCAAATATGGAATTTAAGAAGAGAAGGAATATATTTTATTGGATAATACTTTAGACTTATATATCATGTGCTGTGGTGGGGATTTAAGTTGGATCAAAGATAAGGATGGTCATGTGCGGGATGGGTTTGAGTTGCTGAATACTTAGACAGTCATGTGAGTCTAGCTTGTTGCCATTTTCGGTATGTCAAATGGTATATTGGAAAGGCACTAAATTGGGCAATGACTGGATGTTAAGTGAGTTGGGGGTAGCCAGAATAAATTTGCATCCAGATCCTTGACACACACACCCTTAAGGGATTACTATGGTACATCAGGAGGGGGCTTTGTCTTGAAGGCTGTTGTCTGATGTTCCTGGAGTTGTCTGCTAGATGGTACCAGCAAAGTCAAGTGTTCCCCTTTGCTGAGGCAAAGGCAGGATTGTGGTACTTTTTGATGATGGGGTCTTTGGCGCCCTGGAACTTAACCAGGTAGGTGTTTCTGTCTGGTCTGTATTTGATGACTCTTTCTAGTCCCCTGTGTACTGATTCCAGCTTTTTCCTGTTTCCTGCCAGGACCCAGATGGGGGAGTTGATGGGGAGTGGTTCCTCTGTAGAGGTTATCTTTTATGCTTTGAGCCTTTTGGCATCTGCTATTTTAGATTTGAGGTGTATGTGTTGTAGTACTGGTGCTTGTTCTACTGTTGAAGGGTTTCCCAGGGGAATTCTCACATACAGTTGGTTATTGTGGGTGACTATATCTGGTTTGTATCTGTATGTTAGCTCAAACAATTATTAGCCTGTCCCTTGATTAGCGTGTACCCAAGATACTAATAATGCATGTTTCAAGTATAGTGGTCATGTGTCCTTGGCTTTGCCATCCATTATTTTCTCAAGGGTTCTGATGAGACTGCCGTTTGGGCGTTCAACTCTGCCGTTAGCCTGTGGCTTATAGGGCAAGGTTGTGGAATGTTTGATATTTTTTGCTTTTAAATTGTTGTTTACTATGTGACCTGCTAGCTCTGTGGCTCCATTAGTTATGATGTAGTCTGGAGTACTGTAGTTGGCTATTATTGCCTTGTTGATGAAACAATTTATTGTTTCTGCTTTGTGATTATTTGTTGCCCAGCAGATAGGCCAGTGTGTAGCAAATTCAATGGCTACAATTAGGAAACACTGTTTTATTTTAGTTTCTGGGAAAGGTACCACTATGTCTAGCCCCCAAACCTTAAATGGTTCAGGGTCTGGTACTGGGTTGATTGTTGACTGAGGAGCCTTTGTACTGGTGTATTTCTTGCACACTGTGCACTTTTTCAGAACATCAATTATATCCTGCTTGAGGTTGAGTCACCATACTATTCTTTTAGTGTGAGGTATAGGTTGTTAGCATTTGTATGACCTAGCAGGCGGTGATGTCTTAGTATGGTGTCAACTCTTTGTGTGAGTGGGATGTACGGGATATGTTTGTCATTGATAGTTTGGTATACTGTGCCATTTGATATATGGAAATATTTTTTGTTCCTTACTAATGTATCATGGGTCAGTTGGTGTGTTGAGGGGTCTTTCCCTTTGGTTTTATACTCAGTGTTGTATAGGTTTGGCCAGTCAGGGTCCAGGTGGCCAGGATAATCCTCTCTAGGCTGACATAGTCTAGAGAGAGCATCAGCCATGACCAGCTCTGCCCCCCTTTTTGTATTGGATGTCCAAATTGAGCTGCTCCAGCAGGAACATCCACTTGGCTTGTTGCCGTGCAAGTGTGTTCTGAGTTTTAAAGTAGATTAAGGATTTATGGTCAGTTAGTACTCAGATGTTTAAATGTCCTTCTAGATAACATCTCCATTTCTTGCATGCGTGGTATATTGCTAGCAATTCCTTGTTGTGTATGGGGCATCTCTGCGCAGTATTGGTTAGTTTTCTACTTTTCTAACATACTAGAAGAAAGTCTTGCTGCCCTGGCTGGCAGATGTGTAGGACTGCACAAATGGCGGTGTCACTGGCATCTAACTCAAGCTTGTAGAAACCATTGTTATTAGGGTATTGCCAGATTGGCGCTTCAATCAGAGCTTGTTTTAATAGTTGGAAATTCTTGTTGCATTCTGGTATCCAGATGAATTTCTTTTTGGCATTACCCTTAGTTAGGTCATTGATTAGTGCAGTTAGTTCCCCGCAGTCTTTGACGTTTTTCCTTAGGTAAGCTACCATTCCAAGAAAGCATCTAACTTGTTTAACAGAGGTGGGGTGTTACATGTTGTTTATGACTTTTTTTTCTGGATATTCTTTGATGCCATTTTCAGAGACAATGTGGCCCAAGAAAAAGTGTTCCTTTTCCATAAATTGGCACTTACTAGGCTTGGTATAAAGTTTGTGCTTTGCAAGTTGATCAAGTGTCTTTCAGACATGTGTAAGGTGTTCCTCTTTAGTTTTTAAGAATATGATGATGTTGTCAAGGTAGCATAATGTATTTGAGAGACTGTTTAGTGCTTGGTTCATCATTGTGACAAACATTTGGGGGCATTGGTCATCCCAAAGTTCATTTATTTGAGTTGCCCAGACATTTCTGACTGGTACAACAAGCCCATAGGGCCAAAAAGAAATGATCAAAAGTCCCATATAAAATGTAAAAAAAAGAAGAAGGGGACAAGGAAACCTGCAGAGCAGGGGGAAAACCTTAAGTGAATGGGAAGATTGTGAAGGGGAAGATTACTTTGAGCTATATATCCCATTTTGGGGTACTGTAGCTTTCAGGAATTTTGGGATAGTGGATGCCGTCAGTTTTTGATTGAATGTTATTGATCCCAGAAAAACCAGGCCAGACAAAATTTGGGCCTTTGGCCTGCGTTTTTTGTTGCTTGATTACATTCTTTATGTGTGGAAAGTGGTGTGCGTGTGGGTTTTGAGGGTCAAGAGTTTGGGTGGAGCCCCTTTTTGGACCCTAATGATAAAAACAGCTAGGAAAAACTGGACAGAAAGTCCAATTGAAATGTGATGATACGGAATAATCCAGGCAGAAGTTCCCTTGGGCCAGCTGCCTGCATTTTTTTGTTGAACAGCCTGATACACATTTTTTGTGGCTAAATCTGTGTGCGGCTATTGTTTTAGGGCCAATGCCTAGGGTTAGCTCCCCAAAAGAAAAAGATGTAATATCTAGGGTCTGGTGTGGCGTGGAGTGTGTCGTAAAATATGCAGCCTAGGTGCTGATTTCTACAAATAGTTAGTCTACTACTTCTTTATCTTAATACTATACCTGTTGTGGTATAGTGACAGCCTGGGTAAGGACAGAAGAATATAAGAACATAATAAGACAAAACTGGTATTTATTTAGATAGTATTGCACTTATATAGTGTGAAGCAGGGGAATTGCCACCAGAGGCAGGGAGGCACAGACAGAAGAACTTCCCAAATGGAGGAGAGTGGGTTGACACAGCTAAAAGTCTTGCGCAAGAGAACAACCGCTTTCTAGCGGCTTTCCTTAAGGAGGTAGATATAAATAACTTTGTTGTTTTATTTATAATCCTGGAAGTGAAGCCCGTGCCTTGTGCGCGTTTGAAAGGCCAATCAAACACCTGTTTTAGGGGCGTTTTAAACGTCTTTATCACTAGTAGAATCAGGATGCAATAGCGCAACTGCACAATTGTTCCATTGCTTAATCCCTAGATGGACAACTTTTTGTTTAATCAATTTAGGATCTGCAACATTTCCCTCCACTGGATTAGACAACAGGTTTAAAAATGGCTGGCATCTCAAGGTGACGGCTATGGTGAAAAGTCCCTCTAGAAGAGTCATAAGAAGAGTCTTGAAGAAGGTGCAAGTGGTAATTCCAAAGAGGCGCAAGCATACCAGGCCAGTGGAGGTGATGAAGGCAGCAGGGAAGCAAGTAGTCCTGCATGATGTGGACAGCAGCTACCTGGACTTGGGGGTTCACTTAGATCAGCTACTGGTGCCTCAGCTGGATTTAGGGGGGACAGAACCATTGTTTGCTGCGCTGTTCCTAGCTTTGAGTGAGCCCAGGGAGGTGACAGGAACTGGGTTGCAAAGGGGTAACAGTATCCATTGGCGGTTCTCCATGCGGGCAGCAGAAGAATACTTGGAGGCTCAGCTGAAGGAATTCCAATTTGAGGGTCAAGGCCTTTCAGTATTGCAACAGGGGACGGTATCCAACATAGTGAAGTCAGTCCTTTGCGCTTGGGCAACACCTGGGGTTACTGACACTTAACCAGTCAGTTGATAAACCTCTGACAACTTTCAGCAACGTCTTTGGAAAGCCTTCCAGGAAGTATTGAAGTCATACACAGTGGAGGGGACTACCTATCTGGTGCCAATGGTGATGGCTGGCAACCTTGATCTTTGAAGAACCAACCACTGTGATACCAAGCAGGAGGAGAGCATGGGGGTCTTCCTTGAGTGGGCCTTATCCTTATTCTACGGGGTGGGTGGTCAGTTCCCAGTAGAGTATGCCCTTTGCGAGAGTCTTCTGTGGGACTGTATCTTCTTGGGGGTTGCCTTTCCTATGGACATTGGGGTCAATCATGTGTCTTGCTTGGTGGGGATTTGTTGCCCAATCCTTGGACTTGGCTTTGTGGATCTGTAGGCAACCAGTTGTGTTTCTTAGCTGTCATTCAGGTGGTAGAACAGTTGATGCAGTACTGGAAGAGTCTTGTCAGTCTCTAATAAACACCTTGTTCTTTTATTCTTATTCCTCATACTTTGGTGCAACACTATCACAAACAGGACAACAACCCATGGAATTTTTTAATTAGGCTTTTTTTTTCCGGGTTATTGTCCTCATTGGGGCTTACTATTGGTCACTAGAAGCAGCACACATATACTGAGTGTGTACTCTAGTAATCAATTGCCCAGAATAGGGCTCCTTAAGGGTTTAGGAGTTGGGGCTGGTCTTCTGGATAACTTGAACCGGACCTTGCCAAAGGGAGGCAAGTTTGGATTCACGGCTGTACCCTCTATTGCTGAAGAAGTAAACTGAGTCTCCTACCAGGTAAGTGGGTAAGGCGGGGCGTTTGGAGGCAGCTTGTTCTAGGTCCTGCAACTTATGGTTTAAGTTTACGGTGTAGGCCTCTGATTGCAAGCAAATAAGGGGTTGAACCAGCTTGTTGAGGTACGCCTCTGGGAACACAGCCAGGCTGGGATTTACCAAGGAATATTGTAAAGGGGAAAGTCCTGGTTGCTGGCCATAGAGCAGTTGGAAGGGCGGCTTGCCAGTGGCCCAATGGTACCCAATGTTGTATACAAAGGTGGCTGCAGGAAGACAGGAAGGTATCCCATTCAGTCTCATGTTGATGACTAAGCTTCCAGAGTATCTGGACCAGGCTCCCATTAGTGCGCTCTACCATGCCATTTGTCTGTGGGTGATAAGGAGTAGATAGTGTCCCACAAATTCCCATCAGTTGGTTGAGGCGGGGGATGATATAACTGGTGAAGTTGGTACCATTGTCTGTCAGCAGGATCTGGGGGCAACCATGTTTGTATATGATATTCTCCAGGATGAATGTGGCTGTCACCAGTGCAGATTGGTTGGGAATTGCCTTGGCCTCTACCCATTTAGTCAGATGGTCAACCACCACAATGATGAACTTGTTGCAACTGTTGGTAGCTGGCAGGGGGCCCACTACGTCAATGGCTACAGTGTGGAAGGCAAACCCAGGGCGTACCAGTCTGTGTTGAAACTTGGCAACCTTAGGCCTCTCAATGTTGCAGTCATGACAGTTGGCTAGCGTATCCACTACGTCAGTGTGCATTCCTTCCCAGAAGCAGTGCTGCTGTAGCAGAGCTAACGTCTTCTGTATGCCACCATGGCCAGTAGTCTTGTGAGCGGCCACCACTGAGTCCATGCGTAGGGATGGGCGTATGTAGGGTAGCCAAGAGTCTCCACAAAGCTTCAGGAGTTGTCCCTTAGAGACCTTGGTATCCACAGCTAACTTCTTGAGAGCCCTCTGTATCTCTACTGGCTCCTCTCCCCACAAAGAAGGATCCTCCATAAGCTTGTCATAGAGAATGTCAGCCATGGGGGATACTAAGGCAACAGTGGGAAGGCAGGAGAGACAGTCAGCATTCTGGTGGGCTGCCCTGGCTTGATGAATAATCTCGTAGTCATAAGCCTGAAGTTTAATGGCCCAACACGCCAGACGTCCTTTGGGGTCCTTGAGGGTCTTCAGCCATTGCAAGGAGGCATGGTCTGTTACAACTGTGAAATGTACCCCATGGAGATAGACTCTGAACTGTTGGTAGGAGTATATCACAGCCAGACACTCTTGTTTGGTGACAGTGTAGTTCCTCTCATGAACATTAAGCGTACATGAGCAGTATCCAACAGGGTGTTCAAGTCTGTTGGAGTCCAGTTGAGAGAGAACACCCCCAATTGCCGTCAGACTAGCATCTGTATGAACCACAAACGGCTTGGCAAAGTCAGGGTAGGCCAGCACAGGGGCTGCAGTCAGTGTTCCTTTGAGAGCATTGAAGGCAGATTGGCACGCTGGGCTCCAGAAGAATTCCTTATCAGCTTGGAGAAGCTGAAAAAGGGGGTCACCCAGGGATGCAAAGTTGGGGATGAAGCAGTGGTAGTACCCAATCATCCCCAGGAAGACCTGCATGTCCCGCTTATTGGCTGGGATCTGCATTTGCTCAATGGCTTCCACCTTCAGAGGTACAGGGCGGAGTCCATCTTGGCTAATGATGAACCCCAGGAACTCAAGGTGCTCCTTGAAGAAGTTGCACTTGCGTGGCTTGAGCTTGAGATTGGCTGCAAGTAACCTCTGGAAGACTTCCTCCAAGTGTTGTAGGTGATCATTAAAGGTTTGGGAGAATACATTAATGTCATCCAGGTAGACCAAGACACTGGTGAGTTTGAGGTTGCCCATCACTGCATCCATAGCCCGTTGAAAGGTAGCTGGGGCATTGGACAGACCTTGAGGCATCCTTGTGGGTTGAAATAGCCCTTGGTCAGTGATGATTGCACATTTTTCTTGATCAGCAGGGGGTAGGTCAATCTGCCAGTAACCACTGATAAGGTCCATGGCGCTGAAGAACTTGGCGCCACCCAGTTGGTCCAAGGTATTGTCAATACAAGGGAGGGGATATGAATCCTTCTTGGTAACAGCATTCAGTTGACGGTAGTCAATCACCACACGGTTGCTGCCATCCTTCTTTTTGACAATCAGGAGAGGGGAAGCCCAAGGGCTTTTACTGGGGACCAGTAAGCCAGATCCCAATAGCTTCTGAAGCTCTTTGTTAGCCACGGCATGATTGGCTTGACTGCGCCGTATAGGTCTGGAGCGGATAGGTGGACTGCCTTGGGTGTCAATATGATGAGCAACATCTGCAGCCTTGCCCAGGTCATAATCATCCTTGGCAAACACATCTTTATACTGGGCAAAGAGATCCATAGCTTGATCCTTCTGCTCTTCAGAGAGGCCAGATAGAGAGTTGCGGCTTATGACCAATAGCACCAGTGGTTGCTCACAGGGTAGACCCAACTCAGAGAAGTCCACAAAGGGGGCAGTCTCCTGCAGGTTGTCATGCTCTTCCAGTCGTATATAAGCCAGAAGTTGGTGTTTGGAGACAACCATAGCTTCACGACTCATGTTGGCCAAGAGTATGAGTACCTCCTTCTCACTTGGCATGAGGATGCCTGGTGCAACCCATGGTTCTAGTCTGGAGGCATTAGGGATGCCAAAGATTTCTCCATGAGTGCCAGCTGGTAGAGCCAGCAAGAGGCCTGTATTGTGGATCACCTGGGCGCCAGGTGGGATAGTCACATTACAGGAGGCGTAGACTGGGATACCCTTGGCTTCCCCAATTGAGAGAGGTAGCACCTTGACCTTCTTACTACACAGTGTATAAGCAACTGGAAGCTCTCTGTTGGCGTACTCCAGATTGATGTAGTGCAGACGTTGTAAGGGCAGGTCAGACGGGCAATCACCATGATAGAACATGGGTATGGAATGGCCCAATATTCCAAATGTATGGTCTCCATGGTTAGTCACAGTGCCATACTGAACCATGAAGCTAGTCCCAATAAGAATGTCATAGCTGTTGTTTTCCAGGACTATAGCAGGAGCAGTGACCATTAGCTTCCCAAAGCAAAGAGGGAGAGAAGAGTAGGCTCCTTTTGCTCTAGTGGTCAGTGGCCCAGCAGTACCAAACTCTTCATGGTAGGCCAAGTCCGGTGCCAGCTTAAGCTTCTTAACCAGCCGAGAGGATATAATGTTTCCAGGGGCACCAGTATCCAGTATGGCCCAGACATGAGTCTTGTTCACTACCAGGTTGATATAGGTGCAATCCTGGCAGTCCTCTCTGATCTCCACAATCTTTGAGACCTGGTGTACGCTTAGTCCTTTGAACTTCTCCAGGAAGGTAGCCATGGCAGCTCCCACAGCTGGGCTTACTTCCTTGAGGGATTCTAGCAGTGCTGAGACGTTTACTGTGCAGAGCAGCTTGGCCAGTTGTTCAGCACTGTCCTCCTCATGAGTGACTTCAACGCCTGGTTGAGCCAGTTGTTCAGCATAGGGTAGGGATACTGTTCTCTAAGCTATTTAGGGGATAACCACCTCAGGGCAAAGTGTAGTCCAATGAGTTTGCGTGTTAACAGTGAGGACTCAATGGAGGAGGTCCTCTTGAACTCTGTCAGACTCCACATCCTCATGTATTGGTTGGGAGTTGAAGTCAATCAGAGAGGGTTCATCCTTAGGGTTGGTCCCAGAGGATGGTAAGGCAGCAGGCCTCTGATCTGGTTTGTCAGGGGGCAGTGGTATGGGGGGAGAGGAGGGTGTCAAAATTACAAAGGCAGCCAAGGATTTCTCCTTGTCCTGGCTGCTTAGTAGTTTTTTGACTGGTCCTCATTGTCCTCCTCAATATCAGCGTCCTTGGCGTAGTCCTCCTCAGTGTCCTCCATGCCTACATGATGGATCTTTTGGCGTGGATTCCTACATTCCCAAGAGAAGTGGCCAGCCATACCACATTTGAAGCAAGTACAGGGGCCATTGTTGACTGGAGCAGGCCCAACCTTGTCAGAAGGCTTGGGCATCTCAACAGCCACGCGGGGTCTATGCTCAGATTGCTGGCAAGGGCGGCCTTCAGGAAGAGGGACTTCAAACTCCTCCTTGTAGGTGCGTAGGAGGCAGATCAGATCTGGTACAGTGCAAGCGTTGTAAATGCCTGACTTAAGGGCCAGAGATAGTTCCTGGTTGACACGTACAGCATTAAGGAGTGCTGACTGCACATCAATAAACTGCACTGCACTCATAGACAACAGAGTTTGAGCTTCAAGGTAGAACCTAGAAGTGAAGTCTTCTAGGGTTTCCCCCACCTTTAACTTGGTGTCAGCAAAGTCCATCTTACAACTGAGGAGTGCTTCTTGGCTACCAAATTCTTCTGTCAAGGCTCTGGAGACGTTGGCAAAAGTCCAGCCATTCTCAGGGAGACGTGGCAAGATAATGGTTTGAGTCTCAGCATCCAGACAGTTGATGATTGTGGAGTCCCTCATGGCATTGTCTGCGCCATACATGGAGTTCTGGTACAGACGTAAGAACATGGCCACATTGCTCTTGCAGTCAAACTTGGGTAGATTGACGGGCTTGAAGTTGTTGGAGCCATGTTGGAGGGGAGCAGGTGTGATCCTCACTGGAGAGCGGGTGAGACGGGAACAGCTGAGAGTGGAGGCAGCAAACCTAGCCTCAGAGGTGCGGCAACAATTTTCCTCTTACTGGGCTTTGTGTTCACCTTCTCTGTTTTGAGCAGCTCCAGAAGCTTCAGGGGTGGCCAGGACGTCATCCTCAGACTCCAGTACTGGCTCTAATACTTGTACAGCGTTAGGAGCCAACCAAGTGTGGTCCTCATTGCTTTTGTAGCTATGATAGAACTCAGGGCTAGAGGACCTCAGTGGACTGTGGTGACTCTTGGAGTTGATGGACATAGCCTGTAAGTTGACAGCCATAATCTTACTGTCCATCCTATCCAATTGGCTCTGGAAGGCGTCCAGGAGAAGTTGTTGCTTGTCCAGCTCATCTTGGTAGACCTTGTTCTCCTGACAGGTGATATCCAATTCATCTTCCAGAGAGGTGATGCGCTTTTTGTGGGTGGCAAGCTCAGCTTGGAGCAAGGCTATTACTTCCTTGTCCTTCCTGACTTGGGTCTGGCTGTTGGCTCTGTCATGCAATTGGCAGAGTTTGAGACTATCCTGAAGTTCTGACACAGTGTGGTAGCCATCAAACAGGAAGGCAAGATTGGCACTCTGCTGGACCAATTCTGTCTGCATCTTCTTGTAGTGATCAAAGAGCTCAAGGATGTCTCAACCAAGAAGGGCGCTGGAAGGGGAGTTGTTGGTGGCAGCAGAAGTGGGGGTGAACAAGGGGATGGTGGCAAGGCGGCGGGCTAAGACTTCCACCTCATGAGTCAGGCTTCAAACCATGGGGCCAGTCTCCAGCACGTGGTTTGTAACCACACTAATCCAATTGGCGTCTACACCCTGATGGGTGAGGGTCTGTACCACATGCACTGGAACTAGCTTAGCTATACCTGCTTTGATGGCATTAACCCAGTGGAGCATGGTGTTCTGGGTGTTGGTGACTTTGGCAAGATACTGATTGACAGTGGTGAAAGTATTGCCAAGCTCAGAGTACAGAACCTGGAGGAACGTCTGTTGGTTAGATACCAGTATTCCCTGGTCATGCACTAGGCTTTGGATGCGGCCCAGGTGCATTTGGTTGTGGCATACGGCAGGATGGGAAAATTGGTGTAGGTAGTCCTTGATATGTTCAACAGTACAGAGGTCACAGCGGAGCTGGTCAGGGTTGAACTGGGAGAGATTCTGAAAGCAACCCAAGGCGTTTTCAGCAGAAGGCTGCTGAATGGCCAGGTGTTCAGAGCAAGAACCATTGCCAGCAGCACCAGCATCCATGGCGTGTATGGCATTACAGATGGTGTCCTTGGAAGGTGAAGAGTTGGCGTCCATCTCCAAGGGGGCAGGGGCTTGTAGGAGCAGTGGTTGACCAAAAACAATAGCTTGGGGGCGTTGATGTTCTGGCATGAATTGGCTTAGGTTGGGCAGGCCATAGGGAGCGCCTGCTCTTTCCCCAGCATGGGCATTAGCAGCAGTAAAGGCCGGTGCCTGGTGGTAAGGAGAAGCAGTGGCAGGAGACTGGGCCAGGGGCATTCCTCCCTCCTCATTGAAAGGACCGCGGGGGTGGGGGCTGTTGGTGTTGTAAGACATGAGCGCCAATGTTGTAAAATATGCAGCCTGGGTGCTGATTTCTACAAATAGTTAGTCTACTACTTCTTTATCTTAATACTATACCTGTTGTGGTATAGTGACAGCCTGGGTAAGGACAGAAGAATATAAGAAGATAATAAGACAAAACTGGTATTTATTTAGATAGTATTGCACTTATATAGTGTGAGGCAGGGGAATTGCCACCAGAGGCAGGGAGGCACAGACAGAAGAACTTCCCAAATGGAGGAGAGTGGGTTGACACAGCTAAAAGTCTTGCGCGAGAGAACAACTGCTTTCTAGAGGCTTTCCTTAAGGAGGTAGATATAAATAACTTTGCTGTTTTATTTATAATCCCGGAAGTGAAGCCTGTGCCTTGTGCGCGTTTGAAAGGCAAATCAAACACCTGTTTTAGGGGCGTTTTAAACGTCTTTATCACTAGTAGAATCAGGATGCAATAGCACAACTGCACAATTGTTCCATTGCTTAATCCCTAGATGGACAACTTTTTGTCTAATCCATTCAGGATCTGCAACAGAGTGGTAGATTAAAAGGCTAATAGCTGATCCAAATTAATCCGGGCCATCATTCCTTGGGCCGTCTGCCCAGATTTTTTGTTGAAGGGTCTATGCCTGTTATAGGATGATCTATTATGTTTGTGGCTGAGTTAGGGTGCGGAATTGCTAGGCTGTGCCCTCAGTGCAACAGGTAGATCACATGTGAGTACCAATCTGCTGAGAATGTGGCTTTCACATTTTTTTTGTTAACTGCTGGGTCACATTTTAAATTGCTGACCCACCTTGGATTGTGTGGCGCTTTGTGGGAAATGTATAAAGGGTCTAAAGACGGAATGTGTTGTTCAATGGGAGAAAATAAGGTGTATTTTTGCGGGCCACATTTATCCAAAAAAAGTGGTCCTTTGCCCCAAGTTTTTTGTTACCAATTTACTTCCATGCTTGACTGCTGCTATGGGAACTCCTTTGATCCAGATGCAGCTTCTTATGGTCTATTTATATCTGGGAGAGTCAAGGCCATAAATTGGCCTTGTTCAAAGCAGTTATTAGCACATCTGGGCCAATTGGTACTGCTTTGAGATTGCAGGAAAATTCTATTCATGCCTGGGACTAGGGACAGAAATCCTGCAGATGAGTTTGTCCCATTAGTGGGGTCCATCAGCCACTATACATTAGTGACTACACCAGAGGTAGGACCACTGCTTTCATTGGCTGCTGCATCTTTGGCTTTTTTGGGTGCTCTGGACTGTTTAGGCTTCCCTACTGTATATGGGGATGGCTTAGTCACTGCAGCAAGTTTAGTCTGGGCCTTGTGTCTTGGTCTGCCACCTTCCTGTGCAGAGGCCGCTTGATCCTGATTGACTGAGTCCTGGTTTTGTGCCTGTTGCATATTCACCTGGGCTGTTACAATAGGGGAGCTAGCCAATAAAACCTGGGCCAGGTTTTCCAGTGGTTCCTGATCCATTTGGGCCGTATTTTCCATTGGCTCCTCAGTTACTTGTGAATTAAATGGCTGGGTCTCTTTTTCCTGCGCCTGGGTGGTCTGAGGTGCTTCTGCATGGTCAGAATCAGATACACTTTTGGCTGAGGTTGAGGTTGTATCTGGGCTTTTGCATGGGCTTTTTTATGGCGTGATGTGATTGGCTTGACCACCTCATACTCACCCATAGTGCCCCAGGCCAAAGCTACAAGAGCATTAGAATGGGCACCAGTAGGCTTAGTATTCTGGGGCTCCTTGAAGGTGCCTTGATCCGCGGCCTGGACTCCTGCTATGATTGTAGGGCAAAGGGCCTCTCTGTGGCCAAGGGCTGAGCATAGTGCGCAAATGGGAGAGGTTTGCTATGGGAACAACTTGAACTTGTCACTCAAAGTACTATCTTTTTTCATAATGATTGCACAGCGTGGAATGGTTGTAATTCTGCTATTCTAATATGGTTTGATAATAGCCATTGCCTTTGCTGTGGTAAGATGCCCCATGTAGGGGTTTTTTTTAGCAGCTCAAACTGCACAATTTCCCCATACTTGGACAGTCCTTCCTTAAGCTGGGATTCCACCTACTCTCTGGGCATGTCCAAAGGCAGGGCCTTAAAGACATGAAGAGTGTGGTGTCCTGGTTGAATCTGGTGCAGGTGGTGGGAAAGACTGTCTGGGTCTTCTTTCCCTTGGGATCCATAATCTCAAGGGTGAAGATCTCTTCCGCTGCTTGATCTGTATCTTCCTTGCAGAGGAAGCCAAGATCAAAGAAGTCCTTAAGAGGTCTCTGGTAGAGGGACACCTCTTTGGATACGCTGTGGCTATTGCCTTGGCTGCCTCCTGGAAATTGGTGGGGTTGCCTCCAAAGTTGACTCTGATTCCATGGGGGACAGAGGACTTGGGGAGGGCTCTGGTGATGTCCTGAAATCAGCGCTCAGAAGTGATAAACTTGAGCCATCCTTCAGATGGCACAAATGGTTCCTTCTTGGTGGTTCTGGCAAAGTATGCCAGTTGGTCCTTGACAGGGTGTTTCTGACCCTGGACCACCTTGGCCCGGGATCTAGTGTTTTTGCTGGTCATACCTTTATTCTTAATAAGAGCCTTGTTTAAACTCAGACTATTATGCGACTATCACTTGCTTTTAAATTATCAATTCCAAAAAGTGGGATTGAGCTGATCAAGAAAGATCATCCCAAAGTTCATTAATCTACATTCAAACAGTCTAAATTGCATACAGAACACAGTTTTTGGTATGTCCTTTTATTTTACTTTGACTTGGTTATAACCTTAGGTGAGGTCAATTTTGGAGAAAAATTTGGCTCTGGAGAGTCTTGCAAACAGGTCCTCTATGAGTGGGAGGGAATATTTAATTTTTACTGTGCTTGCATTGAGAGCTCTTTAGTCTGTTACTAGAAAGAGTGAGCCTTTTTATTTAAAAAAAAACACTGCTGCCCCCTACAGGGATTCTGATGGGCAGATGAAGCCTTTAGCTAGGTTATCCTCAATGTAACTTTTGAGGGTTTGTGTATATATAGGGGGAGAGTCTGTAAAGGGGTGCAGGTTTGGGCATGTCCTTGAACAAATCAATTCCATGTTTGACCTCCTGTTTGGGGGTAGGTCTGTTAGTTCTTCCTTAAACATGTGGGAGTATTCTTTTAGGAGTGCTGCAAGTTCTGGGCATTGAGATTTTGGTTGTTTGTATGTTCTGGAATTTGGTGTACCTAATTATGTAGAGGAACTGTCTTTGGTTAGAAGTTCTGATTTGTCTGGATTCATGATTTGGACAAATACTGTGTCTCTTAGGATAAGATTGTTAAGTTCTTTGAGGATGTTGAAATTGACTCCATCACGTTTGATGGTCATGGTTTTATTTTCCAACATACACTGGGGTTCACTTGGGTAAATTAGTCCATTCCTGCTACAATGTCATAGTTTATGTTGTTCATAATAAGTTCTTTGATGGAAGTTTGAATGTCTTGGAGGTCAATTCTGAAGGGAGTTGTTTTTCCTTCAAGTAGAACCTTTGATTTGTCTGCTATTCTGGTGTATTTGAAGTTGGATTTGACAACTTGTATTTTTTTATTTTATTACAAATGGTTTGCTTATCATGGTGTGTTTTACACCAGTGTAAAACAAAAATTTATGTGTATGTGATTTATAAGTGCATGGGTAGACAAGAAGCTGTGAGCAATCTTAATTTTTACATTCATAAAAGTAGAAGATTGCAGGCCACGTGGGATGCAAGCAGCAAAGTTTGTGCCTTGGTACACTTTCTTGTTGGTTTGGGGGGGGACAGGGGCACTTAAGCCTTTTCCCTCTCCTCTTTCCCCTATTCCTCTGTTTCAAGACCTTTGAGGTCAGAGAATGTGGGGTCAGATTCATAGCAGGTTGCTGTTTCAGTATTGTTTACTATGGCGGTGTCCTCTTTCTTGGGACAGGAGCAGTTTGTGCTCTGGCTGCAATTACAATTGTTACAATTAAAGTTGCTGCTGCTATAATTGGTGTTTTGGCACTTGTTGTCATTGGAGTTTTCTCTACCATTGCCGTTTGAGGAGCAATTGCCGTTGTGTGCAGCATATTCCATGTTTGCCTGTTTTTCCATGCGCTTGGCTTCTGCAATGAGTGCAGGCATGGAGGTGTTGGCCTCTGGACAGATGAGGGCAGCAACAGAGGGTTTCATTCTGTTGATGAATGAGGCTCTGGTGTGTATGTTTTCAGCTTGCGCTGGGTTTTAGATATTGCAACATATCTCTTCAAATCTATTAGTATAAGCTGTGATAGTGGTCTTTTGGAGAAGATCACTGTGCTGTATTGCAATGTCTTGGAGGGATTCAGTGACATGGAAATTGTGGGTGATGTCTGCTTTGAACTCTTCCCAGTTATTGATCTGGTTGTCAGTTTGTGAGCTGACCCAAGTGGCAAACTAGTTAGCCGCGGCCTTGTACAGGTGCTTGCTGGCTTCCTGGACTCATTTTTTGTGGGGGATAAAGTTGGCGCGGAGTTTAGCGGCTGAGTGATCTAGCCAGTTGATGACATTTTATTTGTTTTTACCAAAATGAACTTGTCAATACCAATGTACTTGCTTTGGTGACTTTGCCTGTGATAGGCGTTTTTGTGTTTGTTTATGTTACAAAAGTAACAGTTTTGAAGCCCCAGGCGGGAATCAAACCCGCTCCTAGCCACCAGGCAGGGCTAGTGGGTGGGGAGATCCACCTGCATCTGGATTTTTGCTTTTTGAAGCAAATCCAGGTGCAGGAATTATTCCCATTCTGGTGGTAGCTGAGGGCCCCGTTTTGGGTCCCAAAAGCTACGCCCAAGCCTTGGTGGGTTTGGCTGGGCCTGAGCAGGCTATTTTTAGCTGCCCAGTAAACCCAGATCAAGCCCACCCTCCATTAAGCTATTTTTGGTCCCAATTGGGGACCCCTTTTTTAATCAAGTTCTTTGGGCTCAGGAGAGCCTGTCAAGCCAGTCCCAAAATGGTGATCAAATTAAAAAGCCCTATAACCACAGAAGCCAAACCTGTCAGAATCAATGGCCACCCAAGCCAAGATGGACCACCAAAAAGCCAAACAACTGTTCCTGAAAACCCCAAAAATGACCATGAAGCAGCCAACCAAACAGCAGAATCTGAGATGCCAAGCCTTGTCACACAGATAACACCAGAAAAATGCCCAGAGGCACCTGCATGTGAGTAAGTATATAAATCAGAAGCACTTGAAAAAGCTCTGTATTGTCATCCTTACCAAATAAAGCTGTTATGAACCTTTGGTTCACCAATCTGTTTCCATACCTATTTTTGATACTCTTCCATCTGCATGCACCCAAGCGTCAGTACCCATCCACTGGGATAGATAGTCAGACTCCAGTTGACAAAACCAAAGCCTTTGACTACTACTGTCTCACCAACACTCCATTTGGACCTATGCATTTCACTGAGTATCCCACTAATCCTGACCACAAACCCTGGACATTGAAAGACCTGCAGTGGTACACCTGCCCAAACGCACCCAAGGAACCCTACCAAATTGTCTGTGACAGCAAAGCAATCAACATCTACCCTTTGATTTTCAACAGGAAGTACAACAATCCTGCTGCCTACTTGGTCCCCATGGAACCACCCCTAACACCCAAACCAACCATCTTATCCCCCCACTTCTGATGCCACTGGCCAGAGTATTCAAGTCCTGGGAGTGCTTTACCTGGCGCTTACAGGATTAGTTGACTCTTCCTTGCCAGCAGCTGGACCTTGGGCTGTGGCTGGGAAGGACCTTTCCTACCTGATAAAGTTAGGTCCCATCATCTGGTGGGCCATGCCAGTACCTGCTTTGACTCCTCCCTCACCTGCTGGAGCTCCATGGTACTCTTGGTATCCTTACAGTTTGTGGTTAGAGATAGTGACTGTATTGAATTATCTTGGTGCATGCTTTGGGCCTGACCAGTCCTTTGAATACGGTGCATCCACTAGGTATATCTTTGTCAATGTTGTGGATGCAGAAGTACGTCTTCCAGGTATCCTGGGATGTAGCCTGGTTTAGTATGTGAGCAAAAGTGGGCAGGTTCTGTTCAATTAATTTTCTCTTTCATGGGCGTGGTCAAAAAACTGTAGATGCTATCAGTGATAAGGAGCGCCTTTTGGGGAAGCTTCAAATATGAAATTAAGAAGAAGATAAGTATATTTTATTGGATAAAACTTTATACTTATATAGCTTTTGCTGTTACAGGGATTTAAATTGGATCAAAGATAAGGGTGGTCATGTGCGGAATGGGTTAAGTTTCTTGATACTTGGACAGTCATGTGGTATTGGCTTTTTGCCATTTCCAGCATGTCAAACTTCATATTGATAAGGCATCAAATTGGGCAATAATGTATGTTAAGTGGGTTGGCAGTAGCCAGAACACCCATACATCCAGCTCCTTGACACAAGTATTGAAATGTCATTCATGACACCCCCTTCTCAATTGGCCTTAGGGGATAGTAGTTGCAGAGGAACTTAGAATGCACTTGAGCAAACAGGCAGCCACTGGAGAGGAGTTTCAAGGTGTAATCTGAACCATGTTTGAAAGTTACTTCTAACAGACCAACCCACAAAGTATTTTAATTATGGACACGTCCTCACACTCTATGCTGATATTAAATATTGAAACAGAAGGCTCAACTTGCCAGCAAGGTTCCAAGTAAGCAGGTTTATGACCTGTAATCCAATTATCAAGTCACTTGAAGCCAGTATAGGAAGTTGACTCAAATTTCTAAATTCAACAACATGAACAGATGATGATCTTTTATGGTGGATACCTTTTTTGGTGCTTGACTCATTACCAGGATCAAGCCACCCCCTTGACCATCCCACTGTGTAATCAACACAATCATGTTCCTGTTACCCATGACTCACACTAACTATATAATCATTATCTCTCAATAAAGAATATTATCTAGTCTCTAAATTGTTTTCCCCTTGTAACTCTGCTAAAACAGCACAGTTACAACATTGGTAGCACAGGTAGGGTTTCCATCCTACTTTACCCCCAAAATTCCACCTGTTGCCCATACTTGCTGCGGCCAACAAATCCTCAATAGAATCATGTCTGGCCTCCCAGAAGACTGGAAAACTGTATACACCTGGTGCCAAGATACCTATGGGGTTTTCCTCTACCAGAACATGGCTATACCACTTCCCACATTCAATGCCCTGTCCGCCCAGGGGTTCTTCCAGGCACCCTCCACTATGCCATGTGCAACTGATGAAAATACCATGCCAGCCTATGTAGCCCAAAGACTTCAAAGTGCTGCCCTGGAATCCTTTGGTGGGGCCAATGACAACAATGCCACTGCGTGGAACCAGTTGGCCCAAAGCAAACTGGCCCAGATGGAATGTTCACAACAATTCTGGATTGCAAAGATCTCCATCCAACTGACTCATGACGCTGGCACCTGGTGCAACAGGTGGCATGAGGAATACACTGAGAAGGACTGGGATACTTCAAAAAGGACTTCTTGGCAAGGTTTGTGCTTAAGAATACCACCCTCATGATCATACGTCAAGTAAAGAACCTGACCCAGACAGGCACAGTATAAAAGCTCACTTTTGCATACAAGGAGCTCTGCCTATATGCCCCCTCAGACATGGCCTTTGACACTCCAGCTACGCACCTCATGTACTACAACACACTTAAGTTGCATATTATGAGACATGTCAACCTGGACCAAGTGACTAACATTCAGAGCCTTTATTGCAAGGCAGAGAAAGCAGAACAAACGTCCAAAACTCTCCACAAGGCGCAAACTGGAAAGAGTGAGAGACCCAAGGATTTTCATCCAGCCAGGCGTCCTAACCAACCACCCCCTGGGAACAACAGCAACAATACAAACCATAAAACTGCAGGCTCAAAGGGACATGGAAACAGGAGCAACAGCCAGTCAAACTGTACCTATTTCTGTACCACTACCACATAAGACAATCAAGACAAGGGAAAAGCCTGGGGAGAGCACTAAGCAAGCCAAGCTCTCCCTAAACAATTCCTGACTTGCCCAAAAACAAGTACCAACCCAAGGACGTGGACCAGTGCCCAATGATCCAAGTACCCTTGGAGGACCCAGTACTTTACACCATTGCCAGATATCCTAATAAACTGATGTCTTACCTTTTCTGCTTTTGCAGTTATACAGGATCAGCACTCCTGGACTTGGGCGCGGGTTGAACCCTAGTCAACAGCAGCTTTGTGGACAAGTTCAAGCTAGCCACTAATTCTTTGCGGATTAAAACGTGGTTTTAGCTGATGAACATCACATTGATATGACAAGGGAAACCACTCCCTTCTCTGTCATGCTTGAGAACCTACACTCCACCATCCAAGGTCCCGTCATTGACTTTCCAAAGTTTGACATTGTACTGGATTTGGATTGATTGCAAAAGAAAAATTCTCATGTAGACTGGGAAAACTTGGTGTTGATCATCAAGTGCAAAGGTGTGAACCACCAGATCTACCCTGACTCTGTGGACCAGCTCCTGCGCAACCACGTCTTTGCGTGCATCACAGAGACCCTGGAAAAAAGGAAAACCTGAAGGCAATTGACTGGGACTCCTGCCAGTACAAGATCATACACTTCAAAGATAACCAGGATACCTCCCTGCCTAAGGATTGCAAAATTGTGGCCTGCCATCCAGAAATCTTCAAGGAAGCTCTACCCGGGTTGCCTCCAGAAAAACACATTCAACACTCCATCCAGATCAAAGGAGCTGTACCCAAAGCACGCCCTATATACAGGCTGACTCCAAATGAAGACAACAACTTACGCGCCTACCTCAAGGAGGCATTGGAAAAAGGACTAATCCGTCCCTCACAATCTCCCTTTGGGGCTGCTGTATTCTTTGTGGCCAAGAAGGATGGTACCCTGCGTCTAGTCAAAGATTATTGGGCCCTAATTGAAGTTACAATCAAGAATTGTTACACAGTGCTGCTCATTGACAACCTCTTTGATGCCCTGGGTGGCGCCACAGTCTTCTCCAAGATTGACCTAACTGCAGATTACAATCAGATCCACATCAAAGAGGAAGATATCCCAAAAACAGTCTTTCACACTAAGTACAGCTCATACAAGTGTGTGGTGCTCAATTTTGGTATGACAAACACCCTGTCAACCTTCATGACCTTCATGAACAAAATGCTTGCCCCTCACATAGGCAGGCACATCTTAGTCTACCTGGATGATATTTTGTCTATAGCCCCTTGGTAGAGTAGCACCATAAGGACCTGGAGGCAGTCTTTGCTACCCTGCCACAACACAAGCTGCTAGACAAGCCCTCCAAATGTCAGTTCTTCCTTGAGCAGCTGCCCTTCCTAGGACACATAGTCTCAAAAGACGTCATCAAACCCAACAGTCAGAAGATCCAGGCCATCTGCAAAATTCCACCGCCCAAAGACAAGTCAGAACTTTGCACATTCTTAGGAATGGTGGCCTACTTAAGCCGTTTTATACCTGACTGCAGCATCCTGACTGCACCCCTATCCTCCATAACTGGCACCAAATCCAAGTTTTTATGGACCCCCAACACAACCTTTGCTTTTGGTGTCTCAAGGAAAAACTCACAACAGTACCTATCTGTCAGTACCCAAATACAATGGGAAGTACCAAATGGAAACAGACACCTCAGATACATCCATTGGGGGATTACTATAAATCAAAAACAATAATGGTGACTTCCTGCCTGTAGCCTACAAATCACAGAAACTGACAGACAGCAAGTGTCAATACCCTATACACAACAAAGAGTTGTTGACAATTGTACACTGCCTAGTCAAATGGCGTTGTTATCTAGAACAACAGGAATAGGTTACAGTGTTGACTGACCACAAGTTGCTCATATATTTCAAAACCCAAGCAAATCTATACCACTGTCAGGCCTGCTGGATGGAACTTCTGAAGAGATTCAATATGCTCATACAGTACAAGCCTGGTCCAGAACTTGCCATGGCGGACACACTCTCACGCCTGTACATCTGAGCCACAAAAAGAGAGAATAGGCTTGATACAGACTGGCCCCTCTTGGTACTTCAGGAAAAGGACAAAGGCTTCCCCCCTGGCATCACAGACATAACAAAGGAAACAGTCATTAAAACAAGCACTTATTTGCAGACGTTTATGGAACCCTACATTGAAAATTGTCTGACAGAACCACCATCCCTTATGTTCCCACACATCACCAAGTTGATATCATCCTACGTTACCATAGAGACCCAGGGCACACAAAAAGCCACAACCTCTACAAATTCCTTAAACACAAATCATGGTGGACAACCCTGTACCAAGACGTTCAGGAAGTCTTGGACCAATGCAAAGTATGCAAGAAATTTGCAAAGAGAAAAACCCCACCTAAGTCAGTACTACCTATCCACACGCAACTGCCCTTCAAGGTGTGGGCCCTAGACATTGTGGGCCCCATGCCAGGGAAACATAATGAGAAGAAGTACATCATTACCACAATAGACTTTTCCACACAATGGCCAGTGGCACAAGTAGTAAAGACACATACAGGCAATGATATGCAGTGGTTCATAGGGAAATAAATCATCAGCAAGTGTGGAAAGTGTTAAGGATCTGGATGTACAAGTATTCTGGCTACTGTCAACTCACTTAAAATCCAGATATTACCCAATTTGATTCCCTCCCAATATACAGTTCAACATACCAGAAAATGGTGACCAAGCAATATCATCTGACTGTCCAAGTATCCAGTGACTCAAACCCATCCCACACATGACCAACCCATAGATTTAATCCAACTAAATCTCTACCACAGCTAAAGCTATATAAGCCTAAAGTATTATTCAATAAAATATACTTCTCTTCTCTCTCATTTCCATATTTGAAGCTTCCCCAAAAGGCGCTACTCATTACTGGTAGCAGCTACGGTTTTTTAACCACACCCATAAAAGAGAAAATGACTGACCAAAACCCGCCCACCTTTGCTTGCATACTCAACCAGGCCACATCCCAGGAGACCTGGAAAACGTCCTTCTGCACCCATGATATCAAAAAATATATACCTAGTGGATGTACCGTATTTAAAGGACTGGTCATACCCAAAGCATGTGCCAATATAATCCAATACAGTTTCTCTCTAACCACAAACAAACGCACAACCACCTATCACAAGTGAAGTTACCAACACCAAATACATTGATATCAACAAGTTCTTTGGTAAAAACAAAGAAAACCTCATCAATTGGCTAGACTACTCAGCCGCTAAACTCTGCGCCAGCCGCATCCCCCACAAAAAATGAGTCCAGGAAGCCAGCAAGCACCTGTACAAGGCCGCAGCTAACTGGTTCATCACCTGGGTTGGCTCACAAACTGACAACCAGCTTGACAGCTGGGAGGAGTTCAAAGCAGACATCACGTACAATTTCTGTGTCACCAAATCCCTCCAAGACATTGCAATACAGATCAGCAATCTTCTTCAGAAGACCACTATCATGGCTTACACCAATGAATTTGAGAAAATACACCGCAAAAGCCAAAATCTAGCGCAAGCTGATAACTTAAACACCAGAGCTTCATTAATCAACAGAATGAAACCCAATGTTGCTGCCCTCATCCATCCAGAGGCTAATACCTCCATGCCTGCGCTCATTGCTGAAGCCAAGCGCGCTGAAAAACGCGCAAACATGGAATATGCTGCACGCAACAGCAATTGCCCCTCAAACAACAATGGCAGAGAAAAATCCAATTGCAATAAACGCCAAAATACCAGCCATAACAATGGCAAAATCAATTGCAAAATAAATTGCAATAATGGCAATCACAGCCAAAGCGCAAATCACTCCCGTCCCGAGAAAAAGGACACCACCAAAGTTAACAACGCTGAAGTAGCAACTTGCTATGAATCTGACCCCACATTCTCTGACCTCAAAGGTCTTGAAACAGAGGAGCAGGGAAAAGAGGAGGGGGAACAGGATTAAGTGCCCCTGTCTCCCCCCAACTTGACAAGAAATTGTATCAAGGCACAAACTTTGCTACTTGCATTCCCTGTATCCCGCAGTCTTCCATTTTTATGAACTTAAAAATTAAATATTGATCACAACTTCTTGTCTACCCATGCACTTACAAATCAAATACACATAAAATTTTATTTGACTCTGGTGCACAACACACTATGGTTAGCAAACCCTTTGTAACCAAGTACAAAATACCAGTTGTCAAATCCAACTTCAAATACACCAGAATGGCATATAAATCAAAGGTTCTACTCAAAGGCAAAACAACTCCCTTCAGAATTGACCTCCAAGGCATTCAAACGTCCATCAAAGGACTTATTATGAACAACATAAACTATGGCATTGTAGCAGGCATGGGCTGATTCACCCAAGTGAACACCAGTGTATGTTGGAAAATAAAAACTATGACCATCAAACAAAACAGAGTCAATTTTAACATCCTCAAAGAACCTAATGACCTCATTCTAAGAGACACAGTATTTGTCCAAATCATAAATCAAGACAAATCAGAACTTCCAACCAAAGACAGTTCCTCCACATAATGAGAGTACGCCAAATTCAATAATATACAAACAACTAAAATCCAATGCCCAGAACTTGCAGCACTCATAAATGAATACACCCATGTTTCAAGGAAGAACTCTCAGAGTTACTACCCAAACAGGAGGTCAAACATGGCATTGATCTATGCAAGGACATGCCCAAACCTGCACCTCTCTACAGACTCTCCCCCATGGAGACCCAAACCCTCAAAACCCACATTGAGGACAACCTAGCTAAAGGCTTCATCTGCCCATCAGAATCCCTGTAGGAGACAGCAGTGTTTTTTGTAAAGAAAAAGGGCTCACTCTGTCTAGTAACAGACTACAGAGCTCTCAATGCAAGCACAGGAAAAAATAAATATTCCCTTCCACTCATAGAGGACCTGTTTGCAAGACTCTCCAGAGCCAAATTTTTCTCCAGAATTGACCTCACCTCAGGTTATAACCAAGTCAGAGTAAAGGAAAAGGACATACCATAAACTGAGTTCTGTACGCAATTTGGATCCTTTGAACGCAAAGTAATGAACTTTGGGATGACCAACGCTCCCGCAACGTTTGTCACCATGATGAACCAAGCACTAAATGGTCTCTTAAATATATTATTCTACCTTGAAAATATCATCATATTCTTAAAAACAAAAGAGGAACACCTCACGCATGTCTGTGAGACACTCAATTGACTTGCAAAGCACAAACTTTATGCAAAACTAAGTAAGTGCTAATTTATGGAAAGAGAACTCCTGTTCTTGGGCCACATTGTTTCTGAAGATGGCATCAAAGAATATCCAGAAAAAAAAGCCATAAATAACATGCAACATCCTACCTCTGTTAAACAAGTTAGATGCTTTCTTGGTATGGTAGCTTACCTAAGGAAATACATCAAAGACTGCGGAAAACTAACCACACCAATCAATATCTTAACCAAGGGTAATGCCAAAAAGAAATTCATCTGGACACCAAAATGTGGCAAGAATTTCCAATTATTAAAACAAGCTCTGATTGAAGCACCAATATTGTAATACCCTAATAATAACAGGTGCTACAAGCTTGAGTCAGATGCCAGCAACACCGCCATTGGCGCAGTCCTGCGCATCTGCCAGCCAGGGCAACAAGAATTCCTGCCAGTATGTTACAAAAGCAGAAAACTAACTAATACTGAGCAGAGATACCCAATACACAATAAGGAATTGCTAGCAATATACCACACATGCAAGAAATGGAGATATTATCTGGAAGGACATTTAAACGTCTGAGTATTAACTGACCATAAATCCTTAGTCTACTTTAAAACTCAGAACACACTTGCACGGCAACAAGCCAAGTGGATGTCCCTGCTGGAGCAGCTCAATTTGGACATCCAATACAAAAAGGGGGCAGAGCTGGTCACAGCTGATGCTCTCTCTAGACTATGTCAGCCTAAAGAGGATTATACTGACCACCTGGACCCTGGCTGGTCAAACCTATATTACATTGAGTATAAAACCAAAGGGAAAAACCCCTCAACACACCAGCTACCCCCAATAAATTAGTAAGGAACAAAAAATATTTCCATGTATCAAATGGCACTGTATACCAGATCATTAATGACAAACATGTTTCCTCCATCTCACTTGCACAAAGAGAGGACACCATATTAAGACATCACTGCCTACTAGGACATAAAAAGGCTAACAATCTATACCTGACATTAAAAGATATAGTATGGTGGCCCAACCTCAAACAGGATATATTTGATGTTCTAAAAAAGTACACAGTGTGCAAGAAATACACCAGCACAAAGGCTCCTCAGCCAACAGTGAACCCAGTACCTCACCCTGGACCCTTCAAGGTTTGGGGACTAGACGTAGTGGGCCCCTTCCCAGAAACCAAAACATATCAACGCTTCTTAATTGTAGCCATTGACTTTGCTACACGCTGGCCTGTCTGCTGTGCAAAAAAGGACCATAAAGAAAAAACAATAAACTAATTCATTAACAAAGCAAGCATAGCCAACTACGGCACTCCAGACTACATCATAACTGATGTAGCAACAGAGTTATCAGGTCACATAGTAAACAACAACTTAAAATCCAAAAACATTAAACATTCCACAACCTTGCCCTACAGGCCAAAGGCCAACGGCAGAGTCAAACGCCTAAACAGCAGCCTTATCAGAACCCTTGAGATATTAATGAATGGCAAAGCCAAAAAAACATGGCCACTATATGTGAAACATGCATTATTAGCATACTGGGTCTGCACCAATCAAGAGACAGGCTAATCACTGTTTGAACTAATATACAGATACAAATCCAGAGATAGTTACCCGCAACAATCAGCATTCATAAAGATCCCCCCGGGAAACTCTCCAACAGTAAAACAAGCACCAGCACTAGAACACATACACCTCAAAGCTAAAATAGCAGAAATAAAAAGACTTAAAACACAAAAGATAACCTCTACAGAGGAACCACTTCCCATCAACACCCCAGTCTGGGAACAGAAAAAAGCTAGAATCAGTACACAGGGGACCAGGAAGAATCATCAAGTACAGACCAGATCACAACACCTATCTAGTGAAATTACAAGGTGCTAAAGACCCTGTCATCAAGAAAAGCCATGGAACTTGCCTCCGCCTTAGCAAAGGAGGACACTCAACCCAACTGGTACCAACTAGCAAACAACTCCAGGAGCATCAGGCAGCAGCCGTCAAGACAAAGCCCCCTCCTGATGTACCATAGTAATCCCTTAAGGGTGTGTGTGTCAAGGATCTGGATGCAAATTTATTCTGGCTACCCCCAACTCACTTAACATCCAGTCATTGCCCAATTTAGTGCCCTCCCAATATACAGTTTGACATACCGCAAATGGCAATAAAGCAATATCACCTGACTGTCCAAGTATCCAGTGACTCAAACCCATCCGTACATGATCATCCTTATCTTTGATCCAACTTAAATCCCCGCCACAGCACATGCTATAAAAGTCTAAAGTATTATCCAATAAAATATATTTCTTCTCTTTCTTAAATTCCATATTTGAAGCTTCCCCAAAATATGATCCTAATCAAAAGCCAGAACTCCTGATAACCAACAGAGGCAAAGAATTTACCTCTGAAGGCACCAACATATACCTCACTAAGAAAGTGGGTCAAGCACACAGTGACAACGCCTTATCATCCTCAGGCCAATGGACGTGTGGAGCGGCTAAATAGTTGCCTCATGCAACCTTGGCCAAACTTGCCACCAGAAGACATGAGGAATGATACAAGCAGCTATCAACTGCATTTCTTGTATGCTAGACTTGTGTGAACAGATCCACTGAAAAGCCCCTTTAAGTTAGTATATGAAATACAGCCAAATATTATCCAAGCATTATCAGGACCCAAGCTAGAAATACCAAGCAAGGTTCCACCGCGCTCAAATTCCCAGGTCATAGAGGCCAATAGCAATCAAACAGAAAGAGAAAACAAGCGTCTAGAA
Source organism: Entomophthora muscae (assembly GCA_014839935.2). Taxonomy (NCBI): domain Eukaryota; kingdom Fungi; phylum Entomophthoromycota; class Entomophthoromycetes; order Entomophthorales; family Entomophthoraceae; genus Entomophthora; species Entomophthora muscae. Next base: position 524,915 of record QTSX02000726.1, on the reverse strand, counting down.
AAGACATTAATCCCCATCCAAAACAGACATGAGGTTGGCAAAAAAGTTTGGGTCATGAAAATTGACAAAAGTAAATTGCAACCAGAGAAAATAGGCCCGGCAATCATCCATAAGATAAACAAAAACAACACTTACCTTGTGCAAGGACTTGGAAAACATAAACAAGACAGGGTCCTCCATCATGATGTCCCAAGACCCTGCAAGGCAAGACAGAAACAATGTGAGACTGTCCTACCTGCCACAGAACAACAGTTAGTCCAGTATAGCGCCTGGGCTCCTGACAACCTCCCTGACGGCCTATCCCCAGAGGAGGCCAATCTTCAGTTGGGGGTGTTGAAACAGCAGGCTCAACTTGACAGCAAGGTTCCAAGTATGCGGGTTTGTGACCCGCAATCCAATTATCCAGTCACTTGAAGCCAGTATAGGAAGTTGACTCAAATTTCCAAATTCAACAACAGGAACAGATGATGATCTCTTATGGTGGATACCTTGTTTTGGCGCTTGACTCATTATTAGAATCATTACATTTCCTTCACTGTCCCACCATGTGATCAACACAATCATTTTCCTGTTACAAATGACTCACACCTTCTATATAATCATTATCTCTCAATAAAGAATATTATCTACTTTCTAAATATTTTTCCCTTTGTAACTCTGCTAAAAAAGAACATTTGCATATAAAGAACATGATCTCCAACTTTAAACTCAGGCAAGGGAGAGCATCTAGCATTTTAAAGAGAGTGCTCTAGCACCTTGATCTTGTACACAGAGGTATAGGCAGTGGCCTGTATGTTGGTTATGTGGTTGACCTAATTTTTGATGTGGGCATCAGGATCCATGGCATTGTCAGAGGAGAGTAGGGGCCCCACAAAAGCAACAGAGTTATGGCCTCACGTCTATACAGAATAGCAAAGGGGGAATACCCAGTGACCTGATGCTTTCTGAGACAATAAGCAAAGAGAGCAGCGGGTAAGTATAGATCCCAGTTTGCAGCGTCAGAGTAGGTTGGTTTCCTCATGATGGAAACAAAGGTCAAATCAGCTTGTTCCACAGCCCCATTAATGGAAGGATTGTAGGAAGCTGAGAAAGATTGATGAGACCCCTAAGCTTTGATAACAGAAGTCACTAACTTCACATTGAAGTTAGTTCCATTATCTGACAATAACACTTGAGGGCAGCCATGGCAATAGAACACATCTTTCAGTAGGAAGGCGGCAGTAGTTTTAGCAGTGATGTCCTTGGTAGGGCATGCTTCTACCCATTTTCTGAAATGATCAACAGCAATCAAGATGAATCAGCAGCCTGAGTGTGAGCCGGGAAGAGGCCCTACAGCGTCAATACTGACGTGTGAAAGGCGTGCTGTGAGGGACTAATTTGAGCTTGCATGAGGCAGCTTGAGGATGTTGTAGATGACAGTCATGAGAACTAGCAATAACATCTGGAATCAGCAGAAGGAAGTTCTCTCAGTAATTATTTTTCTGGAGCTAGTTGTGGGTCTTAGCAATGCCTCCATATCCAGTCTTTTTATGAGCCTGGAGCACCAATAAAAGGCAAAGACTAGGTCATACAAAAGGCAGATATTAATTGCACACTTTCTTGAAGAGCTGATTGTCACAAATGAGCATGCTCTCAGATAGTTTGGCTAGGGCAATTCAAACTTATTCTGTCTCAATCTCCCAATAGGAAGGATACCCAATCAGTTTATATAAATGATCAGATTCTGCAAGATGTAGAGCAAGGATAGGCATTAGAGACAAACCATCAGTGTTTTGGTGTTGGATTCTGGAGCAATGTAGCACAGTGAAATCATAGCTCTGTAGGCAAAGGACCCACCTAGAAAATTGTCCTTCTGGTTCTTTGAGCTGCTGTAACCACTTGAGCAAAGTGTGATCATTGACCACAGTGAAATGAGTGCCATAAACATAATGAAATAACTTTTTAACCACATGTAATTAAGTGAGACATTATTTCTCAGTGACACTATAGTTCTTCTCATGCTCATTGAGGACACAAGACATATACACTACTGTGTGATCCACTCCATCATTGTCTAGTTGAGCCAGGATGGCTCCAATAGTTAGGTTGCTAGCATATGTTTAAATTATGAACTCTTTATCATAGTCAGGATACACCAGGATGGGGTCCTCTTTGAGTTTTTGCTTAAGAGTCTCAAAGGCCTGTTGCTGACTAGCAGTCCATTTGAAGGGGACATTTTGTTGAAGATCCTGAATGGATTAGACATTAAGTTGTCCACTTAGGGATTGAGCAACAAAGCAAATTGACAATTGCTTTATCTCAACCTGATTTTAACAGGGTTAATTATATTAAAAACGCCTTAAAAACGGGTATTCAAAGCACCTTTTGAATGCACATCAGGTGTGGGCTTTACTTCCAAGGTTATAAATAGGACAAAATAGATATTGCCACTTGCCTTTATTAGGCAAGGCGTGTGAAACTGGTTGTTCTCTTGCACGGCTCTTTCTACTGTACCTCTCCACTCTCCTCCTTTAGGAAAGTCCTTCTGTCTGTGCTACCATTCCCCTGATAGAAATTCCTTTGCCTCTTACTATATAACTGTAGCACTATCTAAATAAATACCAGTTTTGTCTTATTATCTTCTTATATCCTTCTGTCCTTACCCAGGCTGTCACTATACCACAACAGGTATAGAATTAAGATAAAGAAGTAGTAGACTAACTATTTGTAGAAATCAGGACCAATGCTGTATATTTTACAATATTGGAGCTCATGGCTTCTATAAACCACAGCTTCCTCTCTTCCTACCCCGTGGCCCTGTTTTTATGGAGAAAGAGATGTCCTTTCCTATACCTGCGGCTCCTTCTGCCCAACCCACTTCAGGATCAACCTTCACTGCTTCTGGCTCTCTATCTGGTAGATTCCATGGCTCTTTCTATGGTCAACCAGGACCAAGGCAGTGGTTGCCTAATTGCCAATAACTTTTGGAAGTTGCCAGCTCCCAGCCAAGCATGATTTCCTGGATTAACTCCATTGAAGAAGCCCTTACCTCCTTGATACCAATTCAGCCTGATCCCATGGCTGAAGCAACTGGCATGAACTGCGTCTCCTGCTCCTTGGAGCCTGCCTTGGTAAATGAAGTATGTTGTCAATATTCTCCTTCTTCTTCTGGTTGTTCTCCTGATAGAATCCCCTTTAATTCTGGCACCCTCCAAACTGGCCCCTGCTCTAGCCCCCCAAACCTCGCTCAAAATATATCAGAAGCTGTTTACTCTCACTCTGGAATGGCTCTATGGATGAGCAAGATAGAACATGTTCTTTCTTCCTTGGTACTCACCCAGATGAATTAACAGAATGCCCTGGAGCTCTATAGTCATAAACAGAAAACTCCTAAGCCAGAAGACATCCATAACAGCTGCACTATGAAATTCTCTGCTCTTCAAGATACTATAAAGGGTCAAGAGAGACAGATGGGTTTTCTGGAAGAAGAATTAGTTCTGGTCTTTCAGGAAAAGAAAGAGTGGCTAGATGAGTTGGATGCTCAACGTTCTCTCCTTGACTCCCTTCAGGACCAACTAAGCAAACACCTTGAAGATTTCTCAGCAATTAATACCCCTGATACTATTTATGGGATTATATGAGAATGCTAAAGCTGATAGTTCCCCCTCTCAGAAGATTCATACTTCATTGCCCCTTCCTGACTCTTACCACTGTCACAGAAGCAATGAAGAGGATTTCTACTTCATTGCACCTTTGACAGGTACCCTGGAGTCTCCCTGGAAACCTGACAAGTGTGGTGTGGCAGGCGGGATGCTAAAAGAACAAAGCTGAGCTACGCCTGATTTACCCTTATACAGCATCCCACCTAGGTACACGTCCAGGTATCCTAATTGAGTCACAATTTTTGTTTGTTTGAATAAGTGGCATTTTTAAACTATTTTCTTAAACTCTAGTTGTTAAAAGGAAAGATGTGTCTGGAAGCCTGCTGGTATGTATTTTCTAGCCTATAGCTGGTAAAAAAAGATGTGTCAGGCTGGCTGCCAAAAGAGCAAAGCTGTGCTACACTCAGCTTCACTATTTTACAGCAGCCTGCTGGTATGTGTTTCTAGTCTATAGCTGGTAAAAGAAAAGATGTGCAGGCAGGCTGCCAAAAGAGCAAAGCTGTGCTATTGTAAATTCAGAACCTGAACATAAAAAGCGGGATTGTCAAATCCTTGGTACAAATTTTGAATCACTTTTGCGGGATGGCCTTTTTTAATTAAATTGCTTTTTTTGAGTATTTATTTGAATATTTGAAAATGCAGGAACTCATAGACACTTTGTAAAATTCAAGTTGAGCTGCATAAATTCAATAGACAAAATGAAGTAACTGGAATCATATTCGAAGTGTTCAAATCCATCAACCATTTTCATTAAGTTTACTATTTTTTTTGAAATTGCGGGATTGTCAAATCCATGAACCAAATTTCAAATCACAAATAAATGCTACTAGTAAACTCAGATATTAATTGCGGGAACTGGAATCCAAATTTAATGTACACTAAGCATACTAGGAAACATTAACCCAAATAAAGAAGTTCCATCACAACTAAAATCAAACTAAAAATTCAATCTCAATAACCATAATTAGACATAAAAAGTTATTAAACTTTAAAATCATCCAAACCCAGAAAGTATACAATATTATTCACTTCAAATCAATGATATAGAAATTCTGTTACTATTCAAGGCTAACTCAAGAGAAAATAACTACCCACAACTAAACCAATAAATCCAAATAAATACATTTTTAATCTAATATATATTTTTTATTTTATTTTTATGGACTGTCAATTTCATTCTCAACCCGCTCCTGCACCAGCCCACAGGGCAGCCTGTCCATGAGAGCGTCCCAGAGGGTCCAATAACAGACCCAGAACCCAACTTGAGGGGAGTATGCCAATACACAGGCCTCCCAAGGTGTCATTGCCAGCCAACCACCTCCCGCATCCCAATCCTGATCAATCAGCCTGAATCCCAGACAGAAGCCACTCTCAAGGCCTGCCACAAAAGTCTCCTACACCAGGGTCACCAGGAACACTGAGGTTACTTAAATCTCCACTGTATACCCAGTTGTCACCTAGCCCTGCACTCTTGACCCAAGAGTTGCTACTTCCTGCCCCTGCATCTTTGATACCTTCTATCAGCCATTGGCCACAACTGAGGAGCCATCTGTGCCTGTGTCTTATGCCACCATTAATGGCGCCAGCGCAACCAAACGTGATCCCACCTTCTACACAAAGGTCCCCATCCCCTGTGTCAAGCCTGGTATCCAGGATGCCGTGGTACCTGCCAAGGGCTGGCGTCAGTTGACGGATAGTGAGCGTGAAGCTCTCCTCAACTGATTGAACAGGGGAATGACAGTTCAAGATATTGCTTCCAATTTGGTGTCACAGCCAGATACATTGCCAACATCAACACCAAGTATGGCAACACCGGACAAATTGCCATATATACCAAGGCTAAGCGGCAGCCCAAACTCCTTCAGCCCGTTCATATTGATGCAATCAAGCAGTGGGTAGCCAAGGATTGCCACCTGGACACACTTGCTGTCCAATCAATGCTCACCACAGAGTTTGGGCTTTCTGTTTCTAAAACCCTTGTTTACAAAGTAATGGTTGATTTGGGCTTCTTGTGGAAGGTGCTTGGAGTTTCTCCATACAATAAGAACAGTGAAAAGACCATCAAGAATTGATACATTTATGCCAAGACATATCTGGCACTAAAGGAGACTGGGAATGTCCTGTTCTTCTATATTGACAAATTATTGTTTCCCTCTTCACTCAGGTCTAGGCATGGGTGGGTCAAGAAGAGGTCCAAGGACAGCATAGCCCATTGTGCAGCTGTCTGTTCCCAGACCTATTCCATGGTTGCGCTTCTTGGTCCTCGCGGGTTGGACCAGTATCAGATGATTAAAGGCTCCCATAACAGCAGGACTTTTCTCAATTTTCTCTGAGCCGTCAAGGAGTACCTTTGGATAAATTACAGCAGCACAACCAACATTGTTGTGTTGGATAATGTTGGGCTCCACAAAGTGGATCTGGTTGTGTCTGAGTTCCCCCCATTGACAAAAACAGCCATTCTGACAGCCACTGCCTTGAAGACTGCCCAATGAGACTCCTCTTCCTTCTGCCCTATTCTCCATTTATGAATCTAATCAAGGAGGTGTTTGGTTGGATCAAGAATAAGGTGAAACAAGGCCTTCCTCAGGACACAGAGGATCTCTTCAACATTCTTGAGATCAGCCAATTTGCAATGCCACCCAATGTGGTGGCGGCTTTCTATGAGCACTCAGAATCCTTCCTCCCTAAAGCCCTGGCCTCCGAGCCAATCAGATAAATGGGGGCTCTGGGTTTTATTTAGTTTGTTTTTATTAGGACTCAATAATTATTTTTATATATAATAATGTGACATTTAAATTTATTATAGACATATAAGAATACATTGAAAAGTTTAAAATTAATTATACTAGGTATGAGGACAAATATTTTTATTATAATGCACTGAATATTATTATTGGCTTTTGCGCTAACAAATGAATAAATTAAAAAAGATAGAAATAAATTGGTTTATTTAAATAATTGTGAATTGTTGATAATACTTTGGCTTTTTTAAGCCACAAAACAGACCTTGCATGTCATCATCTGATCCTTGTTATTTCAGTACCACTATAACCACATAACTCAGCAACCAATGATTTTCATGTATTGCTTACTAATTAGTACTTAGGTTGTTGGTCAAGTATATTGAATATGTTTATCAAATCACATTACAAGGGAAAGGTAATTTGAATTCTAAACAATCATTTTTTTGAACAATAAAGAAGCAGGCTGCATGATGCAGATAAATTCAATTCTTGATGTTTATCTATGTGATAAATAAACCTTTACTTGATGGGCTAATAAATAAAAACATTTTTAACTTATTTTTAATATTTGACGTGGTTGCAACTTTAACTAATGTCTTGTAATATATTTATAAATATTAATATTATAATTTACATACTAAAATTTAAAATAAAAATTAAAATATTAAAAGGAAAATTATAATTATAAATCTTAAAAGTTAAATATTAAAGTTTAAATAATTGAAATATAACAATTTTATTAAATTGTGATTTATTCAATATTGAAATATTTAATATTAAAAATTTTAATATTGTAATATGTATTATTAAAATTTTAATATTAACTTTTAGATACTAAATTTTTTGATATTTAAATATGTAATATTAAAATTTTTATAGTGAAATTTTAATATTACATATTTCAATATTAAAATCTTTTTATTAAAATATAAAAAGCTAAAAAAAATCTAATTTGCAAGGGGAAAATATTTATTGGGGGACATTGATTGCAAAGGGAATGTGATTATTCCAGGGAATTATACCCCAAAATTAAGTTTTTGGCTAAAGTATCTAATTGGATCCACATACTCTTTTGTACGTGGTGGACAGCCCTGGATGTGATTGCTAGAGGGGTGGCTCCCTGTACCCTGGTGGTTGTTGATTGTTTGATAAAAGGCAGGCAGGTGAGGGAATTGATCAATAGGTTTTTTTCAGGGGGCATGTAGTACCTGTATAACGTTGCCAATGTAAAGGAGTCATACAGGACGTGCTTGACTGTCCTATATCCCTGTGGTGTCTTCTGGCAGTTGAGGGCTACGTGGCAAATATCCATGTGAATAGGTACATCCTCCAACTTTTTGACATTGGTTTTTAATATGCAGTGTAGGAGGATTCCCAGGTATACCGCAATGTGGATTCTCTGCAAGGTATACTTTTCCAAGAACTTGCATAATTTTTTGAAAGTTTGAACTAACCTATTAATATAGGATGTTTGGTTGAACTTGAAGAGGGTTCTGGGGGGTGCCTGACTTGAATCAGTCCCCCAGGCCTCAGCAAACAAAATAAATAAAGATTTAAAATTATTCATAAGGACTACATCACCAACTTTATTTGACAGTGCCTTAAATACTTCATTAAAAATTGCAGTTTTCAAATATTTAGTTCCAATTTGAAAGTCAGTTTTTATTAAATTCTTTTCATATTCATTGATGTTTGTGAAGGGGAATCTTTGAAAGCCTTAATACATATATTCATCAAAGTTCAGTTTGATATCCCTGCAAATTTCATTCATTTTTTGATTTTGATATTTGATCCTAGTTCATATGCTTCCCTTATCCATGGCAAGCACCCCATGGGTGGTGAATATTCCCTATCTTGAGCTTCAATATTAAAAAAATTATTCATATTATGTTGAATTCTATTTATTTGGTTTTTATTTATTTGTTTTATAGGGGCCACCAGTGACTGGTAACCCCCGTAAACCCAACTTGGCGTAAAAGCCGCCACTTCTGCAACCTTATCCCCATTTATGGTGATGACTAAAATAAATATAAGTAAAACTTAAAAAGACTTACTAATTGTTTCCCCTGTGGCCCCCTCAGCCACAGGCGCCACTTTGGCAAACTTCATGAGTGTTGAATGCTCTTCATTAATTTTTCTAGGCTTAATTTTTCTTATATTTCTTGTTACTTGTGCTTCTTCTTGGTTTTCATTTGATAAAGTTTCTGTATTTCTTGATGTGCTTCTGCTTCTTGATTATGTTTCATTTTCATCTGTTTTCATTTGATTGTTTTCCTCTTCATTGGTGTTAATTTCCTTTTGAATTTCAGTTCCTTCATTTAGTTTGATCTTATTGTTTTCTTTGGCCCCCTGCCAGAACTCCCATAAATTGTAGGCTGTGTTGTTGAACTTTAGACTTGATAAAATTGTTCCCTGTAGATTAAGTAATGTTTCTTTGTTCTTTTCATCTATAAATATTTCCCAATTTATCCAGAGCATCTTCTTTTGAGTGGATTAGTGGCTAGCCCTTGTTACCAAGCTTTCCTGTTACTATTTCCCTGATATTTTTTTCTATTTTAACAAACTTTTGCAGATGTGCTTCTAATTTGTTGATCAATTTATAGATTGTTGACATTTTGTTTGAATTCCATCAAAAAACTGGTTTTTATAGCACTATCTTCAACGAATACATATTTTTCATCATCATTAATAAATTAAAGACAATAAATGTAAATATTGCATTAGAATATTGCAATTAGACATCAACTCTTGATATTTTGATATTATGTGCATAACTCAATGCATTTTGTTTAATAAAATTCATTTTAAACTTGGCCTTTTCCATTATAATTTAATGAAATGGAATGTGTTTAAATTAGGGCCATTAACGCTTAGTACAAATGTTAAAAATTAGTGCATTTTAAAGCCTGTATATTTACCTATTGGTAATAATTCTATAAACTTTTTAGTTGAATTTTGCAAGGTAATAATGTAATGGGTTAACAAATTACTGTTTATTGTCATTAATTGGCTGATTTTCTTTGCTGTGGAATTTGTGCATTTTCTGATATTTACACACTAGTATCCAATTGGTTGGCCTCATATCCAATTGCACAGGCAATAGGGAAACAAGCTGCCACCCTGACCACATCCAGTCTTGGGGTGGCAGCTTGTTTTCCTATTGTCTATGTGATTGGATGTGAAGCCAACCAATTGGATACTAGTGCGTAAATATCAGAAAATTCACAATTGCCACAGCAAAGAAAATCAGCCAATTAATGACAATAAACAGTAATTTAATAACACATTACATTATTATTATCTCGCAAAATCCAACTAAAAAGTTAATAGAATTATTACCAATAGGTAAATATACAGGCTGTAAAATGCACTAATTTTCAATATTTGTACTTAGCGTTAATGGCCCTAATATAAACACAGTTCATTTCATTAAATTATAATGGAAAAAGCCAAGTTTACAATAGATTTTATTAAACAAAATGCATTGAGTTATGCACATAATATCAAAATATTAAGAGTTGACGTCTAATTGCAGTATTCTAATGCAATATTTAATTTATTGTCTTTATTTTATTAATGATGATGAAAAATATGTCTGCTCATAATTTTAAGCTATTTGTAAAATGTACAACATTTTATCATTTATGAGAAATTCTAATAATGTAAAAAATATATTATTAATTATGAACTGAAAGAACAAAATCAATTTTAATGAGTTGTCACAAAGAAAAGATTTATTTAATAATCAAAGGATGGGAATGGGAGGAAATGGGCAGAATGAACATTGCCTTCATCTGCGCCTATAAAAGGGACAGCATCAGAGATAGTGGTGAGGGAATGGGTGGTGGATTGGGAGTCAGGGTTGGAAGGCAGGTGGCTTGATGGGGGGTTGGGGAGGCAGGGTTTGTTGACTGGGAAGGGGCAGCAAGAGCTGATCTTTCAAATGCTCAAATTCTTCCTCCATCACATATACTGGCTTGACAAAACAGATGGACTGGCATGGGGGAGGTGGGGGTCTTTTCTGGACTTATCACTATCACTTGCATAGATGATGAGATCAAATAAGTCTTGGATGGACGCGGAAGGGAAAAGCTCATACCCCTTATCAATTTGGGTGCATAGTTTGTTGTAGGTGGCAGGCTTTAAGCGCCTGAGGGAAGAACCAAAATTGTGAAGACATACATCTGCAAGATGCATGTTGGCGTAGTTGATGGGGTAGGACCAGCAGGTATGCCCCACAGACCTGATTTCTTGGGCTGCCCATTCCCGCTGCTCCATCTCTGCACTCAGTACAACTGTGTGCACTGTGTTTTGTGTGGCCCACTCCTCCAGCATGGCCTTGAGCTCCATCTGGTAGGCATACCCATCTGCGGTGCTCAATATTGCCAAGTAATAATTGATGCCCAATGGGGAAACTGCAATAAAACCCCAACAAACTGATACAATATTGCGCTGCGCTTGTACACGTCAGATTGGATACGCTTATCTCCAAAGCCTTGGATACTTGCAGATATCTTAGCATACAACAAGAAGATTACGTCAATACAGGCCCTCATTGCCCTCCCTTTGATAAAATTAATAATAGTTGAATTGTAGGGTCAGTGTCCACCAAAATGGGGCCACTGAGAACTTGATTGGACAAGGATTCTAGCAGCAAACACAACTCTGTGAATCCACTAATTCACTGTTCTTTTGTTGGTGAAGATGCTGTGGAGTCCCAACTGGAGACGTACCTGGACCAGGGGCATCCATGGGTCACGTTTCATAATGGCCATCATAATAGGATGGGCTGTATCACCTTTGGTTGAAGTACAGGCACCAGTCAGGGTCTTCTTGGTAGGGGGGCCACAGTTGGTGTGGGCTTGCAGGGTTGCAGCCACAGTGGACTTTGCAAACCCCATTGTGGCCGTAATTTCCCCAAGGGACATAAGCTTCCATTGCTTTTCAACCACTTTGAGAACAATCTCTGGAGTGATTAGTTTTGTTCTGCGTCTTGCAGGCTGATTGGCTGGGGGAGGGATGTGTCCATCTTGGGAATTGGTCAATGCCATCTGATAGGCTGTTCTGGATTCGGGGCTCTCTGGGTGACCCCATGGCTCAAATGGCTGGTTCTGGATGCCATTGCTGATAGGAGATTTGGGTTGGCAGCTGCCTGTGCATGGTGGGCAAACAGGGCCATGTTGGAAGTTGCAGGAGAAAGAACAGACTCCTGGGTGGGGCTTGCAGAGGGGCCTGTGGGTTAGGAGTGACCATAGACAGAGGCTTCACCATTAAGAGACCCTGCGTAGCCCTGCATGATTTTGTCAAGTCCAGGGAACAGCTCATTGACTTGGTTGTTATTGAAAGAAGACATAATAAATTTTTATTAAAATTTTAAACTCAAGAAGAGGAATGTATATTTTAGTCAATTTTATTGTTATATATGTTAATTTTGTGAATATTATGATCTAAATTTTAGCCGTCCTAAATTGGAATAGGGTGATTTTTAAGAATGCCTATAATTTCTAAAAGAATCAGCACAAATCCACTCTAGATCCTTTAGCATCCTTTTTGAGACACCCATAAATTATATTTATTTCAAATTCCTTGCAATTATGATTTGAAACTTGGTTCTTGGATTTGACAATCCTGCAATTTCAGATTTGTTAAGTTTTACATAATGTCTATGATTTGTTTGAAATACAGGAAATCTCAAATTGTACATTAGAATCCCGCATTTCTGATTCATGTATCCCCCATTTGTTTGCTGTGTTTTGTCTTTTGTTAGTTGAGTTATCTGCTCAAGAGATACAAAATTTGCCAATTTAAATAAATCAAAAAAAGTCAAAATAAATGTTTGATTTTATTAAATATTTTATTTTTCACTCAGCTGAGTTGCCTGCAAAAGGGATTTGGAATTTGGACCAAGAATTTGACAATCCTGCATTTTTACGTTCAGTTTCTGAATTTACAGTACACTCAGCTTCACTCTTTTATGGCAGCCCACTGGTATGTGTTTCCAGTTATAGCTGGTAAAAACTATGATCAAAGAGGAGTTTGAAGTTATTATTTTTGGAGTTCAAATTTTTTGGCTTTTATAATGATCTTTATAATAAATCTTTTTAGTGAACCCCCAGGGGTGATGGAAGCCTGCTAGTATGTGTTCCTGGTCTCATACCTAGTAAAAAGCTGTTAAAAGATGCAACCTCCTTATGATCTTGGTAAAAATTATTTAGATTTGTTAATGAAAAAAAAATCATAAATCAATGAGTGTATAAAGTTGAGCGCTGGGCAGGCTACCAAAAGAAAAAAGCTATGCTAACTTAGCTCTATTATTCACAGCTTCACACTGTTATTCTTTTCTTTTTCTCTAGCAGAAATATCTTTTTGGTAGTTCAGTATGTCTTTTTTAAATTTATTTACTATTCTGGTTGTTAAAAGATGATTTAATGATATCTAAAGCAACTTTTCCTAATATAAAAATGATAGCTTTATTATGATTGCTACTTTTAATTAGAGAAGTATGGGTGTATGCTTTGTAAATCTCTATTATACTATTTACAAGGTTTTATTAGAGGTCTATAACTTTTATTATGCTTATTTTTTGACATTTAAGATAATGGAGATTAATTAAAGTACTTTTAAGAGATTTTGAGATACACAGACAAACCAAACATATAACACCAAGTTTTCTCTCATAAAAAATCAACAATTTATACATGTTAACAATAAAATTAGCCCACTTAAGATTTGTTTTGTGCATAACTTCTGTGGCAAGCACTTGGTTTTGGTTATCTATCTCAACAGCTCTGAAAAGTACTTAATTTTTATCCACATAATAAAACTGCAGCCCTTTTAGATTCTTTATTTTCAGTATATATTTGAACTCCAATGGAAATTATAATCCCCCAAATTAATAAAGATCAAGTACATGTTATAAAAATCTCTTTGGTTCCTGAATTTTTTTGTAGTTTATAGGCTTAATATATTCTTTTTGCAGCACACTTTTTTACTAAGATTTAGTCCTTATTTGTTGGTGACTGCATATTTTATTGATAACATATTGATCTGAATTTACTTTTTAAATATAAGTTAAGTTCTATGTGGTACTTTAATTTTTAATATCCTTATTTCCTATTTTTGATAAGATAGTGTCTGATTTTGTAGATCTTTTTAGTTATCTAACATGATGTTATTTCAGCTTCATAACATTTGATTTGATTGCATTTTATTTTATTTATGTGGGTTCAGTACCCTCTGGTAAAAACTATTGATTTTGATTTTAGTAAAATCATAAAAAGAAACTACTATAATATGGTATAAACTTGATTATTTATGAATTTTTAATAGATTTTTGTTATCTTAAAAAATTAATTATTTATAGTGGTCCTTTAAAAGAGGAACCCTCTAATTTTATGAGCAGAAGAAAGTTAAATGGTCTATAGTAGCTATTATATATGACATATTATTTAGTTTATGTGGTGCTGGAGTTTTGCAGATGAGAGTAAGTAAAAATTATTATAAACGTTCTATTTGGGTGAAAAAGAGTTTAAGGAGAGACAGGACTTTTTTCACAGTTAGCCAAAACTTGACTATAATCATTAAAATATGAAGATTAATTAAAAGCTTAATAAGCAAATTATGATTGCTTAGTTGAGAACTTAAAACTAAGTAGCTTTAAAAAGCAACCACCAGAATTAACTTGTTCTGCAAGTTGGCCTACTGAATTCAACAATTTGTTGACATTCAGTAAGTCAACATTATTTTAGTATTTATCCGCTGGAATTGGGCATTTCCAAAACCAAGCTAATTTTTCATAGTAATTATTAAGTCAGAATTGCAAAATTAAAAAGGAACAGGCATTATGTTGACACCATTTAAACAAAACTTAATTTTAAGCCAAAAAACTAATATAATTTACTATAAAAATGTAAGTTTCTTTGTACTTTTACATTAAGGTTGACTCCAGTAAGTAATATCTGGATGCCGACACCAAATAAGAATCCATAAATTTCTTAATAAAATACACAATATTCTAAAAATAACTATTTTTTATATTTTATACTACTGTTTTTATTAAATATATATTAAGATAAGCATTGAACAAAGACATATGCCAGCTTTAATAGTGTTCTTTGTATTATTTAGATATTTACTGTTATTTTAAACTCACTGGATAAACTATAGCTTATTTCCAGAAGTCCACTTAAGCCAAAACATATATGTTAAAACTAGAAATTATATATGTATTTATAATGTCAACTTTGTGTCAAATCAACACGTCATCTAAATTGCAACAAAGGGGTTTGGCTAAGCAAACAAAGTGACATAATTTAAGCAAGATTTAATGGGAGAGTTACTATAAAAGAACGCTGACTGCCTGAATGTCAACACCTTCACTGGTTTATTAGTAAAACACTGCCACTTAACAAAAAGCACACATACAATGGTATGGTAATTCAGGCCAAAGTACCCAGGGCTGTACTTTAGATTTCCTCTACAATCCCCATTATTTAGTTTTCATAAGTTACATATGAAAATCTTTAAATTTTTAAAATTTAAAAATAATCAATTTTGGCCTTAAAAAACCAACTCCAGAAAATATTAACCAAGCTTTATAATTGATTTAAATAGTGTTTTTCTACTTTAACACTGACTGTCAGTATGTCAACAGTCAAAATTAAAGCATTTTTATGCTGACAAACTAAATTAAATATTTTTGACTATTGTGACTACCAGAATGTCAACTTTTTATTTAAACATGGGTTTTTTTCTATTCTTTACTAATAAACTAGCTCTAAAATTACTTTCCATACTTCTATAAACTATTTAATTAATAATAAAAATAAAAAAGTGATTATTATTTAATTTTACTCATGTTTCACATGATTATTTTTATTTTATGAGCTCTACTCTAATTATTGTAGGACAAATCTTCCAAGAAGCCACAAAATAACCCCAAGTCAACCAAGAAAGTACTCAAAGCCTCTTGAAAGGCCCAAAGTCCCTACCCCAACAAAAACCAGCCAAAGAGCCCTCAAAGAAACAGAAGACAAAGGAGAAGATGTCAGGCCCTGAAAGCAAAGAGCCCTCCCCTGTCCCCTACTCTTCTCCAAGATGGTACCAATCAGAAGGAGATGAGGTTCCACTAAACAAGCAAGGAAGAAAGAAAGAAGATACCCAAGAGTCCAGAACCCCAGTTAAGCCCTGATGAATCAAGCTCAAAGGAATCAAGCTCAAAGGAATCAAGCTCATCCCAGTCCAAGAAGCGCAAGAATCCAACTCCAGATAATTCTCCTCCACCGCTCAGCAAATCTGCACCTCCATCCTCCTCATCAAATATCAATAAAGAAGGTCCTGATGATTATCTGTCTATCATCAAGCACCAATTGGCCCATGGGATCCCCTAAAGGTTCACAATATATATAACATCAAAGGAGAGTTTAAGCTCCCAAAGAAGTTCCCTCGGGTTTTCCCTCTAATGTCTGTCAAAGGAGGTGCAAGTTTAGTCTGTGATGACCATGTTTTCAATTGCAACAATCAGAAGAGAGCAGGAAGAAGAAAGCATTATGTATGTGAAGATAGAAGCTGCGCTGCCAGGATCAATACAGAAGGATGGGATAAAGTCACTATTGAAAAAGCAGAGCACACATGCAATGCTCCAATCAATATTATCAAAAAGCTTCTAAAGTGGTACCTCTATCAAATGGACCCAGTCTCCAAAGATGTCAAGGATTCTGATATGGCAGTTAAGGCCACCACACACCTAAGTAATGAGAACCTGAAGCTCATCCCTGACTGCAACCAGTTAGTGAAGTACATATGTGACAAACACCGTGATCTATTTCCCCATAAGAAATCTGCCATGGTCCAAGGAGAGTTAGTTTTGACAGAGGAGTTAAAGATGTTCAATAGTGATGAGGTATTCCTTTTACATGATGATGGGCCTACAGCAGAGGCAAGAATTATATGCTATGCTACACAACAGAACCTGGAGCAGTTAAGAGATTCAGAGACCTGGTTATGTGACAGTACCTTTGCAGTATGCCCCCGCCTTTTTACTAACTATGGGTTGTACATTCCCTTATTGAAGGAAAGGTGCTCCCATTTGCCTACTTCATGCTTTCTGGGGCAATAGAAGAGATCTACACAAAGGCCTTTAAAATCCTTCAGGAGGGCATCAAAGCCCTACCCAATAATAGAAAGAGTCCCCCTGGCCATAACACTAGAGTCAATCCAGATGATGATGAAAAGGATGAAGCCACCCTTGCTACAGAAAAAGAAGCTCAATATAAAGCACTTGGACCCTCAACTATAATCATGGACTATAAAACTTCCCAGTATAATGCTTTTGTAAATAACTTTGATGGAGAGGTCCAGGGGTGTTCTTTCCATTATTGACAGGCTGTCAACAGGCAAAAAAAGGGTCTACCTGAGCTCAGCAAGCTCCACCATCTAGATACATCAGTAAAGTGCAAGTTCTTAATTCAGCAGTTTGTGGCACTAGCCTTTGTAAAGCCAGAGCATGCTGGACAAGCCTTTGAGCTCCTATGCCAGGATCCATATACCAAGAAACATGATGGTGCCTTCTACCCTTTCATTGAATATTATGAACCACAGTGGATTGGACATAAGGTCACTAAGCCCAGAGCCAAAGCCAACTGGAACTGCTACCAGGCAGTTCTTAAGGATGAGATTAAAGCAACTTCATCTTTGGAGGGCTGGCATAAGCATATCAAGTCCTCCTTTGGAATCAAGCCCAGATACAACACCTTCTATGAGCACCTCAAAGTTCAACAGATGAAGACTTTTGCATCCATCAGAGATATTGAGAACTGCCCATTCAAGAAGAGAACCACCAAAGAGAAACAGTATCAAGAGAAGATCAAGGACGTTGTCAAGGCCTAATATAAGCTTTCAGAGATTGGGGAATACATCAAGAAGATTGCCATAGTTCTTAATGGCAACCAGGTGATCACAGTCTAGCTTTTAATTAAATTTATTGAGTATTGCCTAATTTTGTATATAGTTCTTATTTGTTAAGTGTAATATTTTTAAATAAATAGTTATTCTAAATAACGCATTAATATTTTATGATACTTTTTTATTAAATCATTGATTTTCTATTGATAGTTTGATGTCTTAGACTGTATTACATGACCTATATTTTGATTTTACTAGTAAATTATATGTTTTTTGTAGTTTTCAATATAGAAAAAACTTTATATTACTGTTTCTGATTGTTATATTTTCCTATAATACGTGAAATTTTATGTAGTATCTTTTTGTATATTGAATTTTTTTGTTTTTATAAGTGGGAAAATTTTTATTATAGTAAAGATAGCTAATTTCATAGTAAAATAAAATAAAAGTGTATTTTTATGAAATTTTAATTTTCATGTATAATTTTTTATAGACTTTTTAAAATCTATGTTGTCACATTACCCTAAAAAATATCTTGAAGCTTAATTTTATTAAGTAAAATGTTCAAGAAATAGGTTTCTGCTTATTAAAAAAGTGTCAACATTTAGTAGTCTGCATGAGTTAAAACTTAATTCTGACTTTTCAATGCTGTCAACATTAAAGTATTTTTAATTCTGATTGTTGACATATAGTAAGTCAACTTGCAGAATGAGTTAATTCTGGCAGTTACCCCTTAAAATATACTTTTTAATATTAATTAATCATGTAAAAATAAGACATAACTTGATATTCAAAGATATAGATAATAAAAGTTGAAAGGAAGTCAACAAGATTACCTTAATGGTAAAAAGTTGAATTTGGGTAAAAAAGAGCTAGTTGGATAAAAAAACTAAACTGGAGAAAAATTTTTTTGTTAAAATATCTGTTTACTCTAAAAAAACTTACCCAACCCTGGATCTGCTGTAGGCAGAAATCTGGGGCTTGAAATTAAGGTTAGTAAAAATTAGTGAAAAATGACTTACCAACCCCAAGATCTGCTGCATGGGGAAAGTTTGTGGGATTTTTAAAAAAAGGTTAGTAATTTATCAAAAAGCTTACCTGGCCCAAAATTGCTTTGGAACAAAAATCTTAGAGTCCCCAATCAAGTTCTGTAAATTTAGAAAAAAATGGCTTACCTAAATCAAGATCTGCTTGTGGGCAAATGTCTGGTTTTTTAATCTAGGCTGGTAATTTAGTGAAAAAAACTTACCACCCTAAGATCTACTGTAGACTAAGTCTATCTAAAAGGATTGAAGGTTAGTAGTTAATTAGGAAATGGTTAACTGATGATATGCAGCTTTAATTTAAAAAGATTTGAGAAACAAAACATTACTTACCAAGCCTTAATCTACTTCAGGGCAAAAATCTGGTTCTAAAATCTAGGTTAGTAAAATTGATTTGCTGAAAATGAATTAACCACCCCAAGATCTGCTATGGACCAAGCTCATCTAAAAGGATTTGAAGAAGGTTAGTAAATTTAATTTAAATCCTACCTGAAATGCAGAATCAACTTGAATTTTGAATTGAATTAGTTTTTTTTAGGATTATTAACTTTAAAAAGCAAAGTTAGCTTTGAAACTTTTAAAACTAAGCTTACCTTTTAATATCCTTGATCCGATATGCTTAAAACAGTTAGTATTATATGTATATTTCAAAGCTTACCTTTGATTTGAAGTGAATCTATAGAAGTTAAAGTGAAAAGGTTAATATTGTGTTTAGTGAAGGCTTACCTTGGCTTAGTAAATCTAATCTTACCTGGTTGGCAGAGAAATAGATGGGATTGACCAATAATAGTTGATGAAAGCATTCTAAGCTCCAATCATTATTAGTAAAGTTTTATATCATTTTGACTCTCTTACATTTTAGGCAAACTGGACTAAATTAAGTCCATTTATATATTTTTTTGCTTTTATTAATACTGCCGCAGGTAGGGATGCGTGAGACACTTCAAAGTGTCTAACAACCCCTTTGAGCGGCAGCATTATCCAGCAAAACAAACTGAAATTTAAGCACTTTGTATTTGTTGTCAGCCACTATTGGACTTAAAAATAGGTAAGCTCTTCCAGCTAAAACATATGTAAATAATTTCTCCTATGACTTGAGCAGTTATATATGATAGCAATCTCTCCATCACTCCTGATGATTCTGCAGCAACTAAACCTCAGGCTAGTCAGAGCAAGGAAGAATTCACTGATGATGCTGGCATTGAGGAGTCCAATGAGAATCATTCAAAAAACTACTAAGCAGCTAGGACAAGGAGAAATCCTTGGCTGCATTTGTGGTTTCACCTCCCTCCTCTCTCCTATTCCTCTCCCCCCTGACAAGCCTGTGCCTGACCCTGGAACTTGTTGTTACTTTACAACAGAGCCTTCTGATGCCCCTCTGCTGGTTGACTTTGTCCCTCAATCAGAAACACTGGATTATTGCACTGTGAGAATGCAAGAAGATCTTTCCTACTGGTTCCCCACTGCCAAGTTCTTCTCGGCCATGGACCTGATACCTGGCTACTGGAAGATTGGTCTCCCCCAGCTGAACCAGAGAAATGTACCATCCTTGCCAACAAAAGGCTGTTCCAACCTACCAGGATGCCTCAGGGTCTCTCTTATTCTCCAGTCATCTTCCAACAAGCTATGCACTCTGTGATAGGGAACCTCAAGTTCTCATGTGCCCTGGTCTATTGGGATGGCATTAAAGTCTTCTCTTTTACCTATAAAAAAACACCTGGAACCCCTGGAAGAAGTGTTCAAACGTCTTCTGGCTGCTACATTTAAGCTAAAGCCAAGGAAATGCAACTCTTTCAATGAGCACTTGGAGTTCCTTGGGTTCATCATCAGTTGTGATGGCCCCCATCCTGTACCTCTCAAGGTAGAGCCCATTAAGAAGATGCAGGTGCCTGTAAGCAGGAGGGACATCCAGGTCTTACTGGGGTTGGTTGGCTATTGTTACCGCTTTATCCTCAATTTTGCTTTTCTGGACAATACACTATTCCAACTCCTTTGAGCTGATGTGGACTTCTTCTGGGGCCTGTCTTGCAAGACAGCAAGTACTGCTCTCAAGGAAATACTGACTGCAGTCCCAGTACTAGCTTACCATGACTTTGCCAAGCTGTTTGTGGTTCATACAGACACTAGCCTGACTGCTATTGTGGGTGTTCTCTCCCAACTGGACTCTGAAGGACTCAAACATCCTGTTGGATACTGCTTGCGCACGCTCAATGTTCATGAGAAGAACTACAATATCACCAAACAGGAGTGTCTGGCTGTAATATACTCCTACCAGCAGTTCAGAGTGTATCTCCATGGGGTACACTTCACAGTGGTAACAGACCATGCCTCCCTGCAATGGCTGAAGACCCTCAAGGATCCTGAAGGGCGTCTGGCGCCTTGGGCCAGTAAGCTCCAGGCCTACAACTACAAAATCATTCATCAAGATGGAGCTGTCCATCAGAATGCTGACTGTCTCTCCTACCTTCCTACTGTTGCCTTTGTATCCTCCATGGCTGAAATTCTCTATGAAAAGCTTATGGAGGATCATTCTTTGTGGGAAGAGGAGCTAGTAAAGATACAGAGAGCTCTCAAGAAGTTAGCTGTTGACACCAAGGTCTCTAAGGGACAACTCCTGAAGCTTTGTGGAGACTCTTGGCTACTGTACAAATGCCCATCCCTACGCATAGACTCAGTGGTGACCGCTCACAAGACTACCAGTCATGGTGGTATACAGAAGATGTTAGCCCTGCTACAACAGCACTGCTTCTGGGAAGGAATGTACACTGATGTAGTAGTATATACTAGCCACCTTTCATGACTGCAACTTTGAGAGATCTAAGGTGGCCAAGTTCTAACACAGACTTGTACGCCCTGGGTTTGCCTTCCACACAGTAGCCATTGACATAGTGGGGCCCTTGCTAGTTACCAACAGTTTAAACAAGCTCATAATTGTGGCTGTTGATCATCTGAATAAATGGGTAGAGGCCAAGGCAATTCCAAACTAATCTGCACTGGTGATAGCCACGTTCATCCTGGAGAATGTCATATACAAACATGGTTGCCCCCAGAATCTACTGACAGACAATGATACCAATTTCACCAGTTATATCATCATCAGCCTCAACCAACTGATAAGAATTTTTGGGACAATATCCACACCTTATCACCCACAGACAAATGGCATGGTAGAGCACACTAATGGGATCCTGGTCCAGATACTCCAGAAGCTCAGTCACCAACATGAGACTGAATGAGATACCTTCCTGCCTGCCGCCACCTTTTCATATAATATTGGATATCATTGTGCCACTGGCAAGCCACCCTTCCACTTCTCTATGGCTTGCAACCTGTCTTCCCATTTTACAATACTCCTTGGTAAACCTTAACCTGGCTGTGTCCCCAGAGGCATACCTCAACAAGCTTGTTCAAGCCCTTATTCTCTTGCAATCAGAGGCCTAAACTGTAAAACCAAACCATAATTTGTAGGACCTAAACAAGCTGCATCCAAATGCCCCATCCTACCTAAATACCTAGTAAAAAACTCAGTCTACTTCTTCAGCAATAGAGAGTATGGGTGTTAATCCAAACTTGCCTCCCTTTGGCAAGGCCCATTTCAAGTTATCCAGAAGACCGGCCCCAACTCCTACACCCTTAAGGATCCCCATTCTGGGCAATTGATCACTAGAGTACACACTCAGTATATGCGTGCTGCTCCTAGTGACCAAGAGTAAGCCCCAATCAGGACAACAACACAAAAAAACAAAAAACTAGTTAAAAAATTCCATGATTTGTTGTTCTTTTTACAATAGTGATGCACTAAAGTATGAGGAATAATGATGAAAGAAAAAAGTGTTTATTGGAGACTGAAAAGACTCTTCCAATATCTCACCAACTGTTCTACCACCTGAATAGCAGCCAGGAAACACAACTGGTTACCTACAGATCCGCAAAGTTAATGACCAAGGATTGGGAAATAAATTCCTACCAAGAAAGACACACAATTGACCCCAATGTCCACAGAAAATGTGACCCCCAAGAAGATACAGTCCAACAGGAGACTCTTTCAAAGGGCATACTCTACAGGGACCTGACCACCCACCCTGTAGAAAAAAGACAAAGCCCATTAAAGAAAGACCCCCATGTTCTCCTCCTGAAGGTATCACAGTGGTTGGTTCCCCAATGAACAAAGTTACCAGCCATCACCATTGGCACCAGATGAGCAGTACCCTCCACCATGTACAACTTCAACACTTCCTGGAAAGCTTGCCAACAACGCTGCTCAAAGTTGCCAGAGGTCTTCTAACAGACTGGTTGAGCCTCTGTAACCCCAGGTGGTGCCCAAGTGCAAAGAATGGACTTCACTATGCTGGATACCGTTCCCTGTTTTAAGACTGAGAGCACTTGGCTCTTGAATTTGAAACCCTTCAACTGAGCCTCCAAGTATTCTTCTGCAGCTTGCATGGAGAACTGCTAATGAATACTGTTGCCCTTTTGCAACCCAGTTCCTATCACCTCCTTGGGCTTGCTCAAGGCTAAGAACAATGCTCAAATAATGGGTCTGTCCCCACCAAGACCAGCTGAGGCACCAGTAGATGATCTAGCTGAACCCCCAAGTCCATATAGCTGCCGTCCACATCATGCAGGACTACTTGCTTCTCTGTTGCCTTCTCCACCTCCACTGGGCTTGTATGCTTGCGTCTCTTTGGAATGACCACTTGCACCTTCTTCAAGGCTCTTCTTGGAACTCTTCTAGAGTGACTATTCACCATAGCTGCCATCTTGTGCGCCAAGCTATTTTTAACCCTTTTGTCTAATCCAGTGGAGGGAAATGTTGCAGATATTAAATGAATTAGACATTAAGTTGTCCACTTAGGGATTGGCCAATAAAAAAACCTTGCAATTTCTTTATCTTAACCTGGTTTTAACAGGGTTAATTATGTTAAAAACGCCTTAAAAATGGGTATTCAAAGCGCCTTTTGAATGCACATCAGGTGTGGGCTTTACTTCCAAGGTTAATAAAGAGACAACATAGATATTTCCACTTGCCTCCATTAGGCAAGGCGCGTGAAACTGGTTGTTCTCTTGCATAGCTCTTTCTACTGTACCTCTCCACTATCCTCCTTTAGGAAAGTTCTTCTTTCTGTGCCACTATTCTCCTGGTAGAAATTCCTTTGCCTCTTACTATATAACTGAAGCACTGTCTAAATAAATACCAGTTTTGTCTTATTATCTTCTTATATTATTCTGTCCTTACCCAGGCTGTCACTATACCACAAAAGGTATAGTATTAAGATAAAGATGTATTAGACTAACTATTTGTAGAAATCAGCGCCCAGGCTGCATATTTTACAGAACATTGCATAACAGTTGAACCAGAGGCTCATTAATATTAACAAAGTCAGGGATAAACTTTCTATATCACCCCATCATGCCCAAAAAGACTTGTACTTCAGACAGCTTGGTAAGAGGAAGCATTTTTCAATAGCCTCAACTTTCTTGGTCATAGGTTGGATCCCCGTTTAAGTTAACTCATGACCTAAGAACTCAAGACGTTCTTTTAAGAAAGCATATTTGGATGGTTTCAACTTGAGGCCGGCCTCTAAAATATTAAGGAACACTTCCTTTAGGTGGACCAGATGATCAGTTAAGGTTGCACTGAAGACAATTATATCATCCAAGTATACCAGGACACAAGAGAGCTTTAAGTCACAGAGTATTGAGTCCATGGACTGTTGGAAGGTAACAGGGGCATTGCATAGCCCTTGTGGCAAGCAAGTAGGCTCAAGAAGCCCTTAAGAGGTGATAAATGAAGCTTTTTACCTATCTTCAGGAGAGAGGTTGAATTGCCAGTGGCCAGATGCCAAATACATAGCTGCAAAAGAACTTAGACCCCCCAAGATGGCAGAGGGCATCATCTATGCAAATAAGATGTAAGATTCTTTCTTGGCTAAAGAATTCAACTGTCAATAGTCCATCACAATGCATTGACCTCCATCTTTCTTCAAAATGAACAAAGGTTAGGCCCATGGACTTTGGGAGGGGGCAAGCAACCCAGAATCTAATAGCTGCTTGAGCTCTTTAGACACCTGAGCGTCTTCTACACAACTGCAGCAATATGGTTTAGCGCGGAAGGGGGGAGTGTCACCAGTATCAATATGATGAATGATGCCTTTAGCTAGACCATAATCAGCGCTATCTTTAGCAACAATATCTGAAAATTAATCTAGCAAATCAAGCACCTCCTTCTGCTGTACCAGGGATAGCTGCAGGAAATCTTGTGCAGTGAACAAGGACAGGACTTGGGGCTTGTCTTCAGGTAAATTGAAATCCTGAAACGTGCCAAAGGGATGTAGCAATAGGACGTCAGGAGCATTCAACAACTTGAAATAGCCAACAACCTGCCCTCTAGACACATGTATGGGGAGGGCAGTTAAGTTGGCAACCAGCAATTGAACAGGGTCCTTATGAGAGACATCCAAGATTCCCAGGCATAAGTAGGGATTGTTATGTCCTAGAGAGGGAGGAGAGTATAGCTCTAGAAACGTACGCTCAGGTAGCTCATATGATAGTTGGGAGTCCAGGATAGCCTGAGATCCAGGGGGAATGGTTACAGCGGAAGTGGCCAGGAGAGGAATCCCCTCAGATGCAGGGCAAGCCATAGGAGGACACTTTATGTTGGACAAATGGGTATGGTACTTCAAAGTAAAGACACCAGTAGGGTACTCTAGAGCACACATCTTGAGGCGTTTTCCAGGAATTTTTGACAGGTTCCTCAAAGATTAAAGGGACTTCACACCTAAGATAGAGAGGTAGCCATCTCTTAAGTTGATAATTCCATTTTACTCCCTAAGGAACTGGGTGCCAACTAAAAGACCATAACTCGTGTTCTCCAAAACTATAGCAGGCACAGCTAAGAGAAGTTTATCAAACCACATAGGGAGAGCAGAATAGGCCCCTATAGCATGAGTCATGGACAGCCTAGAAGTACTATAGGACTGATGATAATTAAGTTCAGGAGCAAGTTTAAGCTTCTTTACAAGCTTAGATGATGCAATGTTGACTGTAGAACCAGTGTTTAAAACGGCCTTGATATTCACCTTTTGGATGGATATCTCTACTTGAATAGTTTTAAAACCAAAAGGCAGAAGGACAGATAAGATATCCTGGGATTTAGCTAGTTCCTTGTACCACTTTTCAATCATATATCTCAAACTTGAAAACTCCTTGTAGACAGTCTAAGAGAAAGAGAGACTGAAACATTCTTGAAAACAGCATTGGCTACTTCAGCCGCTTCTTCAGAAAATTCCACAAGCACAAGAGACCTATTAGCTTGTGTAAGATATGGATGAGAGACAACCTCCTTGGCTTTGAAAGAGCTTGAGTCTTTTTAGTTTTTTCAGAGCATACTTTGTAAGGGACCACAATGGTTTTGGGAGCTGCTAGAACTGAGTATTCATAGGTATTGGAGTTGTCAATTTCTGAACCAATAGAAATATCATGGAATAATAGCAGAATGAGAGGAGCCTCAGAGTTGGCATGCTCAGAGTCTGTTGCAGACAGGGAAGTTGGAGGAGACTGGGAAGGATTTTCAACCAAGAGCATCTCTGCCTCTAGGTTGACTGTTCTTTTCCCTCCTGGTCCTTGGGATCAGCACCTTCAACCCAAGGATTGGTACAGACTCAAGAGTGATGACCTATCTGTCCACAGTTATGGAAACCTTGGTGTCTAAGAGGATTCTGGGAGTTCATAGTGATGATACAAGGGCCACAGGAAGACAAACCAGAGTTAGAGGCGGCACAATTCTCCTGCACAACTGCTCCAGAATGGGTAAGGTGCATATCCTGAAATAGTGTCTTTATGCTCTTCATAGAGGAAAGCATGGCTTTATGAGCCTTAAAGTGGAGAGAGAAGCTGATTAACCTTGAGGGCTTGAGCGCAAGCCATGTAAGCTTTGTGCGCTGTCAGCTGATACTAGCAATCAATTGCTGTCTTTTCATATAGAACCTGTCTGCAAACTTGGCCAAAGTCTCTTTGGGTTTAAAGGCAATGCGCATAAAAGCGTCTTTTTTTACTTCCAAACTAAGGTTGCCACCAAACCCATTGATCAGAAGCTTTTTTATTTATTCCCAAGTCTCAATGGAGAGCAGTTCTGTCACTACCACCTCCTGGAAGGTTGAGTGCAATCAGGTTAAAATGTGCTCCTTCTTAACCTAATCAGAGGCCCTTTGCATGACTGTTTTGTAGATGGTCAGATAGGCCGCAATGGTGGACGTTATAGGGTCAAAGACTTGCTTGAAGGTAGGTGTCAGGAATGCCTTTTCAGACATTCTTGACATCAATTTACTCTTATTTAAAGAGGAAGATTTGTGTTCCCCTTCATCTGCTTTTGAACCTCCTAAAGGGAATGGGTTAGTAAGTAGTATCTTTTCTTTATTACCTTTTGGATTAGGCCTGGAAATGGCTTCTGAGCCATTGCTTTCATCAACAGGGTTTGAACCTGGGTTGTCTTTTGATTCAGTTGCAACAGATCTAATTGAAAACAGTTCAGAGTTAGCTTTGAACCAATCATTACCTTTTGATCCTGCTTCTAGCCAATCAGAGGTTTACAACCATTGTTTGAACCCCTCAGTTTTCACTTCTAGTGATGTCAATGACGCTGGCAACTTTCCAGGCCTGGTTTCAGGTAGCTGTTCCCCAGTTTCTTACTGTTCTAAGTCAACTCCTGGTCCCCATCTTGTGGAGTTAACTGCCATGTCTGACAGTTACAATTAAGATAAGGAAATTTTATCAATTCTTTTGAGGAGATTCAGTTATAAGGAAATAATTTATTTTCTCCAGTTTCAAGATCCTAACTTCCCTTTCTCCAGAATCATCTCCAAATTTTCTGATCTCCTTTTCCTATGTCCACTTTATTAATTTCTTGCTACCATGCTATAAAAAGCTGGTAACCTATCTTTCTTTATTTGTTCAATCAATAAAGTCTATATTAACCCACTGTGAATCATTTTGCTTATTATTTTACAACTTAACCTTAAGCCTTAACATTCAAAACCATGAGATTACCCAAGACTTCTCCTATGGAGTCTTTTGGGTATAAATGGTTGTTTTGGATAATCTTGCTGCCGGCCGCAATGGCCAGCATTTTGATGGGTTCACAAGCAGATTCAGGAACCTCTCCAGAAGCACAATTCCTCAAAAGTTCTTGGCGCCGGGTTATACCAGGAGTATAGTATACTGCTACACCCTTATTGCATAACCCACCTCTCAGAGAAGAGATCAAGAACTATCAATCCACATCCAAGATCCCCAAACTCCAAGTCTTCTGTCCCTTGGCTTCTGCCTTCCTCCTGTGCTACTTGGGGGCATACTTCTTTTTGGGACGTTTCAACCCAATGTTGGGCAGATATTGGGTGTTTGGAGAATTATTCTATCTAGGAATGGTTTTCTTGCCTGTAGGATCCTTGACAACTGGATTAGATCCCTATGCCATCATTCATCACCTAGGAAGATTACTTCCTAGTGGGTGGGTGCCTGAAAGTAGGTTTGAAGTGAGCTTAGGGAGTAGGGCCACCATTGTTACTATCTAGCACAATTATATGCGGGGAGATCTCAGCTTTGGATTCCAAAGGGGGTTGTTGTTCCCACAGCTGGCAGAAAATTTCTTCAAGAGTGGTCAAAGTCTCAGAGGTACAGGTACCCAACTTGTTAGTCTGATCAGTCTGTTGTTTGGTAACATTAAAATTTTGACCATGAATAGTCACCACAGTTGAAAGCTCAGCCAAATAAGAGGTCAGAGAAGGTCCCACTGAGAGATAGGGTGAGAACCTTTCATTTATAGAGTTGATTAACTGACTCATCTCCTGAAAATCCTTTTCAAGGATATGGGGATCTTGCTTCAGATAATCCTCTTCATTGGCTAGGGCATAAACTCCCTAGCACACTTGATTTGAGGGTTACTAGGCAATTCAAGGAATCAGTCATCTTTGTTGATGAGCCCAACTAAACTAGTGATAGTTGCTACAGTATTGCAAAGAAAAACAACTTCTTGTTGCATGGTGGCAACTTGTGTCATCAAGGCAAGCACTTGAGTATCTGGATGTGGAGGGTCTGCAAGGCATTCCTGACTACAAGTGGTTGCACATAGTTCTTAAATAGTGTCCCATAATTTCTTTTCTCTATCCATAATGTCATCAGACATAGGAGAAGGAGTTACATCCAGTTTAGGTGCAGAAATCTTGTTCACATGGGCTTGAAGCTTGGTAATAGAGGCAGCCATGGCTGCTCTCTCTTGATAAAACTCCTCTTGTAGAATGTGGAGACCTCTAGCAGCAAGCTCCACTACCTGACGCAATTGATCAAAAGTGTAGGGCTAAACACATTAAGCTGCTCCACAAGTTGTTTGAAATCAGAGAGATAAGCATTAAGGATAGAGTCTGCTTGAGTTCTCCAAGGCTTTTATAACTAGTGAAATTCATATAGACATTCCCTGACATACTCATGGATGGACTGACACATTTGCTCTATGGAAGAAAAAAAAGAAAGCCTGAGAGTTAATGGGGTTGTATTGTTTATCAGATAACCAATAGAACAGGGAGTGAATCCACTGCTGGTAGGCGGCAAACTGGTCCCAATTATTGGTTATGGAGGCTTGAAGGGACAAGATTTCATGGACATGGAGCCCTAGCACTATCTGGTGGTGGGCCAAAGCAGATTGAACAAAGGACAAGAGTAGATGATCAGCAGAGTCAGCTACTGAGAGGAGATGTTGCAGGAACTACAGAGCAATAATTAACTTTTAGTATTCTTCTCAATTAAACTGTAATTGAAGGCAGGGAATGGCTCTATCACGGGCTATTCCAAGGGCTATTGCCATGACTTGCTCCAAGTTGGGGGTACCCATGGGGTAAGCTACTAGACAGGGACCATTTCCTAGGTTCAAACAGTGGGGACAATATGAGGGTACAAGATATTGTTGTAAATTTTGCCATTAATGCCATTTTGATATGGCCTTCAAATATTGATATGTGTGAAGATTTAGTTGGGTTTGCTTTTGATTTCAGGGATTCCTTGCCTTCTGAAAATGGGTCTGGCTCAATATCCACCCATTCTGGAATATCATACCTGTCCTTGACTGATTCTGGTATGAACTCATCCCAACATGACCCCCTCTGCCACTCTGTCTACCTAATGAGTTATCATTAACCCTTGTCTACTATTTAAGTAAAATTATTTCTCCTAATAAAGACAAGTTTATCCACATTTATGTTGGCTTTAGTATTATTCAAGCTTTTTCTTTTACTTTTTGCCAAAAGGACTTTCACATCTTGTATTCCAGGAAATTAAGTTATGTGCCCTTAATTTTGCCCTGAAGGTTAACCCAAGGCTAGCTTTGAACCTCAAAGCTTTTGTTATAAAG
This sequence comes from Entomophthora muscae, assembly GCA_014839935.2. NCBI lineage: Eukaryota > Fungi > Entomophthoromycota > Entomophthoromycetes > Entomophthorales > Entomophthoraceae > Entomophthora > Entomophthora muscae. Next base: position 495,187 of record QTSX02000726.1, on the reverse strand, counting down.
ATTTCCCGCCATGTCCTCCTGGATGTTGTCCCCAGGAACCAAACACAACAGATATCCTCTTCAATAGGAGGACAGATAATTTCAGGAAAGGGAGCTCCTGTATTGGAGGAGGAGATGGGCCCAAAATTTAGTTGCAAAAGAGATAACCAAGGGGATTACAGCACCTGTAGTGAGCACCATTTTTGTTATGTTCTGAGGCGTAGCACAGACATACAGCAGGAAATCCTAACCTTAGGATTGGATTCATACTAAGACTTGGTTATTTGGAAGGAAAGGTGATGGTGTTACCTTGTGGTCCTGAATGATAAGTCTCTACTAGTTGTGGCTAGAGAGAGGCGCCAAAGTACTTGAAAACACAAAGACAGAAATGTGAACAGAACTAAAATTTTATTGGGAATAATGAATTGGAATTTAATTGTTTAGCAATACCACAAAACAATACTAGGACGTAGGATCACTCACCACAAGCATGAGTGGGGCAAGTGAGTTGCGCAGAATCAGGAAATCAAACAGTTGAATTTCCCATTTTGGAAAAGACTCATTTCTATGATCAAGGGCAAAAGCAAGAGATTTGTCCTCAAAATAACCCAACAAAGGCAAAATCAATAAAGTGTGAATATTTTAATTCACAACAGCGGGTAAGAATCCTTTTTTGTAATGGAATTCAAGCAGTAATAGTCCATCACAACTTGATGGCCTACATCCTTTTTTCTTAAGGATCAGCAAGGGGGAGGTCCAAGGGCTCTGGGATGGAGATAAGAGTCCAGCATACAGGATTTGCTTTAGCTCTTTGGCAGCCTGGGCATCCTCCACTCTACTGCAGCAATAAGGCTTAGTGCAAAAAAGTGGAGCATCTCCTGTATTGCTTTGGTGGATAACCCCTTTTTCTAGGCCATAGGCATTATTCCCAGAGGCAAAGATGTCTTTAAACTGGTCAAGGAGCTCTAGTACATCCTTTTGCTGAATAGGCAACAGCTGAGGGAAATTGGTGGCAGTAAATAGGAAGAGCACTTGGGGGTCTCCTTCTGGTAAGTTGAAGTTGCTGAACATTCTAAAAGGATAGAGAGAGGCCACCTGTTATGCTTTAAGATGCAGCCATGTCCCACAACTTGACCTCTAGAAACCTGCATGAGTGAAGCAGCCAGGTTGGCCAGCAGTAGTTGAATTGGTTCCTTATGAGTTTGCTCCAAGATCCAGGGCACAGCCAAGGTTCTTTGAACCTTAGGGATTCAGGAGAGTAATCCCTAAGAAAGATTTCCCAGGCAACTCATAGGATATATTATAATTGATGATCACTTGAAAACCAGGCAGAATAGTGACAGCAGCAGGAGCAAGCAAAGGGATACCTTTCTCCACAGGACGGGAAGGAGGAGGGGAATGCATGTTAGAGGAGTGTGTCCTTTACTTCAGTGATAAAATGCCTGTGGGTTAATCAAGGACACATGTCTTAAGCCTCTTACCAGGGATGTCTGGAGGTTCTTCAAAGCTCATTAGGACCTCATATCCTAGGAGAGACAGATACCTATCTCAAAAATTGTCAATCCCATTGTACTCTCTAAGAAATTGGGTGCCTACCAAGAGGTTATTGCTTTTTTTCCAAAAAAAAATCAGTGGGGATGCAATGAGGAGGTTCCCAAAACTCATTAGCAGAGCAGATTAGGCGCTAATAGCCCAAGTCTGAGCCATACCAGCAGTTCCATAAGACTGAGTATAGTTGAGACAAGGAGCTAAATTAAGTTTCTTCATAAACTTGGAGGATACAATGTTGAAAGGAGAACCTGTGTTCAAGATAGCCTTAATATTAACCTTCTGAATGGATACTTCTACACAGGTAGCATCCTTTTAAAAGGAGTTAAGACAGCCAGAACGTCCTGTTCAGCTGCCAGCTCTTTTTTTCATTTAGATAACATGCATTTTAAGGCAGGAATTTCCTTATAAACAGTCTGCAAGGGGAGAGATACAGTCACGTTCTGAAAGAGGGCTTCAGCTAGCTTGGCGGCTTTTTCAGAAGAGTCTACCAAGACAGGTGGTTGATGAGCCTGGGTCAGGTAGGGACAAGCCACCATAGCTTTGGCTTTGACTGAAGGTGTGTAAGAGGTAGTGGTAGTTTTCCCTGAGCAAAGCTTGTAAGTAACAGACAGTTTCTGGGACAGCCAGAACGGAGTAGCCATAACTATATGATTCATTGCAGTCAGAATCTTCTGGCTCAGACTTGTTTGAAAGATCATGAAACAGGTAAAGGATAGTTGGGCCAGCCATGAGGGAAGATTCCTTGTCAGAGGGAAAATCAGGAGTTGACAGGGGAGATTGGTCAGAGGAGAGCGTCTCCGCCTCTAAGCTGACATATCTTTTCCCTCCTGTTCCTTAGGGTCACATCCTTCTATACGCGGGTTAGTGCAGGACTGCAAGTAGTATTCTATCTGGCTGCAATTATGACAGTCTTGTCATTTGGGTTGCCCATTGGAGCCAAGCGTCATGTTGCAGGGGGTACACAAGGTAGTGCCATAGTTGTTGGCCTTACTTTTGCAAACCTTGGTCCCACCATGAGTCAGGTGCATGTCCTTAAGGAGGTTCTTGATGCTCTTAAAAGACGTGAGAGACACTTTATGTGTCTTAAAGCCAAACATAAGAGCTGATTAACTTTCAATACATTGAAGCATGTTGTATATGCTTCCCAGGGAGTCAATTGGCAACTGGTGATGAGTTGCTGACCTTTAATGTAAAAGCAGTCACCAAACTCAGCCAAATTTTCCTTAGGTTTGTAGGCAATATGCATGAAGGCATTCTTCTTAACCTCTAGGCTGAGGTCACCTCCAAACTCCACAATGAGGATTTTCTTCATGTCTTCCCAAGTAACAATAGATGGGAGTTCAGGAACCACAACCTCCTGAAAGATAGGATGTAGGCAGGTAAGGATGTGTTCCTTTTTAAGGTCATCAGTAACCCTCCACATGGCTGTTTCATAGATTGTCAAGAAAGCAGAAATAGTGGAGGTCTTGGGGTCAAAGATCTTCTTGAACATGGATTTGTATTTGGGATAATAGACAAAGATATAGATTACCTATTTTAACCCTGATTAAGAACATTGATATGGGGGTTTCCTTCAAACTCAGACTCAGTGGCAGGTTGTCTTGCTCATATGAAACAAAGGCTTTATTCCAAAGTGTCCAGAGTAGAACTATTCTGGCCTCTAATATTCCTTGAGTTTGTTGCTATAGTCCCAATATCATTGAATTGTATCTGTTTAACAGCTAAGGTATCTGAAATCTTATTGACACAGGTGGCCAAATGGTAGCCTTAGAAGTCAAAGGAACAACTTTTTCATTCATAGTCTTTGTTAAGCAGGTAAGGTTCTGTACTTTTCTTTTCAACATGTCTTGTCTGTCTGCAACGTCATTGTTCACCACTGACAAGTGGTCTAAATCAAGGGGAAAATTGACACAGGTTTGCCCTTTCAAACCAGGACAGCATCCGCGGTCTGTATGGGCAGAGACATCAGTGACCTCTGCCTCTCTTTTGCCATCAGACTCAGAGGACAAACTGTCCTGGTCAGAGAGGTGTTGACGTAAATACTTGATCTCACTGCTCAACATAGCTACTTGATCTGTCAAATTGGCAATGCAGGGGTCAGGTGTAGGTTCTACTGGAGGAGAGTTGGAAGTAGAGGCCTGGCGTTGGGTAGTGTTTTTGAGCTCAGCTATGGCTTCTCAGAACTTAGCCTTAAAGGCAGATGGAATCTCGGTAGAAGGAGTAGGTGGAGTCACTTTAATTGAGGATGCTCTGTCATCAACGTAGCTCTGAATCTGGCACAGAGTATTGCCTAGAGTGGCCTTATCCAAGCTTTATTGCTGGTGTAGGTGATGACCCCAATTATCAATGTGGGCTCTAACTAACTTGAGTTGATAATTAATATGTTCCTGGAATTGATTGAGTTTGTCAACCAATGTCTCAAAATCTTGTCATATTTCAAGAGAGTAGTTTTGATCTGTCCTTGCCACATAGCTTGATGGTTATCTGGCTCACATAGTTGATCCCTAATGTACCATGGGAGTAAGGAGCAAAGAAAGTTAAATGATGAGTTCAGGTACTTATGTGAAGCCAACAAGTCATGTTGGCTATAGGAAATACAGGAAAAGGGGCTATGAGTCCATTCCTGGTAAGCCATGTTCTGTATGTGATTATTGGAGACAGCAGTGGTCACAGCAGACATAAGTTGGTTCTGCAACCCTAACACCAACTGGTGGTGAAATAAGCTGGGCTGGATAAATTGATTGACCAGCACACCAATAGTTTCCATGGACTTCATAGGATCAGGGGGAGGCCAAAATCCAGTAGGAAGGAGTACAGAACCTCAGAGACATAGCCAGGGCAGAGGCCAAGAATGATATGAATTGCCACTGTGCCTATGTGAAGGAGGGAGCGTGTGGCAGCACAAGCTTGCTAATAGTTGAGAGAGAAAGCTGGAAGGGGGGCCCAAACAGGCCCGGGAAATAACACCATTACCATAGGAGTTGTGGGGGTATCAGTGATATCTTCTTCTAGAGGAGGACTAGAGACTTTGGGTGGTTTGGGTACTTCAGAGACAAAGGAAGAAGTACCATAGAAGCTGCGGGGGAACAGAGTAACTAAGGGGCTTGGTGCCCCTGTAGTGAGCACCATTTTGTTGTGTTTGGCTCCTGGGGGCAACATTCAGGAGGACACAGCAGGATATCTTTATAACAAAAGATTTGAGGTTCAAAGCTAGCCTTGGGTTAGCCTTTAGGGAAAAATTAAGGGCACATACCTTAATTTCCTAGAATGCAAGAAGAGTAATTCCTTTTGGCAAAAAGGAAAGGAAAAGACTTGAAGAATATAAAAGCCAGCACAAATGTGGATAAACTTGTCTTTATTAGGAGAAATGATTCTACTTAAATATTATACAAGGGACATTGATCACTCAATAGGTAAACAGAGTGGCAGAGGGGGTCATGTTGGGATAAGGTCATATCAGGATCAGACAAGGGCAGGTAGAGAATTCTGGAATGGGTGGACATTGATGTCAAACCATTTAAGAAAGGTAAGTAATTTCTGAAGCCAAAAGCAAAATCAACCAAATCTTTGCACATATCATTATTCAAAGTCAATATTAAAATAGCATTAATGACGCAATTTCCAACAAGCCCTTCTGTTGGTGCCTCAACTGAACCTGGATAGGGCTGTAGCAGATTACAAAGCAACCACAACCTATTTTCTTTAATTGTACTAAACCAAATTTTTATAGCTTGGGATGTGTTTTTTGATGTTCAATACAGCTTTATACTCTGTTACACATTGATGCCCTTCTTGTTGGGAATCTTTCCAGTTCATCATAGATATCAAAACCATTTGATGGCTGGCACTTGCCTGGCTTGAATCTTGTTGGAATCTGAGATCATTTGGTTTAAATCTGAGTTTTTTTATTTAGTGGCATGGCTTTAAAACTACTGTATCTAGAATAATCCACCAAGGATTGGGTAGCAAGGTCAACTACTCTAAGATAAAAGGCCTATTGGCCAACTGTCTTAGAAAAGCTCTGATCAGAGTGTATCAGTTTTGTCAATAAATCACCTCACTAGCAGCCACTTGCCGGCTAGATAGCCCTGGATTGTGGCCCAGGAAGGCAATCTTCTCTAAGCTTTCAAGGAATGTAAGTGGTTTAGGCCGCTCTCCTATACACTGGACCAATTGTTGCAACCAAGTTTCCCTCCTTGCCCGCCAATGTATCTTACAATACACAGGGGGCTCTCAATGAGCCTCCCCTTGATGCATCTTACAGCTTGGATCATTCTGATGACAATATCAAACTGTGGGCATTTTCTCCTAATTAAGAGGGTTGCCAATTTGACCTGCTGATCCTTGCATAAGTTATTCCTTGGCTTCAAACCTTACATGGAACCCGCCACTGTGCCACCCCCTTGTGGCCTTCCCCATATAGTATATTAATCATAATATTCTACAATAAGCAATACCATATTCTATTCATTCCTGTACTTTCTATTGGACTTTTTTCTTCCCCAATCAAATACTGAACTCTAATTGGTTCAGTTGCAACAGTGGTAGCAGCAGTAGGTTCACAACCTACCTAAAAGAACCCCCCCCTAAGAAAGGACGGAGTACAGGCCATATGGTTACTCCCCATCAAGAGACCTTCCTTCCAATCCCTGAGGGGGGCATCCCCAAAGGATATGTTATCTATCAAGACCAGCTGGTTCTCACAAGTGTTTATAATTGACTCTGCCTTTGGCAGCGCAACGCAAGTGTCATCCTGTCCCAATTGGAACTTTCTCAACACATGCTAAATCTCCAGCTTGAGTCTTTTCTGGGTGGTGTTAAAGGAGCTGACATTGTCAGTTAGATCCATTCTATTGAGACCCATCTTTTTATCTGCCAAGTTCCTGAGCCTATGTGTGTTACCACCATTTATGGGTGCCTTACTGGGCCAGCCAAGAGATAGATGTCACTTGGGCGTTGTTCAGGGGCGCCGTGAAATCCTACTACAGTGAACCCTTTTCATCCATTGTGGTGGAAACTCTCCTCCTGGCCATTAAACAGACCAGGTCTGTCCCTGAATACCTTGCAGCTTGGCAAAAAGCCTTTTCTGCCGCCCCAGAAGCCGTCACCAACAGGAGCACCATGCTACTTACACTAATATTCAATGGGCTCAAGCCCCATATCTGCAAGTAGGTTCCAGTGGACCTTTGTACCTCTATTGCCAACTGCTAAAAGGCCATTGTGGAGGCCAATAACCAAGCTTTAATGGGCTTCTGAAAATCCAACAATGCACCCCCCAGTCTTGTCCTGCAGCTGGAAGTGCCCACAATCAGGTAGGCTGCTGCCAGTCCTGCCAACAAGAAAATGGGGTTAAGCGTCCCTGCAAGGGGGAGCTCCAATTAGTGCAAATTGAGGACCCGGGAAAAGCCTGGGGGTTGTAGATACAAAAGGTTCTGCAACTCCACTTGACCCTCACTCTCAATACATCCTTGTGAAGAACCCCTGTGATTACAATGTGCATAATGTTGAAATTATTGATGTATTCCAGGTCCATAGTGACAACCCTTTCTTCAAGCAAGCTGTTCTTCAAATAAAGTAACCTGCTTGGCCTACCCCTTCTGTTTCTGTGGGAATACCCACAAACTTTTGGTAGAAACTGGAGCCAATCACACCATGATCAACCAGGCGCTTGCTGACTCTCAGCAACTAGACCAAGTGCCCAGTCAATTCAAGGCAGTAGGGGTAGCTGACTCTCGCAGAATGGAAATTATCCATGAGACATTACCTTTCTCTGTGAGAATGGGGAACATCCAAGTTAAGCTTTCTGAGCCAATCATGGCAGGACTCAGCCACAACGTCATTGCTGGTCTTGACTGGCTTTGGCACAACTGTCCCTACATCAATTGGGATACGTCTTTAATCACCCTCAACAGAAATGGGGTGGAGTTACAGATCTATCCTATCAAAATGAGCAATTTACTCCATGATACCATATTTTTTCAGAATCACAGAAACGGGTACATATGATTTCAAGGGGGAGAAACTAGACTTTAATCAATGTTCAGTTGAAGTTATCCACACCAAACCACTTGCAGCCTCTTCCTTGACCACTCCATTTCCACCAGCACTTGTCACACTCCTCAAGGAATATAAGGACTTTTTCAGTGAAACACTGGACCAACTGCCTCCTCCCCAAGAGATACAACATGCTGTACAACTACAAGGGTCACTGCCCAAAGCATGTCACCTATATTGTCTGACACCAAAGGAAAACAAGACCTTACGCTAGCACCTTGTGGGCACACTCAATAAGTGCTTTATCTGCCTCTCCCTCTTGCCATACGGGGCTGTAGTCTTCTTTGTATCCAAGAAGAATGTTTCCCTTTGATTGGTGACCAACTACTGCTCTCTAAAAGAGGTGACTGTCAAGAACAAATACCCCCTGCTGCTTATTGACAACCTGTTTGACACACTTGCGGTGCAAAGGTCTTCAGTAAGATTGATCTCACCGCAGGGTACAACCAGGTCTGCATTGCACCAGGGGATGAGACAAAAACTGCCTTCCACACATGCTATGGGTTGGTCATTTATTGTGTCATGAACTTTTGAATGACCAACGCTCCTTCCATCTTTTCCATGTTAATGAACAAAGCATTTGAGGAATTGATTGGGATGTGTATTGTTGTGTACCTTGATGACATTATTGTCTTCAGTCAAGATCAAACCACGCACCTCCAACTCCTCTGTGCTGTCCTTGACACCCTTTGGAAAAACTAGTTGAAGGCTAAGCCCTCCAAAAGCAAATTACTCAAGTTAGAGCTCTTGTTTCTTGAGCGCACCATCTCCACCCAGGGGATAAAGTCCAACCCTGCCAAAATTAAGGCAATCACCAGAATGCCACCCCCACTAACATGGGCCAGGTGCATAAATTCTTGGGCATGGTTGCCTACATGCACAAGTTTATCCCCAATTGCAGGGAACTAATTGCACCCCTCACTGAGCTCCTGAACACTAAACAGTGCTTCCATTGAATCCCTGTCAGAGATCAAGCTTTTGAGATGCTGAAGCAAAGGCTTACAACTATGCCTGTATTGCAATTCCCCAATTAGAACTGCCAGTACAAACTTGAGACTGATGCCTCTGAAAGAGCCAAGGGGGTGTGCTACGGGTGAAAACTGAAAAGATGTTTTCCTCTCTGTGGTATACAAATCCAGGAAGCTCACCAACTCAGAGAAGCGCTACCCCATACATGACAAAGAGTTAGCGGCAATTGTGCACTGCATCAAGAAATGGTGTTGTTACCTGGAAGGGGCCACCTTTCCATCCCGCATCCTGAAAGACCACAAGTTGCTCTAGTACTTCAATAAACAGTCCTGCTTGACCTGACATTAGGCAGGCTGGGTCAAACCTGTCTCTTTACCAATTGCGCATCAAATACAAACCTGGGAAGAAGCTTGTCACAGCTGACGCCTTCTCCAAACTGTATGTAGCGTCCATCACAGGAGACAATGGCTTAGATCCAGACTGACCAATGCTCTACCTACTCCTGAAGAACCTGATACAAAGGCCTCAATTCTGTGACTATTTCCAAGCTAAAGGACAACAAAAGCCAGTTTACCACTGATGCTGGTAACATCTGTTACCAGGTATAGACAGGTAAGAAGATGCCTTATATCCCCATCACACAGTGAGGGGATACCATACTACACTACCACTGCACCTTGGGTCACATCAGAGGATGTAACCTCTTCAAAATCATGAAACATAAGGTTTGGTGGCAGTGTATGCGCCTAGACATCTTGAATCTCCTCAAAACATGTGTGTTGTACAAAAAGAACACGGCTAAACTTGCACCTCCCAAGTATGTTCTGCCCATCAAAGCCATGGAACATTTTGAACAGTTGGCCCTCAACATTGCTTTACCTATTCCCAAAGACAGGATAGACTAGAATTACATCATTACAGCCATCAATTATTTCACCAGTTGGGCATTAGTGTGGGCAACCACTAACCATACCGCTACCACCATCACCTGCTTCATTGGCAAAGAAATTGTGGCCCGCTTTGGGCAACCCAAACACCTCATTACAGATGATGGCCTGAGCTTGTTGGGCATGTCATGAAGGCGTACTGCGCTCAGAATACCCTTCAACAAATAGTCACAACTCTATACCATCTGCAAGTCAATGGACACATGGGGCAATTGAATGGTTCCCTGGTCCAGCTGATTGCCAAACTCTCACTGGAACATCCTATACCTTATGGACTGAATACTTGCCCACTGCCCTACTCATCTTTTGAGAGAAAGTCAACAGAGGCACTGAGTTCAGCCTCAGCACCCTGGTCTTTGGGACACTTGATAGCTTGGTGGGGGTGGAACAAGGGAAATTACAATCAACGGTTCCCAGGAAACCCCCTTGTTGATTACTCCTTCCCTGAGCCAATGGCGCGCAAAAGCCCATGATATTAAACACAAGCAAATTAAGAGGGAGGCAAAACACCTTGAGGCCAGGTACACTGCAGGTGACCCTGTCTATGGCCTCAACCCCAATTTGGCCAAACTAGAGCCCAACTACCTAGGGCCCTTCAAGATAGCCACAGTCTATGACAACCACACCTATCAACTTGTAGATGCCCAAGGAAACACCAAGAAGCTTCACCACAATTGCTTGCAACTCCTACTGCGCCATCCCCACACAAAGGTTGTTTGTGTGGATCTTCCCAGATCTTCTGCAAACTCTGATCCTAGTGTCTGACACAAGCAGGAAGCAAGGAGGGGTGTTGCAACCAAGTTTCCCTCCTTGCCCACCAATGTATCTTACAATACACAGAGGGCGCTCAATGAGCTGCCCCTTGATGCATCTAACAGCATGGATCAATCTGATGGCAATATCAAACTGCAGGCACTTCCACCTAATTAGGAGCGTTGCCAATTTGACCTGCTGATCCCGCACAAGTTATTCCTTGGCTTCTAACCTTACATGAAACATGCCACTATGCACCCTGTTGTGGCTTTCCCCATATAGTATATTAATCACAATATTATACAATAAACAATACCTTATTCTATTCATTCCTGTTCTTTCTATTGGACTGTTGCCTTCCCCAATCAAATACTGAACTCTGATTGGTTCAGTTACAACACAATATCTTGGGCTGATTGCCCCTAGTATGCTGAGCTGCCCCATAGCTTCCCTGTAAAAATTATCTCAAACTGGGCAGCCTGCTGTGCTGCCCTAATTCTACTTCAGTCTTTTTCTAAGTGATAATGCAAAGCTTGGAAGTAACACAGGCAGATGGGCTGCCTATATAGTAAGTCTGTTATGGATAAAGACTGACATTATTTATCTTGTCATTTCCTTGAACTTTGCATTGAGTATACTCATTTCCTCTTATTCTCTTCTATCCTCAATTATATTAGAAGCTAGGGCAAAGAATGGTGATGTTGTAATACAGCACAGTTTCTTACCTGCAAGTAAAGATGGAGACCCAAAGCACTACCAGATGCATAGAAGAGTGTGCCGATGTTTTCTGGGTGGTGGGTCCAGTCAGGCTTCCTCATCTGCAGCTGCCCTCAGGGCTGTTGTCCGTGCCAAAGTCCCAGGCTCTTTTCGTACTCCCATAATGTTAGAACACTTGAGATCTCCCCTGGCGGATTTATAGTACCTTGCCCCCAGTTTTCTGAAAAATTCATTGGGTTCTTTAGTTTAAGATTTTTAAAGGCGTATTTTTGGCTTCAGGGGTAACTTGTAGAATTTGATCCTTTCTACTCTGACCGAGGAACTCGTCCACTGGTACCGGGTTAGTGATACTCGTTTTAACGTCTTTTATGACCAGCTTGGGTTTCGTTTGCTGGACTTGTTTTTGAAACAGGAGATTCTTTCCCACTGAAGACTCTAGTTTTTTATCCAGAAAAATGCAGGTTCGCTCCATCGATTTTAAAAATTATCGATCGCTTTGAATCACCAAGCACCCAATTTAATCAATTCAGATTGATTTAAATCAAACAAAGATCAAGGGTTGCCTTTAAACCATGTACATCAGCAATGGCAAAGTATTGCTGAATGGGTGTCTCAGTTTAAGGAGGACAGGGTCATATCAAGCGACTTTGTTTCAATTGAGGTTTTCAATTTGGAAACTAAAACGACCTAAAACTTGATCTAACACATGGTTTCAGTTATGTCTTGAACACCACTTTTCTTTCATTGCGCTGAGAAACTACTGTATCCGGCAGGTCCCGAGCTAAACTCTCAATAGAGTGCAATTTGGGTGGAATTGTGGCTTAAGACATCGATAAAACAGCGAACCATTTTTGGAGCCATGAACATTTAACTTATGTGACATGGAACAGATTTGGATTTTAGAGAAGTTGATTGAATCAGTTCGTATTTCTAAACTGGGGAATCTATATTGCGTCGTTTTTGTTGGAAATGCATATTAGAGACACGGAGGATTTGAACACAAGGTATCTTTAAAAAACCCCGAGTTGATATAAAAGTCCAGCAGCTGAAGCATAAAATTCAAAATGAATTCCAAATTGCTTTACGCCTTCTTTTCCATAGCTCAAGCAGCAATCTCAACCAATTTCTTTTCCGAGGGAGCCAAGTTCAATGTCACCCTCACCTGCGAGACGATGGATTCCAAGTGCGAAGGAATCAGACACACATTCGAGTTGGTCACTGGCTTTATTGAAAATGCTCTCCTCCTGGAAGGACAAATCAACGTCAACGCCATGTACCTCTGGACAATAGACGGCACGCAGTGGGAGTCTAACAGCACTGCAGGGTTTGGGAGTTCATCTGATTACCTCGACAACCACGAGAGGGCGCGGTACAACTACGCAAGCGCTATACTGAAGCAGCGGGGCGTGTTTAAAAGAAATCCACGTTTGGATGACATCAAAATGTACATCAATCCTGCCACCAACTTCTACTTCCCAACCATGTTTGGAGAACAACAAACATCCCATCAAACCGGTGCCATTGACGTGATTGCGCACGAACTTATCCACGGCATGGGCTTCGCTTCATTCATTGACAAGGACGCAGGCAGCTCTATCTTTTTGCCTGCCATTGGAGTCAAGAAATCCAGGAAGGATGATTATGTCGAGATGGACTTCAGTGTGGGTGTCTTTGATAAATTCATGTATACCGAAGAGGAAGAGTCAATAGCCCAGTTGATAAAGAAAATGAATCAAGATAATCAAGTGCCACGCAAGTATGCTGATAAGTCGATAACCTTGGCTCCACGGCATTTAAAAACGATGAAAACAATTGAAGCTTACGCAACAAAGCCATTGGGGCTCTACTTTAAGCTCGGAACAGAGAAGGTGTATCTCGATACACGCTCTACTACTTCTGGTCTCGAGGCCTCCCTTTCCCATCTCGATTCTATTTATACGTCAACTGATGACATGCTCATGACCAGGTCCTCTTTGTTGGGCCACGGCGTGCACGAGCGAGCTAGCAATCCGAGCTGGCCAACGTCGCCATTTGGAAGCCGCACCCTTGGGATCCTGGAAGCCATTGGCTACAAGCTAAACCATCAACCTTCATTTGAGAAGTCGCTCGGTGGCTTCTTGGCTAATAGGCATTGAGAAGCTACTCCCATCCCAGCAAAGACACCTGCCAATCCCAATATGTTTATAAAAGATCCCAAAATCCCTTTGTTCCAAAACCATTGCACCCCATATCAATCAGATAACATCACAGTTCCACAGGTCAACCCACCAAAATCCAATAAAAAACATTAAATTCCACAATTGATTTTAAAACTTAAATTTACTGCCAATTTTTGGGGCAGGAAGATATTCTGTCAATTATTTTTCCATCAACTGATCCTCAGTCAAATCTGATAAACTATAATGTTCTTCATATATTTTTTACTTTGCAACAATAAAAAAATCAAAAATAGAAAATAAAAAAGTCTTTTCTATAAATATTATTCTTTGAAACTTTTAATGTTCTTATTGTCAAGTATATACTTCTGGGAAGTATAATAAACAAGATAAAGGGGAAAATTAAGTAGAGAATGATACTTTATTGGATATGAGTTTGGAGTATTATATAGTATCATGAGAAGCCACATACTGTCCATGTACATCATGGCAGTCATGAGGCTTATCCAAGTAGTGTTCTGCTTAGGACTTGAAATGGCTTCCCAGTAATAGATGGGCAATTGGTAAAAGTGCCACCAACTTAATGATTAGTTGGGGAATCACTCAGGAATTACTTTCCTGAGAGAGAGTAGTCAAAGAAGTTGCAATATCTCTCCCTGGGTGCTGTAAGATGGAACCTTAGGGATTTTCTTGAGAGTGTTGGGGATTTAGGCTTAGTATTGATCCAGTTTTGCATTGGGGACAGGTAGTTAAGAGTTATTTTGTGCTGTTCTTGCTTTTCACAGGCAGAGTTGGTCATAGTGCATATGTTTGGGCTCTGTACAAGTGCCTATTCCTTTGATGAGGTAGGTGTTGTTTGGTTTGACTTCTATGAAAATTCCTGGTCCTTGTAACCCTAGTCCCCCATAAGTGTATGCTATGATTAATGACCCAGATCTTGTCCCCAACTTGGAAGTGCTCCTGCTGTAATGTGATTGCTTCTCTCTCAACAATTTCCCTTTCCTTGTGTTCCTAGTCTCTTTTGGTGTGCTGTATGTCAGGATCATTATTGATTTGATACTTTCTTAGGTAGAGGTAATTGTGGTCCTGACTTGGTACTGATAAGGAGCGCCTTTTGGGGAAGCTTCTTATATGGAATTAAGAAAGAAGAGAAGTATATTTTATTGAATAATACTTTAGACTTATATAGACTTGACTGTGGTGGGGATTTAGTTGGATCAAACCTAGGGATTGGTCATGTGCAAGATGGGTTCAAGCCACTGGATACTTGGACAGTCAGGTGATATTGCTTGGTTACCATTCTTGGTATATCAAATGGTATATTGGAAGGGGACCAAATTGGACAATGGCTGGATGTTAAGTAGGTTGGCAGTAGCCATAATGCTTGTACATCCAGACCCTTGACACCCCCCTTAAGGGGTTACTCTGGTGCATCATGTCAGGGATTTTTCCCTGCCTACTTCAATTATATGGGCAATGCCTTACAATATTTCAAAGAAAACAGAACCAGCAATCAGAGTCTAGACACTGCTTTTACCCTAGACATTATCCCAGACGGGGATCAAACCCAAAACCCTACAGACAAGTCAACTATTAGTATATACTATCATTATGATGTTATATTACCTATTTATATTGATTCTCTTCATTTGAAGTTGATTTTCAACTTTGATTTCTCTCCAGAAATCTTAAAGAATCATTTAAAAGACGTCACTATACGCTCAAAGCCTGATTGGCTGTCTTGGTTCACTCTGCCACTCCCAATTCTAAGGCCTCTTCACAAGGACATGGCTCCAAACTCTAATTTCTGACTTATTAAGCCCTTAACCCGTTTAATTGTTTCTTCTCTTGTTTCTTACTCCTGGCTCATATATTGCAACTATAAGGCTGTACAAACCATTCAGTTCCAAATTAAGTCAGATATGCAACAGATATTATTTTTAAACATTATCCTCATGAAAATCACTATCAAATCACCTCCTACCAGAAGATCCTCTTAAATAACCCAGCCTCACTCTTTTGGTATTTAAGAAATTTATTTATATCATTTTCACTTGTTCTAACAATAAAGACTTTATCCTACACCTGCTACTCATTCATCTTCTGATAACATATTTTTTGAAGCCATGAGATGAATTATATTCCTTTTCTGGTTTCTAGCTTCCTTCTTGTCAGTGGTATCAACCTTGGAAAACCCAACACCTACAACTGACTGGTACAACTCTTCTCTAGATGACGCCCATCAAAAGGAATCCCTTGCCCATAGATGGTTCAAATAACCCTCCAGCCACTGGGGACGTAAATTCCAATATGGTTGTTCATTTACTCTGCCTCCTACCAAACCTGCTCTGGTTAGACCTTATACCTCCTTCTACCTCTTGACGTACGTGGTGGGTTACTACCTACTTGGTTGGTTCAGTTCTATGTTTGGAAGATTTGCTTACCTGGGACACCTAGGACACCTCACAATGGTCACAGTTCCTATTGGCTTGGTAATAGCAGGATCTAACTTAGGGGCCTTGGCCCACCTACTAAAGAACTTTTTCCCTGCCAAGTGGGTCCCTGACACATCAGGAGGGGGCTTTGTTTTCACAACTGCTGCTGATGATCCTGAAGCTGTTTACTAGTTGGAACCAGTCTGGTCAAGTGTTCTCCTTTACTGAGGCGGAGACAGGTTCTGTGGTATTTCTTGATAATTGGTTTTCTGGCACCTTGGAATTTTACTAGATAGGTGTTGTGATCTGGTCTATACTTGATGACTCTTCCTGGTCCTTGGTGTACTGAGTCTAGTTTCTTTCTGTTACCAGCTAGAATCCAGACAGGGGAGTCAATAGAAAGTGGTTCCTCTGTAGAAGTTACCTTTTGTGTTTTGAGCCTCTTTATTTTGCTATTTTAGCTTTGAGGCAGATGTGTTGTAGATTTGGCGCTTGTTCTACTGTGGGGGGTTTCCCCAGGGGGATCTTTATGTATGGCTGTTTGTTGCGGGTGATTATTTCCAGTTTGTACCCATAGGTTAGCTCAAACAGTGAATAGCATGTCCCTTGGTTGGTGCAGGCTCAGGATATTAGTAATGCATGCTTCACGTATAGTGGCCATGTGTCTTTGGCTTTACCATCCATTATTTTCTCTAGGGTCCTGATAGGGCTGACGTTGAGGCGTTCCACTCTGCTGTTGGCTTGTATGGAGAGGTTGTGGAGTGTTTAATGTTTTTGGATTTTAAGTTGTCATTTACTATGTGACCTGATAGATCTGTGGCTCCATCAGTTATGTTGTAGTATGGAGTGCTGTAGTTGGCTATGATTGCTTTGTTAATGAAACAGTTGATGGTTTCTGCTTTATGGTCCTTTGTTGTCCAGCAGATGGGCCAGTGTGTGGCAAAGTTGATAGTTACAATTAAGAAACATTGATTTGTTTTTGCTTCTGGGAAAGAGCCCACTATGTCCAGTCCCTAAACCTTGAAAGGTTCAGGGTCTGGTACAAGGTTGACCGTTGGCTGAGGAGCCTTTGTACTGGTGTATTTCTTGCACACTGTGCACTTTTTTTAGAACATTGATTATATCATGTTTAAGATTGAGCCACCATACTATCTCTTTTAATGTGAGGTATAGGTTGTTAGCCTTTGTATGTCCTAGTAGGTGGTGATGTCTTAGTATGGTGTCAACTCTTTGTGCAAGTGGGATGTAGGGGACATGTTTGTCATTAATAATTCAGTATACAGTGCCATTTGATACATGGAAATACTTTTTGTTTGTTACTAATGTATTGTGGGCCAGTTGATGTATTGAGGGGTCTTTCCTTTTGTCTTGTACTCAGTGTTGTATAGGTTGGGCCAGTCAGGGTCCAGGTGGCCAGGATAATCCTCTTTAGGCTGACATAGTCTAGAGAGAGCATCAGGTGTGACCAGCTCTGCCCCCTTTTTGTATTGGATGTCCAAATTAAGCTATTCCAGCAAGGACATCCATTTGGCTAGTTGCTGTACAAGTGTGTTCTGAGTTTTGAAATAGATTAAGGATTTATGGTCAGTTAGTACTCAGACGTTTAAATGTCCTTCCAGATAACATCTCCATTTCTTGCATGCGTGGTATATTGCTAGCAATTCCTTATTGTGTATTGGGTATCTCTGCTCAGTATTAGTTAGTTTTCTGCTTTTGTAACATACTGGCAGGAAGTCTTGCTGCCCAGGCTGGCAGATGCGCAGGACTGCGCCAATGGCGGTGTTGCTGGCATCTGACTTGAGCTCGTATCACTTGTTATTATTAGGGTATTGCAAGATTGGTGCTTTGATCAAAGCTTGTTTTAATAATCGGAAATTCTTATCACTTTTGGAGTCCAGATTAATTTCTTTTTGGCATTACCCTTGGTTAAGTTATTGATTGGTGCGGTTAGTTTTCTGTAGTCTTTTATGTATTTTCTTAGGTAAGCTACCATACCAAGAAAGCATCTAACTTGTTTAACAGAGGTGGGGTGTTGCATGTTCTTTATGGCTTTAATTTTGTCTGGATCTGTTTTGATGCCACTGTCAGAGACAATGTGGCCCAAGAACAGGAGTTCCTTTTCTATAAATTGGCACTTACTAGGCTTAGTGTATAGTTTGTGCTTTGCGAGTCAATTGAGTGTCTTGCGGACATGCATGAGGTGTTCCTCTTTGGTTTTTGAGAATATGATGATATTGTCAAAGTAGCATAATGTATTTAAGAGACCTTTTAGTTCTTAGTTCATCATGGTGACAAACGTCGTGGGAGCGTTGGCCATCCCAAAGTTCATTACTCTACATTTGAAGGATCCAAATTGCGTACAGAACGCAGTTTTTGGTATGTCCTTTTCCTTTACTTCAACTTGGTTGTACCTTGAGGTGAGGTCAATTTTGGAGAAAATTGGCACCTGATAGTCCTGCAAACAGATCCTCTATAAGTGGAAGAGGGTATTTATTCTTTACTATGCTTGCATTGAGAGCTCTATAGTCATTTACTAGACATAGAGTGCCTTCCTTTTTCTTTACAAAGAATACTGCTGCCCCCCATGGGGATTCAGACAGGCAGATGAAGCCTTTTGCTAGATTGTTCTCAATGTGTGTTTTGAGGGTTTGGGTCTCCATGGGAGAGAGTCTGTAGAGGGGTACAGGTTTGGGAATGATTTTGCATAAGATGATGCCATATTTGACCTCCCGTTTGGGGGTAGCTTGGTGAGTTCTTCTTTGAATACATGAGTGTATTCATTTGGGAGTGCTGCAAGTTCTGGGCATTGGATTGTTAGTGTTTGTATGTTATTGAACTCAGTGTACCTCATTATGTGGAGGTACTGTCTTTGGTTAGACCTTCTGAGTTGTCTTGGTTTATGACTTGAACAAATACTGTGTCTCTTATAATGAGATTGTTGGGTTCTTTAAGGACATTAAAATTGACTCTGTTGAGTTTGATGGTCATGGTCTTTGTTTTCCAAAATACGCTGGGGTTCACTTGGGTGAACCAGTCAATGCCTGCTACAATGCTGTAGTTTATGTTGTTCATGACAAGCCATTTGATGGACGTTTGTATGCCTTGGAGGTCAATTATGAAGGTAGTTGTTTTGCCTTCAAGTAGAACCTTTGATTTATCTGCCATTCTGGCGTACTTGAAGTTGGATTTGACAACTGGTATTTTGTACTTGGTTACAAAGGGTTTGCTAACCATAGTGTGTTGTGCACCAGAGTCAAATAAAGTTTTATGTGTATGTGATTTGTAAGTGCATGGGTAGACAAGAAGTTGTGAGCAATCTTTAATTTTTAAGTTCATAAAAATGGAGGACTGCGGGACACAAGGAATGCAAGTAGCAAAGTTTGTGCCTTGGTACAATTTCTTGTCAAGTTGGGGGGAGAAAGGGGCACTTAAGCCTGTTCCCCCTCCTCTTTTCCCTGCTCCTCTGTTTCAAGACCTTTGAGGTCAGAGAATGTGGGGTCAGATTCATAGCAAGTTGCTACTTCAGCGTTGTTAACTTTGGCGGTGTCCTTTTTCTTGGGACAGGAGTGGTTTACGCTTTGGCTGTGATTGCCATTATTGTGATTGGTTTTGTCGTTGTTATGGTTGGTATTTTGGCGTTTATTGCCATTGTATTTTTCTCTGCCATTGTTGTTTGAGGAGCAATTGCTGTTGCGTGCAGCATATTCCATGTTTGCGCATTTTTCAGAGTGCTTGGCTTCAGCAATGAGCGCAGGCATGGAGGTATTAGCCTCTGGATGGATGAGGGCTGCAACATAGGGTTTCATTCTGTTGATTAATTAAGCTCTGGTGTTTAAATTATCAGCTTGTGCTAGATTTTGGATTTTGCGGTGTATTTTCTCAAATTCATTGGTGTAAGCCATGATAGTGGTCTTCTGAGAAAGATTGCTGATCTGTATTGCAATGTCTTGGAGGGATTCAGTGATGCAGAAATTGTGCGTGATGTCTGCTTTGAACTACTCCCAGTTGTCAAGCTGGTTGTCAGTTTGTGAGCCAACCCAGGTGGCAAACCAGTTAGCTGCAGCCTTGTACAGGCGCTTGCTGGTTTCCTACACACATTTCTTGTGGGGGATGTGGCTGGCGCAGAGTTTGGCAGCTGTGTGGTCTAGCCAGTTGATAACGTTTTCTTTGTTTTTACCAAAGAACTTGTTGATACCAATGTATTTGGTGTTGGTAACTTCATCTGTGATAGGTGGTTGTGTATTTGTTTGTGGTTGAAGAGAGTGACTGTATTGAATTATCTTGGCACATGCTTTGGGCATGACCAGACCTTCAAATATGGTGCATCCACTAGGTATATCTTCATTGATGTTGTGGGCGCAGAAGTACGTTTTCTAGGTCTCCTGGGATGTGGCCTGGTTGAGTATGTGAGCAAAGGTGAGCAGGTTTTGGTCAGTCATTTTATCTTTTATGGGTGTGGTAAAAAAACTGCAGCTGCTACCAGTGATAAGGAGCGCCTTTTGGGGAAGCTTCAAATATGGAATTAAGAAAGAAGAGAAGTATATTTTATTGGATAATAATTTAGACTTATATAGACTTGACTGTGGCGGTGATTTAGTTAGATCAAACCTAGGGGTTGGTTATGTGCAAGATGGATTTGAGCCACTGGATACTTGGACATTCAGGTGATATTGCTTGGTTACCATTCTTGGTATGTCAAACAGTACTTGGAAGGGGACCAAATCAGGCAATGGCTGGATGTTAAGTAGGTTAGTGGTAACCAGAATGTTTGTACATCCAGACCCTCAACAGTACTAACAATGACAGGTTTATGTCCATAGATAAGTTTGTAGGGGCTTTTGCCTGTATTTCAATTATTTTGTATTCTTCAAACCATAAGCACTGTTGGTAACATATCAACCCAGGCTTTTGGATTGTTGGAAGATAACTTGCTGAGGGCTTCTACTAGGGAGGCATTTAGTCTTTCTACTCTATCATTTGCTTGTGGGTGATAGGGGCTGGAAATGGTGTGATATATTCCATTTTTATCAAGGTATATATTGGTGTCAATAGCGTTGAGTTCAGTTTCTCTGTCCATGATAAGGAGTTCAGGTTTCCCCAAACTTAGCTATAATTTCTTTGCCAATAAATCTTTTTATGTCATTTCCTTTATGTTCTTTTGTGGCTTGTGCTACAGGCCAACTAGTTTCCTAGTTGATAGCTGTGATAGTGTTCTTTTTGCCTTTGTTATTGCTAGACATTGATTCCACAATATCCAGTGACCACACTTTGAAAGGCTGTGTTATTGACACTGGTATTACTGACTTGGGAGGTGACTTGGAGAAGGCGTAATTTTAACAGATTTTGCATTGTTTCAGTACTTCCTTGATATTGTCCAGCATGTTGGGCCACCATTAGCGTGTATTGAGAAATTCATGCAAGTTCCTGCTACAGGTGTGTCCCAGATCTCTGTGATATTGCAGAACTGTGTTAATCTTTTGTGTTGACGGGATGTAAGGTACAGTGTCATCATTTGGAAGCATTTGATGCAGAGCACTATATACGTTTTTGAACAGATGTTTGTTCTTAAGGACCTTCTCTTGGATGTCCATTGGTGTGCTAGGTGGGAACCCTTCCCGGAGATTCCCCATGATCAACATGGGTGAATTGGGGTCCCCATCAGCGCATAGGATAGGTTTATTGTATAGCCTTGATAGGGCATCTGTGGTAAGCATTTATTTACCTGCCTTGTATTAGATTGTCATGGGGTACCTTTGTATGAGATTCATCCATTTGGCTTTTCTCCTTGATAAGTGTTGTTGTGTTTTGAAGAATATCATCAACTTGTGGTTGGTGAGTACTTTGAATGTTTGGGCTCCTTCCAGATAGCATTTCCACTTCATGAGGCAGTGTATTATGGCTACCAACTCCTTGTTGTGTATGGGATATCTTTGTTTGCCGTCAGACAGCTTTCTTTATTCATATGCTACAGGGAGGAAGTCTTTTTCTGCAGTTTTAATTTAGAGTACTCTTCTTATTGCGTGATTGAAGGAGTCAGTTTCTAATTTTACACTCTTTCATGGTTTGGATATTGTAAGATATGAGCAGTGACTATTTGTTCTTTTTAATTTTCAAAAGAGTTGATCTCTAAACAGTGTCTATACAAATTTTATTGTCTTGCTATTGATTGGGAAAAGGGGGCAGTCAAGGCGCCCTAGTCAGAGATAAACTTCCTAACATAGGCTATCATGCCTAAGAATTTACAAAGCTAGATCTTATTTTGCAGTGCTGGCGCATCAGTTATGGCTCTTGTTTTCTCTGAGTCAGGCTTAACCCTGTTATTACTGATAATATGTCCTAAAAGGGGGTGTTCTGTTGAAAAGAAGTCACATTTGAAGGGTTTGGCTATGATTTGATTATCTTGAAGGGTATGGAGGACTAGCTGGACATCTTTTCAATGTTGTTCCTAAGTAGGACTGTATATGATTATGTTGTCAAGGTAGACAATAGCCCTTTTTACAATATGATCTTTAAATACTTCATTCATAAAGGTCACAAATGTACTTGGGGTGTTAGTCATGCTGAAGTTGAGGACAACACATTCAAACAAACCATAAATTTGAAACACTTTTTTGGAGATATCTTCTGGTTTAACACAGATTTTTTGATATCCTGCTGTCAAATCAATTTTTCTGAAGAACTGGGCCCCCCAGGGCATCAAAAAGATTGTCAATCAGGGACAGGATATACCTGTTCTTAATTATGACCTCATTGAGCACCCTATAATCAGTGACTAGGCGCAATTCTTCATCTTTTTTCATTACAAAAAAGAAAGCCATGTCAAATGAAGATTTGGATGGTTGTATGAGTCTTTTTTCAAGGGCTTTGTCAAGTAGCCCTTTAGTGCATCATCCTCTTGCAGTGTTAGGCAATAGACAAGGTGTGCTTTTGGCATACTTCCTTTGAGATCAATTTCATTCTGAATGCCCCAGTTGGGCAGTAGTCCAGGTAACTTTTCTTGGAAAACAGAAGGAAATTCTTGGATTAGCTGTTATTGGATTAGATCTTGCTTGAGTGAAGTCTCTAAATTTTAAAGTGGATAATATCATACATGCAGGTACTCCAATCAATCTTGCTGGGGTTCTTTTCTTGTTCTGTTTTTGTTATATTTACATACACATGGTCTCTCATGAGTGTCAAGCTAGGTTGGATACATGTGATGGTGCACCTTTCTGTGTTGTTTGATGAGGGTAGCACTATCTCAGTTAATGTGAGGTTGAGTCTTTCTCATCTAATCCAGACCAAGTACCACACTGTATTTGGGGATCAGGATAATTGGGCCACCAAGGGTAGTCTGTATGTCCCCAATTTAGGCCCGTAAAGGTTTTGCTTCTCTGGTGACAGGGTGCTCCTGTTGTCTGCCATGAAAATTCTCTTGACATTACTTTGGACTGAGGGTAGTTTCATGAGGTTGAAAATCTTTTTTCAATGAGGGATTGGTCTGCTTGAGTGTCAAATAGTGCTGTGCCTGATATCTTCAAAAGCATAAAGGATAAGTGAGGAGTTTATTTCCTGTTTGAACAGAAAACAGTATAGGATTGATGGAGGGTACTAGGATCATAGTAATTGAGTCTACATCTTGATCCCTGTACAAGTCTTGAAAGGTGAAGGGCGGGCAGCTTGCCTAAGTACTCCCCTAAGCTTTCCCTCTTCAGTTGCATTTTTAGTACTCATCTGGTTAAACTGAGCTGTATGGTTTTTGCCTCAAAAGTGAGGGTTATTAGCTCAGCTGTTTTTTTTGTTGGATTGAGGGTTCTTCTTTTCTGTGAGACCCTATTTCTGCTTGTTGGTCACATGCAGGTTATCAGATTTCTATGTAACTTGTTTCTATTTCAAAATATGTCTTGGAGGTTCTTGCAACAGCTCATGTCAAACTGACATGTGATGTGTGTGGGGAGGCCATTGTAGAAGTCCAGTTGTGGTCCAGCTCAGCAAAGCTGAGGGTGTTGGGAGCTCAATCATGTATGTCATCCTATGCCGCAAGTGCTCCTCAATAGTTCCTGTCATTTTAAAGGTTCTGAGTTCTGTCATTATCACAATTTCAGAGTCCTTTATGGAAATCTTTTCCAGAAAGGCGGCTTGAACATGTCCCAGTTTTAATTGTGACCAAGGTGTTGATTGAACCATTTGCTTACAAAGTGTTGCAGATCCTGAATGGATTAGATAAAGAAACATCCATTTAGGGATTAATCAATGAATACAATAGCACAATTGAGCAATTGCCCTATTGTAACATGGTTTACAAGGGTTAAATATGTTTAAAACGCCTAAAAACAAATGTTTAAAGAGTATCTGGATTGCACATTGAGTACAGACTTCACTCCCAAAGTTATTAATAGGACAACAAAATAATTACCACTTGCCTCCATTAGGCAAGGCATGTGAAACCAGCTTTTTTCTTGTGCAGCTCTTTCTGCTGTGCATTTCACTCTCCTCTTTTTGGCAAGCCCTTCTATCTGTACCTCATTTCCTCTGGTGGAAATTCCCCTGGCTTCTTCTATATTACTACATAACTATCTTAATAAATACCAGTTTTGTCTTTATATCTTTTATTATTCTGTCTGCACTAAGACTTTCACTATACCAGCCAAAGGTATAGTATTAAGAGGGAGGATTACTGACTAACTATTTTTAGAATCTAGTAGCCTGTCAGGAATGTTCCTTCATTAATTCCTGACCACAATTTATTACTAAGTGTAGAAGAAGGGATTCTTCCTGTGGATATTACTAGATTTCCTAAAACTATTGGGTTAGTCAGTAGTATATGTTCACTTTTACCTGATTGTGATAGCTCCAATATGGTCCCAGATTCAGGAATTTCAACAACAGGGTTTGAACCTGGGTCTTCTTCTGTCCGTGTCAACAGTCAATTGCTTCAAGAAAATGTTAGTATAATAGGCCAAGACAAATCATTACCTTTGAAAAGCAATCCCAGCTAATCAGATGCTGTGACAATCCTTTCTATGGATTTTTTTAAGCATTCTGGTAACGTTGATATCAGGTTTGACTTTGATTCTGCTATATCTTGCCCATTGGCCACCGGTTCTGCTGCTAGTTCCTGGCCTCCTTCCCCAGTTTTAACTGGGGAATAGCTAGGCATCTCCTGTTTTTGCCTGGTACTTTGGTGTTATTCAATTCAAAATTATTATTTTTAACAACACTGAGGTCATTACAATGGCTTCAGTAAGTCAAATAATTCTAGTTTTAATTCCAACACTCCAGGATCTCCTAATTTCTCCAACCACATCCCCATGAGGATGATCTCCTTTATGTTACCTCCAGTTTATCTTTTTTTGCTACCATGCTATATAAGCTGGTAGTCTATTATCTTTATACTTGTTCAATCAATAAAGTCTACATTCACCCACTGTGAATCATTTGCTTATTCTTTTAACTTGACTTAAGTCTTAACATCCAAAACCATGAGATTACCCAAGACTCCTCCTATGGAGTCTCTTGGGTATAAATGATTGTTTTGGATAGTTTGCTGCCGACTGTGTTGGCAAGCATTTTGATGGGTTCACATGCAGATTCAGGCACCTCTCCTGAAGCACAATTCCTAGACAGCTCTTGGTGCCAGGGTATACCTGGAGTATGGTATACTACTACATCTTTATCACATAACCCACCTCTCAGAGAAGAGACCAAGAACTATCAATCCGCATCCCAGATCCCCGAACCCCAAGTCTTCCGTCCTTTGGCTTCTGCCTTCCTCCTGTGTTACTTGATGTCATGGCCCAGGCAACTCTACTCAGATAGGCATGGCAGAGAAGAGCAGTCTAGAGCTATGGCGTTCATCCTAAGTCAAACAGGTTGGTTGAGACAGTCCTTTATTTAATACTCACGGGAAGATAGCTGGAATGGGAAGGGAAAGGGGAAAAGAAAGGGAAGAAGATGTAAATATAGGAAGGACTAACTAGGATGAACTAGGATGTATTGGTCGATGCTGGCATCTTTTCTTCATTTCATGGCGCTCATTTTATAACTTTTCCAATGAAAGCTTTAGAAAGGGATTTAGATTTGCATCTAAACTGGGATCACTTTTGCTATCACTCTTGAACTCAATTTATTGCATAAACTGGTGAATTGGTAGGCTTTGATCACATAAAAAAGTTGTCAGACAGATCTAAGGCTTTTAAACGCGGGTTTCATCATTAATTTACGCTCAGTAATTGCTGAGATATGCTTGCATGAATGACGTTGTTCATGCAGCTAATCTTCTCATGCAGATTGGTGGACTTGGACCATTTAGGCTAATTGCGATTTCTGGTTCCTAGGCTCTGGTCTAGACTTGGGTATGGGACTCATAAGCTATACTCATAATTGAAGCTTGTTATTTGACCTCTGAAATTATGCATGATATCAATAAGGGCAATGCATTAAATTCTTTGACAAGCTCTTTAGCATGTGAACAGGATTCTTATGCTCAATTTATTCAATAAGTAAAGTGGCTTAAATTGTCTGCAGCTTTCTAATGAATGGTTAAACGTCTTTATTCATTCAGTATTTGCGGAGTTAACATTGATTCACTGTCATTGTCACATCACATCTGAATTTGATACTTGTCAGGGCAGGCCCTGACACTTGGGGGCATACTTCTTCTTGGGACGTTTCAACCCGCTGCTAGGCAGATATCAAGTGTTCAGAGAATTATTCCATCTAGGAATGGTGTCCTTGCCTGTAGGATTCTTGGTAACTGGATTAAATCCCTCTGCCATCATTCATCACCTAGTAATATTAATTCCTAGTGGGTGGGTGCCTGACACAGCCATTGTCATATCTTTAGACACAAAGTGTGAGGCAGCCCAAGTAACATGTAAGGTAATTTCACTTTCTCAGAGTTTTCTGGGGTATCCTACTTATCAGGGATCCATCATGAAGTGGGTTCCTGAGAACTTGCAGGCAGACAGCCTTCAGGCCCAGAAGAAAGGGCCCACCAAAGGATGGGAGCTAACTTTACAATGTAGAATAGTGATTTTACAAGGATGGCTCAGGGTCCGCTAGCAGGCACTATATAATCAATGAGGCCAGTAAGGGTGATGTACATAACTTCAAATATCTGGGTAGAGGTGGACTCACTAGTGGTAACAGATTCTTGAGGGCAGTTGGGCTGCAGGGTCAAGGGTGGGGTCATTGGTACCAAATATGCAGGCAGTTAGTTATACTTATTGCAAAATAGCAGGGATGGTACTGTAATCCAAGTTCCTTAATAACCAATAAGCTCTCTTTCTCTGGTACAGGCTTCTGGGTTATAAATTAATATATCTTCTAAGGTAAATTCTGAGTAATCTGGGTTAGGAGGATTTTGAGAGAGAGGGGCTAAACTAACTAAGTTTGGCTCTCATCCCGGGGGAAGAATCCACCAGGACACCATCCAGTGCAGGACTGGTAAGGCTGCTTAAAGTGGCGTTCATAAAGAGGACACAGCAGATAGTTGGGGAAAGTAGGAGTACAGATCCATCAAAACCATGCCATCAAGTAAACACAGAATACGCTTGAGTGCAGACTCTTGACTGCCCAAATCCTCCTCTTGGGCCAGAGTAACAAGAATCTATAAGAGAGGAGGAGATGGAGGAGCCAAGCTAGGGGCCATTGAGGGGACCAGTTTGAGGGCAGAGAGCTCAATGTCATCACAGG
This sequence comes from Entomophthora muscae, assembly GCA_014839935.2. Classification (NCBI taxonomy): domain Eukaryota; kingdom Fungi; phylum Entomophthoromycota; class Entomophthoromycetes; order Entomophthorales; family Entomophthoraceae; genus Entomophthora; species Entomophthora muscae. The sequence continues at coordinate 467,950 of QTSX02000726.1, read as the reverse complement.
TCATGCTCCTTACAACATTCTCACTGGTAACAAGAATATTCTGAGCCCGTCTGTGAAGGTCCTCAAACATATTCATAAATTGACTGGGGTTGCTCCCAACGTGGTGGAAGGTATGGGAAACAAGACTCCAAAGTTCTGAATAAGTGGTCCATATCATCACCAAGGCTGAAGCCAGGGTGAAGGCCACAAACTTCAAGAAGGAGGCCAACATTTACAAACTGGGGCAACAACACTAGAAGAACCAAGTTTCTTGAGGCTACTTTTCAAAGAATCAAAGAAAAGGGAGATGCTAGCAGTAAGTGTTTCCAAAGTAAAGAAAGAAAAAGCCACAAGCTATATGCTTTGGAAACAATAGCTGGAGCTTCTTGGAGTGTATTTGTAGTATAGGGGCGGTGAATACAAGTTATACTCTCAGCAGAGCAACAAGAGGTGCTTTTTAAAGCATAGGAATAGTATTGAGGACAGAAAATACAAGCTATACACTTAATAACACAACAGGAAGGGCTCTTTGAAGTTTATAAGCAGTATAGAGGATGACAAAGAAAACAGGAGACAAATTTGAACTTGTAGTAAGTATTTATAAAGATTTTAATAATAAATTTAGAGTTCAAACTAGGTTTTCAAAAGCAGGAGAGGTAAGTGGTCTTGTATACACCAACTTTAACTCTAGAGGACTTGTAGAGTACGCCAGGAGCCAGGGGAAGGGCAAGAAGGTAATTAATATTAAAGTAAACTCTAATAAAGCCTGGAAACAAAAGAGGGCCAAAAAAAGAACCCAAAAGTCTAAATTGATATTTTTTAAAAGGTGTTAACTTTAATTGATAGAATGAGCAAGCAGGGGACCACAAGTACCCTGTCTTGCTTTAAGGAAACCATTTTGAATTAAAAGGTCAGCTGACCTCAGACAGTCATTTGATTGGATGAGATATAAATTTTGACAGTAATTTCACAAGCTTGGATGGTTTCTCATCAATTTCCAACCCAACCTCTGATTGGCTAGTGCCTAAAGGGCACTTCAGGATGCCATTAATTCCAGTTGGAATGGATTTTGTTGAAGTAACCAAAGCGCGGCCTGATTGTTTGGACTTGGCTAATTTTAAATGCAGACCAGTCCAAGCCAAAAAAATAGTCCAAATTAATCAGATATTTCTCCCCAGGAGAACAGAGTTCAAAACATCAGTATTTGCCACCTGGGAAGGGTATACCAACACAAATCTCTCATCAATTGTGTGGGCTAAATCCTCAAGGGAATTGAGGGGCTTGGCTGGCTTCTGAGCTGATTTTTTTATGCAATATAGAAAGATTATCCTATCCAAGGCTAAAGAGGGAGTGAATTTACAAGGATACACTGTAAAATGTACCAGGTTGTATAGTGCACCTGGGGGACATAATAGTTTGGGTGACTGGTCCACATTTTCTTGGGCTTGGTGGGAAGCAGGACAGACCCAGGAAGATCAAATTGAAAATGGTAAAGTGCTAAAAGGATTTAGGGTAAGACCTGTGTGAACCAAAGGTTCATATCACTTTATTATAAGAATGGTGATGAGCAACTTCCTGGTGGCCCCCATGTATAAGTATGCCCATCTACCATGGGAAATCTTTTACAAAATCCTTTGGGCCAGGTGGTATCATCTACCAGGGTTTGGAAATCCTTGGTGGCATTCAACGTGGAAAAATCTTCATTGGCTGGGTTGGGGCGGGGAATCTTGAATTCCTTCTTCAAAGCATGGGATTTGTTATCAACTGGCAGCCTTTGCTCTTGGGGCAGCTTCTGAAATTCTTCATTTGCAGTGGCTCAAGTTATGGTGAGGATATTGTCTGGGTTGATACTCTCATTGGCTGGGCTAATAAGATCCTTCAGAGGGCAGGGTCAGGATGTAGAAGAGATTGCACTGGTGGGTTTTGAAGGTTTCTCCCAAGTTGAATCACTTTCTTATTCAAGTTTAAAAAACGCAGGCAGCTGGGCCTATGGGCTGGCAGCCTGCAGGATCTCAGGGTTCAAATCCTGTAGTTGGGCTTTTCCATGCATATTGATAACAGAAATTTGTCACTTGTGACACTACTTGTGTAAACTTATTTGGGTGCTTTAAATCCAGAGATTGGCGTTTTAACAGTGTAGTCCTGAGAATGTCAAAATTCTTCTGATTGCAGACGCTGGAATACAATGTTAGGTATTTTGGTTGCGTCAGGGATTGGAGGTGGATTTAGGACTCCTAGTGTACTGAGAAAATTGTACTATTTGGTCAATATAAGGATATTGTTGAAGACAGTGAATCCAGTGAGGACGTCCTGACCTTCTTTGTATTGTCTCCAGATGGTGGGGAGGTCCATCTTCTGGGTTCTTTTCTTTGAAGGTTTTTTCCTTTAAGTTGCATAGGTGTGGATAACCTACCTGTGCTACCACTGTCATGTATATACTTCTGGGAAGTATAATAAACAAGATAAATGAGAAAATTAAGAAGATAATGATATTTTATTAGATATGAGTTTAGAGTATTATATAGTATCATGAGATGCCACATACTGTCCATGTATGTCATGGCCGTCATGAGGCTTGTCCAAGTAATGTTCTGCTTAGGACTTGAAAGGTTTTCCCTGTAATAGATGGGCAATTGGTAAGAGTGCCACTGATTTAATGATTAATTGGGGAATCACTTGGGGAATTACTTTCCTGAGAGGGAGTAATTGAAGATGTTGCAACAACTAAAAATAATTATGTGTGAATCATATCTTTTATTAGTAAATAGATTACATTTACATTTTTATTGTTGCAAAGTAAAAAAAATATATGAAGAACATTATAGTTTATCAGATTTGACTGAGGATCAGTTGATGGAAAAATAATTGACAGAATATCTTCCTGCCCCAAAAATTGGCAGTAAATTTAAGTTTTAAAATCAATTGTGGAATTTAATGTTTTTTATTGGATTTTGGTGGGTTGACCTGTGGAACTGTGATGTTATCTGATTGATATGGGGTGCAATGGTTTTGGAACAAAGGGATTTTGGGATCTTTTATAAACATATTGGGATTGGCAGGTGTCTTTGCTGGGATGGGAGTAGCTTCTCAATGCCTATTAGCCAAGAAGCCACCGAGCGACTTCTCAAATGAAGGTTGATGGTTTAGCTTGTAGCCAATGGCTTCCAGGATCCCAAGGGTGCGGCTTCCAAATGGCGACGTTGGCCAGCTCGGATTGCTAGCTCGCTCGTGCACGCCGTGGCCCAACAAAGAGGACCTGGTCATGAGCATGTCATCAGTTGACGTATAAATAGAATCGAGATGGGAAAGGGAGGCCTCGAGACCAGAAGTAGTAGAGCGTGTATCGAGATACACCTTCTCTGTTCCGAGCTTAAAGTAGAGCCCCAATGGCTTTGTTGCGTAAGCTTCAATTGTTTTCATCGTTTTTAAATGCCGTGGAGCCAAGGTTATCGACTTATCAGCATACTTGCGTGGCACTTGATTATCTTGATTCATTTTCTTTATCAACTGGGCTATTGACTCTTCCTCTTCGGTATACATGAATTTATCAAAGACACCCACACTGAAGTCCATCTCGACATAATCATCCTTCCTGGATTTCTTGACTCCAATGGCAGGCAAAAAGATAGAGCTGCCTGCGTCCTTGTCAATGAATGAAGCGAAGCCCATGCCGTGGATAAGTTCGTGCGCAATCACGTCAATGGCACCGGTTTGATGGGATGTTTGTTGTTCTCCAAACATGGTTGGGAAGTAGAAGTTGGTGGCAGGATTGATGTACATTTTGATGTCATCCAAACGTGGATTTCTTTTAAACACGCCCCGCTGCTTCAGTATAGCGCTTGCGTAGTTGTACCGCGCCCTCTCGTGGTTGTCGAGGTAATCAGATGAACTCCCAAACCCTGCAGTGCTGTTAGACTCCCACTGCGTGCCGTCTATTGTCCAGAGGTACATGGCGTTGACGTTGATTTGTCCTTCCAGGAGGAGAGCATTTTCAATAAAGCCAGTGACCAACTCGAATGTGTGTCTGATTCCTTCGCACTTGGAATCCATCGTCTCGCAGGTGAGGGTGACATTGAACTTGGCTCCCTCGGAAAAGAAATTGGTTGAGATTGCTGCTTGAGCTATGGAAAAGAAGGCGTAAAGCAATTTGGAATTCATTTTGAATTTTATGCTTCAGCTGCTGGACTTTTATATCAACTCGGGGTTTTTTAAAGATACCTTGTGTTCAAATCCTCCGTGTCTCTAATATGCATTTCCAACAAAAACGACGCAATATAGATTCCCCAGTTTAGAAATACGAACTGATTCAATCAACTTCTCTAAAATCCAAATCTGTTCCATGTCACATAAGTTAAATGTTCATGGCTCCAAAAATGGTTCGCTGTTTTATCGATGTCTTAAGCCACAATTCCACCCAAATTGCACTCTATTGAGAGTTTAGCTCGGGACCTGCCGGATACAGTAGTTTCTCAGCGCAATGAAAGAAAAGTGGTGTTCAAGACATAACTGAAACCATGTGTTAGATCAAGTTTTAGGTCGTTTTAGTTTCCAAATTGAAAACCTCAATTGAAACAAAGTCGCTTGATATGACCCTGTCCTCCTTAAACTGAGACACCCATTCAGCAATACTTTGCCATTGCTGATGTACATGGTTTAAAGGCAACCCTTGATCTTTGTTTGATTTAAATCAATCTGAATTGATTAAATTGGGTGCTTGGTGATTCAAAGCGATCGATAATTTTTAAAATCGATGGAGCGAACCTGCATTTTTCTGGATAAAAAACTAGAGTCTTCAGTGGGAAAGAATCTCCTGTTTCAAAAACAAGTCCAGCAAACGAAACCCAAGCTGGTCATAAAAGACGTTAAAACGAGTATCACTAACCCGGTACCAGTGGACGAGTTCCTCGGTCAGAGTAGAAAGGATCAAATTCTACAAGTTACCCCTGAAGCCAAAAATACGCCTTTAAAAATCTTAAACTAAAGAACCCAATGAATTTTTCAGAAAACTGGGGGCAAGGTACTATAAATCCGCCAGGGGAGATCTCAAGTGTTCTAACATTATGGGAGTACGAAAAGAGCCTGGGACTTTGGCACGGACAACAGCCCTGAGGGCAGCTGCAGATGAGGAAGCCTGACTGGACCCACCACCCAGAAAACATCGGCACACTCTTCTATGCATCTGGTAGTGCTTTGGGTCTCCATCTTTACTTGCAGGTAAGAAACTGTGCTGTATTACAACATCACCATTCTTTGCCCTAGCTTCTAATATAATTGAGGATAGAAGAGAATAAGAGGAAATGAGTATACTCAATGCAAAGTTCAAGGAAATGACAAGATAAATAATGTCAGTCTTTATCCATAACAGACTTACTATATAGGCAGCCCATCTGCCTGTGTTACTTCCAAGCTTTGCATTATCACTTAGAAAAAGACTGAAGTAGAATTAGGGCAGCACAGCAGGCTGCCCAGTTTGAGATAATTTTTACAGGGAAGCTATGGGGCAGCTCAGCATACTAGGGGCAATCAGCCCAAGATATTGTGTTGTAACTGAACCAATCAGAGTTCAGTATTTGATTGGGGAAGGCAACAGTCCAATAGAAAGAACAGGAATGAATAGAATAAGGTATTGTTTATTGTATAATATTGTGATTAATATACTATATGGGGAAAGCCACAACAGGGTGCATAGTGGCATGTTTCATGTAAGGTTAGAAGCCAAGGAATAACTTGTGCGGGATCAGCAGGTCAAATTGGCAACGCTCCTAATTAGGTGGAAGTGCCTGCAGTTTGATATTGCCATCAGATTGATCCATGCTGTTAGATGCATCAAGGGGCAGCTCATTGAGCGCCCTCTGTGTATTGTAAGATACATTGGTGGGCAAGGAGGGAAACTTGGTTGCAACACCCCTCCTTGCTTCCTGCTTGTGTCAGACACTAGGATCAGAGTTTGCAGAAGATCTGGGAAGATCCACACAAACAACCTTTGTGTGGGGATGGCGCAGTAGGAGTTGCAAGCAATTGTGGTGAAGCTTCTTGGTGTTTCCTTGGGCATCTACAAGTTGATAGGTGTGGTTGTCATAGACTGTGGCTATCTTGAAGGGCCCTAGGTAGTTGGGCTCTAGTTTGGCCAAATTGGGGTTGAGGCCATAGACAGGGTCACCTGCAGTGTACCTGGCCTCAAGGTGTTTTGCCTCCCTCTTAATTTGCTTGTGTTTAATATCATGGGCTTTTGCGCGCCATTGGCTCAGGGAAGGAGTAATCAACAAGGGGGTTTCCTGGGAACCGTTGATTGTAATTTCCCTTGTTCCACCCCCACCAAGCTATCAAGTGTCCCAAAGACCAGGGTGCTGAGGCTGAACTCAGTGCCTCTGTTGACTTTCTCTCAAAAGATGAGTAGGGCAGTGGGCAAGTATTCAGTCCATAAGGTATAGGATGTTCCAGTGAGAGTTTGGCAATCAGCTGGACCAGGGAACCATTCAATTGCCCCATGTGTCCATTGACTTGCAGATGGTATAGAGTTGTGACTATTTGTTGAAGGGTATTCTGAGCGCAGTACGCCTTCATGACATGCCCAACAAGCTCAGGCCATCATCTGTAATGAGGTGTTTGGGTTGCCCAAAGCGGGCCACAATTTCTTTGCCAATGAAGCAGGTGATGGTGGTAGCGGTATGGTTAGTGGTTGCCCACGCTAATGCCCAACTGGTGAAATAATTGATGGCTGTAATGATGTAATTCTAGTCTATCCTGTCTTTGGGAATAGGTAAAGCAATGTTGAGGGCCAACTGTTCAAAATGTTCCATGGCTTTGATGGGCAGAACAGACTTGGGAGGTGCAAGTTTAGCTGTGTTCTTTTTGTACAACACACATGTTTTGAGGAGATTCAAGATGTCTTGGCGCATACGGCCACCAAACCTTAGGCTTCATGATTTTGAAGAGGTTACATCCTCTGATGTGACCCAAGGTGCAGTGGTAGTGTAGTATGGTGTTGCCTTGTTGTGTGGTGGGAATATAGGGTGTATTTTCACCTGTCTCTGCCTGGCGGCAGACATTGCCAGCATTGGTGGTGAACTGACTTTCATTGTCCTTTAGCTTGGAGATGGTTACCAAGTTAAGGCCTTTGTAATGGGTTGCCTCAGGATAGAGGTAAAGTATTGACCAATCTGGGTCCAAGTCATTGTCCCTGGTGATGGACGCTACATGGAGCCTTGAGAGGGTGTCTGCTGTGATAAGCTCCTTTCCAGGATTGTACTTGATGCGCAGCTGGCAGGGTGATAGACACTCAACCCAGCCTTCTTGGCGGCATGTCAAGTGGGACTGTGTGTTGAAGTACTGGAGCAACTTGTAATCTGTCAGGACGCGGGGTGGAAAGGTGGCCCCTTCCAGGTAACAGCACCATTTTGAGACGCAGTGCACAATTGCCGCTAATTCTTTTTCATGTATTGGGTAACATTGTTACAAGCCAGTGTGCTTCCTGGACTTGTATGCCACAGGGAGTAAGACGCCCTGGTCAGTTTTTACCTATAGCACCTCCCTATGGCTCTCTCAGAGGCATCAGTCTTGAGTTTGTATTGGCGGTTCCAATTGGGTAATTGCAATACAGGAGCAGTTGTAAGTCTTTGCTTCAACGTCTCAAAGGCTTGATCTCTGGTAGGAGTTCAATTGAAGTGATGTTTAGTTTCAGGAGCTCAGTGAGGGATGCAATTAGTTCCCCTTAATTGGGGATAAACTTTTTCACATAGGCAATCATGCTTAAGAATGTACGCACCTGGCTCACATCAGTGGGAGGTGGCATGCTTGTAATTGCCTTGATTTTGGCAGGGTCAGGATTTATCCCTTGGGCAGAGATGATGTGCCCAAGAAACAAGAGCTCTAACAAGAGGAATTTTCATTTGGAGGGCTTAGCCTTCAACTGGTTTTTCCAAAGGGTGTCAAGGACAGCACAGAGGTGTTGGAGGTGCATGGTTTGATCTTAACAAAGACAATAATGTCTTCAAAGTACACAACAACACACGTCCCAATCAATTCCTCAAATGCTTTGTTCATTAACATGGCAAAGGTGGAAGGAGCATTGGTGATTCCAAAGCTCATGACCCGGCACTCAAACACCCTGTAGTGTGTACAGAAGGCAGTTTTTGCCTCATTCCCTGGTGAAATGTGGACCTGGTTGTACCCTGCAGTGAGACCAATATTACTGAAGACCTTTGAACCTGGAAGTGTGTCAAACAGGTTGTTAATCAATGACAGGGGTTATTTTTTTCTTGATAGTCACTTTGTTTAGGGCGCAGTAGTTTGTCACCAACCAAAGGGACCCGTCTTTCTTGGCTACAAAGAAGACTGCAGTCCAGTAGGGTGAGAGGAAGGGGAAGATATAGCCCTTATCAAGTGCATCCACAAAGTGTTGACATAGAGTCTTGTCTTCCTTGGGTGTCAAACAAAAAAGAGGGCGTGCCTTGGACAGTGACCCTTGTAGTTGTTCAGCATGTTGTATCTCTTGGGGAGACAGCAGTTGGTCCAGTGTTTCACTGAAAACGTCCTTATATTCCTCAAGGAGTGCGGCAAGTGCTGATGGGGGAGGAGTGGTCAAGGGAGGGGCCGCAAGTAGTTTGGCGCGGATAATGTTGTGTTCTGAGGCGTGGCACAGATACACAATGGGAAATCCTAACCTTAGGATTGGATTCATACTAAGTCTTGGTTATATGACAGGGAAGGCTATGCAATTACCTTGCAGCCCTGGAAGAATAATCTCTACTAGTTGTGGCTAGAGAGAGGCGCAGAAGTACTGGAAGACACAAAAAAATGTGAATAGAATTTAATTTTATTGGTGAATTAGGAAAAGAATATATAGTGGTTGTTGATACCACAAAACATTACCAGGACAGTAGGATTACTTGCCACAAGCATGAGTGGGGCAAGTGAGATGCAAAGAGTCAAGAAACCAAACAATTGTATTTCCTGATTCAGTCATCAACTCATTTCAAGAGACAAAAGCAAAAGCAAGATATTTGTCTTCAAAATGGCCCACTGAAGGCAAAATTGAAACATGGTGGATAGCGGTATTCACAACATTGCCATCCCCTAGATTGGCCTTAGGGGGTGGTACTTGAAGAGGAACTTGGCATGCACTCAAGCAAAGGGACAATCACTGGAGGGGAGCTTTAAAGTGTATTCAGGCCCTTGTTTAAAGGTTGCTTCTAAAGGGCCAATCCACAGAGTGTCCAATTTATGTGTGCGCCCACCCACTCTGTGTTGGTAGTAAAGAAAACGGTCACCAACATCAAATTCAGGCAAAGGGGAGCGTCCAGCATTATCAGGAGAAAGCTCAAGCATCTTAGTTTTGTATGCAGAAGTGTAGGCAGTGGCCTGTATATCAATTATGTGGTTGACTAGATCCTTGATGTGGTCATCAGGATTCATGTACTTATTAGGGGAAAGCAGGGGGGGCCCAAGAGCAATGGGGTAGTAGCCTCTTGCCCATACAGCATAGCAAAAGGGGAGTACCCAGTGACACAATGTTTGCTAAGGCAATACACAAAGAGAGCAGCAGGTAAGTATAGATCCCAGTTGGCAGCATCAGAGTAGGTGAGCTTCTGCATGATGGAGACCAGTGTTGAATTTGAACGCTTGACTGCCCCATTGGTAGAAGAGTTGTAGGGGGCAGAGAAAGACTGGTGAGACCCCAAAGCGTCAGAAACAGAGGTTACCAGCTTGGCATTGAAATTAGTCCCATTATATGAGAGCAACACTTGAGGACAGCCATGGCAGTAGAAAACATCTTGTAACAGGAAGGCAGCAGTGGTCTTAGCTGTGATGTCCTTTGTAGGGTGAGCCTCTACCCACTTGCTGAAGTGATCAACAGCAATCAGGATAAAGCAACACCCAGAACATGAGCAAGGGAGAGGACCTACCGCGTCAATGCTGAAAGTATGAAAAGCATGTTGAGGGGGAACTAATTTTAATTTGTGGGCAGCAGCTCAAGGCCTCTGCAGCTGGCAGTTGTGGCAACTAGCTATGACGTCTGGGATCAGCAGGCAAAGGTTTTCCCAGAAGTAATTCTTCTGAAGCCAGTCAAAAGCCTTGACAATGCCTCCATATCCAGTCTCTTTATGAGCTTGCAAAACCAACAAGAGGCAGAGACTGGGTTGTACATAAGGCAGATATTAATCTTGTACTTTCTTGAAGAGCTGATTGTTGCGTATGAGGGTACCTTTGGATAGCTTGGACAAGGCCAGTTGGACCTCTTCTGTCTTGCTTTCCCAAGAAGAAGGATATCTTATTAGTTTGTACAACTGGTCAGCCTCCGCAGGATGTAAAGAAAGAATGGGCATTCTGGATAGCCCATCAGCGTTCTGATGTTGAATCCCAGGGCAATGGAGCACAGTGAAGTAGTAACCTTGCAGACGTAGGGCCCATCTAGCTAGGCGCCCTTCTGGCTCCTTAAGTTGTTGTAACCATTTAAGCAAAGCGTGGTCAGTGACAACTGTGAAATTGGTACCATAAACGTAGTGGCAGAACTGTTTGACTGCATGAAACACGGCAAGACACTCCTTCTCTGTGACACTATAATTCTTCTCATGCTTGTTTAGCACACAGGAAGTGTAAGCCACAGGAAGATCTACACCCTTGTCATCTAGTTGGGCCAGAATATCCCCAATAGCAAGATCACTAGCATCAGTGTATAGGATGAACTTCTTATCATAGTCAGGATACACTAGGATTGGCGCCTCTTTGAGTTTTTGCTTAAGGGTTTCAAAGGCTTGCTGCTGACTGGCGGTCCATTCAAAAGGGACATTATGCAACAGCTGGACTAGAGGTTCACTAGTATTGGCAAAGTCAGGGATAAACTGTCTGTAGTAGCCCATCATCCCTAGAAAGACTTGTACCTCTTGCAGGTTGGTGGGCGGAAGCATTTTGTCAATGGCCTCAACCTTCTTAGTCATTGGGTGAATCCCTGTCTGGGTTACTTCATGGCCCAAGAATTCAAGATGCTCTTTGAAGAAGGCGCACTTGGAATGTTTTAGTTTGAGGCCAGCTTCTCAAATCTTTATGAACACCTCTTTGAGGAGGGCCAGGTGATAAGTGAAGGTAGCGCTGAAAACTGTTATATCATCTAAGTATACTAGGACGTATGATAGCTTCAAGTTGCAGAGGATGGAGTCCATGGCCCTTTGGAAGGTGGCCAGGGCATTGCAGAGTCCCTGCAACATACGAGTAGGCTCAAACAGCCCTTCAGATGTAATGAGCGCGGCTTTTTGGCAATCCTCAGGCAATAGGTCAACTTGCCAGTATCCAGATGCCAGATCCATTGTGGAGAAAAACTTAGAGCCTCCAAGACGTTTGAGAGCATCATCAATACATGGCAAGGGGTACAAGTTCTTCTTGGTCAAAGAGTTCAATTGGCAGTAGTCCATCACAATACAATGACCTCCATCTTTCTTCTTTAAGGTGAGTAGCAGGGATGCCCAAGGACTTTGAGAAGGTGCCAGCAGCCCAGTGTCCAACAGTTGTTTGAGCTCTTTAGATACCTGGACGTCCTCTACGCGGCTGCAGCAATATGGTTTAGCATGGAAGGGGGGCATCACCAGTGTCAATCTGATGGATAACGCCTTTGGCTAACCCATAGTTGGTACTGTCCTTAGCAAAGATGTCAGAAAATTGGTCTAGCAAGTCTAGCACCTCTTTCTGTTGAACCAGGGACAGCTGTGGAAAGTCTTGCGCAGTGAACAAGGATAGGACTTGGGGTTTATCCTCAGGTAGGTTAAAATCTTGGAACGTGCCAAAGGGATGAAGAGACAGGACATCAGGAGTGCTCAACAACTTACCATATCTGACAACCTGCCCCTTAGAAAAGGTCATGGGGAGAGAAGTCAGTTTGGCTACCACTAATTGAACAGGGTCCTTATGGGAGACATCTAGGATTACAGGACAGAGATAAGGTTTGTTGCGCCCTAATGAGGGGGGAGAGTACAACTCCAAGAAGATTTGTTCAGGTAGTTCATATGATATCTGGGAGTCTAGGATGGCCTGGGAGTCAGGGGGGATGGTGACAGCGGACGTGGCTAGGAGAGGGATCCCCTCAGACGCAGGACAAGCCATGGGTGGACATTTCATGTTTGAAGAGTGGGTGTGATATTTGAGGGTGAAAACCCCAGTGGGGTATTCCAAAGCGCACGTCTTCAGACGCTTCCTGGGAACTTTAACCGGCTCTTCAAAGATCAGAGGGACTTTGTATCCCAGAATAGAGAGGTAACCATCTTACAAGTTGATTATCCCATTATATTCCCTAAGGAACTGAGTGCCAACTAAGAGATTGTAACTCTCATTTTCCAAGACAACTGCTGGTGCAGCTAGGAGAAGCTTTCCAAACCGCATGGGTAGAGCAGAGTACGTCCCTATGGCGCGGGTCATAGACAGCAACAGCGCCCATGTCAATAAAGTGTTGACATGGCCACTGTTGACTCAAAACTCTAAATCTCATATGTTTTTTGCTAGTTGTGCTAGCTTTATTCTTTTTTTAAAGCGTTCAGGGGTGCAAACCCAGAAAACACAACAAAATCATGGCCATCTCAACACAATTTAATATTAAGCTTAATAAAAACTTGATTTAACCTGATTTTTCCTTTACTTTTACTAATAAAAGTAGTTTATTTTTATTTGTTTTCACAACGTAAAAGTGTCAATGTCAACACTTTTTAAGCCAAACATATTTTTAATAACAAAACTGAAGCATCTACAGTAAAAAAATAAGTGTGCATTTAAAAATATTTTTTATTGAGTTATTATATTGAAAAAGACAGTGCACATACATTTGATTGTTAAAAGGTTCATGTTATAAATATATATGTAGCACTTATTACGGCTTTGATATATTAAGTGGATTGGTGGCTAACGGCAATCCAATAATTTAAGTGTGAGTTACTATGTAAGTTACTATAGAATTTACTATTGAAAATAATGTTGACACTCGTAAATGTTGTTTATTTGCTTGTGATCATCCCCTTGGGTAGAGTTAAGCAAATTAGAGTGGCGCAATTAAGCCTAGAATAATATGCCACCTCATATAAAGAATGTTGTAAGTGACATTGTTGACACTTTACCCTTTTCAAAACTGAAAACAACTTTCTTCACAACTTCACATATACGCAAAGGTAAAATATCATATTACCACTACCCAAGTATTATTTTTAATAAAAGAATAAAGAACCTTGATACTTTTTTTACTTATTTTTATATGTTTTTTATTTTTATATGTGAACAAAAACACACAGAAAATGGTTAATTTTTGCTAGCCTGCTTAAATTTAATTAATTGTACTATGAAAAAACATAGTAAATTTTCAAAAAAATGTCAACAGTGACAATGTTGTCTAAAATAATGTCTACAATTTTTCTAATCAACAGTGAGAATTCAGCTTTTTTTTACTAATTGTCACTCATAATGTCAACGCTTTTCAGTTCTCACATATAAAACTTTATGTTTTACATAATAAAACTTCTCATTTTTTTGATATGATGTATTTTTGACTTTGCTCTTTCATATTTTTTAATTTTTAAAATAAAATCTATATCTGAATATAATACTTTTGCATATTTCTCTTAACGTTTAACTTGTTATTTATAACTTTAATAAAATAAAAACTATACAAGTATTTTTTAACTTTTAAATGCCAAGAAAAACCATCTAAGATTTAATTTTTATATAGTATGCTTTTTAAGTTGTTTTGTTTGTTTTTTTACATAAATTGCTTTATTTTAAACCATTTTACTTATTATTTTAGGACAAGAACACTTCAAAACAGCCCAAAGGAACCAAGCGTCCCTCTAAGCCAACCAAATCTACCAAGAAAAAGCCTGTCTCATCAAAGAAGGCCACCACCAAACCATCCCCCAAGCCCTCCCCTGAGCCCTCTCCTGAGAAGAGCCCTGCTCACTCCACTGGGGGAGAGGAATCTGATGGCTCCCTTACAGAGCATAGTTTTTACAACTTGGCTTCTGATGAGGAGCCAACCAAGAAGAAGCAGCAAGGCAAAAAGACCCCTCCCAAAGAAAAGTTTCCTGCACATGAGGAGCACCACAATAAGCCCCCTTCTGCTTCCCCACCCCCGCCAAACCCCCCTTCAAGCTCATCTGGGGATGATTCAAAGCCCTGCTCCAATTACTTCCCTGGCTTCTGCCATGCTCCTGTTGGCCCTTGGGACCCTCTGTTGGCCCACAAAATCTGCAACGTTGACAGCAAATTCAAGGTTCCCTCTTCCTTGCCCAAATACTTCCCAATCATGAGTGTAAAGGGTGGGCTGGCCATGGTGGCCAATGGGTATATCTTCAGCTGCAACAATGGCAACCAGGGCTTCAAGAGCCGCCATTATACCTGCAAGGACCGCTCCTGCCCAGTGCAGCTCAACACTGAGCGCTGAGACCTGGTACAAACCATCAAGGTCAAGCATACCTGCATCATGCCCAACACCACCATATCCCACCTTCTCAAGTGGTATCTGGTGCAGGTGATGCCCACCTCCAAAGACCTTTCTGCCACACAGCTTGCTGTGCTTGCTTGCAAGTACCTGTCTCCTATCAACCTCAAGAAGGTCCCTACCCACACCCAGTTGGTAAAGTTCATGAGTGATAGGCGTCAAGCCTCCAATCCCCTGGCCAAGAGTGCCACCAGTATCAAGGACCTTATCCTCACAGATGCCCTCAAGAAGACAGAGGATGGTGAGATGTTCCTGCTCCATGAAAATGGGCAGGAAGTGGAGGATAGTATTGTAGCCTACGCCATAACCCAAAACCTGGAGCAGCTGAACACTGCTACCACCTGGCTGTGCAACAGCACATTTGCTACTTGCCCCTCTCTCTTCAAGCAGCTTTAGGTCCTGCATGGGCAGTTTAATGACCAGGTCATTCCCCTTGTGTTCTTTCTCCTTCCTGGTGCCAAGACTGAAGTCTACACCAGAGCCTTCAATATTGTCCAGGATGCTTTGAGCTACCTTCCCACCAACCAGCTCCCCCTCCCACCCACACCACAAGGGCAAATCCCTCCTCTGCTGAGAAGGATGAGGCAACCTTAGCCGCTGAGCAGCTAGCTCATGTGCGCTCACTTGGGCTGAAGGTTATCATAATGGACTTCAAGTAGGCTCAGTTCAGAGCCTTCCAGGTCACCTTTGATGGAGAAGTCCAGGGCTGCTTCTTCCATTTTAGGCAGGCCCTTGTCAAGAATCTCAAGACTGAGAAAGACCTTTTTAACAAGTATCTTAACAATTGTAAGGGGAAGTGCCGCTTTGCCCTGACTCAGTTTGCTGCCTTGGCTTTTGTGCGCCCAGAGCATACTGGGCTTGGCTTTGAGGCCCTCCTGGAGGATGCTTACGTGAATAAGCACTCCATCATCTTCAAAGGCTACCTGGATTACTTTGAGCGGCAATGGGTGGGCAAGAAGGTGACTGCCCAGAGAGGTAAGAGCAGGGCCACTGCCCCTTGGAACTGTCAAGGCGCCTGCCTCAAGGGGGAGATGAAGACCACCTATAGCCTTGAGGTTTGGCATAAGCACCTGAAGGTGAAGTTTGGGACCAACTCCAAATATAACAAGTTCTTCTCCAAGCTACAAGAGGAGCAGGCCCGGACTGTCTCTAAGTTCTGTAACCTGGCCAACTGGGTGGCCCCCAAGAAGAGGAAGTCCAAGGAGCAAGACTGACAGAAGGACGTGCAGAAGGTGGTCAAGAAAAAGTATAAGGTGGAGGAAATCAAAAAATACCTTGAAGATGTCACCACTGCTCTTGCTGGTGGCTTTAATTAGCCAAAACAACTTTGTTTTGCTTTGCCTATATATTTTTTGACTTTTAAACTTTTAATTTTTTAATTTTTTTGGATAGTAATAATCTTTTTAAGTATAAATGGTAAGTTTCAGATACAGTTTTAATGTGGTTTAGTAAGAAATATCTTATATTTTGTTAATTTATCTTTAAGCTATGAAATATTTTCAGTTGTGCTTATATAAAGTATAATAAATTTAAATTAGAATTTTCTTATATTTTGTAGTTATTATGATATATAAAATATCTTTATTTTTTGTTCATTGGAATTTTAATTTTTATGGGAAAAAAATAATTTTATAATAAAGAGTGTGTTTTACATAGTAAATTGAAAAATAGTTGCTTATATCTCCTTATTCTTATTACTTATGGTATTTTTTATTGCATTTTTGAACTCTCTGGGGTCATTTTATTATAGTAATTTATTTTAAAATAATTTTTTTATATTAAAAATGTTCAGGTTAAAGTGTTTTGTTAATTAAAAAAGTGTTGACATCCAGGAAACAACATTAAGTAAAACCGGGTTGTCACTTTACTATAGTGTCAACATTAAAAGTGCCAACATGGCCACTGTTAACATTATTAGTTTCAAAATGGGCGCTTTTGCCTCATAGACAGTCCAGCTGTACCATACAACTGGTGATAATTAAGGTCAGGGGCAAGTTTGAGTTTCTTCACAAGTTTTGAGGAGACAATGTTGACTGGCAAGCCAGTGTCTAAAACGGCCTTGATCTTCACTTTTTGAATGGATATCTCTACTCAAGTGGTAGTGCAATCAAAGGATGGAAGGACAGCCAAGATATCTTGAGTCCCTGCTAGCTCCTTATCCCACTTCTCAATCATGCATCTTAATCCTGGGAACTCCTTATAAACAGTTTTGAGAAGGAGCAAAACAGATACATTCTTGAAGACATTGTCAGCAACCTCAGCAGCTTCTTCTGACGACTCCACTAGCATGGGGGACCTCTTAGCTTGAGTGAGTTAAGGGCAAGAGACAACTTCTTTGGCTTCAGGAAAAGGCTTAGCGGTAGTTGTAGTCTTTACTGATTGCAATTTATAGGGGACTGTAATGGTTTCGGGAACAGCCAGAACAGAGTACCCATATGCATTGGCGTTGTCTGTATCAGAGTCATCCAGGTCAGAATTGTCAGAGATATTGTGGAACAATAGGAGGATAGGAGGAGCCTCATTATCAGCAGGCTCAGAGTCAGATAAAGAGGGAGGGATTGAAAGAGACTGGGAAAAATTGTCAACCAAGAGTGTCTCTGCCTCTAGGTTGACTGCTCTTTTCCCGCCTGCTCTTTTGGATCAGCTCCTTCAACCTGTGGGTTGGTACAGACTCAAGAATGGTGACCTATATGACCACAGTTGTGGTAACCTTGGCGTCAAGGAGGATTTGAAAGTTCATTGTAAGGATGCAAGGGCCACAGGAAGACAAACTGGAGTTAGAAGCAGCTTGACTTTCCCTAACAGCTGCTCCAGAATGGGTAAGGTGCATGTCCTGCAACAGCGTCTTTATGCTCTTGTAGAAGGAAGCATAGCTTTATGGGCTTTAAAGTGAAGACACAGAAGCTGGTTAACTTTGAGGGCTTGAGCGCAAGCCATGTAAGCTTCATGGGCTGTCAATTTTCTGCTTGTTATCAGTTGCTGTCCTTCCATGTAGAATCTGTCTACAAACTCATCTAGTGTCTCTTTAGGCTTGAAAGCAATGTGCATAAAAGCGTCCTTTTTTACTTTCAGGCTAAGTTCACCACCAAACTTGTCAATCAGGAGCTGCTTCATATCTTCCCACGTCTCAATGGTGGGTAGTTCAGGCACCACCACCTCTTGGCAAGTTGGGTATAGACAGGTCAAAATATGCTCCTTCTTAACCTCATCTGATGCTTGTCTCATGGCAGTTTCATAGATAGTTAGGAAAGCTACAATGGTCAAGGTTTTGGGATCAAAGACTTGCTTAAAGGTAGGCTTGATGTGTGCTTTGGGAGTTAGACCACCATTGTTGCTATCAAGCACATTTATACGTGAGGAAAATTCTGCTTTGGATTCAGAGGGGGGCTGTCTAGCCCACAGCTGACGAACACTTTCTTCAAGGGTAGTCAGGGTCTCAACAGCACAGGCACCCATATTGATAGCTTGAGTGGTCTGTTGTTCAGTAACATCTAGGCGTTGACCTTGGGAGGTTACTGCTGTGGAGAGCTCACCAGTTGAGAGGTAAGGGATGGCCCCACAGAGAGGCAAGGGGTGAACCTGTTGTTCACGGAGTCAATCAATTCACTCATCTCTTGTACAATCTCTATCCAGCTCAGTATGATCCCGCTTCAAATGATCCACCTTGTTAGCTAGGGCAATTAGTTCCCTAGCGCATTGGATTTGAGGGGCTCCTGGTAAGCCAGGGCAACAACCATCTTTGTCAACAACCCCAACTGGACTAGTAACAGTTGCCATCATCTCACGTAAGGCAGCAAGTTCTTGCTGTAGCTCAGCAACTTAAGCAGTCAACTCAAGCACCTGGGGGTCAGGTTGAGGAGCCTCAGTAGGACGTCCTTGACTGCAAGTAGTTGTACGTAGCTCTTGAATAGCATCCCATATTTTTCTGCCCTCTATCCACCAAGTCATCAGAAGGGGGAGTGGCGGAACATATGGCTTGGGCGTAGATAATTCATTCACTTGACTCTGGAGTTTGGCTATAGCAGCGGCAGTGACAGCTCTCTCTTGACCAAACACTGCACTGAGCTCATTAAGGCTGTTAGCAGCAAAGTATGCTACCTGCTGTAGTTGCTCAAATGAATACATGCTGAATGCATTGAGCTGCTGCACAAGTCGTTCAAAGTCGGAGAGATAAGTGTCCAGGTGGAATCTACTTGAGTTTGCCAGGGTTGTTCTAGCTGGTGAAACTTGTGTAGACGCTCCCTGACGTATTTGGGGATGAACTGGCGCATTTGTTTGATAGAATTAACCAAACAGGTCTGGGAGGTAACAGAGTTGCGCTGATTGTCAGATATCAAGGAAAACAGGGAATGAATCCACTGTTGGTAGGCAGCAAACTGGTCCCAGTGATGAGTAACCACTGCTTGTAGAGATGAGATTTCTTGGACGTGGAGCCCCAACACCATCTGATGGTGGGCCAAGGCAGGCTGCACAAAGGATGATAATAAGTGCTCAGTGGAGCTAGCTGCTGAGAGGAGATGCTATGTAAATTGAGGAGCCACAATTAATTTTTAGTATTCAGCCCAACTGAACTGCAGCTGAAGGTGAGGGATGGCTCCTTCACAGGCTATCCCAAGGGCTACCAACATGACTTGTTCTAAGTCAGGGGTACCCATAGGGTAAGCAACTAGGCAGGGACCATTCCTGAGGTTCAGTACAGTAGGGATAATAGGCGGGTCAGCAATATCTTCCTCAATAGGAGGGCTAGTAATTTCAGGTGAAGTTGGCTCTTGTATAGGCAGAGGCAAAGGACCTGAAAATGTGGATGCAAAAGGGATAACCAAGGGGATTACAGCCCCTGTAGTGAGCACCATTTTTGTTGTGTTCTGAGGTGCAGCACAGACACACAACAGGGAATCCTAACCTTAGGATTGGATTTGTACTAATTCTTGGTTAGATGACAGGGAAGGCTATGCAATTACCTTGCGGCCCTGGAAGAATAATCTCTACTAGTTGTGGCTAGAGAGAGGCACAGAAGTACTGGAAGACACAAAAAAATGTGAATATAACTTAATTTTATTGGTGAATTAGGAAAAGGAATATATAGTGGTTATTGATACCACAAAACACTACCAGGACAGTAGGATCACTTGCCACAAGCATGAGTGGGGCAAGTGAGATGCACAGAGTCAAGAAACCAAACAATTATATTTCCTGATTCAGTCATCAACTCATTTCAAGAGACAAAAGCAAAAGCAAGATATTTGTCTTCAAAATGGCCCACCAAAGGAGAAATTGACACATTGTGAATAGCAGTATTCACAACAGAGGCATTTGGTCTCACCAAGGAAGGTTCAACTGATGGAGGTGGATTTGTGGACTGGCTGTACTGGAACTTTTTTTCCAGTGGCCTGAGGGGTATTTTAACCAACCATTTGCCAGAAACTCCTTCTGATGGGAGTCATCAGGAGAAGAATTATGTCAGTCTATGGTGGGAGTTGGATCTTCAAGGGCCTTACCACAGAAAGGAAAGGAACTGGAAACCAGAGCAGGAATTGACTTCCTTTCATGGTTTCAAAAAAAGGGGTGTAAGAGATAGGTGTAGACAAGCTTAATATAGGAGAAATATCTTTATTGTTGTAACAAGTAGGAATCATAATGATAGCTCACTTAAATACTCTTAAAATGGAGGCTGGAACATTTAAGTGGTTATTGAGGAATAAGAGGGAGTTTCATAAAACTTATAATCAGAAATAGTACCTTTTTCATATGCTGATAAAGCTGGAGGTAATAAAATGAATAGCAAGATAATATGACAAGAGGCACCAGGAATAAGCCAAAAGGTTGGTGCTAATTAATTGGTTGATTTACAGGATATCATTGAAATTAAAGTACAGAGCTTGACTAAAAGGAATATAGAGCGGGCCACAGAGGTCAGGCACAGTTTGCGCAGACAATCAGAAGTACAGCGGTAAGTGATGTGGTCTTTTAAACTACTAACCTTTTCAAAGTTGATTTGAAGTTTGAAAGAAAAAAACCAAATGGATCAGTTTAGAATAAATAGTAAAGTATGCCTACTATTTGAGTTTTGACTAACATTAACATTGTCCTTAGGATTCTGAGTTTGACCCTTGTCTGGGTAAACCCCAGAGCTAAAATTAGTGTCTAAAGTTTGGTTGCTGGTTTCCTTTGTTTTGGTGTTTGGTTCAAAAGTCCCCATACAATTGATGTAGTCAGGGAAGAATTCCCTGACAGGCTGGGCCACAACTGGACTTCTACAATGGCCTCCCTACACACATTAGATGTCAGTTTGACATGAGCTGCTGCAAGAACCTCCAAGACTTATTCTTGGAAGGAAAGCAAGCTGCACAAAATTTTGACAACCTACACACAACAAACAAATAAAAAGAAAGTCCCACAGCAAATAAGGACCCTTGACCTAATAAGCAGAATAACTAAGCCAATAGCTTCCATCCTCAAGGTGGAAATTGTACCGCCCAAGCAAATCAAATGAGCACTGATAGCACCAACAAGGTGGGAAAATCTCAGGGGAGTGCTTAGGTGAGCTGCCCTCCCCCATGGTGCAAGACTTGTACAGGGACCAAAACTTGGACTCAATTACCATGATACAAGTACCTTCCAGCAATCCTAGACTGTTTTCAGCTCAAACTGAAAATCAACTCCTCATTTATCCTTTCCACTTTTGCAGATATCAGGACACAACACTATTTGGCACTAAGCAGACAAATCCCTTGTTGATAAGAAAATTTCCAACCTTTCTTGAATGCCAATATTAAGCTTTATTGATTTTTTCTTGTTGGGCTATTTTGAGGACTAATACCTTGCTTTTTTTGCTCCTTGAAATAGTTCTATTTCAATAATGGGAAATAAAGCTGTTTGGTTTCCTGATTCTGCGCAGCTCACTTGCCCAACTCATGCTTGTGGTCAGTGATCCTACCGTCCATGTATTGTTTTCTGGTATCACTAAAAAATATATATCCTAATTCCCTATCTTCAATATAATTTAAATTCTATTCACATTCTTGTCTTTGTATTTTCAATTACTTTGACGTCTCTCTCTAGCCACAACTAGTGGAGACTTATTATTCAGCGACACAAGAAAACTGCATCACCTTCCCTGCTGACTAACCAAGGCTTAGTAAAAATACAATCCTAAGGTTAGTGTTGCAACCAAGTCTCCCTCCTTACCTGCTAACTTATCTTACAATACACAGGGGGCACTCAAGGAGTTGCCCCCTGACATATCTAACAACGTGGACCAATCTGAAGGCAATATCAAACTTCAGGCACTTTCTCCTAATTAGGAGCACTACTAATTTGACCTGCTGATCCCCACACAAGTTATTCTTTGGCTTTGAACCTTACTTGGAACATGCCATCATGTCACCCCCTTGTGGCCTTGTGGCTTTCCCCATATAGTATAATAATTACAATATACTACAATAAAAATACCTTATTCATTTCATTTCTGTCCTTTCTATTGGACTGTTGTCTTCCTCAATCAAATACTGAACTCTAATTAGCTCTTTTGCAAAGTTAGGGTTTCCTGTTGTGTGTTGTACCAAGCCTCAGAACACAACAAACCTCATGAAACTACCCACAGTCCAAAGTAATGTCAGAAGAGTTATCATGGCAGATAATAGAAGTACACCATTCAGCATAGAAGCAAACCCCTTCTGTTGTAACTGTGCTGTTTTAGCAGAGTTACAAGGAGAAAAATATTTAGAAACTAGATAATAATCTTTATTGAGAGATAGTGATTATATAGTTATTTTGAATCAATGATAACAGGAACATGATTGTGTTGATCACACGGTTGGATGGTGAAGGGGATGGCTTGATCCTGGTAATGAGTCAAGCGCCAAAACAAGGTATCCACCATAAGGGATCATCATCTGTTCATGTTGATGGATTTGGTAATTTGAGTTGACTTCCTAACCTGGCTTTGGGTAACTGAATAATTGGATCACGGGTCACAAACCTGCTTACTTGGAACCTTGCTGGTGGATTGAGCCTGCTGTTTTGACACTTTCACACCCAAATAGGAGACGTACAGACTACGCTTAGTGGCCTAATAATACTGATTCCCAAGTGCAATGTTGTACTTGGCCTGGACTGGATGAGAAAGACTAAGCCTCATATTGACTGGGATAGCACTACCCTCACCATACAACAAGGCAAGGTGCACCACCATGTATATCTAACTCATCTTGATACACTTATGAGAGACCATGTGTTTGTAAAAATTACAGAAGTAGAAGAGGAAAAGGACCCTAGCAAGGTCAATTAAAACACCTGCACATATGAGATTATCCACTTTAAAAATGCAGATATTTCACACAAACAAGACCCAATCCAACAACAGCAAGTCCTAGAGTTCCCTTCAGTGTTCCAAGAAATTTTTCCAGGGCTACTGCCTGACTGGGGCATCCAACATGAAATTTATCTCAGAGGAAGTGTACCAAAAGCACAACCTATCTACCGCTTAACACCACAAGAGGACAACACACTAAAGGCCTACTTAGACAAAACACTTGAAAAAGGACTTACAAGATCTTCTAAATATCCTTTTGGTACAGCTATCTTTCTTGTAGCAAAGAAAGATGGAGGACTCTGCCTGGTCACAGACTACTGGGCGCTTAACAAGGTCAAAATTAAGAACAGGTATCCCCTGCCCCTAATTGATGACCTTTTTGATGCCCTGGGGGCAGTCCCAAGTCTTCACAAAAGTTGACTTGACAGCAGGTTACCACCAAATCCGTGTTAAACCAGAGGACATACCTAAAATAGCTTTCAGAACAAATTATGGTTCATTTTAATATGTTGTCTTTAACTTCAGAATGACAAATGCCCCAAGCATCTTTTTAACCTTTATAAATGAATTCTTTAAAGAACACATTGAAAAAAGAGCTATCATCTACCTTGGTAACATATTCATATACAGCCCAACCATAGAAAACCACTGAAAAGACGTCTTTCTGGTCCTCCACACCCTCCAAGATAACCAACTTATAGCCAAGCCCTTAAAATGTAACTTCTTCTCAGAAGAACTCCCATTTTTTAGGACACATTATCAGCAAGGACAGAGTGAAGCCAGACCCAGAAAAGATTTGAGCCAAAACCAACATGCCAGCACCGCAAAATAAGAGTGAGCTTTGCACATTACTAGGCATGGTAGCCTATGTTAGGAGATTTATCACTGAGTGGGGCGCCTTGATGGCTCCCTTATCCAAAATCACTGGCAAGACAGCAAAATTTGTATAGACACTGTTGAGAGATCAAAACTTTTAAAAGTTAAAAGAAAGAATGGTCACCGCTCCTATCTTATAATATCCCAATTGTGAAAGAGTGTATAAATTAGTGACTGATGCCTCCAAGTACACAATAGGAGGAATACTCTGAATTTAAACTACAGAAAAGGACTTACTCCCTATAGCATATGAATCAAGAAAGCTGTCTGATAGTAAGTAAAGATACTCAATACAAACAAGGAACTAAAGCCATTGTCTAATGTCTAAAAAAGAGGCTGTTCTATCTGGAAGGTGCACAGATATTCAAAGTGCTAACAAACCACAAATAATTAGTCTCTTTAAGACTCAACAACACCTATTTAGACAAGAATCTAAATGGGTGAGCCTAATATAAAAATACCCCATGATTATTGAATACAAATCAGGCAAAGGAATGCTTACTGCAGACATTCTGTTAAGGCTATACTGTAAACATCTCATATGCACTGATGGAGACCCCAATTAGCTCATATTAATCATGGAAAATCTCCAAGAGGGGTTTCCACCTGGTGGACTAATGGACATCCAAGAGAAGGTCCTTAAGAACAAACACCTGTTCAAAAACAAATATGGTACTCTACACTACATATTACCAAGCAGCAATACTGTACTCTACGTCCTGTCAACCCAAAAGATTGACACAATTATTCAATACCACAGAGATCTGGGACACACCTGTAGCAGGAACTTGCATGAATACCTCAATACACGCTACTGGTAGACAAAAATGCTGGACAATATCAAGGAATTACTAGAACAATGCAAAGTCTGTGAAAAGTAGCACCAGCTCTAAGGCACCCCCAAGTCAGTAATACCAGTGTCAATAATACAGCCTTTCCAAGTGTGGTTGTTGGATATTGTGGGACCCATACCTGGCAAAAGCAAGGGCAAGAAGCACATCATAACAGCTATCAACTATGCAACCAGATGGCCTGTGGCACAAGCTACAAAAGAACAAAGAGGCAATGATGTAAGAAAATTTATTGAGAAATAAATCATAGCCAAGTTTGGGAAACCTAAATCCTGATCACAGATGGAGGCACCAAACCTAAGGCCATTGACACCAATATCTATCTTGTCAAGAATGGGATAAAACAAATCACAGCTAGCCTGTACCACCCTCAAGAAAATGGACAAGTAGAACAACTAAATGGCTTGCTTGTAGAACCCTCAGTAAGTTATCTGCTAAAAATCCAAAGGCCTGGGTTGACATGCTGCCAACAGCACTCATAGCCTTCAGAACACAAGTCAACTGTAACACAGGTAAAAGACCTTTTTGAATTGTCTATAGAAAAAAGCCCACCCTTGTTAGTACAGCCACAGTACCATGGTTACCTCTGCCCAAAAAGGTGCCAGGCAACATTGACTCCAACATACAACACACTAGAAAAGACCAAGAGGAAATGTAACACAAAAGAGTTGAGAGGGAAGCAATCTCCCTACAGCAGGAAAGATTCCAAGTCAGGTGTCATGCTCTGCGCCAAAGGGCAGGCTTCTTGAGATAATCAAATATTTTTTCATTGTTACTTATCTTTCAGTATATTTATTAATATTCAAAAGTTAGGTCAAATTGTTAATAATTTAGTATTTTAAAGTACTCCTACTTTTGTTTTAGGTGATTTGCGTTCAAATTGTTGTTTTTGTTATTGCTTTGACTGCCAATTATTAATCTACATATATTTCTACTTTAATTTAGAATAATTTTCATCTATATTACCTTAAAAACTCCTGCTTGCGTTGTTGTTGCTTCCCCAGCTTACAGGCTGATCTGCAGTCTCTCCTGGGCTTCTGTTTCCCCCTTCTGCTCCAGGTTCCTTTCCAACTTTCTCCAGCTTGCTCCTGTTTTTGGCTGCTTCTCCTTGACCATCACATTCTCAACTGAAAAATCTTTTTACTATAAATAAAGGAGCTTTTGAAGAGTAGGCTTTAAGACAAAATTCTAAGTGATTTCTTCCCCTTCAATTTTACAATTTTTAGAATTTTATTTTTTTAAATTCATTTTCTTAGTTTAGCTTTTTCCTTAATCCAAATGGAACTTGTAAAACAACAAGCCTTAGGCTTGTTGTATCCATTTTTTCCCTCAATGAATCTTTCAATAGTTATATGTATCAATTTGAAGATGGAGAATATCCTAATATTGATATCCCTTTAGTTACAAATTGTTCACTATTGAACACTTTATTCTATCTTCTTTGCTTAGGGTTTTTAAACTCTATTACACCATTTGTCACACAATATAGGTTTTTAGCAGGTTTTTGTAAGATCATCTTACAGACAGTACCTACATTCTTATGTCTTCTAAATTTGAATCCCAACACTTTGCATGCTTTAGTTTATAACCTTGCACCATTATGGGCAAGACCTTACATTGGGGACAAAATCTGGGTTGTCGACTGCAACCAGCATAAGTTAGATCCAGGGCTATGTGGACCAGGAATTGTCATGGAAGTCAAGCCCAACAAACCTACCTCATCAAGGGAATTGGCGCCCAAACTGAACTAAAACGTATGCATCATGACCAACTCCCCCTATATAAGGCAAGAACAGCCCAGCGCAACTCCAGACTCCCTGTTCCCAAAGCCAAACTGGATCAATACCAAGCTTGTGTCCCCAAAATACTCAATAAAATCCCCAAGGCTCCGCCTTCCAGCCCCCAGGGGCAGATGTCACAACATCTTTGATTACTCCCTCTTGGGGAATTGACGCCCCAAGTAGTTCACCAAATGAGTCACCAAATGGCTTACCAACTAATCATTAAGTTGTTGGTACCACTATCATTTGACTATCTATTATGGGAATCATCCAATCCAGCTCCTAAGCGGAACACAACTTGAGTAAGACTTGTGACTTAAGAGGAACATTACTCAGATAAGCCCCATGACCTTCATGATGTACATGGACAGCATGTGGCTTCCCATGATACTATATAGTATCCTATATTCATATCCAATAAAGTATCATTCTCTTCTTAATCTTCCCCTTTATCTCTTTTATTATACTTACCAGAAGTGTATACTCAACAATATGGATAGTCTGAATGTCCATGAAAGCCTGGCAAGAATGGAAGCCCAAGTACAGCTACTGGAAGCAAAAGGCTGCAAGTGCATCCCAACCTGCCGTCAGACCTCATCTTCTATGCCAACCAAATATTATGAGGACGCTGATGACCTTTCCAAGGAAGAGGAGGAACACACAAACAGGGGGATTCCTGAAGTGTTTACCACCCTTCCAACAGAGAGCCATTTACGCCCAAAGCTACACCTAGGGCTAGGTGTAGCTATACAGCAAATAGACAATTGACTGCCGCTCCCCACCAGCCCACTGAGCCTGTGATCACAAAAAAACAATTCAAACCTCTCAACCCCCCCCAAATTTGATAAGAAGGGAAATTTATACTCCTTCCTATGGCTTTTTAAAATGGCCAAGAAAGGCACCAGCAATCACCAGAAGGCACCCACTCTCATCACCACATTGGATGCATTAAGTGTCAATCTGGTGATGCCATAACTATCTGCGGCCAACTGGGGTTATCAGAGAGCCATATAAGCTGTACTTGAGGAGTTTGGTGGAGAGGACATCCTCTTCACTAGGAAAACTGAATTCAGAGCCATAAAGTTTGCCCCAGGCAAAACACTGCAAGAATTTGTGGAAAGGTTTTATCACAATGTGCTAGCGCTCCTGGGTTCTGGCACAGTTTCCACCTTCAACATCTGTGCTACAATGAGACAGGTAACTCATCCCTACAAGGAACTACACTGAGCAATGGCCCCCACATATGCCAAGGGCAATGGAGTTTTAGAGATTGTAGACTGTCTACATAGCCATGCTGAAACGTTTGGTCCCCCAATAGACCCAAGCCCAAGCAACCAAAGACAGTCCATGAGAAGCCACATTACCAGAAGGAAGATACTGTGAAGTCTTCTGCTCACCCTCCTGAAGTAAAGGGCCCCTATTGCATTGCCTGAAATACAGAAGGGCATTGGAAATCAAAATGCCAAATAATATCAAGAAGGTACACATTGTGCAGAACCATCCCACTGTTGTCAACAAGGGAAAATCCAAGGTTAAGTAGAAGAGGGAAGTTCTACCCCTATGTGACAGATCCAGGAAATTCATGCTTGCTTCTTCATTATCCCTGTCTGACTCTTTTACGGCTTGACAAGGAATCCATTATATAAGATTCAATGATCTTGGATCCCTAGGCAAGCAATCTTAGCATTAAACTTGTTGCCATCTGGTGATCACTTCCACGTTTTTCACTTCCAATAGTCTTAGCTGCAGACCATCTCTTTTTATTCCATGGTAGTCTTCTTTCAGTTAAAAGCCAAAAACATAACACATAAAATGATCAAGGGGAAAGTAACCATTTTTGCACATAAGTATCCTCTTTTATTAATTATTATCATGTTTCCATTATATACCAATCAAGGTACTTTTGGCTGAAAACCCCCCTGGTTCTGGAATCACACCTGGATTCCTATCACATGGTTTATGACATAACAGCGTCATCCAATCCAGATCTTTACCAAAAAGATCTTCACACTCTTAAACTATAAGAATGTGCCCTAATACATTCCAGAATCACCTGATTCTTTCTCTGGAAATGTATTGCTTTGGCTTGAAGCATTCTGGACTTCCAGCGCCAAACCCCTGTGGAATATATGTATTCCTGATCCAAGCTATCCTTGTTCCAACTGGGAACCAGCTGATCAATCCTAAATGCATAGACATCATTGTCTACATTTAGTTATTTTTGCATTTAGTGGTTTTTGCTTTAAAACCCATTAAACACTTTGAAACTCAAACCAGGCACCCCTGTGGCGTCCAGGAACTTCCCAGGTGGCTCCACGGCGCTCCAGCGCCTCAGCGCCTGAAACATTCACTGGACATCTCTTTAAAAATCAATATGGCGGTGCAGCGGCGCTTCTAATCTAATGAATTTGCCAAAATGGTGCATTTAAATCACAATTAGGGGGTTTATTTCTGGTTAACCTTAACCAATCTTCTTGACATAGTCAAGGCAATTAAAATATAATTAAACCCTCATTAATTATATTCACACCATATATTAATTAACCTTCCCAGTTAATTAATTTGTTTGAAGACAACAAGTCTTTACTTGACACAGTCAAGTCAATTTTGGTCCTATGGTTAAATCCCCATTAATAATATTCCAGGGCATATATATTAATTAAATTTCCCAGTTTATCAATTGGTTTGAGACACCTAGTTTCATAATCTGAACCGTTCAGATTATTCATTACATCCCTCAATTAGTACAGCCTAATTGATTCCTGGGTATCAATTAACCTCCATGGTTAATCAATTGGCTTGAGACAACTAGTCTCATCATATAAATTGTTTGGATTATTCATTTTGGCCCTCAATCAGTACAGTCTAATTGATTCCTGGGTATCAATTACTACACTGGAAAATCTCTCCAAGGCAATCATATTGTTATGAATTTCAACCTATGAGATTCATCACAATTTAACCTCTTTTTGAAACCATAGCCCAACGTGACTGTAGTACAGTCACACCCTGCCAAAGCTCTCAACCTTCTCATCAAACCTGGCCCCAAGGTGCATCACCTTGAAGATCTACAAGAGGATGTAATACACATGGTTTTAGCCAACAACCTTTACGCTGTAACTACCTGTTCCCAATCTAAGGCCCACCAATCAGAAGGGGTTACCCTGGGCAAGGTTTTAAAACCTTATGCCACCCAAATCCAGGACGCCAGGGAAAACCGCTGTTCACAATGTTCAAATGATACCCCAAACCTGAAGTCAATCCAAGTAGTGTTCCCCCTGGAGGAGCTAAAGTCTGCATACCTTGACGTTTGCAAAAGCCTGCTCTACACCTTGGAGAGTGATGAGGAGAACAAAACACACATATTAAAAAGCAGTGATGACTCTTATATTGATTTCACATACATTGATATATTGGTTAACAAGCATCACATTTGAGCAATTGAGGATAGCAGTTCCCTGTTCCACATCATCTCAACTAAAATGGTGAAGAAACTGGGTTTAGCCCCAGATGTAGACTACAGATTGCCATTTTTTACAGCTGGTAAGGAGCCCACTTACTCTGTGGGAGCATACAGTGCACTACCTATGCAATTTGGTTCCATTGCAGTATCTGCCCCAGCAGTTGTATTGCCAAACAACACATATGATTTCCTCATAGGTACCTCCTTCCTGATGAAATATGGGGCCATGAGACATTGGGGTCTTGCTACCTTCAAAATCCTGATACAAACCCTGCCCTTGTTCTTTGTCAAGAAGGACAAGACAACACACCCAAGCCCTGCAAGTTTGTCAATCTGACCTACGCTGACAGGATTTTCCCTGTTGGATACAAACTTTTTGGAAAACACAGAAGGAAACCCCTTACACAGATTCTGGAGCATAAGAATATTCTATTAAGGACCAGGTCTGCATTTTCCCTGGAACCTGGTCACCAGAAGATTTCCAAGACTGGGTTGTATGTGGTTGTCCCTGAAGGGCTATATAAGAAATTCATTGAACCCTGGGGCTGTTCTTGCGTCAAACTGTGCATTGCACCAGGCATTGTTACCCCTGGCCATCAAGAGATCTATGTCCTCTTGGCTAATTTCACAAAAAAGACGTTTTCTATCAGGGAAGACCAAGTGGTAGGCTTCTTACACTTCTACCCCACAGAGGAATTATCTGAGGCTGATGGATTTGGCACATTTGAGGAAATGGGTTAACTAGACAACCCTTGAACAAGCAGTCCACCTGACTACACCCCTAGTAGATCTTTCCTCTCTTGGCCCTGAGGAACAAGCTTGGGCATCATTGTTGTTTGAGAAGTACTGTTGCATCTTTGCTGAAAGCAATCATGACCTGGGTTATGCTGAAGGAGTAACTCATCACATTGATAAAGGGTCCACTCCTCCAATCCGCATGTGCCCATACAACAGTCAAAAGCAAACAAGGAATTTGTCTCTGAAGAAGTCAGCAGGTTGCTGAAATGAGGCATGCTGGTTCCGTCCAAAAGTCCTTGGGCACCCCCTATTCTGATTGTCAAGAAGAAGGATGGCTCAACAAGATTACCAAAAAGGACTCATACCCCTTGCCCCACATATACAACACATTAGATTGCTTCAGAGGCGCCAATTACTTCTCCGCCATGGACCTCACATTGGGCTATTAGCAGATTGAACTGACTCCAAAGAGCAGAAAAATTTGCCATCATAACTTTGAAAGGACTATTTTAATCAAGAATGCCGCAAGGACTGTGCAATGCTTCTGCAACCTTCCAGCAAGCAATAGACACCATCCTTGGTGACCTTAAGCTCTCCTATGTCTTAGTGTACTAAGACAACATCAACATCTTCTTTAGGACTTTCACTGAGCATCTAGCTCACTTGGAGGAGGTCTTCAAAAATCTAGCAGCTGCTAATCTTAAGATAAAGATGCACAAATGCCAGATCTTCCAAGACCAGCTGGAATACCTGGGCTTTGTTATAGATAGTCATGGCCTACAGTCCCAGCCTGTAAAAACTGAAGCCTTCTCAAAGATGAAGCAACCTGAGTCAAAATGCAACATACTGGTCTTCTTGGGCATGATTGGTTACTATTGGCGCTTCATTTCCCACTTTACAGCCATTTGAGAGCCTCTTTTTCACTTGCTGAAACCAGGAGTTGACTTTGTATGGAGTATGCAATGTCAGGGAGCCTTTGACAAACTATGCTTAGCGTTATCAAGCAACTCTTTCTGATGTACCCAGACTTTGACAGACCTTTTGTGATCCATACCAACGCCTTGCTTACAGCAGTTGGGGCTGTACTATCCCAGCTTGAAAACAAAGGACTCAAACACCCTGAGGCATACACCAGTAGAACTTTAAACGTCCACAAACGCAACTGCACAGTGACAGAGAAAAAATGTCTGGCAGTCATCATTACATGCAAGCAATTTTGGGTCTACATCCATGGCATATGGTTCACAGTGGTCACAGACCACGCCTCCCTAGCTTGTCTTCAGAGCCTCAAGGAACCAGAAGGTTGGCTTGCTTGTTGGGAGCTGAAGCTACAGGCCTTGGACTACAAAATCCTCCATTGCCCTGAAAGCAAGCATAAGAATGAAGACTACCTATCATGCTTACCTACTTTAGCCTTAGTGAGACCATTGGCAGATCAACTGTACCGCAAGATGATGATCAGAAAGTTTAGTGACAAGCCCAATAAGGTACAGCATATCCTACAAGACCTCCAAAAGAATACAGTACTACACAATGGTGTGCTATTCAAGTTAGTGGATGGCAAGGAACACATATTCCCTTCTCCCTCTAAAAGGACTAGTATTGTCACAGCTGCCCACAAGGCAACAGGTCATGGAGCCTTTTGGAAAACTAAGGAAATCCTGTCTTGCACCTAATTCTGGGAAGCAATGAATTTCAACATTCAAGAGAAAATTGACTTCTGCATCAAATGCCAATAAAATAAGCCACTACAGAAAGCACAACTTACCTAATGGTGCAACACCATTTTGTCTGGCACACTGTATCAATTTGACGTCGTGGGACCGCTCTCACGTAGCAGGCCTGGCATTTGTTATGTAACAGTTGCTATAGATCACCTCAATAAGTGGTTGGAAGCCTGGCCTCTCAGGAAGGTAGATGCCCCTTCTACTGAAAAATTTGTCTTGGACGCCATCATACTACCCCACAGATGTCCCCAGTTCCTACTCTAAGATAATGGGACTAAATTTATGGCCTCAGTGATATCAAGAGTGAACAACTTCATGGGAGTTTGTGGGGTACTCTCCACCCCATATTGCCCTAAAACAAATGGGATGACGGAGCATGCCAACAGTACCCTAATTCAGATCCTTCAGAAATTAGCGTCATCATGTACATCTTCCTGGGAAAATTACTTAGGAGCAGCAGTGTTTGTGTACAACATTTTGCTTCACTCAACCACAGGAGTGTCTCTGTTTTAACTGATTTATGGCATTCACCCTGCCATTCCACCTGTCTTATAATAAGCCACAGATGCCTCTGGGCAACTTTCCTACAATCAGTACCTAGGTTAACTAGCTGACACCCTCATAAAATTGCAGGCATCTGCTTTTGGCAACACAGCTATTTAGACCCATGCCAAATTTGAGAGGGACTCTGCTAATAGAGCCCCATTGCCCTCTTTTGAGGTAGGGGAGGGAATTGCATTTTGCAACACTTAAGGTGCTGGTAGATCCCAAAAACTAGACAAGATATGGGTAGGTCCCTTTGAGATCATTGAGAAGACCTCAACTGACGCCTACATCATCAAGGATAAGGATAGTGGACGCATATTCAACCACGTACATGAAAAGTTTGTATGCACATTCTGCACCCCAAAAGAAGGGTCTAATTAAACACCTTCTTGATCTTATCACAAAAATCAATAAGCACAATTCACACACTCTATATTACATAATAACAAAATAAAAACAAATATGTGCAAGATATTGAAAGAGGACATAGACTATAAACCTTTATTACTGAGTGCCCTCTTCAGGCTCCTCAGGGGCCTGATGGGTGATAGCCTCCACATAGTCACCAAAAGCGTTGGTGATCATCACCTGGTAGAGAACAATAACATTTTGGAGCACATGTGCTGCGCCTCAGGAGAAAGCTTCTCCCAGTGCATGATAGACACTGTCAAGACCAACTACCCATCTGCTAGGCAGCCCAGACCAAACTCAATGGGAAGGCATTCTACCAACACCAGGCACTTCACAATAAATCCCTCCAAAGTATAGTTGACCAGAAGACCCCGCTGACGGTCCAATACCTTGCAACAGTAAAATTCCAGGATGGCCTGCATCTGGCCCAAGGAACCACAAGGAAGCAAAGGCTTAGGGACCAGAAAAATGTTGCCCAACAGAGCCATGTATGGAAGGTATTAGGCAGAATCCCTAGTCTCCAACATTTACAAAGTGAGATTGATGGCAGCAGCCAGCTAATTATACTGGTTATTGGTACGCCAAAGCCCCCATTAGCAAGTGGAGTTGGGACTGGGCCCCCAAGCACAGGACCAGAATCAAACTACAGCGTGGTTGAAACCAATGACCTGGACTTACTTGGTATACAATGTCATGTTGGAGCAGTTTTGCTGTGATGGTCCATATGTTGGGTGATTTTTCAGGTGGGGCTAATGTTGACCAAGAAAAAGGCTAGTGACTTTTGACAGGTAGAGGCCTAGTAGGGAACATTGGCTACCAGGGAAGATAATTGTCATGAATTGGGCCTTGTGGACGTCTTTGGGTTTAGCATCTATAGTTGCTTGTGGGTAGAGTATAGCAGCAGGACTAAACACAAATTAATACAGGTCCAATGACTCTGTAGTTTTTACCTTTTAATATTAGGTAACAACTAAGTTGAGTAAAAGGCAAGATTTAATATGTGAAAGTATGTTTTTTTATTTAGAAAGAAGGGAAGTTTATATACCATTCTGGCTGCGCAATGAACGCAGAAGTGTTATTAACACCTGCACCATTGTCAGGAACATTACAGGATCTTCTGGTGTCCACCAGGCTCTTGCATCTGTGTTCTTTCTATCTTGGGATGATCCAGATAATCCAATGGAGAAGAGTGGCTGTGCATTACCCTGGAATGGCTGCAGCTTGCAGCTGCCCATTACAGAAGCTGCTTGTAATTCCCAAACCCAATCCAATCTGGATGTAACAGTACAGCCATCCTATTGCAACGTCCAAGATACAATTAGAAATACAAATCTGCCAGATCCAATGGATTTTAGTGCAAACCAGTTTAGTCTTGACCATAAGGATTAATTCCACTGATAGACTTGACCATTATACACATGCTGTCTAATTTACAACATTTCTCCCCACTAGAATGGGCAAGGGTATAAATAGAGGGCACACTACTCAAGGGTTGCATATGTCAGATAGCCAGGCTAAATCAACAAGGGCTTCCAGAGCTACTGCAATCAGAGCCAGAGCGGCAGCCAGTAAGGCAGCCAGATTGGCCAATTAAAAGAGCGCTCAGAATAAGAGCCAGAAGAAGGCAGAACAATTGGTCAAGCAAGTGCAGACTTCTCAGGCACAGGAGCCAGTGAGTCAACTAGAAGCTCAACAGGAGGAAGGAATCACCTAGTTTGATCTCTCTAGAATTCTAGACCAGAAGGAAGCCAAGGAGGTCAAACTTGGGGAAGGGCCCCATCTTCATTCCTTATTTCAAGAGGTGTTTGAAGGATCCCTCTGTATTAACTCAGGCTAAAGTCAAAGAGGGGTATTTCTATCATTTCCGTTTTGACCAAGAAGCAGCACTGAAGTTTTCTGAGGATCAACTTCAAGGATTTGAATAGCAAGGGAAGAAGAATGACCAGGAACAGATAGACCTTGTTTTGGCAGTGCTCTGGGGGATAATCAGAGCTTGGTGACATAAAGGGAAAGTGGACCTGGAGGTAGCCAGTTGGGTTGATAAGGATTGTAAGAACTTGTGTAATCAACAAGTAACGGCTGGTCTGCTTACAGCCTTGAATCTTAAGAGCAAGGATATGTATACCAGGTTGGCATTATTCAGGCACCTTCTCAAAGTTCCTTCAGATAAGCCAGCAGTGGCTGAGTTGGAGGATGTTCCCATGTTATTTGAGGGACTCATGTGGGAAGTCTACAAAGCAGACATTGCCTTGAACCGGAAGTACTGGAGCAGAGAGCATCTGTTCTGGGATGCCTTGGTGGTAGGAATTGGGTTTTCAGTCTGGATGGGCCTCAACCACACGCAGGCTTGGGATAAATACCCTGATTACCCTATTTTCTGTCTGTGGCACTTCAAGGAGGACTATGCTGAGGAGTACATGGCGGCCTGTGTGGTCCTTCTCACAATGACTTGTCATTTGAAAGCAGAGATTTCCAAACAATGTAAGTTCCAATAAAGCCTTTTTTAGAATAAATGCCTTATTCCTTTCTTTGTGTGATGTGGACAACAACACATGGCATTTTTTATTAGGCTTTTCTTTTTCTGAATTGTTGTCCTAAAGGGTAATTACTCCTGATCACTAGGAGCCATAAACATGTATTGCATATGGACTCTAGTGACCAGTTATCTAGTGATAGGTTCCTTCAATGTATAACTATCAGTACCTACTATCTGGATGACCTTAACAAGTCCTTGCCATAGGGAGGCAAGTTTGATTTCACGTCCATAGCCTCTGTTGCTATAGAAGTAGACTAGGCCTCTAATCAGATAGCTGGGGAGGGCAGGGCGTTTAGCCTGGGCAAGCTCCATATTCTTTTGCTTGGTGCTCAGATTGATAGTGTAGGCTTCAGCCTGTATTCTGATCAAAGTCTGAGCCAGCTTATGGAGGTAGGCTTCTGGGGTGAAAGCTGGATTAGGTTTCATCAAGGGTGCAGATGAGAAGGTAAACCAGGCTGAAGTCCATACAGGAGTTGGAAGGGGGTTTTTCCTGTTGCTCTATGATAGCCAATGTTGTAAGCAAAGTTGGATGCAGGCAGGTAAGTGTCCCATTCTGACTCATGTTGGTGCGCTAGTTTCCTGAGGATCTGCACCAAACTTCCATTAGTCCGTTCATCCATTCCATTAGTTTGGGGATGATATGGGGTGGATAATGTGCCTCTGATACCCATCAGTTGATTTAGTCTGGGTATCATATAGCTAGTGAAGTTGGTTCCATTGTCAAGTAACAGCATCTGAGGACATCTGTGGCAGTAGATGATGTGTTCCAAGATAAACATGGCTGTAGTGAGTGCAGACTGATTTGGGATAGCCTTGGCCTCAACTCATTTGGTCAAATGGTCCACAGCCACTATAATGTACTTTTTTCCCTTTTGAGACTGGTAAGAGTCCCACCACATCAATGGCCAGAGTATGAAAGGCAAATCCTGGGCAGATCAGCTTGTGCTGGAATCTTGCAACCTTTGGCCGTTCAACATTGCATTCATGGCAAGCAGCCAGAATCTCAGCAAAATCAGAGGGCATTCCTTCCCAGTAGCAATGCTGCTGTAACTGATCAAGGGTCTTTAGTATTCCTCCATGTCCTGTAGCTTTGTGTGAGGCAACTACAGAGTTTGTTCTGAGTGAGGGGTGTACATATGACAACCAGTTATCCTTGTAAAGCTTAAAGAGTTGACCATCTTTAACCTTGGTGTCCACTGAAAGCTTCTTAAGAACATTTTGGATTTCAGTGGGCTCTTCCCCCCACAAAGATTGGTTAACCAGTAGTTTGTCATAAATCTCATTGGCAATAGAGGACACAAGGGCAATGGTAGGCAATATTGAGAGCCAATCTGCATTCTGATGGACTGCCCCAGCACAGTGCACTATGTCATAATTAAAGGATTGAAGTTTTATGGCCCAGCAAGCAAGTCTTCCTTCAGGGTCCTTCAATGTTTTCAGCCATTGGAGGGAGGCGTGGTCAGTAATCACAGTAAAGTGTACACCATTTAAGTATACCCTAAACTGCTGGTAAGATTAAATTACTGCCAGGCATTCCCTTTCAGTCACTGTGTAGTTGTGTTCATGACAGTTCAAGGTGCAAGAACAGTAGCCAACAGGGTGTTCTAGTTCATTGTTGTCTAGTTGTGAAAGGACACCACCAATGGCAGTAAGACTAGCATCTGTGTGCACCACAAAAGGTTTCTCAAAGTTAGGATAGGCCAGTACAGAGTCACACATTAGATTATGTTTCAGAGCTTTAAAAGGCCTTTTAAAAGGCAGAGCTCCAAAAGAAGTCCACATCAGCATGTAGAAGATTAAACAAGGAGTCCCCAAGTTTAGCAAAGTTTGGGATAAACCTGCGGTAGTAACCAATCATTCCCAGAAAGACTTGGATATCACGCTTGTTGGCTGGTACCTGCATCTTGGCAATTGCTTTCACCTTAGCAGGTACAGGGGGTAGGCCATCCTTGCTTATCACAAACCCTAGTAATTCTAAGTGTTCCTTGAAGAAACTACATTTCTGTGGCTTCAGCTTCAGATTGGCTTTGAGTAACCATTTGAAGAATTCTTCTAAGTGTTGTAAATGCTCAGTGAAGGTTTTGGAAAAGACATTAATGTCATCCAAGTGTACAAGCACCAATGTGAGCTTTAAGTCACCCATAACTGCATCCATAGCTCCCTGGAAAGTGGCAGGGGCGTTTGTTAGTCCCTGGGGCATCTGTGTGGGCGGGAAAAGTCCTTTCTCAGTGATGATGACACATTTTTCCTGATCCTCAGGTGGAAGATCAATCTGTCAGTAACCACTGATTAGGTCCATGGCACTAAAGAACTTAGCTCCTCCCAACCAATCCAAAGTATCATAAATACATGGAAGGGGGTAGAAGTCCTTCTTAGTGATGGAGTTCAGTCTTCTATAGTCAATGATCAATCTATTAGAGCCATCCTTTTTTTTGACAATAAGGAGGGGAGAGGACCAAGGGCTTTTACTGAGTACCAACAACCCAGAGCTTAGTAACTTCTGAAGCTCTTTGTTAGCTATAGCTTGGTTTGCTTGCCTATGGCAAATAGGGCAAGACCAGATTGGAGGTTGTCCTTGGGTGTCAATGGTATGCTCTACTCCAATGGCTTTCCCAAGGTCCAAGTCATCTTTGGCAAAGACTACCTTGTATTTTTTAAAGAGAGCCAGTGCCTGGTCCTTTTCTGGTTCAGTGAGACCAACCAGAGAGTCACAAAGGATCACAGTTAAGACCAAGGGCTGGTCCACAGGAAGTTCTAGCTCATAAAGTCCAACAAAAGGTGACGCTTGGAGCAAGTTGGCATGTTCTTCTAGTCTGATATATCCCAATAACTGATTTTTCTGCACATTCAAGGGGACAGGACCAAGGTTGGCTAGCAGGACCTGGAGCTCTTCTGGTCCAGGCATGACTAGTCCAGGGCAGATCCATAGTTCCAGGCAAGAGGCACCATGATGGCTAAAGACTTCACCATGTAACCCAGAAGGAATCTCCAAGGACAGACCAATATGGTGAATCACTTGAGACCCAGAAGGAATGGTGAACATGGAGGAAGCGTACAAGGGAATCCTTTTGTACTCCTTGGTTGACAGGGGAAGCATTCTAAGCTTCCTGTGCTGTAAGGTATAAGTCATAGAAATATCACCACCAGCATACTCCATATTGATGAAGTGAAGCTTCTTCTTGGGATGGTCAACCACCTTAGCACCATTGTAGTACATGAGGATGGTCTGACCTAGGATTTTGAAGGTATTATCACCATGGTTGGTAATAGTCCCATACCTTGTCATGAATCCTGTGTAAATAAGGATATCATAACTGTGGTTGTCCAGAACTATAGCAGGGGCGGTTACAATCAACTTCCCAAACCACCAGGGCAATGGTGAGTAAGCACCCATGGCTTTAGTGGTAATTGGGCCTGCCATCCAAAATACCTCTTGGTAGTCCAAGTCTGGGGCCAATTTCAATTTCTTGACTAGTTGCAAGGAGATGATATTTCCTGGTGCACCAGAGTCAATAATGGCTTGGACTTTAACCTTATGGACCATCATATCAATGTAGGTGCAATCCATTATATCAGTTCCATTGCTTAGAGATATTACTTGATAGACATCCATATCCTTGTATTTACTAAGGAATTCCTCCAAAGCTGTACACAAGGTAGGACTGAATCCTTTCAAGGCATCCAGAGAAGCAGAGACATTAACAGACTTGAGGATTTGTGCCATTTTCTTGGCACTATCACTCTCATGCGTGACTTCAGTAGTAGGGATAGTCAGCTTCTCAGCGTAAGGAAGTGCAACCGTTTCCTGGGCTTCAGGGGTGATCAAGGGTTCCTTCCTTATTCTCCTGCCTCTGGTGAGAGCGTTGATAGCAAGAATTCTATGCAGCTGGTCTTCTTCTATCTCCTGGGAGTCAGGATAGCAGAGCAAGGGGCTAGCAGCAGGGTCAGTAGAGCCTAGGCTAGGGCTTGTTGGTGGGAGGGCTCTGGGGTCTGAGGTTTCCAAAGTCAAAGCTGCATCAGGTGGGGGGACACAGCCAGGAGCGCCTGGGTCTTCAGGTGGGAGGGGAGAGGGAAGAGAGAGGGGGAGGTACTTGTACATGGGCAATGTGATGCTCACAGAAGATGGGTGTTGAGGATAAAAGAACCTCAGGTAAACTTCTGCCAGAGAAGCTAAAGAACTTCTTCTACTGGGCTGCAAGTTGCAGGGGACAGTAGGTTGCACTTGGATCAAGCCTAGGGCACTAACTCTAAAGTTGTTAGCACAGCAGGGAGATTGTCTTGTTACCTGAAGTAGTGAAGGCAACAAGCAAAGCAGAGTTTAAATAGAGTCTGGCTAGGATCTTGAGTCTTTAAAAGTATGATCAAGCTAAAAGTGCAGCAGTGTGGAGAAAAGGTATCTTTATTGTTAAGAAAGAGAGTTATTGTATACTTGTATTATTCCTGTACATTAACAATTGTGCAGGAATGGGGAAGGGAACTGAGGAGAGGCTGGACTACTTTTCATCCAGGAGTTGTCAGGATTATCCCAATTAATTGATAGGCCATGCACTCATGTTTCACCTCATGGGTGAGTGAGGGTATGATGCACAGTCATCACAGGCAACCAGGGATTTCTCCTCATCCTGGTTGCTTAGCAGTTTTTTAGCTCCTTGTCTTGAGAAGCCTCCTCATTCTCTTGATCTCCTTCTGAGTCATACTCTTCTGCTCCTACGTGGAGTACCTTGGGTGCTGGTTGCTTGCATTCTCTAGACATGTGTTCTATCTTCTCACACTTATAGCAAGTGTGGTTGCTATTGGTACCAGCTGTTCCTTGAGTGGTAGAGCTTTCACCAGTTTTAGGCTTGTCAGAGAAAGATGATTTGTTTCTATTCTCCTGAAATGCTCTTGGTCCAGAGGGCAGGGGTACTTCAAAGTCATCCTTGAATGTGAGCAGGTAGCAAATCAGGTCAGAGACATTGTGGGCTCCATAGATTCCAGACTTCAGAGCAAGAGAGAGGTTCTTGTTAGGTTGTACTGCATTGAGCAGAGCAGACTTGACATCAATGAAGGAAGCAGCCTTCAGGGAGATCAAAGTCTGGGCCTCTAGATAAAACCTATCAGCAAACTCCTGCATGGTTTCTCATTTTCTGATGCCTCCCTCCACAAAGTCCATTTTCTGGTTGTTGAGGGTTTTTTGCTGCCAAACTCATCCATTAACGCCTTTGAGATGTTGGCAAAGGTCCATCCACGTTCTTGGAGTCTAGGCATGATGATTTTTTGGGTCTCAGAATCTAGGCAGTTAAAGATGGCAGAGTTCTTCATTGCCTCATCAGCCCCATACATTGTGTTCTCGTACAATCTCAAAAACATGGTGACATTACTCTTCCTATCAAATTTTGGCAAGTTGACAGGTTTGAAGTTAGGGATCACGTTGCTTGTGTTGAATGATTGTCTGATGGGAGAGCGGTTGCTTCTGGAAGCTTGATACCTAGCTTCTGAGGCAGCCTGAAGTTCCTGCAATCTGGTTTGCTCAGGAGTAGCCAGGGGGTTCTCACTACTCTCTAGTATTGCTTTAGTCATCATGATGTTCCTAGGGACGTTTCTCTGGGCAGCATTGTCTTCATCATAGCTATGGTAAGATTCATTGCCAGAGGAGTGTGTCTGGCTACCCAAGGAAAGTCTACTAATTGACCTAGGTTCTTCAAAGTGTACAGTCCTTCCTCTGGGAGGGGAGGCTGGTAGACAAGCAGTAAGGCAGTCAATTTGATCTTGGAGAGTGAAAAGAGTGGCTCTGGTGTCCTTGAGCTCTTCTCTGATGATCTGGTTTTCTTTTACCGGTCCATCCACTTCATCTTCTAAGCCTTGGATCTTTTGACAGGTGGTCTCAGAAAAAGTCTGGTTGACCTGCTCTAAGGCGGCCTGTCTCTGTTGATCATGATTGGGACCAGCATGAATGGCCTTAAGATCCTTGAGCCCTTTGGCTAATTGAGCCTGGAAAGTGTGTAGGTCCTCATACAAGAAGGTATTATCCTGTTGGAGCTCCTGCACGTCCTTCTCCAAGGAGCAAAATGACCAAAGAGTTCCATCATCTCTTTATGGAGCATGTTGTTGTCATTCCTGGCGGTCTCATCTGTTGTAGTACCAGTGGTTATCTTTTCCAGTTCCTGTACAATGGCCTGGAAGAGGTCTCTGGAGCTTTTGACGTGTCCAGTTACTACAGAGATCCAATGTGGATCCAACCCATAATTGCTAAGGATTTGTTGAACCACCTGGATGATGTAGTTGTGGAAGGATTGTTCCATAGTCTCCATGAACTGGATTGAAGACATCTGGTTTCTGACCAGCTCAGAAATCTGTTAGTTAACTAAACCAAAGTTTGAACTGAGATCAGAGTACAGGGTCTGTAAGAAGTTCTGTTGGGCCGCAATCAATTGTGCTTGATGCAGAAGAACATTCTCTTGACGTGCAAGATGGACACAATTATGACAGATAGCAGGATAAACAAAGTAGTATAGATACTCCTTCATTTGGTCAATAGTCTTCATGTCTTTCTTGAGCCAATTGGGAGTGATATGGCTCAAGGTTTGGAATCTCTCTCTGGTAGAGGGTCCATACGCTGGCAGGATTGCCAGGCAAGCCAAATTCTCCCCATCTTGTACTGCTCCTTTATCCATTCCTTGGATAATAGAGTTCAAATTTTGAAAGGAGGGTAAAATATTGGCATTCACAGGGTTAGGGATTACCATATTCAAGTTTAAGGTTTGATAGCATTGAATGGAAGGAGGTCTCTGCACATCTCCCAGGAACTGGCTCAGTACAGGCAGCTCCTGGGGATTTTGGGGAGAGCCATCCTGGTTGGTGGTCTCCAGGAAGGACAGTTCTGATGTCTGCTGGAGTATGCTTTACAGGTATGCTAAAGCAGAAGAAGAGAGTGGAACATTTCCTCCCTGGGCTGAAATAGAACCACAGCAGGGTTTCTGCAGGTTCAATGTGTTCAGATGAATACATTCTAGGTGTGAGCACCAATATCGTGAATTGGGCCTTGTGGACATCTTTAGGTTTACGTCTATAGTTGCTTGTGGATAGAGTATAGCAGCAGGCCTAAACACAAATTAATACAAGTCCAATGACTCTTTAGTCTTTATCTTTTAATATTAAGTAATAACTAAGTTGAGTAAAAGGCAAGATTTAATATGTGAAAGTATGTTTTTTATTTAGAAAGAAGGGAAGTTTATATACCATCCTGGCTGCACAATGGACGCAGAAGTGTTATTAACACCTGCACCATTGTCAGGAACATTACAGGATCTTCTGGTGTCCACCAGGCTCTTGCATCTGTGTTCTTTCTATCTTGGGACAATCCAGATAATCCAATGGAGAAGAGTGGCTGTGCATTACCCTGGAATGACTGCAGCTTGCAGCTGCCCATTACAGAAGCTGCTTGTAATTCCCAAACCCAATCCAATCTGGATGTAACAGTACAGCCATCCTATAATAACGTCCAAGATACAATTAGAAATACAAATATGTTGGATCCAACAGATTTGAGTGTGAACCAGTTTAGTCTTGAGCATCAGGATTAATTCCACTGATAGCCTTGACCATTATACACATGGCGTTTAATTTACGGCAATAATGCCTGCCTAGTAGGTAACAAAGGACTACTAGAGTAAAATGATGAGCCAACCCAGCAGGGAATGA
This sequence comes from Entomophthora muscae, assembly GCA_014839935.2. Classification (NCBI taxonomy): domain Eukaryota; kingdom Fungi; phylum Entomophthoromycota; class Entomophthoromycetes; order Entomophthorales; family Entomophthoraceae; genus Entomophthora; species Entomophthora muscae. Next base: position 424,581 of record QTSX02000726.1, on the reverse strand, counting down.
TGGCTGCTAGGGGTGGGGAGTGGACCATCCTGGTGAGTAACGCGGGCTACCAGGACTGGTTGATGATGTGAACCTGGTGGGTAATGTGTGCTGCCAGGGAAGGGAGGAGCTAAGTTAGCTCTACATGCCCATGTGCGCTTACAGGTCTGTGAGCAAGCACCTTAACTAATGGACTGGTAGGGTGTCCTTGTCTGTGTTTTCTTGGGGGCTTTGGGGAGGTCCTAAAGCTACCATTGGGGGGCATGGATATGATCAGGGGTGTTACCAGGGTGGCTGCTTGGGGAAGCAGCTGTAGAACTTGGTGTGATCAGGCCTCTGGGAAGTAAAGTTGATTACTTTGCAGCTGAAAGCTCAGACTTAATCATCTGAGTTAGTAAAGACAACTGCATAAACATGAGGATTGTCTGTGGCTGAATGGCCTAAGCATAGGACACTTGCATGGGCCCAGTCAAATGCCAGTAGCCTTGTAGACTTATTTCCTGAGTCTGAGGTATTGGTAACAGGGTTGTACAATGGAATCACAGGGTTCATAGTAAGATCAACAGTAAATAATAGTAAGAGGGACTGGAAGATCATCATGAGGATTGGAACCAAGATGGTTCATATTGAGTATTAGAACCTAGGTAGTTCAGATGAGGGCTGGTTGATTGCTGACTAGAAAGGACTGGTTGTTGACTAGAAAGGACTGATTGCTAGACTGAGAAGGACCAGAAGATGATGATGAAGGGCTAGCTGAAGGACCAGAAGATAATGGCGCAGGACTAGCTGAGAAACTGAAAAATGTCTCAAAGGGACTAGCTGGAATGAATACAGGAGCTAGGATGCTTGTTTTGGAATTTTGAGAGAGAGAAAATGATGAGAAAGAGGCAGTAAATGAATTGATTAATGCTGCCAAAAGATATGATAAGAGGATTGGATTAACTATCATATAAAAGAAGAAAGAGAAAAAAGAAATAATTTACAGGGTTTTGACTGTCAAAACTGCAGGCTGAACCGCCAGCAAGGTTCCAACCAAGCGGGTTTGTGACCTGTAATCTGATTATCTGGTCACTCAAAGCCAGACTAGGAAGTCAACTCAAATTGCCAAATACAACAACATGAATAGATGATGATCCTTTAAGGTGGATACCTTGTTTTGGCGCTTGAATCATTATCAGGATCAAGCCACCCCCTTCTTTTATCCAGCCGTGTGATTGCCAATCATGTTCCTGTTATCCTTGATTCACATGAACTATATAATCATTATCTCACAATAAAGGTTATTATCTAGCTTCTAAATATTTTCCCTGTGTAACTCTGCTAAAACAGCACAGTTACAACATTGGTATCACAGGTAGGGTTTCCATCCTACCTTATCTTGAAAAAATTCCGCCTGTTGGCCGCACACGCCGCGGCCAACAAATCCTTGACAGAATTATGTCTGGCCTCCTGCCTGACTGGACTCTGTACACCCCTGGTACCGCCATACCCAATGGCTTTGTCCTGTACCAGAACACAGTAATCCTGCTACCCGCCTTCAACGCCATGTCTGCACAAGGTTTCTTTCAGGCTCCCTCCTTGATGCCGCAACCAGCCAACAAAACCACCATGCCCGCCTACGTAGCTCAAAGACTATGGAGCGCCGCCTTGGAACCTTTTGCTGGGTCCAACAACGACAACACCGCCACATGGATTCAGTCCGCCCAGAGCAAGCTGGCTTAGATGGAATGCCCACAGCAGTTTTGGATTGCAGAAATTTCCATTCACCTGACCCATGACGCTGGCACCTGGTGCAACAAGTGGCATGAAGAGCACACTGACAAAAACTGGGAACCTTTAAGAAAGACTTCCTGGCAAGATTTGTGCTTAAGGATACAGTGCTCATGATCATACGCCAAGTAAAGAACCTAACCCAGACAGGCACTGTGAAGGAACTTGCCCACGCCTATGAGGAACTCCATCTTTGTGCACCATCTAACATGGCCTTTGACACCCCAGCCACACACCTCATGTACTACAACACTCTTAAGTTGCGCGTGATGAGGCATGTGAACCTGGATCAGGTGACCAACCTGCAAAGCCTGTACCGTGAAGCAGAGAAAGCAGAGCAAACATCCAACACACTGCATAAGGCACAAGCTGGGAAACAAGAAAGACCCAAGGATTCCCATCCAAGCAGGCGCTCTGCTTGACCACCTCCTGGAGGCAATAGGAACAACGCCAACCACAAACCCACGGGTACAAATGGACAGGGAAATGGAAAAAATGGCCAGTCAAACTGGACCCATTTCTGTGTCATCACCATGCAAGGTAACCAAGATGAGGGAAAAGCCTGGGGAGAGCACTAAGCAAGCCAAGCTCTCCCCAAGCAACTCCTGACTTGCCCAATGATGAGTACCAACCTGAGGACATGGACCAATGCCTAATGATCCAGGTGCCCTCAGAGGACCCAGTACTGTACACTATTGCCAGACATCCCAATAAATTGATGTCCTATCCTTTCTGCTTTCACAGTTACACGGGCTCAGCACTCCTTGATTTGGACGCAGATTGAACCCTGGTCAACAGTAGCTTTGTGGATAAGCTCAAGCTGGCCACTAATTCTTTGCAGATTAAAAATGTGGTCCTGGCTGACAAACACCACATCACTGTGACAAAGGAAAATGCCCCTTTTCTGACATGCTTGAGAGCCTCCACTCCACCATTCAAGGTCCTGTCATTGACTTTCCCAAGTTTGACATTGTACTGGGACTAGACTGGTTACAGAAGAACAATCCTCACGTAGACTGGGCAACCTCAGTGTTGATCATCAAGTGTGAAGGTGTCAACCACCAGATCTACCATGACTCTGTGGACCAACTTCTATGTGACCATGTCTTTGTACATATCACAGAGACTCAAGACAAGAGGAAAAGCTTGAATGCAATTGACTGGGACTCCTGCCAATACAAGATCATAGACTTCAAAGATCACCAGGATACCTTCACGCCTCAGGACTTCAACATTGTGGCCTGCCATCCAGAACACTTCAAGGAAGCGCTACCCAGGCTGCCCCCTGAAAAGCATATTCAGCACTCCATCCAACTCAAGGGGGCTATACCCAAGGTGCACCCTATCTACAGGCTGACCCCAAATAAAAATGACGCCTTACACGCCTACCTCAAGGAGGCATTGAAAAAAGGAGTTATCCGCCCCTCACAGTCCCCCTTTGGGGTTGCTGTGTTCTTTGTGGCTAAGAAGGACGGTACCTTACGCCTGGTCACAGACTACCGCGCCCTAAGAAAAGTTACCATTAAGAACTGTTACCCACTGCCACTGATTGACGACCTCTTTGATGCCTTGGGAGGAACCTCAGTCTTCTCCAAGATTGATCTAACTGCAGGCTACAATCAGATTTGTATTAAAGAGGAAGACATCCCCTAAACAGCCTTCTGGACTAAATACGGCTCCTACAAATGTGTGGCGCTCAACTTTAGCATGACCAATGCCACGTCCACCTTTGTAACCTTCATGAACAAAGTGTTTGCGCCCCACATAGGCAAGAATGCCCTAGTCTACCTAGACAACATTATCATCTACAGCCCTTTGGTGGAACAACACCACAAAGACCTAGAGGCAGTCTTTGTTACCTTGGCACAACACAAACTGTTGGCCAAACCCTCCAAGTGCCAGTTCTTTAATAAGCAACTACCCTTCTTGGGATACATAGTCTCAAAGGACAGCGTCAAACCCAACAGTCAAAAGATCCAGGCCATCTGCAAGATGCCACCACCCAAGGATAAGTCAGAACTCCACACCTTCTTGGGGATGGTGGCCTATGTACGCCGCTTCATACCTGAATGTGGCGTTTTGACTACCCCCTATCTGCCATAACTGGCGCCAAGTCCAAGTTTGTGTGGACCCCCCAACGTGACCTCTGTTTTAGACGCCTCAAGGAGAAACTCACAACAGCTCTTATCCTACAATTACCCAAACGTGACGGGGAACACCAAATGGAAACCAACTCCTCAGATGCATCCATTGGGAGAGTACTACAAATCAAAAATAATGACAGTGAGTTTCTGCCCATAGCTTATGAATTGCAAAAATTGAAAGATAGTGAGTGTCAATACCCTATCCACAACAAAGAACTGTTGGCTATTGTGCACTGCCTAGTCAAATGGCGCTGTTACCTGGAACGCCAGGAAGAATTCACAGCATTAACCAATCACAAGTCACTCATCTATTTTAAAGCTCAAGCAAATCTGTTGCACAGCCAAGCCCGGTGGATGGAGCTATTGGAGGGATTTAACATGCTCATCCAGTACAAACCTGGGGCCAAGCTTGCCATGGCAGACGCCCTGTCCTGTCTGTATGTCTGTGCTTCAAGAGGAGAGAATGGGCTTGACCCAGACTGGCCTCTCTTAGTGCTGCAAACAAAAGACAAAGGTTTCCCCCATGGTACAACCAACATAACAAAGGAAACAGCCATCAAAAGTGAACACCTCTTTGCTGACGTATATGGGATCCTACACAGAAGAATGTCTGACGGCACAACCATTCTCTACATTCCCACGCACCAGCAAGTAAACACCATCCTACAATATCACAGAGACCTCAGATAAATCAAGAGTCAAACCCTATACAAATTCCTTAAACACAAGGCTTCTGGCCAACCTTATACTGCAATGTTCAAGAAGTTCTAGACCAATGTGAGGTATGCAAAAAGTTTTTCCAAAAGCAAAACCCTGCCAAAGTCAGTACTTCCCATCTGCACACAACTACCTTTCAAGGTATGGGCTCTTGACATTGTTGGCCCCATGCCAGAAAAACACAATGACAAGAAATACATCATCACCGCCTGACTTTGCTACAAGATGGCCAGTAGCCCAAGCAGTAAAGGCACACACTGGCAATGATGTACAACAATTTATTGGCAAGGAGAGAATCAGCAAGTTGGGAAAAGCCAGAACTCCTGATAACCAATGGAGGCAAAGAATTGACCTCTGAAGACACCAATGTATACCTCACCAAAAATAGGGTCAAGCACACTGTGAAAACACCATACCACCCACAGGCCAATGGACGTGTAGAGCAGCTTAATGGTAGCCTTGTGCAAGCCTTAGCCAAACTCACTGCCAGGAGACCTGAAGACTGGTATCAGTAGCTACTGACTGCACTTCTTGTGTGTTGAACCTGAGTGAACAGATCCACTAGGAAAAGCCCGTTTGAACTGGTATACAGCACACAGCCAATTATCATTCAAACATTAACAGGACCTAAACTGGAAATTCCAAGTGAAGTCCCTCCACGCTTAGACCCTCAAGTGATAGAGGCTAACAGCAAGCAAACAGCAAAGGAGAATGAACGTCTACAAAAGACATTTTTCCCATCTGCAATAGACATAAAGTTGGGGAGAAAGTTTGGGTCATAAATGTTGACAAGAGCAAACTACAACCCAAGAAAGTAGGGCCAGCAATCATTCTGAAGGTAAAGATAATAACACTTACCTCGTGCAAGGGCTTGGAAAACGTAAGCAAGACAAGACCCTACACCATGATTGCCTACTGCCCTGCAAAGCAAGACAGAAACAACAAGAAACCACCATGCCTGCCACAGAACAGCAACTAGTTTAATGGCGCCCAGACTCCTGAAAAACTCCCTGATGACCTGCCCCAGAGGAGGCTGACCTTCAGTTGGGGGGAGGGTCAAACCCGCAGGCTTGACCCGCCAGCAAGGTTCCAACTAAGTGGGTTTATGACCTGCAATCTGATTATCTGGTCACTCAAAGCCAGAATAGGAAGTCAACTTGAATTTCCAAATACAACAACATCTACAGATGATAATCCTTTATAGTGGATACCTTGTTTTGACGCTTGACTCATTATCAGGATCAAGCCACCCCTTTCTTCCATCCAGCTGTGTGATTGCCAATCATGTTCCTATTATCCTTGATTCACATGAACTATATAATCATTATCTCACAATAAAGGTTATTATCTAGCTTCTAAATATTTTTCCTCATGTAACTCTGCTAAAACAGCACAGTTACAAAATAACTCTAAATTTATTAAGAGTTGTTTGAGTCTGAAGAGCCTGAAGAGGCCAGAAACAGAACAGAGAAACTTTGAAAACAAATGTTGGAATTTTGCTGAGATGGTTGAGAGAAGCAAAAAAGCAAGTGACGTTCAAGTTCAAGGTGTGAAAATGTTTAGAAAATGCGGAAAAACTTGGAGAAATGTTGAAGGAAAGAGGGTTGAAAAATCCCTGAAGTAAAAAATAGGTGAAATTGCTCAAGTTTTTCCAGAGAAACGTGAGGGGAATTACAGCAAAACCGGTTGAAACACAGAGCAGTTGTTTATCTGGAGCAAGACAGCACCAGGTTCAAACCATGGTCAAGAGCAAGTCATTTGGGTGAACTGTTTAGCAAAATCATTGAATCCTAGCAGTTGATTGGTTGCAGGTCAAAGCCTTTTTAATCAGTGTTTTGAAGGCTTTAACTGAAGATTTAAAGCCTAAAAAATAAGGAAATAAAGCAGAAAACTCAGAGTTTTTAATGGCTGAAGTAAGATATAAACTTTAATATATTGTAGAGAGAGGAAAGCTGAATAGCTTAAGCTTTGAAAAACAAGAGTTCTGAGAGAGAATCTGGACTGAAACAAGGATCTATAAAAGGGGAAGCTATCTGAGGATTTTCAAGGACTCACACAGTGGATTTCAAAGGCACAAGGACTGATAAAGGTAGATTACAAAGGCCACAAGGACTACACAAAGAGATGAAGCCTAAGATAAAGGTACAGGAGTCCAAAGATACAGGTGCAGAAGCCTAATACCAAGGAGCTGGAGCTGGAGATAAAGTGTTGCAGCTGGAGCAAAGTGCAGGAGCCCAAGATAAAGGAGCTTTAGCCTAAGATGAGAAAGCAGAAGCTCAGGATAAGAGGCTAGAACCTGAGACTCAGGATCAGGAGTAAAAGACCAAGGAGTAGAAGTCTAATGCTGAGGAGCAGAGGTCCACGATATGGTTGGAAGACCCCCAGTATTAGCACATATCAATGGCTACCTTAGCCCCTGGGATATATAACAGAAGGTTTCTAAGGGGATCTTCCTTCTTAGAGTGAATAAAAGCCCATTTCAACCCCTATAAATATTTTCTGAGATAGCTTTTCACATACTAGAAAATGTTGACTTCTTCCAGCTGGTCCCTGGCTATGACTCAGGACACACTTTGTGGACTGGTGACCAGGAACCCCATATTGGCTCTACCAGGGCTCCCTTCAAGGGCCAGGTCAACTCACAAAGAGCCACAGAGAAAACAGCAGGAAAGTGATATTGCTCAGAGTGCCAGAGACAGGACTGAGTATCCACCCTCTGTTCACAAGACAGGAAGACAAAGAAGAACTCACTCAGAAGCCCATAGCCCTGGAACAGGCCATTTACCTTGAATTCCGTATGATCTGGATCATACATGAGTACCACAGACCCCAACAAGGCCAGATCAGGCATATAGGGCACAGTAGGAGAGCAGGGAACAATTTCCCTAGCCTGCCAAGCCTCTGGGTCAACCAAGGAACCCTGGTATATACCAGTAACCACCAAAGGGGGAAAATTCTCCTGCTTGGCCTCCTGCTCCAGGATTGGTCTATGGGGCACTGGAAAGGATTGGTGACCACAGTAGTGGCTAAGGACAACTCTGAGCGAGTATTTTTCTTATGAGCGTGCAAAAAACACAAACCATAGAATTGGAGGCAGCGTGCCTCCTTGCTCTGGCAATTAAACTCCAGCTGACGTTCCTCTGACATGGTTGTCAGGAACTCTTGGTATTCTTCTTTGGTGCTGAGGTGAGAGGATGGAGTTGAGAAAGCCATTATGCCTGACTCTCTTCTTACCTTCCCTATTTATGTTCAAGAGGGGGGGAATGTGAGATTAGGCTTGTTGACCATAAATAATTAGGCTAATCATTGCACGCAGATCTTTATCAATTACACACCATATTATCACTAGGTTAATATTCTATTAAGTATAGTAATTATATGACGTATAATCACAAATTTATTATAATTAATATGGCAGTTATACACCATGTAATTGTTAGTTTATTATAGATGAAACACTATACACTGTATTATTGCTTGATTATCATTACTATATGTGTAGTGATTATATGCCATATAATCACTAGTTTAATATAATTGATATAGCTAGTATACACCGTATAATTTTTAGCGTTAAAATTATTACCACTGATTACACGCTGTATAATCAATAGATAACCAAATGTATATCTATCACCCCATCCTACTGGACGTTGTATCAACTCAGTCCCACCCAGCCTGAAAGGTATATATGAGTATATCAAACAAGTGATGTACAAATGCTAGGAAATACCAAGTTTGGATAAGCATTACATGATGTATAATTGGTTCTTTATTGGATTGAGTCAGCTATTATACGGCATATAATCCCTAGTTCAAACCACCATATTAATAAGCAGAAGGCTTACCAGCCAGAAAAGGAACACTGATTAAGCCCTAGAAATGGAATACAGAAATACCGGAATTCTACCTTCCAATATAGGAGGGCTGAACAGGGACCATTTCTAAGCGTCAACCAAATATGGCGTAGTTTCCTAGTGCTATAATAGGCGCGTAAAGATACAGCCAATTGATAACTGTCATAAGCTAGCTCAAGAAGAGTGTAAGCTGTAGCTGAAGTGCCATGTACGCCTTGCTAAGACCAGTAGTAGCACACACGCCAAGGACAACCAATCAGGACAGGCACAGCCAGCAAAGATGGACCTATTGCAAAGGTAGTCACTGAGAACTGTCTGAAAGGACAAGAACAAGGGTTGTTGAAGTATATATTTGTACAGACACCTGAAAAGAAGGGGGTTCTTAGTTACACCTGGGTAGATTGCAGCTGCTGGCTAGATTGTACTACAGTCCCAATAAACGTAATTATCTTCAAAGTTCTATTCTATTGTAGTCTGTAGTGCTCTTGCATAGGATTAGGTAGAGTACATTGACAAGGCTAATATATATCTATAGCTTTTAACATACCAGCAATAACTCAAGTTGCTCAACAGAGGGACTTTGGCTTCTAAAAGTAAGACCAATAACACTTATACTACTTCCTGCACTCCCCAAATCATGACTTTGGGGATTAATGGCAAACCAAACATCAGGGTTGTCTTAACCGTGTCCATATGGTTCACCACTCTTGGTCCTGTAATAACCTTCAAGTAGAAGGATGCAGCCCTAAGGAGCAGGCTGGAAAAGTGAGGTCAACTTAGAGGCAGAGACACTCTTTTTTGACCAACCTCCCCTGTCTCCTCCTGATCCTCCCTCTGATGAAGAGTTACTTCCTTTGTCTGGTCCACTATCCTTTATCTCTTCCATGGTCTCTCAAGTGATTCTGAACCCAAAGATTCTGACTACAATTATAGTGATAGTTATGGCTACTCTGTATTGGCTGTCCCTGGAACTGTGTTGGTTTCCTATAAACTCTGTTCAGGTAAAATCATCACAACAACCCGTACACCCTCATCTGACTCCAAAGCTATGGTGGCTTGCCCTTACCAAGCTCATGCTCACCGTCTCCCTGTCTTGATAGACTCCTGGGAAGAAGCAGCTAAATTAGCAGAACTCTTATCCAAATATTAGCCATATCCCTACATTTTCAAACATATACAAGGAAATTCCTACCTTGAAGTGCATGTAGGCAAAATGGAAAAAAGAAAAAATAACCACCCAAGATGTTCCAGATGACCTACCTCTTTTTGAAAAGGATACTACTTGTGTGGAAGTATCCATCCAGAAAGTCAAGATCAAGACTATCTTGAACACAGGCTCCCCTGTTAACATTGTGTCATCCAAGTTGATAAAGAAGCTCAAATTAGCTCCTGATATCAGCTACACCCAGTCCTATGGGACTGCTTGTATGGCCCAGACTTGGGCTATTGGTTCTTACTCCACTCTACCAATGAGGTTTAGGAAACTTCTCATTACCCCCCCTGCTGTTGTATTGAAAACAAAAGATATGATCTTCTGATGGGAACACAATTCCTAGAATAATAAAATGGTATTTTCAACCTTCAAGATGTGTACTTATCCCTCTTAGGGTATGATGTCCCATTAATCTTTGAGGAGTCTCCTCATATTCTGACAAGAGGCTTAAGACTTGCATCCTTGAATACCCAACTGACATCTTATTACTAAAGTACAGGACTCACTCCTCTAATATGCATTCCCCTCCTCTGTCTTTTCCTGTTGAAGAAAGAGTCCTGTTGCTTGCCCCAGAGGCCATCTGTCAGGGACCCAGTCTTGGGCAGCTGGCCTGCCGTTTCCAGGGGTAACTTGGGCCAGGGTTTTTGCAGGCAGGGCCCACTACAAGAGGGGAGCTAACTTTAGAAAGTAGGAAGCAGACTTCCCCACCCAAGACCATGGGCTGGCAGCCAGTACAATGTTGTCTACCACCCCTGTGAGGGTGATGTACACTATTCCAAAAAGCTTGCTGGTATGGTTGATTGGAAGGTTGGGTGAAGAGGATGGCATTGGTTTGGGTGTTACAGGCAGCTCCATGTAGATATTGTAGGCCAGAAGATAATTGAACTTTCCTCTAAATAGTTTTGGGGTGGAGAAAATCCACAGGCCTTGGCGGTTGTATCTAATAGCGGATTGGATGCAGGCTAGCAGGTCAAGTTCAAGGATTTTCTCTGGTGTATAATCTTTATATTTGGGCTTCAAGGGATAATCAGTGAAGTGAACGGGCCCAAAGGGTGCACCAGATGAACTGAAAACTGCAGGCAGTGGGGCAGGAGGGCCAGGAGATCTTGAACTGAATTGATAGACAACAAATACAAAATATGGAAATAGCTGTAAGAGCCAAAGTAACATAACCTTTATTTAAAAATGGCAATAAGGTTCAAGCGCAGAATCTATAGGCATATATAGCATTCCGCCTCCAAACTTAGTATTTTCCATCAGGTCTTTATCAAAATATTGGGAAAAGTGCAGGCGGGCAGCCAGAGGGCCCAGGTGTGGGAGCGGCAAAATGGCACCTTGGCTGGGTGTTCTTTCATTGGTCAGAACATCCAATTTGGTCACTCAATTTTCTTGATTCTTTGCTATGGTCACAGGGTTGGGCCCAAAGCCTGGGTTTATCTTTGGCAGTAGGGTTTGATTGGTTACTTGAGAGGACTTCAAACTCATGAAATTCAAAGAGGTGCCATCTCTGCTTCCATTAGGCAATTCAAGAGGCTCCTTTTTGGGCACCACCATGATCAAGCTGGTGCAGGTATTCTGGCTTTGGGACTTAGCGGGAGCCTCAGCTTGCAGGGGCTCAATCCCAAAAAATGCCGACAGGCAGGCCCTTGGTCCATGGGCCCAGAAGCTTGCAGGAATGTAGGTTTGGGTTTCAAATCCCATCCTTGGGCCCGGGTTTCCCAGGGTAATGAATTGTCAATTCTGAAACCATCACCATCCTGCATGGCTCTCAAGTTATCTTCAACTCCCTGATATCTTATGAGTTGCCTGAAAAACTTTTTCTTGGATCTATACTATCCTGAGTCTCTAAGTTGCAAGGAGCCTTGTTTATGCCCTGGAATTCTGGATCAAACCCATAAGGAGCCTGTGTAGCTACTTTTGGCTAAACTTACTGCTTCCCCATATAAATATTCCAGGGTCAATTGGTAGAACATGGATGCATACTAGGTGAAGAACAGGTGGCCTCTCTCTATTTTTTTGGGACATTTGGCAACTTCAAATCACCTGAAAAAGACCCCCAAGTGCTCTACCTGTTCACTGCTATGGACTTCCCTCAGCTGTACCCTATCCAACATAAAGATGTGTTGATTTTTTGGACCAACTTAAGTATATCTTTGCTTCTTGCCCAAACAGCTATGGGTTAGCCAAGGACGTCATCCACCAGATTGATACTGGAGATGCTCCCCCTTTTTATGACAAGACCTACTGTTGCAGTCAAGTTGAAGACAACCAAGTATCAAAAGGGTTGAAGCAACTCTTAAATGCTGGGTTTTTAGCTCCATCCCAATGCCTGTGGGCCTCTCCCCTGTTAATTATCAAGAAGAAGGATTAAGAACACATGATTGTAATGGACTATTTTTGCCTTAACTCCTTCAACAAAACAGACCTGCACCCCTTGCCCTTTATAGATGATGCTCTTTGACGCTTAGGGGGCTCTAAAGTCTTCTCTGCCATAGACCTGGCCTCTGTGTATTGACAGGTGGACATATCTCCAAAGGGCTGCAAGAAGAATGCCCTAATCACTTCTGAAGGACTTTTTAACCCCAGTAAAATGCTCCAAGGCCTCTAAAATGCTCCTATCACCTTCCAACAGGAAATTGGCTCAATTTTCCAAGACATGAAGCTTTCTTATGTACTTGTATATAGATGATATTACAGTATTTAGCTCTATCTTTAAAGATCACCCAGAGCATCTTAAGGAAGTCTTCCTTAAGATCCACAATGCTGGCTTAGAGCTCAAACCTTCTAAGTGTGCTTTTTTAAAGAACAAATCAAGTTTCTGGGCTATAGAGTTACTCAGACTTAGATTTTACCTATGAACAACAAGGTTGAGGCTATTAATAAGAGGCTACCACCTCCCCCCTTTGAGAATTCCAAGTATTCCTAGTATATGGGGGTTTACTTTCAGTTCATTTCTGGTTTTGCTGAACTGAGTGAAATCCTGGTCCAGTTGCTCTGAAATGTCTCTTTTGAGTTGAATGATAGTCAACAGCAATTTTTTGAGGCAATAAAGACCTGTTGAGTTGCGCTTTATTATTTAACATACTAAAGAACTTGGGAAAAAGTCTTAAATACATAAGACTTGAGGTTCTGGTTTCAAGCCTGTTTGATATGAGTATGAGTAATAGATATCTTCCTAGCAAATGGGAGATGAGTGCCAACAATTCAATGTCAAAATTAATGAGCAAAAATGAACTTATTTTATTAAAGAAAAGGGCATTTGATTTTATACCCAAAGGTTTGAACCTAGTAGACTAAGTGGAGATACTCCAAGTAGCAAAAGACTGGTAAGAATCCTGAGGCAACAGTGGCAAAATCAACTATAGGAATGCAAAAGTGAAAATTCAAAAGTGAGAGTCTAAAAGTGGCCAAGTTGAAAATTTTAAAATTTTTAAAATTAAATTAAAACAACACATCTGGAAATAAAAATCATAATGGTCATATAAAAAACTTTTTATTCATTTTATCAACTAAAAAGATCAAGAAAATTTTGTTACTTTATTATAAAAAGCCATTTTAAAATTTTAAAGACTGTCAACTTGACCACTTTTAGATTATCACTTTTGCATCCCTACTGTTGATTTTGCCACTGTTTCAATCTGGAAGGTTCATATATTAATTCCAACCCATATTTGAGTAAAGATAACTCTACAGGTTAAAAACAAAAGAAAAATCTTTTGCATGAATTAATATGTGAACTATAATTCACTAGGCTAATTGAAACCCCTAGTAAATTTGAATTCATGACATCTGGTGTAATAGGCTTGGTTGTTCAGGGTATGAAGTAACAAGCCAAATAAGTACAATTAGTGTAAACTTAAAGTTTGTAAAAAAATGTGATTATTGGGATAATCAAGAGTCCATCTTTATTAACTGTTTAAGTTGCTCAGGAAGCTTTTTGTATAATTTATTTTTAGAAAGACTTATCTATATTTTGAGTCCAATGCAGGACAACAACAGTCTGATTGTGCCTATTGGGTGGTTTGGTTTTTATAGCTGATACTGCTTCAGAAGGGGTTGTTGGACACTTTGAAGTGTCTTGAAACATCCCTACCTGCAGCAGTGTCAATTAAAGTAAAAAATATAGGAGGTAGATTTAAATCAGTCCTGTTCAACTAAGAGGTAAGACAGTCAAAATTAAATATAAAAACTTAATAATGATCAGAAAGCAAGATGCCATCATTCACTATGATTGGCTAATTTTAAGCCTATAAGATTAGATTAGATTTACTACTGTAGATTCAGAGCCTAAAGGTAAAAATGCAGGATTATCAAATTCTTTTGCGTGAACTCACCAACTTACAGGAATATTTTGCATCCTTTTATATAAAACAGTAATTTGTTCTGGGATGAAAATTACTCCATTAAGTTGGTGAGTTCACGCAAAAGAATTTGAAAATCCTGCATTTTTACCTTTAGGTTCTGAATTTACAGTAAGCAAGATAGGCCTTAACTAAACATAATACTATCTTTTATCAACTCAAACTTAATAGATTCCTTTTAAATAAAAGGTAATCTTCAAAATATACATATAATACTAACTGTTTTTAGCATAGTGGATCAAGGGTAAGTAAGGCAAGCTTTATTTTTAAAAAATTTGAAGCTAACCATATACTTTAGAAAGGCAACTAACAAATTTTTTTAAAAAAAACAATTTATTTCAAAATCAATCCAAGACTTAATTTTAGGTAACCATTTAAATAAACTACTTATCTTCTTCAGATCATTTTAGATGGACTTGGTCTACAGCAGATCAAGGTTAGATAAGCTTTTTTCATCAAATTTACTAACCTAGATTAAGGAAACCCAGATTTTTGCCCTGAAGTTAATCATGGGAATGGCAAGTATTTTTTGATTAAATAATCTTTTTTAAATAACGCTGCATTTCATCAGGTAATCATTTCCAAAAAAACTACTAACCTTCAATCCTTTTAGATGGACTTAGTCTAAAGCAGATCTTGGGTAGGCAAGTTTTTTTCACTAAATTACCAACCTAGATTTAAAAGGCCAAACTTTTACCCTGAAGCTAATCTTGGGCTTGGTAAGTTTTTCTCTATTCACTAACCTTTTTTATAAAAAACATTTTTAACAGCATCAGATATTGGATTGGTAAAACACATCATTTCAAAAGCGCCATTTCAAAAAATGCTATCTCAAAATACAAAATCTCAAATTTTTGCTATCTTAAAATTATAGTATAAACAACATTTCAATTTACGGCATCACAACTATGAAAAAAGTTTTAAAAATTTAGTTTTTTTGAACTCCCAAAAAACCAAAAGAAATCCAAAAAAATAAATTTTAAAAACCTTTTAGGCTTAAAAAGGCCTCAGGATTCCAAATCTGCAATAAAAAAAGGGGCAAATTAATAGTATCAAGTCTGCGTAAAGGGAAAAGTCAAAATAGACACAAAAACAAACATTTTCATCTATTATAACTATGATCTATACTTTAAAATAAGAATATAATTGTACCAAATACTAAAAAAGGCAAATAATAATAAAATTAAAGGAAAAAAGAGAGAAGATAAAGAAGAGTTTATTGAAAATAGGCTCAAACATTGGTTGAAAGAGCAAATGAGATAGCTTGGAGATGCTCAAGCTTTCTATCCTTAGGATAGTAGGCAAGGACTACCTTGCTGATATCAGTGTACTTTTTCACTGCTTTAGTTTGCTTAAGGGGATCACCCTTGGTCTTCATGTTAGTCTTGAAGAGCTGGGTAGAGATGGCCTGCTGTGTTTTGAGGTGGATAAGAATCTTGTTAAGTTTTGGCTTCTTACCCCTGATTTTAGTTGCAAATTGGCAATACCACCCTTCAAGGGAAGAGGTGGTTCTGATCAACTTGTCTTTGACCTTCTTAAAGAAGTTCTAGATGATTGAGTCACCACCTTTTCTTATGTGGTGTGCTTCTTGAAAGACACCAACCCACTGAGTCTTAAAATGCTCAATGAAAGGGAAAAAAGGCTGTATAGTTGGCAAGGATATAGGGATGGCTGAGGAGGGTGTTTTAGAAAGCATTAGTTTACTCCTTTCTAATGAAAGAAAAGGGCAGCAAAGCAGTTGAAACTTCCTTGGCCTCTTTTGTTCCTTCAGAGTTGACCAGCCCATGGAGATCTTTGCACTTTTGGAGGCTGCAGCAGAGTGCCTGGTGAAAGTGAAAATAGCATTACAGGGGAGTTCTTGAAGACTTTGATGAAAGGATTTGACTGAGCCTGCTCATAATCCACTACAAGATATTCATGGTATGGTAGAATTTCTTGCTGCTTCTTGGGGATTGGGGTGTCTTCATTCTGGGAGGGTGTCTTCTTTTTTCCCTCTAGTCTCCTTGGGCTCCTCTTCAATGGTGGGGAGGATTTCATAAAACTTGTTCTCCAGGATAGTGAGAGCACAGACATATGTGTCCTGCTTCTTGTTAGGGAGGAAGTATAAAACAAGGGGAAGAACTAGATTTCCCACCTGCCCATGGATATCCAAAGCTGGCTGAAGAGCTTTGGGCAGGTAGAGAAAGTGCCATCTTCAAGCCAAGTCTTTCATTTTAAGAGGTTTCACAAATCTTAAGATGTTGCAAAGCAGATAATGCGCTCATGTGCTTTATGGCCATCATTGTGCAGAAAGAATCTCTCCTCATGACAAAATAGTTTTTGTTCCTCATTCAAGATCAATTGATCAATGGAGGTTGCACTGACGCCTTCAGTGATCAGAGCATACCTCTGATCAGTGAGGTATCTCTGTAATTTTGAGGCGTCACCAACAAAAGCAAATTGGGAGTCATTGAGATTAATGAGGGTATTGTTCAAAGCCTCAGTGGAGGTTTTGTCTCTGGTTCTGGGGATTACTTGACAAAGAAACCAGCAGATCAGTTGGTATTGGGGATCAAATGGCTCACTGCAGTTGTGGCCTACAGTTAATGCCTTAAATCTGGTGAATCTATAATTGGTGAGCCTTGCAGGGCAGCCAAGGGTATTACATTTAAAGTGATGTTTACAGATGTATTTTTTGTCATTACAGTTGAATCTATAGCCCTGGTAAACAAGGCTGACATCTCCCTTTTTGGACATGATAGGGTAGCTTACAGAGAACATGGTAGGCATAGCAAAGGCACCATTCCTGTTGCAGATATTGTGGACAGTGTTTACATCCCAGAGCTCAATTTGGTTGTCAACATGAGCACCAGGCTCCTGCTCCTCCTCAGGCTCTGATCTGGGATCAGAGTGGCAGTTAAAGTTGAAAATCTTCTCTTGGGGATTGGATGGGGGTATACAAAGGGAGAGTGAGGAGGGGTAGGGCTGGTTTCCTCAGGCTCTGGGGATGATGTGGGGGTCTTGGGAGGAGCTTTAGCCTTAGCAGGCTGATTCTTGGGGGTATTTGTGGCCTTTTTGGTATTGGGAGGATTGGCTTTGGGCTTGGAGGCCTTGGAAGCCTTGAAAGCAGCTTTAATGGTAGGCTTGGGAGGCATCTAAAAGTGAATTAGTATCAAAATATGGGCAATTAAGGGGCAGTTTTCAAAGGAAAAAATGGGAATGTTTTAAATAAGTAGTAAATAATTTTACATAGAATTTTTGCAGAAGTCTAAAAATATATACCGTCAAAATTTCAATGTTTTATTTTGGAAAAAAAAAATTATTAGTAGCGCAAGTAGGCAAAACTTTGATTTTTTACTGAAAACTTACAGTCAAAGTGGCGTTTTCAAAATGACGTAATCAAAATGCTGTAGCTCAAAAACATAGTGTTTTTGAAAAAAAAATTATATTAAATTAACAAATTTCTGGTGGAGCTACCTCAATCAGGCCAAAGAGTGAAAATTAAATGTATCAAAAATTAGCTTATACAACTGGAGTTAAAAAGTGTCCCGTTGTTTAGAAAAAGCCAAAAAAATACATACTGGCAAAGTTTCAGGCAATTTCTTACATTTTTTATTTATATGGTAATTGACATGAATATGTACTTTTGAAAAGTGGAAAGCAAGAATTGTGGTGGGGGATCAATTAGCTTAGCCTGGCGTCACATGTAATTTCCCCTTATTTTTCACTATCCATTGTGCGCATTAAATCAATTGGGTGATATGAAACTTGGTGGAATTTGAAGTGACATAAATTGAAATGGCCTAATTGCCTCCTTTCATATTAAAATTACTATTAAAATATTTTATAAAGAAATTCCTATCAATGTATTCATGTATAGATAAGCTATAAATTACATATAGAAAACCTGGGTTTTTTTACCCAGCAATGACAATCACTAGTAGGACTGCCATAGTGGTGCTATTTTAGGTTGTTCTTAGTATAAATGCCTTGGATTACTACTATAGGAGCATCTTCTGATTTTATACAACATGCTTTATTTTAGTACAGAAATAAGCTTATTTTATTTTAAGATAAATGGTGTAAATTGAGATGATATAAACATGCCCCACACTAAGCAATTCATATGTAAATGAAGTTAGCAGAATAAGATTTAATTAATTTAAATTCAAAATGACATCTTGAGAGGGAGTAACTTTGGTACAACACGCCATTTTGAAAACAGCATCTCAAAAAACCCTATTTTGAAATACCCCATCTTAATTTTTGCTATCTTAAATTCATAGTAAAAACGCCATTTTGATTTACAGCATTTCAACTAAGAAAAACAGGTTTTAAAATTTTAGATTTTTTAACCCCAAAAATAACCCAGAAAATTCTCAAAAAAAAATTTAAAAAATTATTTCTAGGCATAAAAAAGCCTCAGGATTCCAAATCTGCAATAAAAAATGAGGTCAATTTTAGCAACATAGTTGCATAAAGCCCAAAAGTTAAAATAATCCCTAAAACAACTATTTTCATCTATTTTAACTACAAACTATACTTTAAAATAAGCATACAATTGTACCAAATACCAAAAAAAGTCAAAGAATTTAAAATCAAAGGAAATAAGAGAGAAGATAAAGAATAGTTTATTGAGGAAGGATCATAAATTGGTTGAAAGAGCAACTGAGATATCTTGGAGATGCTTAAGCTTGCTATCCTTGGGATAGTAGGCAAGGACCACCTTGCTGATTTCAGTCTACTTTTTGACTGCTTTGGTCATCTTGGGGGGATCACCCTTGGTCTTCATGCCAGTCTTGAAGAGCCAGGCAGAGATGGCCTGTTGGATTTTGAGATGCACCATGATCTTATTGAATTTGGGCTTATGGACCCTGACCCTTGTAGCAAACTGGCTATGCCACCCTTCAAGGGAAGAGGTGGTCTTGATGAGGCCGTCTTTGACCTGCTTGAAACAGTTCCAGGTGATTGAGTCACTGCCTTTTCTGGTGTGACATGCTCCTTGAAACACTCCAACCCATTGAGTTTCAAATGCTCTATGAATGGAGCAAAGGCTGCCTGGTTGGCAAGGATATAAGGATGGCAGAGGAGGGTGTCATAAAGGGTATTTGTCTCCTCCTTTCTCATAAGGACAAGGGCAGCAAAGCAATTAAAAACGTCTTTGGCTTCTTTAGTGCCTTCAGAGTTGACCAGCTCATGAAGTTCAGAGCACTTTTGGAGGCAGCGGCAGAGTACCTGCCAAAAGTGAAAGTAGAATACCTGAGGGGAGCTCTTAAAGACACAAATAAAGGCATTTGCCTGAGCCTGTTTGAAATCCACTACCAGATATTTGTGGTAGGGAAGGCTTTCTGACTGCTTCCTGTTCTGGGTGGCTTCCTTTGACAGGGCCTTCTTCTTGTGCCCTCTGGTCTCCTTGGGCTCCTTTTCAATGCTTGGGAGAATTTCATCCAACTTAGCCTTCAAAATTGTAAGAGCACAGACATAAGTTTTCTGCTTCTTGTTGGGAAGGAAGTAGAAGACCAGGGGAAGAACCAGATTTCCAACCTGCCCATGGATGTTCAAAAACTGGCTAAATATATTTGGGCAGGTGAAGAAAGTTCCATCTGAAATCTAGGTCTTGCATTTTAACAGGTTGCACAGATCCTGAGTGGTGGCAAAGCAAATGATGCGCCCAGGCGCATGTTGGCTGTTGTTGTGGAGAAGAAATCTCTCCTCATGAATAGATAGTTTTTGTTTCTCAGTGTCAAGTTTGGCTCCTGGGGACAAAATCCAGGAGAACACGGCAGGAAATCTTTATAACAAAAGATTTGAGGTTTGAAGCTAGCCTTGGGTTAGCCTTCAGGGCAAAATTAAGGACACATACCTTAATTTCTTGGAATAAAAGATAAAGAATTCCTTTTGGAAAAAAGGAAAAGACTTGAAGAATATTAAAGCCAACACAAATGAGGATAAACTTGTCTTTATTAGGAGAAATGATTTTACTTAAATAGTAGACAAGGGTTGGCAATCACTCATTAGGTAAACATAGTGGAAGAGGGGGTCACAATTGGGATGAGGTCATACCAGGATCAGTCAAGGGCAGGTATGATATTCCAAAATGGGTGAATATTGAACTAGACCCATTTGCAGAAGGGGAAGAATTCCCAAAGTAAAAAGCAAAACCAACCAAATCTACGCACATATCACTATTCAAAGGCCATATCAAAATAGCAATAATGGCGCAATTTACGACATCTCCCCCCTCAAGATTGGACACAGGGAGATGATATTTTTGGATGAATTTGGAGTGAACTCAAGCAAAGGGGCAGCCGGAGGACAGCAGCTTCATAGTATACTTGACACCCTTCTTATAGGTGACTTCACAAGGTCAAACTTAGAGGGAGTCTAGCTTATGAGCACAACCTCCAGTACAATTTTGATAATAGAGGACTAGGTCATCCACTTGGTACTCAAGTAGGGGGCTCTGGAAGCATTAGAGGTTGAGTGTTCTAAGGTTTTGACCTTGTAAGCAGTAGAATAGGAGGTAGCTTGGATGTCATTGATACAATTATTCAAGTCTTTGACATGAGCTTCAGGATTGGCAGAGGCGTCAACTTCAATCAACGGGGGTCCCAAGATTGAGGGGGTAGTGGCTTTCTGTCCATACAGCATGGCAAAGGGGGACTGGCCAGTCACTTGATGTCTGCTGAGTCTATACACAAAGAGAGCAGCAGGAAGGAACATATCCCAGTTAGCGGCATAAGAGAGGGTAAGCTTCCTCATGATGGACACAAGGGTGAAGTTTGCTTGTTCCACAGTCCTGTTGGTTGATGGGTTATATGGTGCAGAGAAGGATTGATGTGTACCCATAGCTTCTAAAATGGACATTATGAGGTGAGCATTAAAGTTGGTCCCATTGTCAGAAAGCAGGACTTGAGGGCAACCATGATGGTAGAAGATGTCTTGCAACAAGAAATTAGCTGTGGTCTTGGCGGTTATATCTTTGGTTGCTCTGGCTTCAACCCATTTGCTAAAGTGGTTGACGGCTACCAAGATGAATTGACACCCAGACCTAGAACGCAGGAGAGGCCCAACAGCGCCAATCTTCACAGTGTGGAAGGCATGCTTAGGGGGGATGTCTTCTGGTTCAGTGGTCCAGGAGTCCAGGAGTCAGGGTACCCTATCAACTTGTATAGGCAATCAGTGTCAGCAGGATGGATAGCTAGTATAGGAATCCTTGACAAACCATCAGCACTCTGATGTTGTGCACCAGGACAATTTACTACAGTGAAATTATATCCTTGCAAGTGTAGGGCCCAACAGGCTAGCCAACCTTCAGGCTCCTTTAATTGCTGCAGCCACTTAATAGATGAGTGGTCTGTGACTACCGTAAAGTGAATCCCGTAAATGTAGTGCCAGAACTGTTTTACTGCATGCAGAACAGCTAGGCATTCTTTTTCTGTGACACTATAATTCTTCTCATGTTTGTTGAGGACTTGTGAAGAATAAGCCACAGGTCAGTCCAGGCCTTCATTGTCAAGATGGTCCAAGATAGCACCCACAGCTACTCCACTAGTGTTGGTGTACAAGATGAACTCTTTATTGTAATCAGGGTAGACTAGGATGGGAACCTCTTTTAGTTTGGCTTTCAGCGCTTCAAAGGATTGCTGTTGGCTGTCAGTCCACTCAAAGGGTACATTGCAAAGGAGCTGGACAAGGGGTTTGCTTAATTCAGCAAAATCAGGGGGTGAATTGTCAATAGTACCCCATCATGCCAAAAAAAACATGTGGACCTCCTGTAGGTTTGTGGGAGGCAGCATCTTGTCAATGGCTTCCACCTTATTATTCATGGGGCAGATCTCAGTTTGAGTGATCTCATGGCCTAAGAATTCAAGCTGCTCCTTAAAGAAAGAACATTTGGAGGGTTTGAGCTTTAGACCTGCTTCTTTAATTTTGATGAAGACAGCTTTGAGGTGGTCCAAATTGTTGGTAAAGGTGGAGCTGAACACATTAAAATTGTCAAGATATATGAGGACGCAGGAGAGTTTCAGATCTTGTAAGATGGAGCCCATAGCCTGTTGAAATGTAGCCGGAGCGTTGCAGAGTCCTTAGTGCTTACAAGTGGGTTCATAAAGGCCTTCTGAAGTGATAAGTGCAGCCTTCTCTTTATCTTCAGGAGACAAGTTGACCTGCCTGTATCCTGAGGCTATATCCATATCAATAAAAATTTCAATCCCCCTAATTGTCCAAGGGCATCATCAATTCTAGGCAGAGAATATGAGTCCTTTTTGGTGAGCAAGTTTAGGCACCAGTAATCCATCACAATGCGATAGCCACATCCTTTTTTAGGATCAACAATGGGGAGGACCAAGGTCTCTGAGAGGGAGCTAGTAGTCCAGCATCTAAGAGCTTTTTAAGCTCCTTAGAGACTTGAGCATCTTCTACCCTGCTGTGGGAGTAAGGTTTGGTACAAAAGGGTGGGACATCACCCATATCTATCTGGTGGATAACCCTCTTTGCTAGACCATAGTCAGTGGATTCAGAGGCAAAGATATCCTTAAACTGGTCTAGCAGTTCCAGAACATCTTTTTTTAATGGATGACAGTTGAAGGAAGTCTGCAGTGGTGAACAGGGAGAGAACCTGAGGGTCTCCTTCAGGCAAGTTGAAATCACTAAACATTCCAAAAGGGTAGAGGGACGCCACTTGCTCTGAACCTAATATGCAACCATGTCTGACAACCTGGCCCTTGGTCACCTGCATAGACAGGGTAGTCAGGTTAGCCAACAACAGCTGTACAGGCTCCTTATGAGTCCAGTCTAAAATCCCAGGGCATAACTGAGGCTATCTACAGCTTAAGGAATCAGGTGAATATAGTTCCAGAAATGATTTTTCAGGTAGTTTGTAGGATATCTGAGAATCTATAATCACTTGTGAGCCAGGTGAAATAGTGACAGCTGAAGGGGCAAGAAAAGGCACACCTTCCTCTGCAGGACAGGAAGGAGGAGGGGAACACATATTGGAATAATGAGTCCTGTACTTGAGTGAGAAGATACCTGTGGGCTACTCAAGCACAAAAGTCTTAAGATGTTTACCCAGGAGACGCGGGGTTCTTCAAAGATTAGAGGGATCTCATACCCTAAGAGCAATAGGTACCCATCTTGAAGGTTCACAATCCCATTGTACTCTCAAAGGAATTGCATACCAACCAGGAGATTGTAGCTTTTGTTTTCCAAGAAAACAGCAGGGGATGCAATAAGAAGCTTGCCAAACCTTATTGGCAGGGCAGAATAGGCACCAATGGCTCAAGTTTGAGCCATGCCAGCTGTACCATATGACTAAGTGTAGTTGAGGTCGGGGGCCAGTTTAAGCTTCTTCATTTGCTTGGACAATACCACATTGACTGGAGACCCTGTAGCCAAGAACGCCTTGATTTTAACCTTTTGAATCAATACTTCCACACAGGTAGTATCTTTCCTAAAGGGAGGCAAGACAGCCAGAACGTCCTGAGCAGCTTCCAATTCCTTCTCCCATTTGGCCAACATACATTGTAAGGCAGGAATTTCCTTATACACAGTCTGCAAGGGGAGAGATACAGTCACATCATGAAAGAGAGCTTCTGCTGGCTCAGAAGTCTCTCAGAGGAATCTACCAAGACAGGGGGACAATGGGCCTGTGCTAAGTAAGGACAAGCCACTATTGCCTTAGCTTCACTCAAAGATGGGCAAGCTGTAGTTGTGGTTTTCCCTGAACGTAGCTTGTAAGGGACAGAAAATGTCTCTGGGACTGCCAGAACAGAGTAGCCATAACCATCAGACTCATTGCAGTCCAAATCTTTGGGTTCAGAATCACTGGAGAGGTTATGGAACAAGTGAAGGATAGTTGGGCCAGCCAAGGGGGAAGATTTCTCATCAGAAGGGGGATCTAGAGGAGACGGGGGAGATTGGTCAGCATAGAGCGTCTCTGCCTCTAAGCTGACCTCTCTTTTCCCACCTGCTCTTTTGGATCACAACCCTCTACCTGAGAGTTGGTAAAGCTACTTGAGTGGTGTCCTATTTGACCACGGTTATGATATCCTTGTCTCTTAGACTGCCCACTTGAGTCTAGGGTCATATGCGCAGAGTACAGGAGGTGGTTCCTGCATTATTGGCCTTATTTTTTGTGCACTACTGTACCCCCATGGGTCAAGTGCATGTCTTGCAAGAGGGTCTTGATACTCTTCATTTAATTAAGGGAAGCTCTGTGGGCGTTGAAGTGCAGACATAGGAGTTGGTTCACCTTCAAAGCGTTTGAACATGCTGTGTACGCTTCCTGGGGAGTCAACTGAAAACTGGTGATCAACTGTTGTCCTTCAATAAAGAAACAATTGGCAAACTCAGCCAGGGTCTCTTTGGGTTTGAAGTTGATGTGCATAAACACATCCTTCTTGACTTTCAAACTGAGGTCTCCTTCAAATTCCTCAATTAAGAGTCACTTCATGTCCTCCAAAGTGACAATAGAAGGGGTTCAGGGACCACAACTTCTTGGCACTTGGGATGCAGACAGGTAAGAATATGTTCCTTCTTGTTGTGTTCAGCTCCTGGGGACAACATCCAGGAAGACACAGCAGAAATCTTTATTACAAAATATTTGAGGTTTAAAGCTAGCCTTGGGTTAGCCTTCAGGGAAAAAATTAAGGGCACATACCTTAATTCCCTGGAAAACAAGATGTAAAAGTCCTTTTGGAAGAAAGGACAGGAAAAAGCTGGAAGATTATTAAAGCTAACGCAAATGTGGACAAACTTGTCTTTATTAGGAGAAATGATTCTACTTAAATAGTAGACAAGGGACGGTGATCACTCATTAGAAAGACAGAGTGGCTGAGGGGGTCATGGTGGGATGAGGTCATACCAGGATCATTCACAGACAGGTACAATAATCCAGAATGGGTGGATATTGGATCAGACCCATTTACAGAAGGCAAGGAATATCTGAAATTGAAAGCAAACCCAGCCAAATCTTCACAACTATCAATATTTGAAGGACATATTAAAATAGCATTAATTTTGCAATTTCCAACATCTCCCCCCTCAAGATTAGACACAGGGAGTTAATATTTGCGGAGAAACTTGAAGGAAACGCAGGCAAAAGGACGTCCCAAAGACAGTAGTTTCATGGTACACTCAACACCCTTTTTAAAGGTGACCTCACAGGGCCCAACCCAAAGGGAATCCAGCTTATGAGCTCTACTACCTGTATGTGAGAGAGAGGGGCTAAACTAACTAAGTTTGGCTCCCATCCCAGTGCAACAAACCACCAGGATGCCATCCAGTGCGCAACTGGGATGGCCGCTCATAGAGGGGACCACAGGGAGGACACCGGGGACAACTGGGGGAAGTAGACGTTCAAACCCATTAGAATCAGGCCAGTGAGCAACCAGGGAGTGCAAGTAGGAGTGGGGGAGGCCACCTTGGAGGACCTGGGGGCACCACATTCTTCTGAACCATGGAGGGGAGAGGAGGTGTGAGGGGCACTACCTCTTCAGAACTAGGCAAAGCAAGCTCCACGACGTCTAGGTCCAGATTGTCACACATCAAGCTCTTAACCACAGCCTCTCCAGAAAAGAGAAGACTGCTGGGGAGGTCCCAGAGACTGGCAGGGTTGCTACCTACCAGACTAGCCAATGAGGAGATTTTCCCCCACAGGTCAGGGGAGGTGGACCACAGAAGCAAGAGAAACAGAGCCAGGGAAAAGACAACAAATTTAAGAGCTGGCAGTATCATAGAAAGAACCAGCACAAAATTTGAGGTAGGATGGTATAGTTTCTGGAGAAAAAGGAGAGAAAATGGCAATACTAGGGCAGTCTTTGGCAAATCTTTGGGAAAACAGCAGAACGGGTTTGGGTAGCCTCGCTGTTGTCTTGGGAGCCTTGGATTATAAATGCAAGCAAAAGCGGGTTCAAAACAATGATTTTTAAAGGAAAATTCAAGATAATAATAGAAATTATAAGAAAATTCAATTGAAATCTTGAGCTTTGAACTTTAAATTTGAAGGCAAGGGCAACAGAGACAACAACTAAGTGAAAGAACACTTGTACAAGGAGCCAGAAGAGAAGCCGGGTTCAAAACTGGCTGGCTAAAGGTAAGCTTAGGGAAGGGGCTACACTCTAATATTTTGAGCTTTAGGGACACAACTGATTCCAGACAACTCAAAATTAAGAAAATTAAGGTGCAGGTGACTCCAAACTTTAATGTAAGTGGAAAATAGACAAGCAGGGGACTGAAAGCCCCCTTGCTTGGTTAAAAGGAATGGATTGCAAAAAACTGATCACATGACAGTTGGGGGTGAGCCTGATTGGCTAGGTACAAAACTTTGCTGGATGGGCTCAGGGGGACTGGAGAGTTTTACTCCAATTTCTGAAATCAAATCTGATTGGCTGGAAGGGATGCCAGACATTTGGGGGTCAACTGGGTTATCAAGCATTGATGTGGCAGCACCTGATTGGGTGGCTCTGATAGTTTTTAAAAACAGACAACACCAGGCTAATAGGTAGTCCAAATTAACCAGAGTTTCTTCCCAGGAAGGAGCAACCAAAGGCAGGGATTCCACAGGATAAGCCAGCACAAACCTCTCATCAACCGTGTGAGCTAAATCATTCAACAAATGGAGGGGTTTGGCGGGCGTTTTGGGACCTTTCTTGGTACAACAGGGAAAGATTGAGCGGTCCAAAGCCAGAGGTGGCAGTGAATTTACACTGTATGATTCTGGTAGTAGAGAACTAGGTTGCCTATTTGATATTCAGGGAGGGGGGCTCTAGCAGCATTGTACAAAGAGAGCTCCAGAGCCTTAACCTTGTAAGCAGTGGTGTAAGCTGTTGCTTGGATGTCAATGATATGATTGTTTAAGTTTTTAACGTGGACTTCAGGATTTGTAGATGCATCAACTTTGATCAAGGGGTCCCAAGATTGAGGAGGTGGCAGCTTCACGCCCATACAGCATGGCAAAAAAGGACTGACCAGTTACTTGATGTCTTCTGAGCTGGTAAGCAAAGAGGGCAGCAGGGGGGAACACATCCCAATTGGCGGCGTCAGAGAGCGTGAGATTCCTCATTATGGACACCAGGGAGGAATTGGCTCATTTGACAGTCCTGTTGGTTGATGGATTATATGGTGCAGAGAAGGATTGATGTGTACCCATAGCTTCTAAAATGGACATTATGAGGTGAGCATTAAAGTTGGTACCATTGCCAGAAAGCAGGACTTGAGGGCAGCCATGTCAATAAAAGATGTCTTGCAGCAAGAAAGTAGCCGTGGTCTTGGCAGTTATATCTTTTGTAGCTCTAGCTTTAACTCATTTGCTAAAATGGTCTATGGTGACTAAGATAAATTGACACCCAGATCTAGACCAAGAGAGAAACCCAAAAGCATCAATACTCACAGTGTGGAAAGCATGTTTTGGAGGGATGATCTTGTTCTGGTGTTTAGACGGGCAAGGGCGTTGGAGTTGGCACACATGATAGGAGGCAAGAACATCAGGGATCAGGAGGCGCATGTTCTCCCAGTAGAAGTTCTTGCATAACCAATCAGGAGTTTTGGCTATACCCCCATGACCAGTGTCAATGTGAGCTTGGAGGATAATGGCTATCCTCATGCTAGGGCGGACATAGGGTAGGTAGGCATTGTTAACCTTTTTGAAGATCTGCCTATCACAAATTACAGTGTCCTTGGATAGGGTCTGTAGCGCCAAGCAAATTTCTTCTGGCTCAGTGGTCTAAGAGTCAGGATACCCTAATTAATTTGTACAGGCAATCAGCATTGGCGGGATAGATAGCTAGAATTGGCATCCTTGACAAGCCACCAGAGCTCTGATGTTTGGCCCCATGATGGTGTATCACAGTGAAATCATACCCTTGTAGACGCAGAGCCCAACACGCTAGTCAACCTTCAGGCTCCTTTAGCTGTTGCAGCCATTTGAGGGAGGAGTGATCTGTGATCACCGTGAAGTGGGTCCCATAAATGTAGTGCCTAAACTGTTTTACAGCATGCAGCACCGCCAGGCATTCCTTCTCAGTGACGCTGTAGTTCTTCTTGTGCTTATTGAGGACCTGTGAAAAGTAAGCTACAGGTCAATCCACACCTTTGTCTTCAAGATGGGCTAGGAAGGCTTCCACCTTTTTATTCATGGGACAGATTCCAGTTTGAGTGACCTCATGACCTAAGAATTCAAGGCGTTCTTTAAAGAAGGAGCACTTTGAGGGTTTGAGTTTTAAGCCAGCTTTGCAAATCTTGATGAAGACAACCTTGAGGTGTTCCAAGTGGTTGGTAAAGATAGCGCTGAATATGGTGATGTCATCAAGGTATACAAGAATACAAGAGAGCTTTAGGTCTCATAAGATGGAGTCCATAGCCCGTTGAAATGTAGCAGGGCATTGCATAGTCCCTGGGGAATACAAGTGGGTTCAAAAAGGCCTTCTGAGGTGATAAGTGCAGCCTTTTCTCTATCTTCAGGGGATAAGTCAACTTGCCAGTATCCAGAGGCTAGATCCATGGCCGAGAAAAACTTGGAACCACCCAGGCGTCTGAGAGCATCATCAATTCTGGGCAAGGGGTACGAGTCTTTCTTAGTGAGAGAGTTCAGGCGGCAATAGTCCATTACAATGTGATGTCCTCTATATTTCTTCTTGAGGATCAGTATCAGGGAAGCCCAAGGACTTTGGTAAGGAGCCAGTAAACCAGCGTCTAGTAGTTGCTTGAGTTTCTTAGACACTTGAGCATCCTCCACCCTACTACGGCAGTATGGTTTGGCACAAAAGGGTTCATCTCCAGTATCAATCTGATGGATGACTCCTTTAGCCAGGCCATAGTCTGTAGGTCCAGAGGCAAAGATGTTGCTAAACTGATTGAGTAGGTCCAACCTGCCCTTTTGTTGGATGGGAGACAATTGGGGGAAATCAGCAGCTGTGAACAAAGAGAGAACTTGAGGATTGTCTTCAGATAGATTGAAATCACTAAAAAGTTCCAAAGGGGTAGAGGGAGGCCACTTGTTCTGCTCCCAATATACAACCATGCCCTACCACTTGGCCTCAAGTCACCTTCATGGGCAGGGCTGTCATATTGGAAAGCAGTAATTGTACAGGCTCTTTGTGGGTTTGATCTAGAATCTCAGGACACAGACAGGGCTCCTTATGGCTTAGGGATTCAGGTGAGTAGAGTTCCAAGAACAATTTTCCAGGTAGTTTGTAAGAAATATGGGAATTGATCACCACTTGAGAACCCAGGGGAATGGTGATAGCAGCTGGTGCTAGAAGAGGTACCCCTTCTTCCATAGGGCAGGAAGGAGGAGGGGTGCACATGTTGGAGGAGTGAGTCCTATACTTGAGAGACAAGATACCTGTGGGGTACTCAAGCACACAAGCTTTAATACTTTTTCCTGGGAGGCGCAGAGGTTCCTCAAAAATCAAAGGGTCCTCATATCCTAAGAGCAAAAGGTATCCATCTTGTAAGTTTACAATCCTGTTATATTCTTGGAGGAATTGTGTACCAACCAAGAGGTCATAGCTTTTGTTCTCAAGGACTACAGTGGGGAAGCAATGAGGAGTTTCCCAAAACTCATGGGTAGAGCAGATTAGGCACCAATGGCCCACGTTTGTGCCATTCCAGCTGTGCCATACGACTGAGTGTAGTTGAGTTCAGGGGCCAACTTAAGTTTCTTCATTAGTTTTAAAGATAATATGTTGACTGGAGAACCCGTGTCCAAGATGGCTTTGATTTTAACCTTTTGAATTGATACTTCTATGCGGGTTGTATCTTTCCCAAAGGGGGGCAAGACTGCCAACACATCTTGTGCAGCCTCTAGTTCCTTTTCCCATTTAGCTAACATGCACTGTAACACAGGAACCTCCTTATACACAGTCTGCAGAGGGAGAGATACAGTTACGTTTTGAAAGAGAGCTTGTGCTATCTTGGCTGCCTCTTCAGAGAAATCAACCAAGACGGGAGGTCAATGGGCTTGCGCTAGGTAAAGACAAGCCACCATGGCTTTAGCTTCACTTGCAGGTACTCAGGAAGTGGTGGTGGTCTTCCAAGAGAAAATCTTGTATGGGACAGAGATAGTTTCCAGAACAGCCAAGACAGAATAGCCATAACTATCAGAATCTTCAGGATCTGAATCACTGGAGAGATTGTGAAATAGATGAAGGATATTTGGGCCATAGGAAGGCAGAGCTTCCTCATCAGAAGGAGAATCAGGGGGAGACAGGGGAGATTGGTCAGCAGAGAGTGTCTCCATCTCTAAGCTGACCTCTCTTTTCCCGCCTGTTCCTTAGGGTCACAACATTTCACAAAGGGATTAGGGCAGGTACGTGAGTGGTGCCCTATTTGGACACAGTTATGATAACCTTGCCTCATAGTCTGTCCACCAGCACCCAACGTCATAATGTGTGGTGTACAACAGGTAGTCTCAGTATTAATGACTTTATTTTCACGTACCATCATACCTCCAAGGGTCAGATGCATGTCTTGCAAGAGTGTCTCTGTCTCTAAGCTGACCTCTCTTTTCCTGCCTGTTCCTTGGGGTCACAACCTTTCACAAAGGGATTAGGGCAGGTACGTGAGTCGTGCCCTATCAGGACACAGTTATGATAACCTTGCCTCTTAGTCTGTCCACCAGCACCCAGCGTCATAATGTGTGGCGTACAAGAGGTAGTCCCAGTATCACTGGCTTTATTTTCATGTACCAATGCACCTCCATGGGTCAGATGCATGTCTTGCAAGAGCGTCTTAATACTCTTCATGGAAGTGAGTGAAGCCTTGTGTGCTTTAAAATTTAGGCATAGAAGCTGGTTTGATTTCAAATCATTTGAACAAGCCGTGTAAGCTTCCCAGGGAGTCAATTGTCAACTAGTGATTCACTGCTGACCTTCAATGTAGAAACAATCCGTGAACTCAGCCAGGATTTCCTTGGCCTTAAAGGCAATGTGAATAAATGCATCATTCTTGACCTCCAAGCTGAGATCTCCTCTGAACTCCTCAATAAGGAGGCGCTTCATGTCCTCCCAAGTGACAATGAAGGGGAGCTTGGGGACCACTACTTTTTGGCATGTGGGATGGAGACAGGTGAGGATATGTTCCTTTTTGAGTTTGTCAGTAGCCCTTCACATTGTAGTTTTGTAAATTGTTAGAAAGGCAGCAATGGTAGAGATTTTAGGATTGAATATCTGCTTGAAGGTTGGTTTGTAGTTTGGGAGTTGATGGATGAAGATGTGGACTGACTGTTTTCATCAGGGTTGAGGACGTCAATATGAGGGTTGCCTTCAAACTTGGATTCAGCAGCAGGTTTTCTAGCCCAGAGGAGTCAAAGGCTTTCCTCTAGGGTATCCAAGGTAGAGCTTTTCTACCTACTAATGTACCTAGCAGTGGTGGCAGCAGTTCCAAATTTGTCAATATTAATTTGTTGTACTGCCAAGGTGCCAGCAATCCCATTGAGGCAGGTGGTCAGGGAAGTGGTCTTAGCAATTAAGGGAACAACTTATCCATTCAGTGTCTCAGTAAAGCAGGAGAGGTTTTGTACCTCCCTTTCCAATGTGTCTTGCCTATCAGCTACATCATTTGTTACTTCTGCAAGCTGATCTAGTGCACAAGCGCAGTTGACCCGGGGTTAACTTCTAACCCAGGGCAGCAACCATGATTATCATGAGCGGGAGTATTAACAACTTCACCTTCCTCTTCATCTTCAGATTCAGACAATAAGTCCTCAGAGTTAGAGAGGCGCTGTCTTAAGTACTCAATTTCACCTTGCAATGTTGCCACTTGATCTGTAAGTGACGCAATGCAAGGGTCAGACATAGGTTCAACTGGAGGGGGTTCTGAACAGAAGATTGACATTGAGTGGTAGCCTTGAGTTTGGCTATTGCTTCCCATACCTTGGTTTCAAAATCAGATGGGGCCTCGACAGGAGGAGCAGGAGGAGTCACCTTGATAGACGCTACTCTGTTGTCCACATAATTTTGCACTTGGTATAGAGTGTCGCCTAGTGCAGTCTTATCCAGACCATATTGATGATGCAGATGGCAGCCCCAAGTATCAACATGAGCTCCCACCAAATCAAGTTGCAAATTGACATGCTCCCTGAATTGGTTAAGTTCACTAACCAGAGTCTCAAAATCCTGGCAATGATTTAGTAGAAAGGCCTCAATTTGCTCACGCCACAGTGCCTGATGTTCATCCAATTTGCATAGTTGGTCCTTGATGTATCCAGGGAGCAAGGAACAAAGGGAATTCAGGGAGGAGGTCAAGTATTTCTGAGAGGCCAGCAAATTGCGCTGGTTATCAGAAATACACGCAAAGAGACTGTGGGATCATTCTTGATATGCCATATTCTGAGCATGGTTGTTTGAGACAGCAGTGGCTACAGCATTTAATAGTTGATTATGTGATCCTAATGCAAGCTGATGGTGCACCAAGGCTGGTTGAATGAACTGGTTGACCAACACGCCAATTGTATCCATGGATTTCATTAACGCGGGGGGAGACCAAAGTCCAAAAGGGAGGAGTACAGGTCTTTGTAAGCGTATCCAGGATGGAGACCAGGGATAGTGTGCATTGCCACAGTGCCAGAGTGGAGAAGGGAGCTGGCGTCAGCACAAGCTTGCTTGTAATTGAGAGAAAGCTGGAAGGGGGGCCAAGCAGGCCCAGGAGACAACACCATTACCATGGGAGTTGAGGGGGTATCAGTGATATCTTCTTCTAGAGGAGGACTAGAAGCTTTTGGTTCTTTGGGTACTTCAGAAAAAAAGGGAAGAACCAGAGAATGTGCGTGGGAACAGGGTAACCAAGGGGCTTGCAGCTCCTGTAGTGAGCACCATTTTGTTGTGTTTGGCTCCTGGGGATGACATCCAGGAGGACACAGCAAGAAATCTTTTATTATGAAAGATTTGAGGTTCAAAGCTAGCCTTGGGTTAGCTTTAGGGCAACATTAAGGGCACATACCTTAATTTCCTGGAAAACAAGATGTAAAAGTCCTTTTGGCAGAAAGGACAGGAAAAGGCTAGAAGATTATTTAAGCTAACACAAATGTGGTAAACTTGTCTTATTAGGAGAAATGATTCTACTTAAATAGTAGACAAGGAACAGTGATCACTCATTAGAAAGACAGAGTGGCTGAGGGGGTCACGTTGGGATGAGGTCATACCAAGATCATTCACAGACAGGTACAATAATCCAGAATGGGTAGATATTGGACCAGACCCATTTACAGAAGGCAAGGAATATCCAAAATCAAAAGCAAACCCAGCCAAATCTTTACAACTATCACTATTCAAAGGCCATATCAAAATAGCATTAATTGCGCAATTTCCAACACTTCTTAAGTTTATTGGTGGCCCTACGCATTGCAGTCTTGTAAATTGTCAGAAAGGCTGCAATGTTAGAGGTTTTAGGGTCAAATATCTGTTTGAACAAAGGCTTATAATTGGGGTCAATAGACAATGAAGTAGATTGGCTGTTGTCACCTGAGTTGAGGACTTTAATGTATGGATTGCCCTCAAACTCAGATTCAGCAGCAGGTTTTCTAGCCCAGAGGAGTCAAAGGCTCTCCTCTAGAGTATCCAAGGTAGAGCTGTTTTGCCCATTAATATCTCTAGCAGTAGCAGCAGCAGCTCCAAATTCATCAATCTTAGTCTGTTGCACCAATAGGGTGCCAGCAATCCCATTGAGGAAAGTGGTCAGGGAAGTGGTTTGAGAAACTAAAGGAATAACCTGTCCATTCATTGTCTCAGTCAAGCAAGAGAGGTTTTGTACCTCTCTTTCCTATGTGTCCTCCCTATCAGCAACATCAAAGATTACTTCCACTGGCTGATCCAGGGCAAGAGTGCAGTTGACCTGGGGTTGGCTTTCCAAGCCAGGACAACAACCATAGTTGCCATGAGCAGGTGTACTAGTGACCTCACCTTCTTCTTCAGATTTAGATGACAAATCATCAGGATTAGAGAGGCGTTGTCTCAAGTACTCAATTTCTCCTTGCAAGGTAGCTACTTGGTTGGTGAGCAAGGCAATTCAAGGGTCAGGAATAGGTTCTAATGGAGGAGAGTTCTGAACAGAAGATTGACGTCAAGTAGTAGCTTTGAGCTCAGCTATGGCTTCCCATACCTTGGCTTCAAAGTCAGACAGGGACCTCAACGGGAGGAGCAGATGTGTCACCTCAATGGATGTTACTCTATCATCCACGTAATTTTGTACTTGATATAGAGTGTTGCCTAATGCAGCCTTATCCAGTCCATATTGGTGTTGTAGGTGGCAGCCCCAGGTATCAACATGAGTCCTAACCAGTTCAAGCTGGGAATTAATATGCTCCCAAAATTGGTTGAGTTTGGTAACCAGAGTCTCAAAATCCTGACAATGCTTTAGAAGAGAGGCCTCAATTTGACCATGCCATGTTGCTTGATGCTCATCCAATTTTCACAGTCACTCCTTGATATACCCAGGGAGCAAGGAGCAAAGGGAATTTAGTGATGAGGTTAGGTACTTCTGGGAGGCCAGCAAGTCACACTGGTTATCCAAAATACACACAAAGAGGCTGTGGGACTATTCTTGATATGCCATATTTTGAGCATGGTTGTTTGAGATAGCAGTGGCTACAGCATTTAAAAGCTGGTTCCGGGATCCTAATGCAAGTTGATGGTAAACCAGGGCGGGTTGGATAAACTGGTTGACTAACATGCCAGTAGTATCCATAGACTCCATCAGCGCAAGGGAGAGACCAAAATCTAAGAGGAAGGAGTAAAGGTCTTCAGGAGCGTACCTGGGACAGAGACCAGGGATAGTGTGCATTGCCACAGTGCCTGAGTGGAGGAGAGAGCAGGCACCAGCACAAGCTTGATTGTAGTTGAGAGAGAAAGCTGGAAGGAGGGCCCATGCAGGCCCGGGAGACAGTACCAGTACCATAGGAGTTGAGGGGGCATTGGTAATGTCTTCTTCTAGAGGAGGACTAGAAACTTTAGGTTGTTTGGGTACTTCAGAAACAAAGGGAGAAGGACCAGTGAATGCACATGGGAACAAGGTAACCAAGGGGCTTGAAGACCCTGTAGTAAGTACCATTTTGTTGTGTCTGGCTCCTGGGGACAACATCCAGGAGGACACGGCGGGAAATTTTTATAACAAAAGATTTGAGGTTTGAAGCTAGTCTTGGGTTAGCCTTCAGGGCAAAATTAGGGGCACATACCTTAATTTCCTGAAATAAAAGATGAATAATTCCTTTTGGCAAAAAGGAAAGGAAAAAGCTTGAAGAATATTAAAGCCAACACAAATGTGGATAAACTTGTCTTTATTAGGAGAAATGATTCTACTTAAATAGTAGACAAGAATCAATGATCACTCATTAGATAGACAGAGTGGTTGAGGGGGTCATGGTGGGATGAGGTCATACCAGGATCAGACAAGGGCAGGTATGGTATTCTGGAATGGGTGGATATTGGAAAAGACCCATTTACAGAGGGTAAGGAATTCCCAAACTTGAAAGCAAAACCAGCAAAATCTTTGCATATATCACTATTTGAAGGCCATATCAAAATAACATTAATGGTGCAATTTACAACACTGCCTGCCACACTGCACTTGGTATATAGTATCAGGATCAATGGACATATGTAAGTCCAATATATGCACATTGATTAGCAAGCTGGAATACATTTCATCCATTGCACCTACCCAATCCAACCAACTATCCATCCATATACTCCTTAAGGCACATTTCATTAAGGATGGTCCCTAAGCCTAACCAATTGAGGCTAAAGATATTGAGAGAGATGTCTGTTATGTGAAGAGCTTAATTGATTAATTGTCATTACAGCCCCCAAGCACACCTCCTGGTTACTTACTGGCATACTGTTGATGGGGCTGGATGCTTACCTTCCCTAATTGTGCCCTGTTGTGTCCCTTTGAAAACATGTTTGAGAGGCCATCCCAGGCCTGCATTGGATGGTATCCTAGTGGGTTTTCCCCCAGGATGAGAGGCAAGCTTATTAAGTTTAGCTCCCCTCTCTCACA
The DNA here is from genome assembly GCA_014839935.2 of Entomophthora muscae. Lineage (NCBI taxonomy): Eukaryota > Fungi > Entomophthoromycota > Entomophthoromycetes > Entomophthorales > Entomophthoraceae > Entomophthora > Entomophthora muscae. The sequence continues at coordinate 388,565 of QTSX02000726.1, read as the reverse complement.
AATTCCCTCTTATTGTATATCACATAAAAAAGGTTTATGCTTTTCAGTTAAAAGCATTAGTTTTAGAAACTAAACTACCAAGTTCAGGTTCCCCTGCCCCAAGAAAAAATGACCTTATTCATTTTCTCTGCTGTGATAACAGCATGTCTTGGGGTTGGGGGCCACCAGAAAACTTGTTCTTGGTATGGAACAATGCTAGAAGCCTATAAAGCATGTACTACAAGGCGTAACCACAACTTACCTCTTTCACTGTATATTCCTGGGCTCCCCTGGTATCACCCAAACCAACCACATCTCTTGCTGTATACACCACATTGTATTACATCCTCAGGTAGTTTTCCAGAAACTTTGGTCTTTTAATGTACATGCTAAGGTGTTCTTCTGGTTCATGGTAGTCTACCCCATTGTCATGGCTATCACTGGCTCCAGCTCTTCAAAAAGCTCCCATACTTAGCCAAAGTGATCCCTTGCATTTTGGGGCATTGCACAAGGGGTTTAACAACTTTGAAGTAGCCAAAGAAAACACCCTGCCCCCTTACAACTTTTCCAGCTGGCTAACTCATCAAGAAATATGTTGCAGGAATCTATTAATGATTCAAATAAATTCTTGCATTGATTTCAAATTTCAATTAGTTTTAATTTGTTGACTTATAAATAGTTTTTTATATAAATCTATTTTAGAGTAGGCATTTATTTTAATTTATGCTTTATTAAATAAAGCTGTATATAACTTCTAATGTGATTATATTTTAGAAATAAAAAATTGTTCATTTTTATCAGCTAATTTAAGCACTCCTTTGTTATCTACCTTATAATTTTTATCGAGCAATAAGGTCCTTGTGGTCTCTTTAGTCTATACAAAGTTTTGAAGAATATATTTTTATATGAATAGTTTAATGCTTTTTGCTTCAAAGTTAAATTTTGGAAAATCATTTTGCACTTTGCACTTTGATCTTTTATATTTTTGTTTTTGCACTTTTGACCTAAAAGCGTGCCCTGTATATTAGTTAACAGTGGTTGGATTTAATTGGTTTCTAACTTGGAATTGCAACTTATTTATATCTGCGGGTTTAAATTTAGAATTTAAAAAAAGCTTGGTGGAACTATTTATAAACCAAAGCTCGTACCAAACTTGGCTTTGGTTATGTCTTTGGCACCACTTCTATATCGATTTGTTGTTGAACTACCATATTTGGTGTGCTCCAGTTAAACTCTCAATACGAGTAAACTTTAGTGGAGATTGTGGCTTAAGACATCGATAGAGCAGCGAACCGTTTTTTGGTTTAAAATATTTAACGTATTTTCAATAGAATTTATTAGAAACTCAGAGAATTTGATTGAATCAATTCATATTTCAAAACTAGGATGCGGTATAATGTTTAGAATGTGTGCCACCATACTAAGATGGATTAGCTGGCAGCGAACTTCTTTAAAGTTTCCCCGCTTTGAAATAAAAGCCAACAATTGAATTTTAAAAAAAAACATGAATTTAAAATTACTTTCTGGTTTCCTTTCCATAGCCCAAGCGACAAAATCTCTCAATTTCGTTTCCACGGGAGCCAAGTTCAATGTTACCCTCACCTGCCAGAAGCCGGATTCCAACTGCGAAGGAATCAGACACACATTCGAGTTGGTCACTGGCTTTATTGAAAATGCTCTCCTCCTGGAAGGACAAATCAACGTCAAAGTCGAATTCCTCAAGAGTATAGGCGATACGTCAGGGAGACAACCCCAGAAACTAGGGGAAGGGCATTCGTTTCTTACTTGCAAAGATTATGGAGAAGTGTCGTTTATTGTCCCAGATGCTGTACTACGACAGGATGGCCAGAAGAGAGCTACCGATGGTTCACCTGACATCGTAATGACCATCAATACTGCCGTCAAATTCTACTTTCCAAGCATGTTTGGAAGTGCCCAGAAAAGCACCCAATCTAGCGCCATTGACATCATTGCGCACGAGATGCTGCACGGTATGGGCTTCATCTCGGCCATTCACAAGCGACCAGGCGATAATCACCTTTCTCCTTACGTTAAAATCAAAAACGATATAGAAGGAGGAAAAAACATGCTCTTAAAGCCGTCTATCTTTGACAAATACGTCTACAACAACAATAACGAGACAATAGCTCAATTGGTAAGCGGAATGAATCCAGGGAAAGCCGAGTATGCTAAAGATGAACCCATATTACCTTCTTCACATTTCCTTGATACGATGGAAAAAATAGAGACTTCCGCAACAATGCGAGATGGGCTCTACTGTAAACTGAAAACAGAGAAAGTGTATCTTGAAACTGGGACCTCTACTTTTGTACAAGGTTCCTCCATTTCCCATCTCGATTTTAGATATAAGATAACCAATGATATGCTGATGGTCAAGTCGTCTGCTATGGGCCATGGCGTGCACGAGCGTGCTAACAATACATACTGGCCAACTTCGCCATTCGGAAACCGCACGCTTGGGATCTTGGAAGCCATTGGCTACAAGCTAAACCATCAACCTTCATTTGAGAAGTCGCTTAGTGGGTACTTGGATATATTCCATAAAAAAATTACTCCCATCCCACCAAAGTCCCATACTCCTAACCCAGCCAAGCCCCATACTCCAAACCCAGCAAAGTCCCAGGTCTTATCTTGTGTAAACTGCGCCTTCTCAAAAGCATCATCTCAATTTTATTTTGAGATGGCGTTTTTTGTGTTAGGACTATTGAATCACTAAAAATCAAATAGTTCTATTTCAATTATACTTTTATATTGAATTACCACAAATTATGCAATCTTGATTTTGCCATTTCAGGGAAAATTAATTAAACCTTATCTATTACCTTTATTTACATATGAATTACCATAGTATTTGACATTTTACGCCATCTAAAATATATACCATTTATCACATACTAAAATGATCTTATACCAGTACTAAATCTGAGCCTTTCATATAATATCAGAAGAGATCTCCATAAATTTTAATCTAAGACACTTATAATAAGAATAACCTAAATTCAATACTACTTGTCAGGAAATTAAATTCCTCATTATTGACTTTGCCTTACCTGAGTAGAATTTCTATGTCCTTGATAAGAGAAGCCCTTTAAATATGTTACTTTGTCAAGCCACACTAAGGAAACACTACTCTCACAAGATTCTGATATATTACAAATAATCTTAATTGATTCAGGAAGGACTTGATAAAATAAGCTTTGGCTCAATGATGCTAAAATATCCATGAAGGATACCCTACTAAATGAACCAAAGTACACAATGTGCTGTTTCACTTATGAAGCTTTATTTAATAACTGTGATGAGCTCAAAAATAGAGGGAAATGCCTCTATTGATACACTAAGAATCATACAAATATTTAGTGTCACAATGCACAGATTTGGCATAACAAGCCATAGAGGTACACAAGAGATTCCTTCATCAATTCACATAATTTTTAACCATAAGTTATACTAAATTTTCATTGGCACAGGGAACCTAATAAAATCTATCAAAATGCAAGAGCAACCAGGGGCACTTAAGATAATATAAAATCATCTAGTTCTCTTCTGGTCTAGCTTAAAATAGGATCAGTACTGAGGCACTTGCTTAACTACAGGTTTCTCCAAGAATAGATTTTCTATATCAATTGCACTGACGCCCACTAGTGCCACTGCAAATATGGATTCATAGAAGGCACCTCAAATTAATGGAAGTAATGTACTAAAAATAGTATCATCAAGGAAGCACTGCCACCACAAGTTTAATTGATTGTACAGAACAATGATTTAAATAGTACCCAGCACAGGGTACTATGAATTTGAATCCAATACAATATTGCATAATGCCTGACTCTGAAAGTTGATACTGGCAGTGTAATACCCAAGTATTGAGGGTAAAACTTTAGTAACATAATATGGCCGGTTAGGCGGCTCAAAGCCGTTCAAGGCGTAGATAATTGGATACAGTAGTTTTAAAAGCTATAGCGACAACCAAAAATACTTCAGAATTAAACAAAAAAATTTCAGATTTGAACAAAATCCAACTCTCAGGTTAAAATATACACTCTGTGAATAGGGTTTATTGGTGTTAATGGGCAAAATGAGTCAACACAGCAACAAAGAGCTCACACGCAAAGTGAAACCATTCAAAATACAATCTGAAATACATTGATTCACAAACAAAATGGTGTGAGTTTACTTTTGGTGTACATATGGGTCATTATTTTATGGATTAGGCCATTTTCTAATACACATGCTGCCCAAGTCGCAGCATAGCACAGTTCAATTTTGAAAAATCAAATTACAAATGTTTATATTTAAAACAGTAATAACTCAACAAAAAGTTAATATTTTTTCACACTGTAAGCTATCAAAATGAAGCTAAGAATCTTATCTTTCCATTGATATTAAAATATTAATATATATATAATATTAAATATTAAAGTAAAAGTAGTTTAAAAGAGCATATGTCAGATTTTATTATATTATTTTGATAATGAAATAAAATAGATTTCTTAAAGCTTAAAAAAGTTAATTTTTCATTAATTAATATATGCCTTTTTATTTGATGAAATTAAAGATAAGATCAAGAGCATCATTTCCGCATTTTATTTTATTTAAAAAGCTTAATTATTTAGGATTTTATGGTAGTTTAAAGTTAGGATGTTAATTTATTTGCTGTTTAGATGAATTTTGAGGTTCAAGTGAACTGCGAACCTCAAATTAAGTATTTTTTAAATACAATTCTTTAATATTTTATCATTTTAAAAATATGCAGAACAGTTATAATTAAGTTAATACATCATTTTAATTGATTTGCATAGATTACAAAGAGGATATGATGTAATTTGATGCTTAGCTGATACACATATATCACTTGTGCATGAAAACTGGGGATTTCATTTATTCTAGAAATATAAATTCAAGTTGAAATTGTAAATAAAGCTGTCACATCATTTCTTTCAGAATGGTGTCATAAGGCTTGGTATATAAGAGCTAAAGCACCACCTAAGGTTTACTTCAAACTATCTTCACAAAAAGATATAATTCCTGCAACCAGCACTCTTTTGCAAGGCATCTCTACAAAGCATCTCTTTATCAGCAATCAAAAATCCAATATTATGGAATCTGTTAACTTTACTTCTGCCATGAAGCCATTTTTCTCACTGGGAGCATCAACAAAAAGAGAAAGAATTGCTATGCTAAAGAAAGCATTCCTCTTTGTTTCTGGAGGCAATCTTAATTCCTTCATCAATCACTTCCTCACTCAAACTGAGTTTGGAAAAACAGAGTTCATTCCTTTAATTCAAAATCAGAAACTAAATGGGATAATTGACAACTTAAAGGATCTTCTGAAATCTGCTCCTCAAAAGCATCTCCCAGCCTTGAGATCTCTGGTTACTTCCTGTTACTCTTTAAAAGAGCTTACTGGTATGGGATTTAATATAACCAAAAGTGAGTTTGAATACTCAAGAAAAATAAATAAAAATAAAAATGTAAGCTTAAACAAAAAAAGCCAAAAAATAATAACTATTCATTAAAAAAAGAAATAATCAAAAAATAATTAAAAAACTACTGGGAAATTCTTTTGAAACAAGCCAGTTTACAAAAAAAGCACCAGAAAAAATCTGTAAAGACATTGAAAAAGAAATGAATGAATATTCAACTGAAATAAAATATTCTCTATTAAAAACAAAAAAATATATATGAAAATATGAAAATGAAAAATGAAATTTCAATATCACTTTTAACTTATTATAAATTAATACCAAAAAATATAATAAATAATAAAAAACAAACTGACATGTGTAATATTTGTAACTTAAAATTGTCCTTAGAAAAAAGAAAAGAAGAATGTGAAAGTAAAAACTTATTATTGCCAGAATCTATAAACAGTGACTTAAAAGCTATTAATCAGCACCAAGACTTTTGTGCTCATCAAAATAGGGAATATAAGAAAGATATCAATGAATTAGATAATGAATCATGTATTATAGTCATAGATTTTAAGGAGAATTTAAAAGTTGGTGGTGGTCCAATTGAAACCAATAACTGTTTTTATTCCAAAAGACCTATTTCTTTACTGGGGTTTGCATTGGTATTTAAAGAAAACAATAAAGTTAAATATGAATACCATGATTTTTTATCTCAAATATTGTCTCATGATTCTTTGTTTTCAGGTGAATGTCTAATAAGTCTTCTTAAATCAGATAAGTTTAAAAAAATAAATAATATCAAAGTATGGACTGATAATGCAAACCATTTTAGATCCTATGAATTCTTATATTATCTATTTAAAGAGGCACCACAATACATTAAAGGGTCTATTAAATACAATAGATTTGTAGAATGTCATGGGAAAAGTATTGTTGATGGTCACTTTGGTGTAATATCAAAAACATTAAAAGAGAAAGAAAATCAGCTTTATATTAAGAATATAAATGATATTAAAAATATTTTTGAGCAAGAAGAAAAAAGAAAAGAATTATATAAATCAGCGCTATAAGGCTCAAATATTTCTCAAAAGTCATTCTTTTATATTTATGAGAGAAAAGTTAGGCCTATAAGGAGGGAGCTCAAAGTTAAAAATCTGTGCATTAATCTTTCATATTTTATGAAAGATGGGAAGTTGTATACTTCACCTTTAACATTTGGAAGTTTCTCAGAATATTCTGAGATAACTTATCATTTGAAATCATGTGATGATACCAGAGAAACAAAAATATCAGAAGATGCTAGTGGTGCATTAGGGCAAGTTCATGAAGTAGGGCAGTTTACTAGAGGGTGTATTTTAAATAGAGTTATCAGTCTTTCAAAAACAACAACCTTTTTTTGAAACAAACTAAGAATATTTATGATGAGCCAAAGATAGGGTAATAGCATTTATAGCTTTGGGGCTGCTATTACTCTCCCATGCAACTCATCATAAATATTTTTAGCTTGTAGTATGTAGTAGCACTTAAGATATTTCCAGCAATATTATAAGGTGCAATTTTCAATTCTAAAATTGATAAATTATTTTTTTTAAAAAATATCTAAGCCCAAGATCAATTAAAGATTTGACATTGATTGTATTTTAATCTTTCTGAATAATTTGAATATGAATAATGTAATTAAGTTATAAAATAATCAGTCCAGCGCTTAGGCATAACAAGAAAAATAATGACCCATATGTTTACTATGTGAATTGGTGACAAAATACACCCAAGCAAGGTGAGTAAAAACTCAATCCACAAACAAAACACAATAGCAACTCACTATGTAAACAAAATCACTCACTCAGTGTGTGCAATGGATTGTAATCATGAATGATACCAAGGTATCTAAAATAAGACACAAGATCCAAGACATAAATTTTAAAAATATTGTGTTGGGTGCTTAATTTGGCATAAAATCTGGGAAAATGGGTGGAAATTATTTCAGGTATTCTAAAATGGGTGTTGTAAACCAGAAACAACTAATTAAGAAATAAAAAATCTATAATTGGGATATTGGGTGGGAAAAATATTAATTAAATATCCATATTCAGATAAAGGTAAAAATTAAAAATAGGGAGTAACTTAATTGAAATTTATTTAATATTTTATTAAATTCTCAAAATGGAAGGAACACAGCAACAGAGTACCATTGCACCCGTTGTGTGCTGCAGTTGTGGTTGCCCCCGCGGGTCAAAGAATAGAGTTAGTGCAACCCAAGTGCCTACTCAAGAAGGAGACAGGAGAGGAGAGTTCCATAGTGACGCTGCACTGACACAGCTGGTTCAAGGAGCACAAGCTGCTAGGGTGCAGAGCATCAACCCTTGGGTCCCAAATCTGACCCAGAAGCCCACCAAGGTCACCACTACAAAGAAAGTTAAAAACAAGGAGGTAGAACTTACTTTGTATGTGTTTGATGTTGTGTACTGGCAAGAGTTGGTCCTGTCAGCCATGCTGGAGAAGGTGAAGCCTGTACTTGATACTAGCTACAAGCCCTATGTCAGTGATGGCAATCAGGAAGAGGACAAGGAGCCTGAGTTCTTCAGAACTGATGAGGGACAATTGGTGCACAAAAAGGTTACTGCGTTTTACACCAAGGTGCCCATGCCCTGTGTTGTGCCCAATGCTAATGAGTCAATCCCCACCTCTAAAAAGCCCACCCAGAAGCGCATCCCCAACATTAAACACATCATCCTGCTTAATCTAATGTGTGAATTAGGCAATTACAAGGTGGCCACAGCCCTTTTTGGAGTGGATCCCAAGTACGCTTCCAAGACCTTCAACAAGTTCATTAACATGGGTTGAGTCCTTGCCACGGAGAAATCCTTGCATGTTTCCACCATGCTCACCAAGGAGCACAAATGGGAAATCTGCCAGTGGATAACCCAGGACTGCCATCTTGAACTGGCAAATATACAGGCCATGGTTAAGTCTACTTTTGGGGTCAAGGCCTCCATTTCCTTCTATTGTCATCTGCTGAAGGGGATGCGCTTTTCCTGGAAAAAGCTTGGGGTATCCCCCTACAATCAGAAACAGCCCAGCCAATATTGAGGTCCGGAAAAACTACGCAGAGGCGTACACTGCCCTCAAAGCCAAGGGGACGGTCAAATTTTATTATATTGAAAAATCAGCATTTGCCTCGTCTATGTGCAATGAGTATGGCTATTTCCCCAAAGGCTCCAATGACGGGATGGCTCGGCGTGCTGCAGTCCGCGCCACAGCCTACTCAATGGTGGCTCTCCTTGGTCCAAAGGGGGTTGAGCTTTATCAAATGATATTGGGTTCTCACAACAGCCGTACCTTCTTGTCATTCCTCCAATTGGTCCAGGAGCACCTGAGGCGCACAAGCCCAGGCTTCACCAATGTGATTGTGTTGGACAACATTGGTCTCCACAAGGTGGCTGATATTCTTGAGGAATTTCCAATGATTGACACAAGCATTGCAGTGGGCCCCAGCAATTGGCCACAGCAAATTTACGCCTTCTCTTCCTCCCAGCTTATTTGCCCTTCCTAAATCCCATTGAGGAAGTCTTTGGGTGGCTCAAGCAAGTTGTCAAGCAAGGAACCCCAACTGGGACCAAAGACCTTTTTAATTTGCTGCAGGCTGGGATCCACACCCTCCCAGCTGAGACTGTGGCCAAATTCTATGGCCACACTGATTTGTTCATCCCCGCGTGCCTAGCCAAACAGCCAATCAATTAAAGGCTTAGTGTGTCCAATTTTTTTATATTCTCTAATTTACTATTCAAGATTTATTAATTATCATTTTATATTTAGATGTTTCCAAGCCCACAATCACATTCAGCAGGACAATCAATGAAGGTTAGTAATTTATTTATTTATAATCATTTTTTATTGTGTCATCTAAGGGTATCCCAAACTCTTGATACTGGATTACGCAAACACATTAATATCACTTTTGGCAAATAAATATAATAATCAAAAAAAAGTTAAATGTAAAGTGTACAAATTAGAAGTAGATTTTATTGAAATATATTATTATGCTTTTATTAAGGCCTTCTCTGGGATATATTCTGCAAATCTTGTTTGCTAAAATAAGAATTAGAAAATTTTATTATAATAAAAATAATATAAATTGCAATGGAATTATTTGGAAGAGAGAATTTATTAAGAGCACCTGTATTGAGTTCTTCTGTATGTACCCACCCTACAATGGAGGTGGCGCACAACCTCCACCGCCACACTGTGGACGGTGGATACACCCTTATTAAAATATTCACAGCAACTAGTAAAAGGGAGTAGGGTCAGGTGCGAATGGAGGAGCAACTTCTCTGGCAGGGCTGCAAACCCGTAGAAACCAGCCAGGACCAGGGCGTCCTGGATGACGTGATCCACCAAGTCATACCCAGGAGGGACCTTCTTCCTGTCCAGGGAGAGCCTGGCTTTGTCAATTCCTAGGAGGACCCTGTCAAGATCCTCCACGCTGGTGCCCATTCCAAAGTAGAAGAGATATCCAAGGTAAACCACCAGATGAAGCCTTTGCTGGGCAAAGGCTTCTGTAAACTCGCATAATTTATTGAAAACTGCACTGATCTTCTTATCATGCTTGGTCTTTGCAAAGGTCAGCTCCATGGCTGCAGGGAACCCCGTCTTGTCAGCACTCCAGGCCAACCCAAAGTTAGCAAGGAGGATTTTTGTCTTCTTGACGGCTGTTGCATCTGCAACAGCCAATTTTTCCACCACATGCCCAAAGTTATCCAGTAGGTAAGAAATTGTGTGCTCCAAGGGGTAGCAGAAGCAAGCAGCCAAATGGGCCTGGCCCATCTCTGGTACATTCTTGAATGGGAGCATTTCCAGGACGTCCAAACAAGCTCAATAGAGTTTACACAGTAAACTCCACTGAGGGATACCAGGTCCAGGCGGACCAGTTGGGCATCCTTGTAGGCAGTAACTGCCCACTCAGATGCCTCTTGGCATGCGCCAGCCCGGCCAATGCCTCCTGCAACATTGGAAAGGACCCATGGACCCTGTATTTGAGCTCCTGCAAGACAGGGGGTGACAGAAACAGCTGCCTTGCCACATGATTGGTGTAGTTTGCGTAGAATGTGGCAGGGACAAAGGGGACCAGGACTTGGCGGAGTTCACCATCAATGTTCTCTAAAAAAAGGTAAGTATTTTGAAATTGTTATTAATTTTTTTTTATAGATTAACTTCACAGGGCTCCTCCTTGCTGGCGGCTTCAGCAGGCTTCACCATTCTTGGTGCAAGTAATTGTGCTGGCAATTCAGTGTCACAGTTTGTGCGCGCTTTTCAGGTTTGAGATGTTCATACATCTCAGGGATGTCAACTAGATAGACAGCACATAGAGGGCAAAGGACTTGAATTGAAGGACTTCCACAATGTGCTTATGGACATTTAAAAGCCTTTCAATTGTTGTTTTGGGGGTGTCTGGTATCTTGGCCATGAGTGCCTTGGCGGACACCTTTTTAAATTTTGCCCCCTGTAAGGACGGCAGCCTTGACTTTTGCCTTGACCTTGCGGCCAATATTTTTGATTTTGGCAATTGCCTAGCCAAGATCCTTCAAAAGCTTCTCCAATTCTCTCATTGATTTTTTACTAACCTTTTCATATGCTTTTATAGCTTTTGCCCCAATAAATTCTGTATTATTTTGATACTGTTGCCTCTTTGTTTATTCCTTTTTGTTCTCCCATTTACTACATTATCTCATCTTTTACCCATTTTGTATATGTTTTACACTCATCTCAATATGTGCTGTTTGCTTTGTGTTGGCATTGTTTCCTTGATTACCATATTATTTTTAGCGCCTAAACACTGCCCTTGTGAAAATATTAACAACAATTTGGTGATTGTCAAAATTTGAATTATAAAATTATAGGTTTTTTATGTTTAGGTAAAGTTGTCACTGATCCAAATTCAAAACCTTAATGATAAACTTTAAGCCAATCAGGAGCCAATTGATAAAGTGATTTTTGTGACATAAAGGGTTGCCTATAGCTCTTTGATGCATGTGCACTAATGAATATAATTAGCTGGTTGTTATGCTATTGAGTGCCACAGCAGCAATGTTGTACAATGGCAAAACATCCAATCAATCATATTAATTAGCACACATACACCAAAGAATTATTGAATGTCCCTTTATGTCACAACAATCACTTTATTACTTGGCTCCTGATTGGCTTAAATTTTATCATTAAGGTTTTAAATTTGGATCAGTAACAACTTTATCTAAACACAGTTAACACATAATTTTCTAATTCAAATTTAGCTGATCACCAAATTGTTGTTAATATTTTCACAAGGGGCTGTGTCTGGGTACTAAAAATAACTATGTTCTGGATCTAGATACATGGCATAGTAAATATATGATTTTATAGAAATAAGCTGAACATAAATAATAAAACCAACTATAAACAAAGAGAACATGAACAAATTAAATTCAAAATAAAGATAATATAAAAATAATTTTTTTGGTAACAGGGGGTTTATTAAGGCAGGGAAGAGTGATGCCTAGTAGGCAGAATAGCGCAAGAAGGAAGATGCTGAGGAAATGCTAGCCTGGGGGTCTGGGATTGGGTGGGTGGGGCTAGAAGGTGGGGGGTGGTGGTGGTGGGGGTAAGAGGATTGCGTGTGATGGCTGCTATATACCATTGTTGGTATTCCTTGTCTGTCATTGGCTGGATGGGCTGGTAGGTGGCAGTGGCACAAGGTGATAGGCACTTGTCCTTCCAAGATTGGTTGCCCATGTTCACATGGAAGACAATTTGGGCAAACAAGTCAGCCACCATTTGGCAACCAAAGAGAAAATTGTGGTCAAGGACCCCAAGATAGAGGTCATTGAAAGCCTGAGGGCGGTGCTCCTGTAGTGTGGATCTGATATTGAAGAAAACAACATCATCCAGAAGGATATCTGCGTGAACAGCGGGGTAGACTGAGGCCTGGTGTCAGGAACTAATTCCTGAAATCATTAATTATCCTTAAGGGATTTTAAATTATTTTCAATTATGATTTGGATTTCCTAAAAGACATCTCAACAAATTCCCTGATTATTCAATTCCTCCAATGTTTGTTTCACCTCCAGGGTATTGTGAAACTCTATATTGATTATCACTAAAATCTAACTGAAGGTTTCATGCTTTAGATCAACTCTGAGCTCAACCATTTGCACCTGATACATAACAGAGGTGTTTGAGATCTCCTGACGTTAGACCCTATGGTTATTTAAGTGGATAGTTCTCTTCCTTAATTATTGTTTGTTTAATAAAACTTTATCCTGTTTACAATTCCCAGATTTACTTTGTGCTACAATAGTTTGAAATAGGAAATCTAGCTAGTGCCTAAAATGCTTATTACTAATAATGGTGGTGGCTTGGGAGCATTAGCTTTGCTACTATGTATGACTCTCTTTTGGATCTCCTACAACGCTGACTTTGTCCTCTTGGTTGTGATTTCTGCTATGAAGAATGCAAGCACTACTGCTGGTTTGATGAAAATGGCCACCTTGCCTGAAATCAATATGGAATACTGGATGGAGTACAGAGACCTGATCCCTGTGAAGTGGGTCCCTGACACCTGGTGTCTGCGTTCCTGGATGGCCTCAAGGGTGGTGGAGCTACCCTCCATCTGGTGGCTCAAGAAAACCTGATGCTTTGAATTTGAGCCATCCCAGGATTTGAGTAATCCACCAAGGATGTGGCTGTACAAGTAGCCATTGATGAAATCTGGATTTTTCTGATAGTAGACAAAACCCTTGGCTGAAACAGCCAGAAATGCACCAATAAACGTCCCCTTATTGACCTTCTTCCTTCTATTCTTGGCAGCGGCTTTTCCTTGCTCATCAAATTTTTTGAAAGCTATTGATAGTTTATAATACAATACAAACATGACATCATCTGACAGACTAGTAAAGCATTGGATCAGGGTCAATTTGATGTCTAGATCATATTGGGAATCCTCAGCGCCATCCCATTGGTTGCTGGCTAAATTGGTAAGAACCCATATCAAAGCCACCTTCTCATATATCCAGAGCTGCACCATGCGCTCAGACACCCAAATGCCATGGTGCGCAAGTTGCTTCTGGACCTGGGTCAAGGGAAGCTTGGGATCCCACTGGAGGAGGTCAAGCATTATTGGGTATACCTCATTGATTTGGGACTCAGGGGCCTTCTTGGGCTTCTTGGCCGTCCCAATCAGATTCCCCCTGTTCATAGGTTGTTGAATTCCTATATGACAGTAGCTTGGGTAAATTGCAACTGGGCGGCAATCTGTTCCCAGGGCAGACCCTGTAGATTCAGTATCACAACTTCCTGAAGAATTTGGGCAGTGTTGTAAATTATGCAGCCTGGGTGCTAATTTCTACAAATAGTTAGTCTACTACTTCTTTATTTTAATACTATACCTGTTGTGGTATAGTGACAGCCTGGGTAAGGACAGAAGAATATAAGAAGATAATAAGACAAAACTTATGTTTATTTAGATAGTATCATACTTATATAGTGTGAGGCAGGGGAATTGCCACCAGAGGCAGGGAGGCACAGACAGAAGGACTTCCCAAATGGAGGAGAGTGGATTGGCACAGCTAAAAGTCCCGCACAAGAGAGCAACCGCTTCCTTGTGGCTTTCCTTAAGGAGGTAGATATAAATAACTTCATTGTTCTATTTATAATCCTGGAAGTGAAGCCTGTGCCTTGTGCGCATTTGAAAGGCAAATTGAACACCCATTTTAGAGGCGTTTTTAACGTCTTTATCACTAGTAGAATCAGGGTACAATAATGCAATCACGCAATTGTTTTGTTGCTCAATTCCTAGATGGACAACTTAATGCCCAATCCATTTAATCTGCAACAGGCAGTGATGATTTGTTGCTTGGGGCGCTGGGCCAGGGGAGCTGAAGCCTAATTGGCTGTAGGGGGGCAGGTTGGCTGGTGGCAGGAAGTTGTTCCAAATCAAGGTTGCCATCCTGATTGGTTGATTGATAGGCAGCTTGTGTGGGGGTGGGTATGGGAGCAGGGGCAGAGCTAGAGGCTAAGTGACTCTCAAACAAGTCAAAGCCATATGGGTTGGGAGTCAGTAACAGGTCAGCTTCCTTGTTACCCGCCTCAAAGGCTTGGGTGTAAACAGGTGCCTCCACGCTCTGAGCCTTGCCTCCATTGAAGCTGGCTTGGCTGCTGCTGGCTTGGCTGCTTGTGCTGTTGAAGATGTTGCTAGTAAAAACCATTGTAAAAAACCTAGGATAAAATCACTAAAAGTAGAAATTTTAAAATTTACTGATTTATTTTATTGTAATCTTGAGTTCATATTTGGAAGGTTCTCAAAACCATTTCATACAGATCAGGATTGATGAAAATGAATAAAATGCCTATGTTCCTAAATTGGATAGCTGTTGATTGGTTGTTAAATTGATAGTTTTGTATTTTAGGCTGCTCATACTATACATCTTGTGTGAGTTCATTTTGTTTTGTGCTTGTTGTCACGGCCCATACTAGAGTCCAGCTGGACTCCCACAGGGGAGGCAGGCCAGGCCTGAAAGGCCATGTACACAATAGGCACTATGCAAACTAGGTAGTTTAGAGCAGTGGCTAGGGGGCGCCAACTCCCAGTATGGGGCACAACTTGGTTGGCCAGCCCCAATACTGTGATATAGACGAACCCCAGCTTGCTAAAGTCCTGGGTGGGAGGCGCGTTGGAAAGAGGAGGAGCAGTTGGAATATCCTTCATTGCTGGTGGCAGGTCCAGGTGATGGGGATGGAAATACTCCAGGTCAAGGGCACGGGGCAGTTTGGCAAGGACAACAGGAGTATGGCCAGGAGGATATGGGTATGCAAGTTTGTATTTAGTAGTGGATTCACAAATGGATGCAAAGAGAATAATTAAATTTGAGCAAAAATAGACAATTCCTGCAATAAAATAATAATTTCTAGGCAGAAAATTGCTTTATTAAGATGTCAACAGTGAGGAGGGCTTCTCCCCCTCACTACTTATACTTACTGAAGATTCTGTGGCCTTTTATGCCACCAGAGAACTGATGGCATCATTTGGGGTTGGATTTACAATTTTACCTGGAATTTGCGTGCTTGGCCAAGAGGGTGGGATCTCATTGGCTGTCATAACATGAACCTTTTGAATTTTGCAGCATGGCAAGTTGCTACAGTTATTTTTAGCTCCCGCAATGAATCAATTGTCTGATTGCGCAAACAATCAATTGCGCTCCTGATGTGCCATTTCCTGATAGATAGGTGGCCCAAATTTGATAACAGGCTCAATGCCAGGGATTTGAGGCTTGTGTGTCTCTCAAATCCCGGGCCATTCACTAGTTGAAAGGGGGGATATTTTTCCCCAGAAAGTGCTTTGTGGGGGTTTCCACGCTGCATGTTTAATCAACTCTATGGAGACCAGCTGACTGTCCAGGACAATCTGGGCCCTGACACTTGTGAAATATTGCTTCTAGATTGCTCAAATATTGTTTCATTTTAGTCCTTGTGTTGGTGTCTCATATGAATCCTGATTGGATTATAATATACTCCAGAACAGCATCCATCCATTTCACTTGTTGTATCAGTTCATTTTGTTTGTGGTTTGAACTACACTGCTTGATGTTTGATATAAATTGTATAATGGGCTAATGAAATTTTGTTTTTTGTTTGACAGTTCATCTATTAACCAAAATATTAAAATTATTTGAATCATGAATCTTGCACAACTTGGATTTTGTATACATCTGAAATAATTTTGTTTAAAATATGAGGTATTTTTGGTTGTTGCCATAGCTTTTAAAACTACTGTAGAAGATAATTGAGGGTAAGAAAGGAGAAGAGAAGAAGATAATTGAGGATAAGAAAAGAAAAGAAAAGAGAAGAGAATAAAAAAGAAAGTTTTTCTACTTGGTATCATATTTTATATAATCACCCTCTTGATGACACAGAAATTTTTTAAAAGTTTTTGGCCCCTGGCGCAGCCAAGGGGCAAAAACTTTTAAAAATTTCAAGAGGAATGAGAGGTGGAAAGGAGAAACCTTCAAAAAAAAGAGCTTATTACACTTTGATTTAGGCACTTCAATTTCAGCACTTTGTTTTGTGAACTTTGATTTAGGCACTTCAATTTTGTCCCCTTAAATACCATTGGGAAACATGGTACAACATTATATTAATTTAATATTTTTTGAAATTGCCTCAAAACACAATAATTTATTAATATTGCAATAAAATAAAAACCTAACAAAAAACTTCATTTATATATATATATTTAAATATCAGGTCTTAAAGAATCTACATGAGGAATTTCAAAAGTTTTTAATAATTATTTGAAATTTGATAAGATTATAAAAAGTGCAACTAAATCTAAAAAAGTCAATTTTTAATTTACTCACTTTTGATTTGAGATACTTAATAAAACATAATGAATAAAATATTAAGTTTTTGCAAAAATGTAATATTAAGTGGACCTATTTTTAGCTACCTTTTTAGATTTTGATTTAACTACTTTTCAATTTCTGCACCCATTAAGAAACTATATGTAAATGTTTAAATAAAATTCTATGAAACAATTTTTTTTTAAAAAAAAGAGCTTATAATTGTATTTTTTATTAAGATTTGAACAAAATAATTTAAAAAAAATTCCTAAAGTTAAAAAAGCTTTTTTTTAGCTCTTGATTTCTTTTTTTACACAGAAAAAAGTTTAATTTTTTTAGATGTATCAAATATTAAATTGGAGATTTTTTGCACTTTAATTTTTGCACTTTAATTTTTGCACTTTTGATTTTATCCCCTCTATTCACAGGGGTAAATAATTTTATTTTAAAAGCCAAAATAAATTTAGGGCTGTTTTAAATTGAATTGATTTGGGCACTTTGAACTTGGTTTTTTGATTTTAGCTACTGGTAAAAACAATTTAAAAAAGTCAAATTTAAGAAAATATAAAAATTTTCTGGGGAATTTTTTTTTGAAAAAAGTGCAGAGATCAAAAAATCCATCAATTTGGAGATTTTGATCTCTATATTTTGACTTTAGGCACTTGCCCCTTAAATCTGGGGCAAGTGCCTAAAGTTGAAGTGTGGAGATTGAAATCTCCAAATTGATGGATTTTTCTGATCTCCACACTTTTTTCAATAAAAAATTTCCAAAAAACTTAATATTTTTCTTAAATTTGCCTTTTTAAAATGTTTTTACTAGTAGCTAAAATAAAAAACCAAGTTCAAAGTGCCCAAATCAATGCAATTTAAAACACATCATAATTAATTTGTGTTAGAATAGAATTTATTTACCCCTTTGAATAGAGGAGATAAAATTGAAAGTGCAAAAATTAAAGTGCAAAAAAATCTTCAATTTAATATTTTTAAAATCAAAATCAATTTTTTTAAAAAGTTATTTTTTTTCCCTATATGTAAAAAAAGAAATCAAGAGCTAAAATTTCGTTTTTACCTTTAGGCAATTTTTTTAATTTGTTTTGTTCAAATCTTAATATAAATTACTATTATAATATCTTTATTTTTAAAGAATAAAATTTTGTCTCATAAAAATTTATTTGAAAATTTACATATAATTTCTTAATGGGTGCAGAAATTTATAAACAGTTAAATCAAAATCCAAATCCAAAAAGGGAGCTAAAAATAGGTCCACTTAATATTACATTTTTGCAAAAACTTAATATTTTATTCATTATGTTTTATTAAGTATCTCAAATCAAAAGTGAGTAAATTGAAAATTGACTTTTTTAGATTTAGTTGCACTTTTTATAATCTTATCAAATTTCAAATAATTATTAAAAACTTTTGAAATTCCTCATGTAGATTCTTTAAGACCTGATATTTAAATATATATATATAAATGAAGTTTTTTGTTAGGTTTTTATTTTATTGCAATATTAATAAATTATTGTGTTTTGAGGCAATTTCAAAAAATATTAAATTAATATAATGTTGTACTATGTTTCCCAATGGTATTTAAGGGGACAAAATTGAAGTGCCTAAATCAAAGTGCAGTAATCTCTTGGTTTTTCTTTTGAAGGTTTCTCTTTTGAAAGTTTCTCTTTTGAATTTTCTTCTTTCAACTCCCCTTTGGCCAATTTTTTTTCAAATGTTTTGTTGACCCTTGGCTGCACCAGGGGCCAAAAAACCTTAAAAAATTTCTGTGTTGTCAAGAGGGTGGATCACATAAAATCTGATACCAAGTAGAAAAAACTTTCTTTTTCTTTGTTCTCTTCTCCTCTTCCCTTCTTTTCACTTCTCCTTTTTTCCTCTCTTATTTTTTTCTTCTCTTCTCTCTCCTTTCTTATCCTCAAATATTTTTATTGTATCTTTTTATAATATGTATTATATCTAAAATAAGGTATATAAAGTATTTCTCTTTGATATATAACTTTGAACTATCTATATCATTTTTTGAGAGAGTACAGTGTTTTTATTATAATAATATTCAAGTTTTTTTTTATGAGTGTAAGTGGCAGGTTATTGATATCTTTGAATATTGTGACTTATTATAAATAAGATATAGGACTATATTTTTTTATTAAGTATAAAATTGTATAGTATAGCTTTAAAAGGAAAGTAATGTACTTTATATTATTTTAATGATAGGCTTCTATAATGTTTATCATTGAAATAGATCACTAATAAACCAAAAAACCTAAATTGTATGCTTGTATCTTGTATGGAAAATCCTTTAATTTGCTTATACTGAAGTATTATTGTGAGATTAGGCTGATTGACCACAAATGATCAGGCTAATCATTGCACACAGATCTTTATCAGTTACACACTGTATTATCACTAGGTAAATTTTCTATTAAGTGTAGTAATTATACTCTGTATAATCACCAATTTATTATAGTTGATACAACAGTTATATGATGTGTAATTGTTAGTTTATTATAATAGATGCAACATTATACGCTATATTGACACTCAATTATCATTTCTATATGTATAAAGATTATACACCATATAATCACTAGCTTATTATAATTGATATAGCTATTATATGCCATATAATTGTTAGTCACTATAGTGATTATTATTGATTACACGCCGGGTAATCACTAAATCCTTTTTTGTATATCTCTCATTCCATCCTCTTGACATTATGTCAACTCAGTCTCACCCAGCCTGAAGGGTGCATATGATCATATCAAACAAGTGATGTGTGAATGGCTAGGAAATACCAAGTTTGTATCAGCATTATACAGTGTATAATTGGTTCCTTTTTGGTTTGGGTCAGCATTACAGGCAGATAATCCACAAGTCAATATTGGATTGAGTCAGCTATTATACAGTGTATAATCCACAATTTAATATTGGATTGAGTCAGCTATTATATGGCATATAATCCCTAATTTGA
Source organism: Entomophthora muscae (assembly GCA_014839935.2). Taxonomy (NCBI): domain Eukaryota; kingdom Fungi; phylum Entomophthoromycota; class Entomophthoromycetes; order Entomophthorales; family Entomophthoraceae; genus Entomophthora; species Entomophthora muscae. Next base: position 368,799 of record QTSX02000726.1, on the reverse strand, counting down.
ACCATCACATTAATAAGCAGAAGGCTTTCCAGCCAGAAAAGGATCACTTATTAAGCCCTGGAAATGGAATACTGTAATTCTACCTTCCAGTGTAGGAGGATAGAACAGGGACAATTTCTAAGCGTCAAATAAATACAGTGTAGTTTCCTAGCACCATAATAAGCGCGTAAGATACAGCCAATCAATAATTGCCAGTAGGCTAGCTCAAGAAGAGCATAGGCTGTGGCTGAAGTGACATGTACACCTTGTAAAGGCCAGTAGTAGCACATGTACCAAGGACAGCCAATCAGGATAAGCACAGCCAGCAAAAATGGACCTATTGCAAAGGTAGCCATCAAGAACTGTCTGAAATGACAAGAACAAGGGTTGTTGCAGCATATATTTATACAGACACCTGAAAGGATGATAACAAGCTCTTAGTTACACCTGGATAGATTACAGCCGCTGGCTAGATTGTACTCCAGTCCCAATAAACATAATTATCTTCAAAGTTCTATTCTATTGTAGTCTGTAATGCTCTTTTCATAGGATTAGGTAGAGTACATTGGCAAGGCTAACATATATCTGTAGCTTTGAACATACCAGCAATAACCCAAGTTGCTCAACAATTATTATAGCTTTACATAAGCTGGAAATAAAATTAAACTTCTTTGTTAAAATCATAGTTTATAAAACAGTTATTTGTGTAGCTTCATATTTTTTATTTAATTAAATACAGTTACATATAAGTTCTAGTTCAGTTCTGCTTTTAAACTAAAATAAACTTTCCTTAAAAACAGCTAATTTAATAATCTTTTTATAATCTGGCATATACTTTTTATTGCAGAAATAATTTTTTGGGGTCTCTTTAGTCTTAAAAATTTGAATATATATATTTATATTAAGAACTTTATTTTATTTGGCTTTAAAGCTAACCTCCAGAAAATCAATTTTGCACTTGGAACTTTTATATTGTTGATTTTTGCACCCTACATAGTGTTTCAATTTTTGCACTTTTGACCTTAGGAACTTTGACCTAAGAGACTTGCTCTAAGTCTGAGCCTTTGACTTTTTAAATGTCAAACTAATTATGTAGCAAGTGGGTAGTGTTGAACAGGGGGGTCAAATTTCTGTTCTCTATAAATTACATATGAAATCTATTAACAAATCACGCTTAATTTATGTGGCATCAATTGCTCTAGCAACCCGTAATAGCTATAATCTAAAATAAGTGGGGTAGTCAATTAATGTAAATAATACTAAATCCAGTATAGTGGTTCTTAGGAGCCTAATTAACAGCTATGTAAACCAATAGTAAATATATAATAGTAAATAATAAAATTCATATAAGCACATATGTGTTTTCATTAAAAAAATTTAGATTTGGCTTAAAAATGTCAACTTGGTCACTTTTACTTTTAGAGTGCCAATCACGGGTGGTTTTGATTTTTATTAGTAAATTTACATTTAAATTAAATTTAAATTTGTCTTTGAACTAATGGAATTAAAAAACAGATTTGACTTGCAGTGTTTTTGGTTTCACGCTCCTGAATTACTTGTATAAAATATTAAGATTGTTTAAGCAAATAATACTAATAGATTTATATATGTGGTAGTGACTTCACCACAGTTACTTTTTTACTTAGTAGATAAATTTTTGAAATAAAAAACCAGCAAAAGCAATTATCTTGTTGCATTATTTTTTCATGAATTATAACCTTATATCCTTTATTTTAAGATGTTCTCATGAGGATTATCCCAACGTTGATATACTGTTAGTTACAAACCATATTATTCAACACTATATTTTACATAGTTTGCTTAGGATTAGTTGATTTGATGACCCCTTTTATGTCAAACTAAAAGTTTCTAGTAGTTCTTTTAAAAAATTTCTTTAAAACTGTCCCCACATTTCTATACTTATTAAATCCAAATGCCTTACATGGCTTAGTTTATAATTTTGCACCATGCTAGGCAAGAACTTAAAACTTATCTAAGGTACAGAATAAAACCATACTTTCCTTTTACACTACCTTTTTAGTCAGGAAGACTTGTATGTTTTAGAATATAGCTTTAGAAACTCATCAGCTTTGGCTGATAACTCAACCCACATAGATGTGTGGCTGGCTTTGGCAAGGTAAGAGCAAGCAAATATCTCATGAGCAGTAGATGGGCCAGGCACTACCTTGGTAGTAGTTGTTTTCCTTGAGCATAATTTTTAGTGAACAATAATTGTCTCAGGAACTTCTACTACAGAATATTCCTGTCTATTGTGATGCTTTAGGGTCTAAGTAGGTAGGAACAGTGGTCCTAAAGAAAGCTCCCAGATAATCTAGGGTATCTACTATACTGGGCTGCAAAGAGCAGGGAACAGTATATTGCATTTTTATTGATCCTATAGTACTTAATATAAATGTTGGCACAACAGGGGGATATTTCTGTTACCTGTAGTAGTGGAGGCAAAAAAAACAGAATTTTGATAGAGTTTGATGTAGAGGCTAGTGATATTAGAATATAAGAAGATAATTCTTAAAAACTCAAAGTTTTTATTGGTTTAATTGATTATCTTTATTAGATAAAGAAGGGGAAATTTATATTAATTATTATTCCTACACATAAATATATGTGATGAAATGAAAGAGTAACAGAAAATTCTAAACTACTTTTGCATCCAAGTGATAGTCATGTAAGCAACAGAGTCATGGAGGGACATGAGTATGTTTTATCTCATTAGTGATGAAGGGACTGATACAAAGTCCTCACACCCTTCTAGTTCATCATCTTCTGATTCATCAGATATGGGGCCACTAGTTAAGTCATGTAAAAAATGTAGGATAAAGTTATAGCAAGTGATACCAGAGAGCTAGGGCTTTTAAAAGGGTATGTGAAAGAAACAATGGGAAAATTCTGGGAAGAATTATCAATAAAGAGTGTCTCTGCCTCTAAGTTTATGGGATTTCCTGGTTGGCTTATAGGGTCAGCACCTTTTACCTTTGGGTTTGTAAATACTCAGGAGTGATGCCCACTATCTCAAAATTATGGCACCTTTGGTTATTAGGCTGACCATCATTGTTAATAATCATAATTTAAGGAGAGAATTTATTATAATTATAGAACAAAAAAGCACCTCTCAAACTACAGGGCTTGTATATGTCAAATGTATGTCTTGAAAAAGGGTCTTGATTCCCTTCACAGAAGAAAGCATGGGTTAGTAAGCCTTAAAGTGTGAACATAACAATTTATTGACTTTGAGGGCATTGGCCATGAGGTTTTAGATTCCCAATTGGATAGTTTTCAGGTAATGATCAGATTTTAAAAGTCCATAGTAAATTAATTGATAAATTAAACAAGAGTTTCCTTAGGTTTGAAATCAAAAAGATAAATACATTATTTTTAACCTCCATACTCAAGTCATCATTAAACTATTTTGTTGTAAACCCAAACTATGGTGTATTAACAATTGACCAAACAGATTTTTTGGCATTTGGTAATGGCTGTAAAATTGAGGGTTTTTTCTTTTTGTTGGGGTGTTCAGTTTAACCAAGAATAGATCAAGAGAAACTGCTGAATGAGTCATGCCTCTACCTGTGGTATGCCACATTGGTGTCTCCACTAATGATATATCAATTAATTTCTTTGGTATTCAAGGTAATTTTCCTTTCTAAATAAATATAACTTTATCTATATTCTGCTTTTCACTTTCCCTTTGAGCTTCAAGTGCCTTCTCCTACTGTTTAGTAAGATTTTATTCACATTTTATCTTCTTGTAGAAAAAAAAGTAATATGATTTACCTTGTTTTAACACCCAGCTTGCTAACTCCTTCTTAGCTTAAACTGCAAGTCTTTTTTCATAAAGACTTCACTCCAAGTTCTCTTCTATTTTAATATAGAAGAGTGAAACCTGAAAAAAATGGGCAGGAAGTGGAGGATAGGATCATAGCCTACACCACAACCCAAAAGCTTGAGCAGCTAAATACTGCTACTTCCTGGCTGTGTGACTGCACTTTGCTACCTGCTCAGATATCTTTAAGCAGCTTTGGTACTGTATGGACAGTTTGGCGCCCAGGTCATTCCTCTTATGTTCTTCCTCCTTCCTGGTTCTGAGACTTAAGTTCACATCAGAGCCTTTAAGATTAACTGAGATGCTTTAAGCTCACTTTATGCCAACAAGCTCCACCTACCCACCCAACATAACAAAAAAATTATCTGCTGAGAAGGATGATTCTGCCCAGGCTGCTGAGCAGCTAGAACATTGTGCTCACTTGGGACAAAGGTGATTACCATGGACTTTGAGCTTTCTAAGTTCAGAGCCTTTGAGGTCAATTTTAATGGAAAATTTTAGGGCTGCTTCTTTCATTCTAGGCAGGCCCTCAAAAAGATCTCAAGAGCAAGAAGGAGCCCTTCAACAAGTACCTTAACAATGGTAAAAGGAAGTGCTGCTTTACCATGACCCAGTGTCAGGAACCCACCCTTCTGGGAATAATCTCCAACATGGTGGATTAAGGTAGAAGGGTTCAACCCAGTGATCATAAAATTTATAGGAATAGAAAACATACCCAGGTGTAAAAACTCCCCTAGGATTCAGTATCTCCCAAGTAAGAAATTAAAACGCCCAAGGAAGGTGTACACTCCCAATTAGGCAAGCAAAGAGACAGAGGCAAAAGGACAGAACAGACTGGTTACCACAGGTTTGTTTACTGCAGGTTGAGCTTTTTGCTTGGTAAGAGGGGTTGTTGAGAACAACAAAGCTGTATACCATTTCCCAGGCACCACTGGTGCTCATTTCCTGTTATCACAGTATTCTATATTGTTTCCTGTCCCAGAGTGTGTTTCCATCTGAATGAAGGAGCTTACTAAAGTACAAAGCAAAATAAGAGTCACCCATTTAAGCCTGATTCCCCAAAATGGGAAATATTAGGCGGTTTCATGGAAGAAATTCTAAAGGTCTTACAAGCAATAAAATATTTAAGTTTGGGTAAAAACTCTTTATTTATTGAGCAATTGTGATTAAAAATCCTCAGAAGCTTATATAGAAATTGGCCTAGTGAAAATGTGAAGGAAATAAAATCTGAAACTGGACAGTTGGGAAAAGGAAGTTTAAAAATAAAATATCCCTTAGCTGTTCAAAATATCTTTCCTCATTACTAGTAAGTTTTAAACTTACTTCAACTAGAAATTTGAGCCTTGGGAGGTGGTTTAAACTTGGTTATCATCAGCTATAGCTTCAAATAACTTAATACAGTTTACAACAGGTGTTTTGGCTGTTTTGGAGCCTGCTGTTCCTGCTAAAGGTTGCTAACGTCACCTGAGACCTCTGTAACACCTGATTGGCTGGAATCTTTTTGCTGGAGCTTATTTTCCTCTTTAAAACATAGATCTAAACCAGAAGTTAAACAATGTAGAGAGGTTCTGAGTTCAAGTTTTGGTCTGAGACTGGATGTAAAGCCACTAATCAAACCCAAAGTTGAATTTTGATTTGTTCTTTTACATTTTAAAACATTTTGATCCATTAACTCTTGTTTTTAATTACCATATTGACAGACCCTAATTCCTCACTAAATTCAGTAATTGCAGAGAAAAGGATGTTATGATCCTCATAATGGATGATCCTGACACCCAGCTTGCTGCCTTGGCTTTTGTGCAGCCTGAGCATACTGGGCTTAGATTTGAGGCTATCCTGGAGTACGCTTATGTCAAAAAGCACTCTGGCATCTTATAGGGCTAACTTGAGTACTTTGAGAAGCAATGGGTTTGCAAGAAGATGACTTCCAAGAGAGGAAAGAGTGGGCTACTGCACCCTGAAACTACTTTAGTGCCTGACTGAACATGGAGATGAAGACCACCTCTAGCCTTGGGGCATGCCATAAATACATCAAGACCAAGTTGGGGTCAACCCCAAGTTTAACTAGTTTGTTGTGATGCTTCAGGAGGATCAGGCCAGAAATGTCTCAAAGTTCCAAGAACTGGCCAACCAGGTGACCCCAAAGCAGAAGAAGTCAAAGGATCAGGAGTACATAGAGGTGGTACAGAAAGTTGTGAAGAAGAAGTATGTGATGGGGGAGATAAAGAAATACCTTGAGGATGTGGCAAATACCCTTGTTGGTGGGTTTAATTATCCAAATAAACCCTGATTTTCTTTGCCTTTATATTTTCACTTTTAAATTTTACCAATTTTTTAATTTTTTTAGATAGTATTTGTTGCAACTGAACCAATGAGAGTTCAGCATTTGAATTGGGGAAGATAACAGTCCAATAGAAAGGACAAGAATGAATATAATAAGGTATTGTTTATTGTAGAATATTGTGATTAATATACTATATGGGGAAAGCCACAAGGCCACAAGGGGGTGGCATAGTGGGGTGTTCCATATAAGGTTTGAAGCCAAGGAATAACTTGTGTGGGATCAGCAGGTCAGATTGGTAGCACTCCTAATTAGGAGAAAGTGCCTGAAGTTTGACATTGCCATTGGATTAGTTCACATTGTTAGATACGTCAAGGGGCGGCTCCTTGTGTGCCCCCTGTGTATCATGAGATACATTGGCAGACAAGTCTGGAAACTTGGTTGCAATATATTGATTTTTTTAGATATAAACTGTAAATTTAGGGTATAGCTTCAGAGTGAATGTATAAGAAATATCTTATATTTGGTTATTATATCTTTAAAGTATGAGATAATTTCATTTGAGCTTATAATAAGTGTCAGGAAATCCTGATCTATCAGGGTTGACTGATCCATATTCCCATCACTAAAGCTATTGTCAAACAATAGACGGGCCACAGCCAGGTTGAGACCTCTATTCTGGAATATGGAGAAACTATATCAAGGCTGTTATGGTTTACAATCCAGAAGACACCTGAGACATTCCGGGTCTCAGGTCACAGGACAATCCAGAAGCTTCTATAATTAGATGCTAAGCATTCTGGATCTCAAAATAGACGCAAACCCGCCCTACGGAATAAAGACAGGAAAATACAAACATCCTGTTTACCAAGAAATGAGACAGAAAACCGCCTGTGCAAGTTTTGCACATTAGACCAAGCACAAGATGGGACCCGGGCCTATGGATGTCAACTTAACTGACCACAGCTAATTCAAGGGATATCCCAGCTGAAGAGGAGAAATTAGCATCCTAGTATATTACCTCATTCCAAAACCTTATTCAAGTTTGGAATCCAACTCTGGGGATGAAACTAGTAGCTTGGGGATGATAGGCTAGCTAGTAAGAGTTATCCGCAGCTAGACACTAGTCTGGCTACTACCTTTACACTATAAAAAACCCTTCCAAGATCACTTGTGAGGCAGACAATCAATAACCATCAACATTACTACTAAACCAAATAGTAGTAGTGTCAATTACAATAAGAGTGTATTATTGATACTTCCAGAATACTGCCAAATCACCACAGCCGGTGTCTTGTCCCAAAGACCACAGGACTCTCCCTTTACTTAGCTCAAGCAGCAACAAACTCTTCCAGTTGCTGCAATAACACACCAATTGGAAGCACATCTATCCCCATACATATATCCCAATCTCAACATGTATAACAACCCTAATAAAAATAACAACTTTTATTCTTCAAGAACACAAAATCTTGACAATAAGTATAATAAAAAATTATGAAAAATCTCTTGTATTTTGTAGTTGGTATAATACTTTGAGTATCTTTATTTCTGTTCATTGGAATTTTAAATATTTTGGGAATAAAAAATATTCTTATAGTAAAGAGTAAATTTTACATAGTAACTTGAAATAAAATTGCTTATATATCCTCATTCTTATTAGTTAGGATATTTTTTATTGCATTTTGAACTCTCTGGGGTCTTTTTAGTCTAATATATAGTTTTAATTTATTTTTCATACTAAAGTGTATAGGGTAAAGTATTACATCAATTAAAAAAGTGTCAACATCCAGAAGATAACATAATTAAAAGCTGAATTTTCACTTTGCTATAGTGTTAACATGGGCACTGTTGCTTCCACTGCTGATACCTTTGCACTAAGCTCTTTGCATTCAAGTACATATTCAGGTCAAATCTTAAGAGATTCAATCCACAAAAAAACGGGGACAGGCAGGCCCCTGGTCCTCAAGGCTGGCAGCCTGAAGTCCAGTTTGGTCAGAGTTAAAATTCAGTTACATACCTTGATTTTTGGAGGGAGAAAGACATCACTTCTGACAATTAGTGCAACATGGAAGGGGGATCAACCTTGACAGGTGGATTTTGGAAGGTAGCTCACTTGACAACTTTTACAGCATTGGTGTTCTTCTTTACACACTATATAACTAAGTCCTTTATCAAGTAGAGTCAGTTGTCTACCTAGAGCATAACCCAGGGATAGCTATCTGGCATATAGCTACTAGTTGGTGGAGCTGATTGTCTCACTTGATCAGAGCTACTCAAATATAATAGGCTTGGGGTATTTTTATCTTATAGTGTTTGGCTTGGCAGCCCAATCTATGGTGGAATTTTCTAGATGTAATGTACATCAAAGTCCATATAATGTTCTTACTGTTCTAGGATATAACTAAAGTTCAGAATAGTAATTATTATGAGATATATATTTTGGTGCCAGTTGAGGTGGACTAATTAATTATGCAATATTACATGCTCTGATAATTTAATGTAAACAGGGATTTTTTAAATGTCAATATATGACTTGGCCATTGATCAATTCATCTTGTATCCCAGTTGCCTGCACTTTTTTGTTGATACCATTCTTAGTGCTTATCTGTGCGCTTGCAATTATTGGTTGTTTCTGTATTTAGCCAATATCCCAAAATCCTGACAACTGTGAAAATATAAATATTCATTCTATATATCTTTTTAGAGTATTTTCTCTATTTTTAATCTTATATTTCATTAAATAAAACTGTATATAACTTCTAGTGTGATTGTATTTATAAAATAAAAAATAGTTCATTTTATCAGCTAATTTAAGCACTCCTTTATTATCTACCTTAAAGTTTTTATCAAGCAATAAAGTCATTATGGTCTCTTCAGTCTATACAAAGTTTTGAAGAATATATTTTTGTATGAGTAATTTAATGATTTTTGCTTTAAAGTTAACTTTTGGAAAATCAATTTTGCACTTTGCACTTTTGTTGTGTTTGGCTCCTGGGAATGACATCCAGGAGGACACGGCAGGAAATCTTTATAACAAAAGATTTGAGGTTTGAAGCTAGCCTTGGGTTAGCCTTTGGGGAAAAATTAAGGGCACATACCTTAATTTACTGGAATACAAGATGAGGAATTCCTTTTGGCAAAAAGGAAAGGAAAAGGCTTGAAGATTACTAAAGCCAATGCAAACGTGGATAAGCTTTTCTTTATTAGGAGACTGCTTCTACTTTAATAGTAGATAAAGGTCAATGATCACTCATTAGGTAGACAGAGTGGCTGAGGGGATCATGTTGGGGTGAGTTTATACCAGGATCAGACATGAGAAAGTATGGTATTCCGGAATGAATGGATTGGATTGACTCATTTCCAGAAAGCAAGGAATCCCCAAAGTCAAAAGCAAAACTGAACAAATCTTTTCCATATCACTATTTGAAGGCTGTATCAAAATAACATTAATAGCGCAATTTACGACATCCCCCCTCAAGATTAGACACAGGGAGTTGATATTTGCCAAGGAATTTGGAATGAACTCGGGCAAAAGGGCGGCCAGATGACAGCAGCTTCACGGTATACTCAACACCCTTCTTGAAGGTGACTTCACAAGGTCCAACCCAGAGAGAGTCAAGCTTATGGGCTTGGCCTCCAGTACAATTCTGATAATAGAGGACTAGGTCACATACTTGGTACTCAGGGAGAGGGGCTCTGGAAGCATTGGAAGGCAAGAGCTCTAAAGCCTTAACTTTATAGGCAGTTGAATATGCTGTAGCTTGGATGTCAATGATGCAGTTAGTCAAGTTTTTGACATGAACTTTGGGATTAGTAGAGGCCTTGACCTCAATCAACAGGGGTCCCAAGATTGAGGGGGTAGTGGCTTCTTGTCCATACAGCATGGCAAAGAGAGACTGATCAGTGACCTGGTGTCTACTGAGGCAATATGCAAAGAGAGCAGCAGGGAGGAATATATCCCAGTTGACAGCACCAGAGAGGGTAAGTTTCTTCATGGTGGACACAAGGAAAAAATTTGCCCATTTGACAGTCCTGTTGATTGAAGGGTTATACATTGCAGAGAAGAATTGCTGTGTGTCCATAGCTTCTACAATGGATGTTATGAGATGGGCATTGAAGTTGGTCCCATTGTCATAAATCAAGACTTGAGGGCAATCATGACAGTAGAAGATATCTTGTAACAAGAAGTTAGCAGTGGTCTTGGCTTTATATCTTTGGTTGCTCAGGCTTTGACCCATTTACTAAAATGGTTGACGGCTACCAAGATGAAGCAAAATCAAGACCTAGAACAAGGGAGGGACCTAGCAGCATCAATACTCACAGTGTGGAAGGCATGTTTAGGGAGATGAGTTGGAACTGATGTTGAGAAGGTTGGGGTTGTTGGAGCTGACAAGAATGACAGGAGGCAAGGACATCAGGGATTAGGAGGCACATGTTTTCCCAATAGAAGTTTTTGCACAACCAGTCATGAGTTTTCTCTATGCCTCCCTGTCTAGTATTAATGTGAGCTTGGAGGATGATGGCTATTATCATATTGGGGTGGACGTAGGGCAAATAGGTGTTGTTGACTTTCTTGAAGAGTTGTCTATCTTGAATCACAGTATCCTTTGATAGGGCCTGCAATTCCAAGAAGATGTCTTCTGGCTCAGTTATCCAGGAGTCAAGATACTCATTCAACTTGTATAAGCAATCAGAATCTGCAGGATGGATAGCTATGATAGGCATCTGTGACAAACCATCAGCATTCTGGTGTTGTGTACCAGGATGGTGTACCACAGTGGAATTTTATCCTTGCAAGCGCAGGGCCCAACGTGCTAACCAACCTTCAGGCTCCTTTAATTGCTGCAGTCACTTAATAATGAGTGATAAGTGACTACAGTAAAGTGAGTCTTGTAAATTTAGTGCTGGAACTGTTTCACTGCATGTAAAACTGCCAAGCATTCTTTTTCTGTGACGCTATAGTTCTTCTTGTGTTTGTTGAGGACTTGCAAAGAATAGGCCATGGGTTGGTCCACGCCTTCATTGTCAAGCTGGGCTAGGATAGCACCCACAGCTACTCCACTAGCGTCAGTGTAAAAGATGAACTCCTTATCATAGTCAGGATAGACAAGGATGGGAGCCCCTTGGAGCTTGGCTTTCAGTGCCTCAAAGGATTGCTGTTGACTATCAGTCCATTCAAAGGGTACATTGCAGAGGAGTTGGACAAGGGGTTTTCTTAATTCATCAAAATCAGGGATGAACTGTTGATAGTACCCCATCATACTGAGAAATACTTGGACCTCCTGTAGATTTGTGGGAGGCAGCATCTTGTCAATGGCTTATACCTTATTATCCATGGGGTGTATTCCAGTTTGAGTGACCTCATGGCCTAAGAATTCAAGCTGCTCCTTAAAGAAAGAACACTTGGAGGGTTTGAGCTTTAGACCTGCTTCTTGAATCTTGATGAAAACAGCTTTGAGGTGATCCAAATGGTCAGTAAAGGTGGAGCTGAACACAGTGATATTATCAAGATATACGAGAACACAAGAGAGCTTCAGATCCCGTAGAATAGAGTCCATATCCCATTGAAATGTAGCCAGGGCATGGCAGAGCCCTTGGGCATGCAAGTGGGTTCATAGAGGCCTTCCAAAGTGATAAGGGCAGCCTTTCCTGGTCTTCTGGAGACAAGTCAGCCTGCCAATATCTAGAATCTAGATCCATAGTGGAGAAGAATTTTGTACCTCCTAGTTGTCTGAGAGCATCATCGATCCTAGACAACAGGTATGAGTCCTTCTTTGTGAGCAAGATTAGATGGCAATAGTCCATCACAATATGATGACCTCCGCGCTTATTTTTAAAGATAAACAAGGGAAAGGCCCAAGGGCTCTGAGAGAGATCCAAGAGACCAGCATCCAAGATTTGTTTAAGCTCCTTAGAAACCTGGGCATCCTCTACCCTATTACGGCGGTAAGGCTTGGCATAAAAGGGTGGAGAATCACCAGTATCTATCTGATGGATGACCCCTTTTGCTAGGCCATAGTCTGTAGGTACCAAGGCAAAGATATCACTGAATTGGTCAAGTAAATCCAGCACATCTTTTTGTTGAATGGGCGACAATTGTGTGAAGTCAGCAACAGTGAACAGGAAGAGAACCTGAGGGTTTTCTTCAGGTAGATTGAAGTTGCTGAAGGCTCCAAAAGGGTGGAGGGACACCACCTGTTCTGCTCCTAATATGTGGCTGTGCCCTACAACTTGGCCTCACAATACTTGCATAGGCAAAGTAGTCATTGTGACCGTACAACAGTCACTGAAAAGTATTTAGCCAAATAAATACTCTAAAATATAAAGTTGTTCTGTTTTTTCTGTTTATTTCATATATATAGGTTTGACTGGGATTATTCAGATGAAGATTCCTTGAAACTTGGTATCTATATTTAATAAAAGAATAGATTATGGGTGGTTATCCAGGTGAGGCTAGCTAGTAAAATTGAGGCAAGATTGGCCAAAGCAATGTTGGGGACTAGGCATCTCAAAAACAATTTATTTAACTGGGAAGGTTAATTAATAAATACATGAGAATATAATTAATGAGGATTTAATATTATTGTTTAATTGTCTTGACTCTGTCAAAAAGTTTGGTTAAGGTTAACCATAAGTAAACCCCCAAATTTGGGTTAAAAGCACTGTGGTGATGCCTCATTCAAGTTTTGAAGCGTTCATGGGGTTTTAACATAAAAAATCATTAAATGCAGCAATGACTAAATAAATGAAATTATGTCTAGGAATTTAGGTTTGGTCAGCTGGTTCCCAGTTGGAACATTGATAGCTGAGTTTTTGAATGTGTATATTCCACAGGGTTTTGGCGCCAGGAGCTGAGGAAGCTCAATGTCAAATCAATACATTGAGATGAATGATGCCAGGTGACTTTTTCTCATTGTAGGTTAATTCTAATAGGTTTAGAATTATAGGGGATCTTTTAGGTAAAGATCTAGGTTTATTGACTTGAATTTCATAGACCATGTGATACAAATCATAGGTTGATATAGGAACCAGAGGGGTTTTCAGCCAAATATGCCTGAATGATTATAAACAAAAACAGCTAAACTTTAATAAATATACATATTGTCAATTTTGACGCTTTCCCCTCAATTACTTTTCAATTGTTATGCCTTCTTTGTTGTTAATGCCGCCATTCACTGTTTTTTGATTTTACCTTTGTTGGGTTATTTTGAGGACAAATCTCTTTTTTTGCTTTTGCCCTTTGAAATGAGGCTGGCTCCAAATTGAGAAATACAATTGTTCAGCTTCCTGATCCTGCGCAACTCACTTGCCCCACTCATACTTGTGGCAAGTGATCCTACTGTCCTGGTAGTGTTTTGTGGTATTGTAAACCACTATATAATCAATTTTCTATTTTCAATAAAATTAAGTTCTATTCACATTTTTGTCTTTGTGTCTCCATGTACTTTGGCGCCTCTCTAGACATGTCTAGTAGATATTATTCATTCAAGGCCACAAGGTAATCACATAGCCTTCCCTGCCATTCTAACCAAAACTTAGTACAAATCCAATCCTAAGGTTATGATTCCCTGTTGTGTGTCTGTGCTGCGCCTCAGATCACAACAAAAATAGTGCTCACTACAGGGGCTGTAAGCCTCTTGGTTACCCCCTTTGCAACTAAGTTTTTAGAACCTTTGCCTTCACCTATACAAGAGCCAACCTTGCCTGAAATTACCAGTCCTCCTATTGAAGAAGACATTGCCAACCCGCCTATTGTCCCTACTGTGCTGAACCTTGGGAGTGGTCCCCGCCTAGTGGCCTACCCTTTGGGTGCCCCTGACTTGGAACAAGTCATGGCAGTAGCCTCTGGGATAGCCTGTAATTGGGCCATTCCTTGCCTCCAGCTTCAGTTCAATTGGGCAGAATACTATGAATTGATTGTAGCGCCACAATTTCCCCAGAATTGCCTCTTGGCAGCTGGCTCTGCTGAACATCTATTGTCCTCCTTTTTAAAAACCGCCTTAGCCCATCATCAAATGGTATTAGAGCTTCATGTTCAGGAAATTTTGTTGTTGCAAGCCGCCGTCACTCATCACTGGGATCAGTTTGCGGCCTACCAGCAGTGGATTAATTCCCTGTTTTCCTTAGTATCTGACAATCAGCGTTACTCTGTCACCTCCCAGTCTCATTTGGTCACTTCTATAAAAGAATGCGCCAATCCATCCCTGAGTATTTCAGAGAGCGCCTTCATGAGTTCCACCAACTGGAACAGCCCTGGAGTGCCCAAGTAGACTCTACTTTAAACGCCTATCTCACTGACTTTGAACAACTTGTGCAACAACTTAACAAGTTTAGTGATTATTCCTTTGACCAATTACAGCAAGTAGCAGTCCATTCTGCAAAGGGCCTCCGCAAACTTGGCAAGGACTTTGATCAGGAAAGGGCTGCTACTGCCACCACCATTACCAAATTCCAGACTCAAGTAAATGAACTGTATGCCTCAAAAAAAATGCCCAGCCTTCTTCTCCATCCAATGAGCTAGCAGATAGAGAACAGAGGCTCTGGGATGCCATTTGAGATTTAAGAGATCTACCTGCAGTCAGAATTTCCCTCCCCCCAAAGTCCCTCAGCCTGACCCTCAAGTGCTTGCGCTGACAGCTCAGGTTTCTGATTTACAACAAGAGGTTGCTACTTTGCGTGAGGCAATGGCGTCTGTAGTTAGTCCACCTGAAGTTGTGGGCGAAGATGGTTGTTGCCCTAGCTTGTCAGGAGCTCCCTGTATCCATTGTTCTAGAGAGTTGATAGCTCTATCCAATGAAGTAGACCTCCTTAAGCAAGATCAATCTGAGCTTGATAAAGACGTACAAGAACTAAGTGAAGTGGTTGATTCAGTAAATGACAGGTTTGCCCCTTGCCTTTCAGTAGGCTAGCCCTTATTTCACAACTTGTTGAGCTTTCCTCAGTAGTAACTACACAGGGTCAGCGCCTGGATGTTACTGAGCAGCAGACCACCCTTGCTAATAATACGGGCACCTGCACTGCTGAGACCTTGACTACCCTTGAAGATAGTGTTTGCCATCTGTGGGCCAGGCAGCTCCCCCACCAAGTCAGAAGCAGTATTCTCGCCACACATAAATGTACTCAATAGCAACAATGGTGGCCCAACTCCAGAAGCACATTTCAAGACTACCTTTAAGCAAGTTTTTGACCCCAGAACCTCAACCATTGCAGCATTCCTAACTATCTATGAAACTGCCATGAGAAGAGCCTCAGATGAATTCAAGAAGGAACACATTATGACCTGTCTACACCCGACCTGCCAAGAGGTAGTTGTGCCAAAGCTGCCCACCATTGAAACCTGGGAATATATGAAGAAGCTTCTGATTGATGAGTTTGGTGGTGACCTTAGTTTGGAAGTGAATAAGGACGCCTTCATGCACATTGCCTTCAAACCAAAGGAGACCCTAGCTGAATTTTTAGATAGATTTTACCTGGAAGGACAATAACTGATCACAAGCCGCCAGTTGACTGCACATAAGCATACATGGCTTGAGCTCAAGCCCTCAAGGTTAACCAGCTCCTGTGTCTTCAATTTAAGGCCCATAAAGCCATGATTTCTTCCATAAAGATCATAAAGACACTGTTGCAGGATATGCACCTTACCCATTATGGGGCAGTTGTGCTGGAGATTTGTGCTGCCTCTACCTCTGGTTTGTCTTTACGTGGGCCGCGTATCCTTACCATGAACTTGTAGAATCCTCTTTGACAACAGGGTTGCCATAACTGTGGACAAATAGGTCACTATTCCTGGGTCTGCACTAATCCTCAAGTTGAAGAAGCTGATCCCAAAGAACAGGCGGGAAAAGAACAGTCAACCTAGAGGTAGAGACACTCTCAGTTAACAATTCTTCCCAGTCTTCTTCAATTCCCCCCTCCATTGCTGACTCTGAGCCTGCTGACAATGGGCTCCTTCCATTCTGCTGCTATTCCACGGAATATATGATGACTATGCATGGACAATTCTGATGTAGAAGATCCTGATGCCTATGGGTACTCTATACTGGCTGTCCCTGAAACTATTAAAGTTCTTTATAAGCTATGTTCTGGGAAGACTACTACAACCACCAAACTTCTTCCTGAAGCCAAGGAGGTTGTCTCTTGCCCTTAATTCACCCAAGCCAAGAGATCTCCTGTGCTTGTTGAGTCTTCTGAAGAAGCTGCTGAGGTTGCTGACGCTGTGTTCAAAAACACTCCATCTTGCTCCCTCTCCAGCTGGTCTATAAGGAGTTCCTGGGCCTCAGATGCATGATTGAAAAGTGGGACAAAGAACTAACAGAAGCCCAAGAAATTCTGGCTTTCTCTTCCCTCCCTTTGGTAGCACCACCACTTGTGTTGAAATATCCATCCAAAAGGTGAAAATTAAGGCTGTCTTAGACATGGGGTCTCCTGTTAATGTTGTCTCCTCAAAGCTGGTCCAAAACTCAAACTTGCCCCCAGCCTTAACTATCATCAATTTATGGCACAGCTGGGCTGTCCTTGACTTGTGCTATAGGAGCTTAATCTTCTCTGCCTATGTGATTTGACAAGTTGCTCTTGGCCACACTTGCTGTTGTCCTGGAGAACAAGAGCTATGACCTTCTAGTTAGTACTCAATTCCTTAGGGAATATAATGGGATCATCAACTTAAAGGACGGCTTCATCTCTATCTTGTGATACAAAGTCTCTCTGATCTTTGAAGAGCCAGTTAAAGTTCCTGGGAAGCGCCTCAATACATGTGCCTTGGAATATCCCACTGATGTTTTCACTTTAAAATACCAAACCCATTCCTCTAACATGAAGTGTCCTCCTATGGCTTACCCCGCATCAGAAGGGATTCCTCTCTTGGCCATCTCTGCTGTGACTATTCTGCCTAGGTCTAAAACTATCATATACTCCCAAATATTGTATGAGCTGCCCAAGTATACATTCCTAGAGTTGTACTCTCCTCCCTTGCTAGGGCGCAACAAACCCAATCTCTGTCCAGAAATCTCGGATGTCTCTCATAAAGATCCTGTTCAACTGCCAATTGCCAACTTGACTACCCTCCCCATACATGTGTCAAGAGGGCAGGTTAACGGCTATGACAAGCTATTGAATGCTCCTGACGTCCTATCTCTTCATCTCTTTGGTACGTTCCAGGAATTTAACTTACCTAAGGATGAGCCAAAAATACTATCATTGTTCACCGCCCAAGACTTCCCACAACTATCTCTGGTTCAACAGAAAGAGGTGCTTGACCTACTGGACCAGTTATGGATATATTTGCTAAGGACAGCATGGATTATGGGTAAGCCAAAGGTGTCATTCATCAGATTGATAATGGTGATGCTCCCCCTTTTGTTCTAAACCCTACCTCTGCAGTCAAGTAGAAGATGCTCAGGTGTCTAAAGAGCTTAAACAACTTTTAGATGCTGGACTGCTTGCTCCTCTCTAAATTCCATGGGCTTCCCCCTTGCTCATACTGAATAAGAAGGATTGAGGTCATCGTATTGTGATGGACTACCAACGCTTGAATTCCTTAACCAAAAAAGATTCCTACTGTCAAAACCGCAGGCTCAACCTGCCAGCAAGGTTCCAACCAAGCGGGTTTGTGACGCGCAATCTGATTATCCGGTCACTCAAAGCCAGACTAGGAAGTCCACTTGAATTACCAAATCCAACAACATGAACAGATGATGATCCTTTACGGTGATTCCTTGTTTTGGCACTTGACTCATTATCAGGATCAAGCCACCCCCTTCTTTCATTCAACCGTGTGATCACCAATCATGTTCCTGTTATCCATTGATTCAGATGAACTATATAATCACTATCTCCCAACAAAGATTAGTATCTAGCTTCTAAATATTTTTCCCCTTGTAACTTTGCTAAAAAAGCACAGCTACAACATTGTAGCACAGGTAGGCTATCATCCTACCTTATCTTAAAAAATTCTGCCTGTTGCCCACATACGCCGCGGCCAACAAATCCTTGACAGAATTATGTCTGGCCTCCTGCCCAACTGGACTACGTACACGCCTGGTACTTAGATACCCAATGGTTTTTTTCTATACCAGAACACGGTGATCCTGCTACCTGCCTTCAACGCCATGTCTGCACAAGGGTTCTTTCAGGCTCCGCCATTGATGCCGCAACCAGTCAAAAAAACCACCATGCCTGCCTATGTAGCTCAAATTCTATGAAGCGCCGCCTTGGAGCCTTTTGCCAGGACCAACAACAACACTGCCGCATGGATCCAGTCCACCCAGAGAAAGCTAGTTCAGATGGAATACCCACAACAATTTTGGATTGCAGAAATTTCCATTTGCCTGACCTATGACACTGGCACCTGGTGCAACAAGTGGCATGAAGAGCACACCAACAAGAACTGGGATACCTTTAAGCAAGACTTCCTGGCAAGATTTGTGCTAAAAGATACAGCGCTCATGATCATTTGCCAAGTGAAGAACCTGACCCAAAAAGGCACTGTAAAAGAACTCACCTGCGCCTACAAGAAACTCTGCCTTCATGCATCATCTGATATGATCTTTGAAACCCCAGCCACACACCTCATGTACTATGACGCTCTCAAGTCACACGTGATGAGACATGTGAACCTGGACCAGGTGACCAACCTGCAAAGCCTGTACCATGAAGCAGAAAAAGCGGAACAAACATCCAACATGCTACACAAGGCACAAACTGGAAAACAAGAAAGACCCAAGGATTCCCATCCAAGCAGGCGCGCTGATCAACCACCTCTTGGAGGTAACAGGAGCAACACCAACCACAAACCCACAGGTTCTAATGGACAAGGAAATGGAAACAATGGCCAGTCAAACCGTACTCATTTCCGCGTCACCGCCACACAAGGCAACCAAGATGAGAGAAAAGCCCGGGGAGAGCACTAAGCAAGCTAAGCTCTCCTCACACAGCTCCTGACTTGCCCAACAATGAATACTGACCTGATGACGTGGACTAATGCCCAATGATCCAGGTGCCCTCGGCGGACCCAGTACTGATCACCATTGCCAGACATCCCAATAAATCAATGTCCTATCCTTTCTGCTTTCACAGTTACACGGGCTCAGCACTCTTTGATTTGGACGCAGACCAAACCTTAGTCAACAGTAGCTTTGTGGATAAGTTCAAAATGGCCACTAATCCTTTGCAGATTAAAAATGTGGTCCTGGCTGATAAACACCACATTGCCGTGACAAGGGAAACTCTCCCTTCTCTTTCATGCTTGAGAACCTGCACTCCATCATCCAAGGTCCCGTCATTGACTTCCCTAAGTTTTACATTGTACTGGGACTAGACTGCTTACAAAAGAACAACCCTCACGTAGAGTGGTAAACCTCAGTGTTGACCATCAAGTGTGAAGGTGTCAACCACCAGATCTACCCTGACTCTGTGGACCAACTTCTACGCAACTATGTATTTGTGCATATCACAGAGACCCAGGGTGAGAAGAAAAGCCTGAAGTCAATTGACTGGGACTCCTGACAGTACAAGATAATACACTTCAAAGATCACCAGGATACCTCCACGCCTCAGGACTGCAACATTGTGGACCATCATCCAGAAATCTTCAAGGAAGCGCTACCCAGGCTACCTCCTGAGAAGCATATTCAGCACTCTTTCCAAATCAAGGGAGCTGTACCCAAGGCACACCCTATCTACAGGCTGACCCCAAATGAGAACAATGCCTTACGCGCCTACCTCAAGGAGGCATTGAAAAAAGGACTTATCTGCCCCTCACAGTCCCCCTTTGGGGCTGCTGTATTCTTTGTGGCTAATAAAGACAGTACCTTAAGCCTGGTCATAGACTACTGCGCCCTAAGTAAAGTTACCATTAAGAATTGTTACCCACTACCACTGATTGACGGCCTCTTCAATGCCCTGGGAGGAGTCATTGTCTTCTCCAAGATTGATCTAACTGCAGGCTATAATCAGACTTGTATCAAGGAGGAAGACATCCCCAAAACAGCCTTATGCACTAAATACAGCTCCTACAAATGTGTGGTACTCAACTTTGGTATGACCAAAGCCCTGTCCACCTTCTAACCTTCATGAACAAAGTGTTTGTGCCCCACATAGGCAAGCACGCCCTAGTGTACCTGGACAACATTATTGTCTACAGCCCTTTGGTGGAACAGCACCACAAAGACCTAGAGACAGTCTTTGCAACCTTGGCACAACACAAATTGTTGGCCAAGCCCTCCAAGTGCCAGTTCTTCTGTGAACAACTACCCTTCCTGGGGCGCATAATCTCAAAGGACGGCATCAAACTAGACAGCCAAAAGATACAGGTCATCTGCAAGATGCCACCATCCAAGGACAAGTTGGAACTCCGCACCTTCTTGGGAATGGTGGCCTATGTACAATGTTTCATACCTGACTGTGGCGTCCTGACTGCCCCCTTATCTGCCATAACAGGTGCCAAATCTAAGTTTGTGTGGACCCCCCAATGTGACCTCTGTTTTAGACGCCTCAAAGAGAAGCTCACAACAGCTCCCATCCTGCAATACCCCAAACGTGGGGATAATACCAAATGGAAACCAATGCCTCAGATGCATCTATTGGGGGAGTAATACATATTAAGAATAGTGACAGTGACTTCCTGCCTGTAGCCTACATATTGCAGAAATTGACAGATGGTGAGTGTTGATACCCTATCCACAACAAAGAACTGTTGGCTATTGTGCACTGCCTAGTCAAATGGTGTTGCTACCTAGAACATCAGGAAGAATTCACAGCATTAACTGATCACAAGTCACTCATTTATTTCAAGACTCAAGCAAATCTATTGCGCCGCCAAGCAAGGTGGATGGAACTATTAGAGAGCTTTAACATGCTCATCCAGTACAAGCCTGGGGCCGAGCTTGCCATGGCAGACACCCTGTCCCGTCTGTATGTCCGTGCTTCAAGAGGAGAGAATGGGCTTGACCCAGACTGGCCTCTCCTGGTGTTACAAACAAAGGACAAAGGGTACCCCCTGGCACAACTAACATAACCAAAGAAACAGTCATTAAGAATGAGCATCTCTTTGCCAACATATATGGGACTCTTCACAGAAAGATGACTGACGGCACAACCATTCCCTACATTCCCACACACCAGCAAGTTGACACTATACTTTGCTATCATAGAGACCTTAGACATACCAAGAGCACTAACATATATGAGTTCCTAAAACATAAATCCTGGTGGCCAACCCTATACCGCAATGTTCAGGAAGTCCTAGACCAATGTGAGGTGTGTGAAAAGTTTACCAAAAGCAAAACCCTGCCAAAGTCAGTACTTCTCATATGCACACAACTACCTTTCAAAGTATGGTCTCTTGATATTTTTGGTCCCATGTCAGGGAAGCACAACAACAAGAAATACATCATCACTGTCATTGACTTTGTGACAAGGTGGCCAGAGCCCAAGCAGTGAAAGAACACACCAGCAATGATGTTTGCCAATTTATTGGCAAGGAAATAATCAGCAAGTTGGGAAAATCCAGAACTCCTGATAGCCAATGGAGGCAAAGAATTGACCTCTGAAGACACCAACATATACCTCACCAAGAATGGGGTCAAACACGCCATAACAACACCATATCACCCACAGGCCAATGGACAAGTAGAGCGGCTTAATGGTAGCCTTGTGCAAGCCTTAGCCAAACTCACTACCAGGAGATCTGAAGACTGGTATAAGCAGCTATAGACTGCATTACTTGTGTGTCAAACCCAAGTGAACAGATCCACCGGAAAAAGCTTGTTTGAACTGGTATACAGTACACAGTCAAATATCATTCAAGCATTGACAGGACCTAAACTGGAAATTCCAAGTAAAGTCCCGACACACTCAGACCCCCAAGTAATGGAGGATAATTGCAAGCAAGCAGCCAAAGAGAATGAACGTCTTCAAAAGACATTTGTTCCCATCTGCAATAGACATGAAGTTGGGGACAAAGTATGGGTTATGAATGTTGACAAGAGAAAGCTACAACCTGAAAAAGTGGGGCCAGCAATCATTCTAAAGGTAAACAACAACAACACTTACCTCATGTAAGGGCTTGGCAAAAGTAAACAAGACAAGACCCTACACCATGATTGCCTACAACCCTGCAAAGCAAGATAGAAACAACGAGAGACCGCCCTACCTGCTACAGAACAGCAACTAGCTCAATACGGCACCCGGGCTCCTGACAACCTCCCTGACAACCTGCCCCCAGAGGAGGCTGACCTTCAGTTGGGGGGGGGTCAAAACCGCAGGCTCAACCTGCCAGCAAGGTTCAAACCAAGCAGGTTTGTGACCCACAATCCAATTATCTGGTCACTTAAAGCCAGACTAGGAAATCCACTTGAATTACCAAATCCAACAACATGAACAGAGGATGATCCTTTACAATGGATACCTTGTTTTGGCGCTTGAATCATTATCAGGATCAAGCCATCACCTTCTTCCATACAACCATGTGATCACTAATCATGTTCCTGTTATCCATTGATTCACATGAACTATATAATCACTATCTCCCAACAAAGATTATTATCTAGCTTCTAAATATTTTTCTCCTTGTAACTTTTCTATAAAAGCACAGTTACAACACTACCCTTTACCACACATTGGCAATGCTCTCCGCCGCCTTGGGGGCTCTAAGTTCTTCTCTGCCATGGATCTGGATTTGGGATACTGGCAAGTTGATCTCTCTCCCAAAGATAGACAGAAGGCTGTGCTCATCACTTCTGATGGATTGTTTGAGCCCACTTGAATGCCGCACAGACTCTGCAATGCCCCAGCTACTTTCCAACAAGCCATGAATTCCATTCTCCATGATCTGAAGCTCTTGTGTGTTTTAGTGTACTTAGATGATATAACCTTCTTCACCGCCACCTTCACTGATCACTTGGCCCATCCCAAGGAGGTGTTCATAAAGATTTGTGAGGCTGGATTTAAGCATAAACCATCTAAGTGTGCAATATTCAAGGAATGCCTTGAATTCTTGGGCCTTGAGGTGACTCAGACAGGAATCCAGCCCATGACTAAGAAAGTTGAAGCTATTGACAAAATGCTTCCGCCCACCAACCTGCAAGAATTCCAAGTCTTTCTGGGCATGATGGGATACTATAGACAATTTATCCCTGATTTTGCTGACACTAGTGAACCCTTGGTCCAGCTGTTGCGTAATGTCCCTTTCAAATGGACCGCCAGTCAACAACAAGCCTTTGCAACCCTCAAGAAAAAACTCAAAGAGGCTCCCATCTTAGTATTTTCTGACTACAACATGGAATTCATCTTATATACTGATGCTAGTGACCTGGATATTGGGGCTATCTTGGCTCAACTTGATGATGAGGGTATGGATCAACCTGTAGCTTATACTTCTTTTGTCCTGAATAAACATGAGAAAAACTACAGTGTGACCAAGAAGGAGTGCCTTGCTGTGCTACATGCTGTCAAGCAGTTCTGCCACTACATGTATGGCACCCATTTCACTGTGGTTACTGACCATGCTTCTCTTAAATGGCTACAACAACTCAAGGAACCCAAAGAGAAACAAGCTAGATGGGCTCTCTAATTGCAAGGGTATGACATCACTGTTCTGCACCGCCCAGGATTCAACATCAGAATACTGAAAAACTGTCCAGAATGCCCATCCTCACTCTACACCCTGCTGAAGCTGACCAGTTGTATGAACTAATTAGATACCCTTTATCATGGGAGAGCAAGAATGATGAAGTTTGAGTTGCCATTTCTAAGCTATCTGAAGACACTCTCATTTGTGACAATTAGCTTTTCAGAAAGTAAAATACCACTACTTGCCCTATGTAAGGCCTAGTCTTTTCCTTTGTTGGTGCTGCAAGCCCATAAGGAGACCGGACACAGGGGCGTTGCCAAGACCCATCCCTGGCTCCAGAAGAATTACTTCTGGGAAAATCTTTGCTTGCTGATCCCAGATGTTATTGCTAGTTGCCATGATTGCCAGCTCCAACGTCCTAAAGCCACCGTTCATGAGTTTAAGCTAGTACCCCCTCAACATGCCTTTCACACTGTCAGTATTGACGCTTTAGGACCTCTCCCTTGCTCCTGCTCTGAGTGCTGCTTTATCCTAATTGCTATTGATCATTTTAGCAAGTGGGTAGAAGCTTGTCCCACTAAAGACATCACTGCTATGACCACCACTGCCTTTCTGCTGCAATATGTATTCTTCTGTCATGTTGCCCTCAGGTGTTGTTGTCTGAAAATGGGACTAACTTTAACGCTAAGTTAGTGACCTTGGTGGTTAAAGCCTTGGGGTCTCACCAGTCTTTCTCTGCCCCCTATAACCCTTCCACCAATGGGGAAGTTGAGCGCGCCAACTCAACTCTGGTTTCTATCATGAGGAAGCTTACTTACTCTGACACTGCCAACTGGGATCTATACTTACCTGCTGCTCTCTTTGCCTATTGAATTAGCAAGCATTGTATCATCAGGTATTCCCCCTTTGCTATGCTGTATGGTTGTGAAGCCACTACCCGTTGCTCCTGGGCCCCCCTACTCTCCTCTAATAAGGCCATGAACCCTGATGAGCACATCAAAGATCTAGTCAACTGGATCATTGATACACAGGCTACTGCCTACACGTTGCCAATCAGATCAAGCTGCTGGAGCTCTCCCCTGACAATGCCAGGAGATCCCCCCTGCCTGATTTTGCCATTAGAGACCACAATTGTATTATCAACACAGAGTAGGAGGACAAGCTCATAAGCTAGACTTGTTGTGGATTGGGCCCTTAGAAGTGACCTTTAAGCAAGGCTTGTAGTATACAGTAAAGCTCCTCTCTAGTGGTTGACCTTTTGCTCACAGCATGCTAAGTTCCTCTGCAATTATCACCCCCCTAAGACCAATCTAGAGGGGGTCAATGTCGTGAATGCTGCCATTCACTATGTTTTATTTTGCCTTTTTTGGGTTATTTTGAGGACAAATATCTCTCTTTCTCTTTTGCCCTTTGAAATGAGACTGCCTTAAATTGGGAAACCCAATTGTTTAGTTTCCTGATCCTGCACAACTCCATTGCCCCACTCATACTGGTGGCAAGTGATCCTACTGTCCTGGTATTGTTTTATGGTATTGTAAACCACTATATAATCCATTTCCTATTTTCCAATAAAATTAAGTTCTATTCACACTTTTGTCTTTGTGTCTCCACGTACTTTGACACTTCTCTAGCCATGTCTAGTAAATATTATTCATAAAGGGCCACAAGGTAATTGTATAGCCTTCCCTGCCATTATAACCAAGACTTAGTACAAATCCAATCCTAAGGTTAGGATTCCCCTTGTGACTCTGTGCCGTGCCTCAGATCACAACATTTGTTATCATTTGAAAGAGCAAAATTTGGAGTACTTTGAGTGGAAACTGCTGCTGCCAGGAAAAAAGTTCCTACAAGTTTTCTGGAGGAAGCTTGGGTAAGTCTGGAGGTCAAAAAGATTGTTCCTGAGGAAGCTTTGATGGAAATAAAAACTTTGTTTTAAGAATTGTATTCCAATTACTATAAAAAAGAAGGGACTCCTGCTCAAGGAAACCAAATCTCTGTGTGGGATTCTTGGAACCTGTTGGTTGGATTTGACAAGATTTTACAACAAGTGAAAGCAATGAGAAATTGTGAAATTGAGGCTTTAAGAGCAAGGGAGTAAAAGAGTGTAAGATCATGGCTTGTTGTCAGGATGACAATAAAGTGTTGTCTAAAAAAATTGCCTCCCTGGAGGCAAAGCTCCTCAAAGATTTGTCATAGGAAGGTAACAGAAATAAGAGTAAAGGGCAAGATAATAGTAAGTTTGATTTGTTAGACCTGGATCTGTCACAGTCATGTTAGCTAGCAGCAACTGTACAGGCTCCTTATGGGTTTGGTATAAGGTCCCTGGGCATAATCAAGGCTCTTTGCAGCTGAGAGACTCAGGAGAGTATAGTTCCAGGAATATTTTCTCAGGTAGTTCATAAGATATCTGGGAGTCTATAATCACTTGGGAGCCTGGAGGGATAGTAATAGCTGCAGGGGCAAGAAGAGGCACACCTTCCTCTGCAGGACAGGAAGGAGGAGGGAAACACATATTGGAGGAATGAGCTCTGTACTTGAGCAAGAAGATACCTGTGGGGTACTCTTGCACACAAGTCTTAAGGCATTTGCCTGATATGCGCGGAGGCTCTTCAAAATTAAAGGGTCTTTTTATCCTAAGAGCAATAGATACCCATCTCAAAGGGTTACAATTCCATTATACTCCCGGAGGAATTGCGTACCAACCAGGAGGTTATAGCTTTTGTTTTCTATGACAACAGCAGGGTAAGCAATAAGAAGCTTCCCAAACCTCATTGACAGAGCAGAGTAGGTACCAATGGCTTGGGTTTGAGCCATGCCAGCAATACCATATGATTGAGTGTAGTTGAGATCAGGGGCCAGCTTAAGCTTCTTTATTAGTTTGGATGATATCACATTATCTGAAGAGCCCATGTCCAAGATAGCCTTGATTTTAACCTTTTGGATCAATACTTCTACACAGGCATTATCTCTCCCAAAGGGGGGTAAGACAGCCAGAATGTCCTGTGTAGCTTACAACTCTTTCTCCCATTTGGCTAAAATGCATTGTAAGGCAGGAATTCCCTTATACACAGTCTGCAAAGGGAGGGATACAGTCACATTCTGAAAGAGAGCTTCAGCTAGTTCAGCAGCTTTTTCAGAAGAGTCTACCAGGACAGAAGGCCAATGAGCCTGAGCTAGATAAGGGCAAGCCACCATGGGCTTGGCTTCACTTGAAGGTGGATGAGTTGTAGTTGTGGTTCTCCCTGAGCAGAGCTTGTGAGGGACCAACACAGCTTCCAGGACAGCCAACCTGGAGTAGCCATAACTATCTAATTAATTGTAGTAAGAATCTTCAGGTTCAGAATCACCAGAAAGATTGTGGAACAAGTGAAATATAGTTGGGCCCGCTGAAGGGGGAGATTCTTTGTCAGAAGGAGGATCAGGAGGAGACAGGGGAGATAAGTTAGCAGAGAGCGTCTCTGCCTCTAAGCTGACCTCTCTTTTCCTGCCTGCCCCTTTGGGTTACAACCCTCTAACCAAGGGTTGGTATAGGTACGTGAGTGATGTCCTATTTAATCACTATTGTAACATCCTTGTCTCTTAGGCTGCCCACTTGAGCCCAGAGTCATAATGTGCAGAGTACAAGAGGTGGTTTCAGCGTTGTTGGCCTTACTCTTGCAAACCACGGTACCCCTGTGGGTCAAATGCATGTCTTGCATAGGTCCTTAATACCTTGTATGGACGTAAGAGAAGATTTGTGAGCCTTAAAGTACAGGCACATAAGCTGATTCACCTTCAAAGCGTTTGAACATGCCATGTAAGCTTCACAGGGTGTTAACTGACAACTGGTGATCAACTGTTGTCCTTCAATATAGAAGCAATCCAAAAACTTGGCCAGGGTTTCCTTGGGCTTAAAGGCATTGTGCATAAATGCATCTTTCTTGACTTCCAAGCTGAGATCTCCTCCAAATTCTTTGATCAGGAGGTGTTTCATGTCCTCCCAAGTGACAATGGAAGAGAGTTTGGCAACCATAACTTCTTGGCATGTAGGATGTAGGCAGGTAAGAATATGGACCTTTATTAGTTTGTCAGTAGCTCTATGCATTGTAGGCTTGTAAAGGGTCAGGAAAGCAGCAATGGTAGAGGTTTTGGGATCAAATATCCGTGACTGTACGACAGTCACTGTTAAGTATTTAGCCAAATAAATACCCTGAGATATTAAGTTGTGTCAAAACCGCAGGCTTGACCTGCCAGCAAGGTTCCAAACAAGCGGGTTTGTGACCCGCAATCTGATTAATTGGCCACTCAAAGCCAGACTATAAAGTCAACTCAAATTACCAAATCCAACAACATGAACAAATGATGATCCCCTATGGTGGATACCTTGTTTTGGCGCTTGACTCATTACCAGGATCAAGCCACCCCCTTCCTCCATCCAACCGTGTGATCAACAATCATGTTCCTGCTATCCATTGATTCACTATGACTATATAATTGCTATCTCACAATAAAGATTATTATCTAGCTTCTAAATATTTTTCCCCTTGTAACTCTGCTAAAACAGCACAGTTACAAAAGTTGCTCTGTTTTTGCTATTTGTTTTATGTAGATAGCTTTGGTTGGAATTCTTCAGATAAAGATTCCTGAAAACTTATTATCTATATTCAATAAAAGAACAGAAGGCAAGATTGGCCAAATCAATCTTTGAGACTAGGCATCTCAAAAACAATTTAATTAACCGGGAAGATTGATTAATAGATATATGAGAATATAATTAATGAGGATTTAATTATATTGGTTAATTGCCTTAACAGTGTCAAGAAGTTTGGTTAAGATTAATCAAAAGTAAACCCCTAAATTTTGGGTTAAAAGCGCCGCTTTGGCAAATTCATTAGATTAGAAGTGCCGCTGCACCGCTTAATTGATTTGAGAAGCGCCAAGGCGCCGCCTGGGAAAATTGCTGGGCGCTGCAGTGGCGCCTGGTTCAAGTTTTGAATCATTTTAATGGGGTTTAAGGCAAAAAACCATTAAATGCAAAGTTAACTCAATAAAGTCAAGAATACCTAAGAATTCAGGATTGATCAGCTGGTTCCCGGTTTGAACATCAATAGTTGGGCTTTAGGATGTGTAATCCACAGCGTTTTGGCGCCAGGAGCTGGGGAAGCTCCATTCTGAATTGATACATTGGGATGAATGGAGTCAGGTGACTTCTTCCCATTGTAGGTTGGTTCTCATAGGTTGAGAAATATTGATGATCTTTTAGATAAAGATCTAAGTTTGGATGACTTGAATGTCATAGACCACGTGATATGAATCATAGGTCAATTCAGGAACCAGAGGGGTTTTCAGCCAAATATGCCCAAACAGTATATAAGCAAAAACAGCTAATTTTAAATAAATATATTGTCAATTTTGATGCTTTCCCCTCAACTTTTTTAATTATCATGTCTTCTTTATTAATATTTTAAAGAGTAAAATTTGGAGCGCTTTGTGTTAAGACCGCTGCTGCAAGAAAGGAAATTCCTACCAGCTTGTTTGAGGAGGCTTGGGCAAGTCTGGAGGTCTCTAAGATTGCACCTGAGGAATATTTGGTAGAAGTGAAAGCAGCTTTTGAAGAACTATACTCCAACTATTTTGCCAGAGAGGTAACCCCAGCACAATAAAATTGAGTTTATGCATGGAACTCCTAGAACTTGCTGTTAGGGTTTGATGAAATTTTGCAACAAGTAAAGGACAGAGCCAATTGTGAAGTTGAGGTGTTAAGAAACAGAGAGGAAAAGAGTGTAAAAATTATAGCTCATTGGAGAGATGACAATAAAGTGTTGTCTCACAAAATTTCCTCCCTGGAGGCAAAGCTCCTTGAATTTCTTCACAGGAAGGTACCTGTAACAAGAGTCAAGGGCAAGATAACAGTAAGTTTGACTGGTTAGACCTGGATCTGTCACAATCTTCTTGAAGGAAGGCTTATAGTTGGGATTGATGAACAAGAAGTGGACTGACTGTTATCACCTGGTTTGATGTTGCAACCAAGTTTCCAGAATTGCCTGTCAATGTATCTTAAAATACACAGGAACACTCAATGAGTTGCCCCTTGACGTATCAAACAACATGGACCAATCTGATGGTAATATAAAATTGTGGGTACTTTCTCCTAATTAGGAGTTCTATCAATTTGACCTGCTGATCCTGCACAAGTTATTCCTTGGATCCAATCCTTACATGAAACATGCCACCATGCCACCCCTTGTGGCTTTGTGGCTTTCCCACATGGTATATTAATCACAATATTCTACAATAAATGGTACCTTTTTCTTATTATTTCTGTCATTTATATTGAACTGTTGTCTTCCCCAACTCCAAATACTATATTCACATTGGTTCAGTTGCAACAGTGGTAGCAGCAGTAGGTTCATGACCTACCTAAAGAAAAAAATTCCCCCTAAGAAAGGACAGAGTACAGGCTGTACAGCTACTCCCCATCAGAGACATTCCTGCCAATCCCTGAGGGGGACATCCCCAACAGGTACGTTATTTACCAAGACCAGCTAGTTCTTACAAGTGTGTACAATCAACTCTGCCTTGGACAGCGTGACGTCAGCGTCACCCTGTCTCAGTCAGACCTTTCACAGTACATGCTCAACTTCCAGCTGGAATCCTTTGTAGGAGGTGTTGAAGGAGCAAACATTGTCAGTTGGCTTCACTCCACCAAGACCCGCCTTTGTATCTGCCAAGTACCTGAGACCATGTGGGTTGCTACTGCGTCTGGGCGCCTCACAGGGCCTGCCGCTGTGTGGTTTACCAACTGGGCTAGTCAGGAAATTAAAGTCACCTGGGCGGCATTCAGGGATGCCGCAAAGTCCCTCTACAGCAAAATTTTCTCTCCTATTGTGGTGAGAACTCCCCTGATAGGAATCAAATAGACTGGATCCATTCCCAAATACTTTGCTGCCTGGCATCAAGCTCTTGCCACTGGCCCAGAAGCTGTGACTGCTGGGAACACCATGCTTCTGACCCTGATAGTCAATGGGCTCAAGCCCCTTATCTGTAAGTGGGTCCCTGTGGGTTGTTGCACCTCCATTGATGACCACTACAAAGCCATTGTGGAGGCCAACAACTAGGCTTCAATGGGTTTCTGCCATACAAATGATGTTCCACCTCAACCTTGTGCAACACCTGGCAGTGCCCACAACCAAGTAGGTTGCAGCCAGCCCCATCAGCAGGATAATGGGACTAAACACCCCCACAAGGGGGAGTTCCAGCTAGCCCAAACAAGGACCCGGTAAAAGCCTGGGGGTTGTAGATACAAGGGGTCCTACAACCCCACCTGACCCGCACTCTCAACCCCTTCTTGCAAAAAATCCCTGCAACTACAGTGTACATAAAGTTGAAACCCTTGATGTCTTCCATTTTCATAGTGGCAACCCTGTGCTTCAAGAAAGCCATTCTTCAAATAAAGTAACCCACTTGTCCTACCCCTTCTTTTTTCATGGAAACACCCACAAATTGTTGGTAGGCACTGGGGCCAACCACACTATGGTGGACCAGGTTTGCTGATTTGCAGCAGCTAAACTGTGTATCCAGCAGATTCAAGGCAGTATGAGTAGCTGACTTCCGCAGGGTGATAATTACCCACAAGATGATTCCTTTCTCTGTGAGAATGGGGAATTTCCAGGTTAAGCTCTCTGGGCCAATCATGGCCAGGGTCAGCCACAACTTAATTGCTGGTCTTGACTGGCTTTGTCACAATTGTCCCTACATCAACTGGGATACATCTGTTATCACCCTTTATAGAAATGGGGTGGGCTTTCAGATCTATCCTGTCAAAATGAGCAAGCTTCTTCACAATACTGTGTTTGTCAGAATAACAGAAGCAGGCTTGTACAATTTCAAGAGGGATAAACTAGACTTCAATCAATGCTCAGTCAAAGTCTCCAAGCTGAACCACCTGTGGCCCTTCCCTTTACCACTTTATCTTCACCAGCGCTTGCCACACTCCTCAAGGAATATGAGGACATGTTCAGTGAGACACTTGAGCAACTACCTCCCCCTGGGAGATCCAGCATGCTGTACAACTCCAAGAGTTGTTACCTAAAGCATGCCCCTTGTACCTTCTCACACCAAAAGAAGATGAGACCCTCTGCCAGCACCTTGCAGACGTGCTTGAAAAGGGGTTCATTTGCCCCTTGCTCTCTCCATATGGGGCGGCTGTCTTCTTTGTAGCTAAGAAGGACGGGTCCCTTTGCCTGGTCACAGACTACCACACCCTAAATGAGGTGACGGTTAAGAAAAATTACCCCCTGCTGCTGATTTACAACCTTTTTGATGCACTCACAGATGCAAAGGTCTTTAGAAAGATTGATCTCACTGCAGGGTACAACCAGGTCCGCATTGCACCAGGGGATGAGGCAAAAACTGCCTTCCACACATGCTACAGATTGTTTGAGTTTTGATTCATGAACTTTGGGTTAAAAAACGCTCCTTCCACCTTTGCTATGTTGATGAACAAAGCATTTGAGGAATTGATTGGGAAATGTGTAGTGGTGTACCTTGACAACATTATTTTCTTCAGTCAAGATCAAAACAGGCACCTCCAACACCTCCATGCTGTCCTTGACACCCTTTGGAAAAACCAGCTAAAAGCTAAACCCTCCAAATGCAAGTTCCTCAAGTCAGAGTTTCTGTTTCTTGGGCACATCATCTCTGCTCAAGGGATAAAGCCCAACCCTGCCAAGATCAAGGCAATTACCAGTATGCCACCTCCTACTGATGTCAGTCAGGTGTGTACCTTCTTGGACATGATTGCCTACATGCATAAATTCATCCCCAATTGTGAGGAACTAATTGCACCTCTCACCAAGCTCCTGAACACTAAACAGCCCTTCCACTGGATCCCTTCCAGAGATCAAGCCTTTGAGACATTGAAGCAGAGACTTACAACTTCACCTGTATTGCAGTTCCCCAATTGGAACCGCCAATACAAACTTGAGACTGATGCCTCTGACAGGCCATAGGGGGCGTACTACGGGTAGAAACTGACAAAGGCATATGTCTCCCCGTGGCATACAAATCCAGGAAGCTCACTGACTTGGAACTATGTTACCCTATACACAATAAAGAATTGGCGGCAATTGTGCACTGTGTTGAGAAATGTTGCTGTTACCTGGAAGGGGCAACCTTTCCACCCTGTGTCCTGACGGGTCACAAGTCACTCCAGTACTTCAACACGCAGTCCCACTTGACATGATGCCAAGCAGGCTGGGTCAAGCGCCTATCCCCTTACCAGTTGCACATTCAGTACAAGCCTGGGAAGGAACTTGTCACGGCTGACTCCCTCTCACAACTCTACATAGTGTTTATCATTGGGGATGATGGCTTGGATCCAGACTGGCTAATGCTTTACCTCTGTCCTGAGGCAACTTGTTACAAAGGCCTTAACTCAGTAACCATCTCTAAGCTGAAGGACAACAAAAGTCAGTTCATCACCAATGCTGGCAACGTCTGCCGCTGGGAAGAGACTGGTGAGAAGACGCCTTACATTCCCACCACACAACGAGGCAACATAATACTGCATTATCACCACACCTTAGGTGACATCAGAGGATATAACCTCTTCAAGATTGTGAAACAAAAGGTTTGGTGGCCACACATGCGCCAAGATATCTTGGACCTCCTCAAAATGTGTGTACTGTGCAAAAAGAATACATCCAAACCTGCACCCCCAAGTCAGTCCTGCCCATCAAGGCCATGGAACCCTTCAAACAGTGGGCCCTTGATGTGGTTGGGCCCCTCCCTAAAGACAGACTGGGAAAGAAATACATCAAAACTGCAATCAACTATTTCACTTGCTGGCCAGTGGCTTGGGCAACAACTAACCACACTGCCACCACCATCACCTGCTTTATTGGCAAGGAAATTGTGGCCTGCTTTGGGCAGCCCAAAAGTCTCATCACAGATGGTGGCCCCAAACTTGTTGGACAGGTCATGAAGGCATACTGGCCAAGAATGCCCTCCAACAGATAGTTACCACCCCTTATCATCCACAAGCCAATGATTGCATGGAACGGTTAAATGGCTCCCTGGTCCAGCTGATTGCAAGCTCTCACATGAGCACCCCAATACTGTGTGGACTGAACACTTGCCCACTGCTCTACTTATTTTACAAGCAAGAATCAACAGAGGCACCAGGTTCAGCCCCAGCGCCTTGGCCTTGGCCTTTGGGATGTCTGACAGTCTGACAGGAGCTGAACAGGGGAAGTTATGGTCTACAGTTCCTGGAAAGCCCCCCTTTTGACGACTCCATCCCTAAACCAATGGTATGCCAAAGCCCAAGAAATTGAACACAAACAAATTGAGAGAGGGACAAAGCACCTTGAAGCCAGATACACTATAGATGACTCTGTCTACACCCTCAACCCTAATTTAGCTAAGTTGGAACCCAACCACCTAGGGCCCTTCAAGATAGCTGCAGTCTATGACAATCACACCTATTGGCTTGAGGATGACCAAGGGAATACCAAGACACTTCACAACAATTGCTTGTGCCCCAGCTGCGCCATCCTTACACAAAGGTTGTTTGTGCAGACCTTCCCAGATCTCCTGCAGACTCCAATACTGGTGTCTGACAACAAGCAGGAGGCAGGGGGGTGTTACAACCAAGTTTCCAGACTTGCCTGTCAATGTATCTTAAAATACACAGGGGCGCTCAATGAGTTGCCCCTTGATGTATTGAACAGCATGGACCAATCTGATGGCAATATAAAATTGTGGGCACTTTCTCCTAATTAGGAGCGCTATCAATTTGACCTGCTGATCCTGCACAAGTTATTCCTTGGATTCAATCCTAACATGGAACATGCCACCATGCCATTCCCTTGTAGCTGTGTGGCTTTCCCTGTATGGTATATTAATCACAATATTCTACAATAAATGGTACTTTATTCTTATTATTTGTCCTTTCTATTGGACTGTTGTCTTCCCCAACTCCAAATACTGAATCCTCATTGGTTCAGTTGTAACAGTGAGGACATTAATGTGGGGGTTGCCCTCAACCTCAGATTTGGTAGCAGGTTGTCTAGCCCAGAGAATTCAAAGGCTCTCTTCCAGGGTATCCAGTGTAGAGCTGTTCTGTCCACTGATATCTCTGGTGGTAGCGGCAGCAGCCCTGAATTCATTGATCTTAATCTGCTGCACTGTGATTGTCCCAGCTATCCCATTTATACAAGTTTCCAGGAAGGTTGTTTGAGCAGCCAGAGGGGTAACCTGTCCATTTATTGTTTCTTACAAGCGAGAGAGGTTCTGTACCTCCCTTTCCAGTGTGTCTTGCCTATCTGCAATGTCATTTGTTACTTCCGCTGGCTGATCCAAGGCAAGGGCACAGTTGACACAGGATTTGGCCTCCTGAGCCAGAGCAGCACCCATGATTGCTAGGGGTAGGAGTACCAGTGGCCTTGTCCCCCTCATTACCATCAGAGTCAGAGGACAAATCATCAGGGTCAGAGAGTGGTGTCTCAAATATTCAATCTCTCCTTGCAAGGTAGCTACTTGGTTGGTTAGCAAGGTAATGCAAGGATTGGGAAAAGGCTCTAATGGAGGGTTTGGAACAGAGGCTTGGCATTGGGTAGTGGTTTTGAGTTCATCTTTGGCTTCCTATACCTTAGCTTTAAAGGCAGACGGGACCTTCACAGCAGGAGCAGGAGGAGTCACTTCAATAGAAACTACTCTATCATCAACATAGTTTTGTACTTGATACAGAGTGTTGCCTATTTCAGCCTTATTTAGACCATATTAATGGTTCAGATGATGGCCCCAAGTATCAACGTGAGTCCCAATCAACTCAAGTTGGGAATTAACATACTCTCAAAATTGGTTGAGCTCAGTAACCAAAGTCTCAAAATCTTGGCGGTACTTTAGAAGGGTTGCCTCTATCTATCCACACCACATAGCTTGGTGATCATCCAGTTTGCATAGTTGGTCCTTAATATATCCAGGGAGCAAGGAGCAAAGGGAGTTAAACAACAAGGTCAAGTACTTCTGAGAAGCCAGCAATTTGCGCTGATTATCTGAAATACAAGCAAAGAGACTATGGACCATTCTTGATAGGCCGTATTTTGGGCATGGTTGTTTGAGACAGCAGTGGTTATAGTAGTCAAAAGCTGGTTCTGAGATCCTAGCACTAATTGATGATGAATCAAGTCAGGTTGGATAAACTGGTTGACTAATACACTAATAGTCTCCATAGACTCTATCAACGCAGGGGAAGACCAAAGTCTAAGAGAAAGGAATACAGATCTTTGGAAGCATACCCAGGACAGAGACCAGGGATAGTGTGCATTGCCACAGTGCCTGTGTGGAGAAGGGAGCGTGCAGTGGCACAAGCTTGCTCATAATTGAGTGAGAAATCTGGGAGGGGGGCCAAGCAGGCCCAGGAGGCAACATCATTATCATGAGAGTTGAGGGGGTATCAGTGATATCTTCTTCTAGAGGAGGACTAGAAACTTTAGGTTGTTTGGGTACTTCAGAAATAAAGGGAGAAGGACCAGAGAATGCACGTGGGAACAGAGTAACCAAGGGGCTTGCAGCCCCTGTAGTGAGCACCATTTTTGTTGTGTTTGGCTCCTGGGGACAACATCCGGGAGGACACGGCGGGAAATCTTTATAACAAAAGATTTGAGGTTTGAAGCTAGCCTTGGGTTAGCCTTTGGAGCAAAATTAAGGGCACATACCTTAATTTCCTGGAATACAAGATGAGGAATTCCTTTTGGCAAAAAGGAAAGAAAAAGCTTGAAGAATATTAAAGCCAAAACAAATATGAATAAACTTGTCTTTATTAGGAGAAATGATTCTACTTAAATAGTAGACAAGGGTTGATGATCACTCATTAGGCAGACAGAGTGGCAGAGGGAGTCACATTGGGGTGAGGTCATACCAGGATCAGACATGGGCAGGTATGGTATTCCAGAACGGGTGGAGATTGAACCAGATCCATTTGCGGAAGGGGAGGAATTCCCAAAATTGAAAGCTAAACCAACCAAATCTCTGCACATATCACTATTTGAAGGCCATATTGAAATAGCATTAATGGTGCAATTTATGACAACTTTGATCTTTTATATTTTTGTTTTTTCACTTTTGACCTAAAAGTGTGCCCTGTATATTAGTCAACAGTGGTTGGATTTAATTGGTTTCTAACTTGGAATTGCAACTTATTTATATCTACGGATTTAAATTTAGAATTTAAAAAAAGCTAAGTGGAACTATTTATAAACCAAAGCTCGTACCAAACTTGGCTTTGGTTATGTCTTTGGCACCACTTCTATATCGATTTGTTGTTGAACTACCATATTTGGTGTGCTCCAGTTAAACTCTCAATACGAGTAAACTTTAGTGGAGATTGTGGCTTAAGACATCGATAGAGCAGCGAACCGTTTTTTGGTTTAAAATATTTAACGTATTTTCAATAGAATTTATTAGAAACTCAGAGAATTTGATTGAATCAATTCATATTTCAAAACTAGGATGCGGTATAATGTTTAGAATGTGTGCCACCATACTAAGATGGATTAGCTGGCAGCGAACTTCTTTAAAGTTTCCCCGCTTTGAAATAAAAGCCAACAATTGAATTTTAAAAGATAACATGAATTTAAAATTACTTTCTGGTTTCCTTTCCATAGCCCAAGCGACAAAATCTCTCAATTTCGTTTCCACGGGAGCCAAGTTCAATGTCACCCTCACCTGCGAGACGATGGATTCCAAGTGCGAAGGAATCAGACACACATTCGAGTTGGTCACTGGCTTTATTGAAAATGCTCTCCTCCTGGAAGGACAAATCAACGTCATAGTCGAGTTCCTCACTAGTATAGGCGATACATCAGGGAGTCGACCCCAGAATCTAGCTGAAGCGCGATCGCCAACTTCTTCCATTGATATTGAAAGAGTGTCGTTTGTTGTTCCAGATGCTGTACTACGACAGAATGGCCAGAAGACAGCTGCCGATAGCTCAGCTGACATCTTAATGACCATCGATTCTGCCGTCAACTTTTACTTCCCAAGCAAGTTTGGAAGTGCCCAGAAAAAAACCCAATATAGCGCCATTGACATCATTGCGCACGAGATGCTGCACGGCATGGGCTTCATCTCGGCCATTCACAAGCGACCAGGCGATAATCACCTTTCTCCTTACGTTAAAATCTATGAAATCAATGAAAACCAGAAAAAATTGCTCTTCAGTCCGTCTATCTTTGATAAATACGTATACAACAACAATAACGAGACAATAGCCCAACTGGTAAGCGAAATGAATCAAGGGGAAACCGAGTATGCTAAAGATGAACCCATATTACCTTCTTCACATTTCCTTGATACGATGGAAAAAATAGAGACTTCCGCAACAACGCGAGATGGGCTCTATTTTAAACTCAAAACAGAGAACGTCCATCTTGGAACTGGGTTCTCTACTTTTGTACAAGGGGGCTCCTTTTCCCATCTCGATTTTAGATATAAGATAACCAATGATATGCTGATGGTCAAGTCGTCTGGTATGGGCCATGGCGTGCACAACAGTGCTAACAATACATACTGGCCAACTTCGCCATTCGGAAACCGCACGCTTGGGATCTTGGAAGCCATTGGCTACAAGCTAAACCATCAACCTTCATTTGAGAAGTCGCTTAGTGGGTACTTGGATATATTCCATGGCAAAACTACTCCCATCCCACCAAAGCCCCGTGCTAAATCTGGATGCACCCATAAAGGCACCAAACATTCCGCTGCTCCTTAACCTGACAAAGCTTAAGTCAATCTCCCAACTTTAGATCCTGCCGGGGGTTATAAACAAGAATAGCAGCCATTAAAAAATCAGTTTTAAAAACATAAAATTAACAACTACTAGAACCCAAGAACGCTTCGCGATCAAAATATCTCCAATTCTTTACTGTCAAAACTCTTTTTTATGCACATCTAACCCACTCAAGTTTAGCTTAAACTCATAATATTACAGATGCTAAGTTTTACAAACCATACGCCAGCCTTTAACGCAACTTTTTAAAAAATATTTTAAAGATAATACCCCTTTATCAAATTTTTACTAGAATTAGATTTTTGTCATTTTGATATTGAGATTGTCAAGTTTACACTTCTGGGAAGTATATTAAACAAGATAAGAGGAAGATTTAAGAAGAGAATGATACTTTATTGGATATGAATATAAAAGAATATATAGTATCATGACAAGCCACATGCCATCCATGTACGTCATGGGGGTCATGGGGCTTATCTAAGTAATGTTCCTCTTGGGTCATGAGGCTTAATCAAGTTGTG
This sequence comes from Entomophthora muscae, assembly GCA_014839935.2. Classification (NCBI taxonomy): domain Eukaryota; kingdom Fungi; phylum Entomophthoromycota; class Entomophthoromycetes; order Entomophthorales; family Entomophthoraceae; genus Entomophthora; species Entomophthora muscae. Next base: position 329,832 of record QTSX02000726.1, on the reverse strand, counting down.
TTCTATTTAGGACCCGGATTGATTGATCCCTGTCATAGATGGTTGGCTGATAATGGTGCCACCAGTTTATTGACTGGCTGGTGAGCCATTTGGTGACTCATTTGGTAATCTACTCAGGGTGTTAATTCCCTGAGAGGGAGTAATCAAAGATATTGTAACATCTCCCCCTGGGGTGCTGGAAGGCGGAGCCTTGAGAATTTTCTTAAGAGTGTCAGGGGTGTATGCTTGGTATTGATCCAGTTTGGCATTGGGAACAGGGAGTCTGGAGTTTTGTTGGGCTGTTCTTGCCTTGCACAGGCGGAGTCGGTTGTGGTGCATACATTTCAGTTCAGTCCGAGCTCCAATTCCTTTGATGAGGTAGGTGTTATTGGGCTTGACTTCCATGACAATGCCTGGTCCACACAATCCTGGGTCCAATTTGTGTTGGTTATGGTTGACAACCCAGATTTTGTCCCTGACTTGGAATCTCTATGTTACAATGGGATTGCTTCCTTTTGACCCTTTGGTGTTCCATATCCTCTTGGTCTTTTCTGGTTTGTAATATGTTGGGGTCCCTGTCATCTGGCACCTTTTTGGGCAGAGGTAATTGTGGTCCTGCGGATGTACTAATGAGAGTGGGCTTTTGTCCATAGACAAGCTCATAAGGGCTTTTGCCTGTATTGCAGTTAACTTGTGTTCTACAGACCATGAGCGCTGTTGGGAGCATGTCAACCCTAGCCTTTGGGTTGTTAGCAGATAACTTACTGAGGGCTTCTACAAGCGTGCTGTTTAGTTATTCTACTCATCCATTTGCTTGAGGGTGATAATGGCTAGCTGTGATGTGTTTTATCTCATTTTGGTGAGGTAAATGTTGGTGACAATGGCCTTAAGTTTGGTGCCTCCATCTGTGATCAGGAGGCCAGGTTTCCTGAATTTGGCTATGATTTCTTTTCCAATGAATTGTCTCACATTATTGCCTTTGTTCTCTTTGGTGGCTTGTGCCACGGGCCATCTGGTTGCATAGTCAATAGCTGTGATGATGTACTTATTGCCCTTTTTTCCAGGCATTAGTCCCACAATATCCAGTGACCATACCTTGAAGGGTTGTGTGATGGATACAGATACTACTGACTTGGTAGTGCTTTGGTTCAGGTGTACTTCTCACAGACTTCACATTGTTCCAGTACCTCTCTGATATCATCTAGCATGTTGGGCCACCAGTAGCGTGTCTTGAGGTATTTATGCAAGTTTCTGCTAAAGGTGTATCCCAGTTCTCTATGATATTGGAGGATTGTGTCAATCTTTTGTGTTGACGGGACGTAGAGTACGGTATCATCATTTGGAAGTATTTGGTGTAGTGTACCATATACATTTTTGAACAGGTGTTTGCTCTTAAGGACCTTCTATTGGATGTCCATTGGGATGCCAGGTGGGTATCCTTCCTGGAGATTCCCCATTGTTGTAAATTGCGCCATTAATGCCATTTCAATATGGCCTTTGAATATTGATATATGTGAAGATTTGGTCAGTTTTGCTTTCAATTTCAGAAATTCCTCCCCTTCTGCAAATGGGTCTGGTTTAATATCCACCTATTCCAATATCATATCTGTCCTTGACTGTTCCTGGTATAGATTCACCCAATGTGACCCCCTATACCACTCTGTCTACCTAATGAGTGATCATGACCCTTGTCTACTATTTAAGTAGAATCATTTCTCCTAATAAAGACAAGTTTATCCACATTTGCGTTGGCTTTAATAATCTTCAAGCTTTTTCCTGTCCTTTCTGAAAAAAGGACTTTTATATCTTGTATTCTAGGAAATTAAGGTATGTGCTCTTAATTTTGCCCTGAAGGCTAACCCAAGGCTAGCTTTGAACCACAAATATTTTGTTATAAAGATTTTCTGCTGTGTCCTCCCGGATGTTGTCCCCAGGAGCCAAACACAACAAAATGGTGCTCACTACAAGGGCTGCAAGCCCCTTGGTTACCCCATTCCCACGCGCATTCTCTGGTCCTTCTCCCTTTGTTTCTGAAGTACCCAAACAACCTAAAGTTTCTAGTCCTCCTCTAGAAGAAGACATCACCAATGCCCCCTCTACTCCCATGGTACTGATGCTGTCCCCCAGGCCTGCGTGGGCCCCCCTTCCAGCTTTCTTTCTCAACTACAAGCAAGCTCGTGCTGTTGTCTGTTCTCTCCTCCACTAAGGCACTGTGGCAATGCACACTATCTCTGTTCTCCATCTTGGGTATGCCTCCAAAGACCTGTACTCCTTCTTCTGGGACTTTGGTCTCCCCCCCACACTAATGGAGTCTATGGATACTATTGGCGTGTTAGTCAACCAGTTTATCCATCCCAGCCTGGTTCACCATCATCTTGCTTTAGGATCCCAGAACCAGCTTCTAAATGCTGTAGTCACCGCTGTCTCAAACAACCATGCTCAAAATATGGCATATCAAGAATGGTCCCACAGTCTCTTTGTGTGTATTTTGGATAACCAGCGTGACTTGCTTGCCTCCCAGAAGTACCTAACCTCATACTTGAATTCCCTTTGTTCCTTGCTCCCTGGATATATCAAGGACCAACTGTGCAAATTGGATGAGCATCAAGCAAGGTGGGGTGTACAAATTGAGGCCTCTCTTCTAAAGCATTGTCAGGACTTTGAGACTTTGGTTAATAAGCTCACCCAATTTTGAGAGCATATTATTTCCCAGCTCAAATTAGTTGGGACTCATGTCAATACCTGGGGCCATCACCTACAACATCAATATGGTCTGTATAAGCCTGCACTAGGCAACACTCTGTATCAAGTAAAAAATCATGTGGATGATAGAGTAGCATCCATTGAGGTGACACCTCTTTTCCTCCTGTTGAGGTCCTGTCTGACTTTGAAGCCAAAGTATGGGAAGCCATAGCGGAGCTATAGGCTACCACTTGGCGTCAATCCTCTGTTAAAAACCCTCCTCCAGTAGAACCTATGCCTGACCATTGCATTGCTTTTCTCACTGACCAAGTAGCTATCTTGCAAGGAGAAATTGAGTACTTGAGACAAAGCCTCTATAATCCTGATGATTTGTCCTCTGAATCTGAAGGTGAAGAGGAAGTTTAAGTTGCTAGTATTCCTGCTCATGGCAAATATGGTTATTGTCCTGGCTTGGAAGGCCAACCCAGGGTGAACTGTACCCTTACTCTGGATCAGCTAGAAGAAGTAACAAATGATGTTGCTGATAGGCAGGACACATTGGAGAGAGAGGTACAAACCCTCTCTTGTTTGACTGATATGATGAATGGACAGGTGATCCCTTTGGTTGCTCAAACCACGTCCCTGACCACTTGCCTCAATGGGATTGCTGGCACTCTATTGGTGCAACATACTAAGATTGATGAATTCAGAGCTGCTGCCACTACTGCTAGATATATTAGTGGACAGAACAGCTCTACCTTGGATACCCTAGAGGAAAGCCTTCAACTCCTCTGGGCTAGACAGCCTGCTGTTAAATCTGAGTTTGAGGGCAATCCCCACATTAACGTCCTAAAACCAGGTGACAATAGCCAATCCACCTCATTGTCCATTGACCCCAACTATAAGCCTTCCTTCAAGCAGATATTTGATCCTCAAACTCCCTTTGATTGTCACTTGGGAGGACATGAAGCGCCTCTTAATTGAGGATTTTGGAGGAGATCTCAGCTTGAAAGTCAAGAAAGATGTGTTTATGCATATTGCATTCAAGCCCAAAGAAACCTTGGCTGAGTTTTCCAATTGTTTCTACATTGAAGGACAACAGTTGATCACCAGTTTCCAAATAACTCCCCAGGAAGCGTACACAGCATGTTCAAACGTTTTGAAGATGAAACAACTCATATGTCTACACTTCAAGGCCCATAAGGCTTCCCTTACTTCAATGAAGAGTATCCAGACCCTCTTTCAGGACATGCACTTGACCCATGGAGGTACTGTTGTACACAAAAATAAGATCAAAAATGCAGGAACTACCTCCTGCAATCTGCGCATTATGAACCTAGGCTCAAGTGGGCAGTCTAAGAGACAAGGATGTCATAACTGTGGTTGAATAGGACACCACTCACGTACCTGCACCAACCCTTGGGTAGAGGTTTGTGACCCAAAGGAGCAGGCGGGAAAAGAGAGGTCAGCTTAGAGGAAGAGACGCTCTCTGCTAACTTATCTCCCCTGTCTCCTCCTGATCCTCCCTCTGATGAGGAATCTCCCCCTTCAGGTGGCCCAACTATATTTCACCTGTTCCACAATCTTTCTAGTGATTCTGAACCTGAAGATTCTGACTACAATTAATTAGATAGTTATGTCTACTCTGTGTTGGCTGTCCCATAAAATGTGTTGGTCCCTCACAAGCTTTTCTCAGGGAGAACCACAACTACAACTCACCCACCTTCAAGTGAAGCCAAGCCCATGGTGGCTCGCCCTTATCTAGCTCAGGCTCATTGGTCTCCTGTCCTGGTAGACTCTTTTGAAAAAGCTGCTGAACTAGCTGAAGCTTTCTTTCAGAGTGTGACTGTATCCCTCCCTTTGCAGACTGTGTATAAGGAAATTCCTGACTTACAATGCATGTTAGCCAAATGAGAGAAAGAGTTGTAAGCTACACAGGATGTTCTGGCTGTCTTGCCCCCCTTTGGGAAAGATACTACCTGTGTGGAAGTATTGATCCAAAAGGTTAAAATCAAGGCTATCTTGGACACAGGCTCTCCAGTCAATGTGGTATCATACAAGCTAATGAAGAAGCTTAAGTGGCCCCTGATCTCAACTACACTCAATCATATGGTATTGCTGGCATGGCTCAAACCTGAGCCATTGGTGCCTACTATTCTCTGCCAATGAGGTTTTGGAAGCTTCTTATTGCATCCCCTGCTGTTGTCAGGGACCCACTTTAAGGGGAACAAGCCCCCGATTTTGTGAGGCAAGGCCCCTAAATTAAGCCCTGCAATGGCTGAACCAATGGGCACAGTGACCATGGCAAGATGGCCTAAGTATGCAAACCTTCCCACAGGGAGCTGAAACAACCCAGAAGATAATATCCTACCATGTACGTCAGAAGATAGAAGGAAGAGTGGGGCCATACCAGCAATGGTTTGGTAGGTGGAGGAGTAGAATGGCGGCTGTAGTGCAACTTTCTTCCCCAAGGACCAGAAGGATACTTGAACCATCCATTGTCCAAAGGCTCCTTCTGGTGGGCATTGTTGGGAGAGGAGTTTTGCCAGTTGATAGTAGGGGGTGGGATTCTCAAGACCTTTTACAGTTGTAAAAAGGGAGAATAGAAACCATAGCAGGAAATAAATTCCCTTCATGGCTTCAAATGATGTTACTAAGAAATAGATGTGGCAAGATAGGATAATAAATATTCTTTATTGTTGTAACAATTGAAGTGAATAAGAAATGGGCACTTATATAGCCTTATAATTAAGGCTGAAATATTTGAGTGTATCTTTGGGAAATGAAAGGGGATTTTCATGAGTCTATCATGTAAAGCTTACCTGTTTCAAGTGGTGGATACATTTTTGCTTAATAATGGACATAAAAAGTTGATGAAATAACTGGAGCCACAAAGATCTTACAAATTAAAGGCTAATTAAGTGGTGTGAAGCCAGAATATTGCATATCTTATTATACAGAGCCTCGTCCATAAGTATAGAGAGCGGGTCAGTGATCAAACGGTTGGCGTGAAGCAGCCATTCAGAACAAGAGCAGTAAGTGATGTTATCAATCCTATTATTAACCTTCTTGCTTTCAAAGTGCTTTTTGAGTTCAAATTCAAATTTAATAAGCAGATAATAAATAGGTAAACTAAATGTGTTGGCTGTTTTCATGCTAACATTATCTTCATGACTAGAGTCCTGGGTTTGATTCTTGTTCTGAACAGGTCTGAAAGGACACATAGAGTTGAAAATGTTGTTGTTTTGTGCCTTTGTGTTGATAACCACCAACAATTCATTCATATTTAACAGGGAGTCAGGAAAAAAATTCCTGACAGCTGTTGTCCTCAAAAATAAAAGTTACAATCTCCTGGTTGGTACGCAATTCCTTCAAGAGCACAATAGGATTGTGAACCTTAAAGATGGGTACCTATTGCTCTTAGGGTATGGATCTCTCTAATCTTTGAAGAACCCCCATGTCTCCTGGTAAAAAATCTTAAGACATGTGTGCTCAAGTACCCCACTGGTATATTCTCACTCAATTACAGGACTCAATCTTCTAATATGTGTTCCCCTCCTCCTTCCTGTCCTGCAGAGTAAGGTGTGCCTCTTATAGCTCCTGCAGCTATTACCATCCCTCCAGGCTCCCAAGTGATTATAGACTCCCAGAAATCCTACAAACTACCTGAAAAGTCATTTATGGAGCTATATTCACTTGATTCCTTAAGCTGTAAAGAGACTTGTTTATGCCCTGGGATCTTGGAGAAGACTCATAAGAAGCCTGTGCAGCTGTTATTGGCTAACCTTACTTCCCTGTTTATGCAGGTTACCAAGGTCCAGGTTGTCAGACATAGTTGCATATTAGGTTCAGAGCAAGTGGTGTCCCTCTACCCCTTTAGAACGTTAGTGATTTCAACTTGCCTGAAGGAGACCCTCAGGTTCTCTCCCTGTTCACTGCTGCAGACTTCCCACAAATGTCACCCATCCAACAAAAAGATGTTCTGGAACTTCTAGACCAGTTTAAGGAAATCTTCACTTCTGGACCCACTGACTATGGCCAAGCTAAGGGGCTTATCCACCAGATAGATACGGGTGATGCCCTGCCTTTTTGTGCCAAACCTTACTGCCACACCAGGGAAGAAGATGCTCAGGTCTCTAAGGAACTTAAGCTGCTATTAGATGCTGGGCTACTAGCTCCTTCTCAAAGCCCTTGGACCTCCCCATTGTTGATCCTCAAAAAAAAGGATGGAGGCCAGCACATTGTGATGGATTACTGCCACCTGAACTTGCTCACCAAAAAGGACTCTTATCCTTTGCCTAGAATTGATGATGCTCTTAGACAATTAGGGGGATCAAAGTTTTTCTCTTCTATGAATCTAACATCAGGATACTGGCAAGTTGACTTATCTCCTGAAGATCAAGAAAAGGCTGCACTTATCACTTCAGAAGGCCTTTTTGAACCCACTTGTATGCCCCAAGGACTCGTCAATGCCCCTGCTACATTTCAACGAGCTATGGACTTTCCATCTTGCAAGATTTGAAGCTCTCCTGTGTCCTTGTATACCTTGATGACATCACCGTATTCAGTGCTACCTTTACCGGCCACTTGGAACACCTCAAGGTTGTCTTCATCAAGATTTGCAAAGCTGACTTAAAACTCAAACCCTCCAAGTGCTCCTTCTTTAAAGAACGCCTTGAATTCTTAGGTCATGAGGTCACTCAAACTGGAATCTGTCCCATGAAAAATAAGGTGGAAGCCTTCCTAGCCCATCTTGACAACAAAGGTGTGGATTGACCTGTAGCTTACTCTTCACAGGTCCTCAATAAGCACAAGAAGAACTACAGCATCACTTAGAAGGAATGCCTGGCAGTGCTGCATGCTGTAAAACAGTTTAGGCACTACATTTTTGGGACCCAATTCACGGTGATCACAGATCACTCCTCCCTCAAATGGCTACAACAGCTAAAGGAGCCTGAAGTTTGACTAGCGTGTTGGGCTCTGCATCTACAAGGGTATGATTTCACTGTGATACACCATCCTAGGGCCAAACATCAGAGCTCTGATGGTTTGTCAAGGATGCCTATACTAGCTATCTATCCTGCTGATGCTGATTGCCTATACAAATTGATAGGGTACCCTGACTCCTGGACCACTGAACCCGAAGACATTTGTCTGGCACTGCAATTTCTATAAAAGAATACTGTGATTCAAGATAGACAACTCTTCAAGAAATTCAACAACGCTTATTTGCCCTACGTCTGCCCAAGTATGAGAATAGCCATCTTCCTCAAAGCTCACATTGATACTGGACATGGAGGCATAGCAAAAACTCAAACTGGTTATGCAAAAACTTCTATTGAGAAAATATGTGTCTCCTAATTCCTGAAGTCCTTGCCCCCTATCATTCTTATCAGCACTAACGCCCCTGACCTTCACAGCATCAGTTCAAGCTCATTCCCCTAAGCATGCCTTCCACACTGTGAGTATTGACGCTGTTGGGCCTCTCCCGTGTTTTAGGTCTGGGTGTTAATTCATTTTGGTAGCTGTCAACCACTTTAGCAAATAGGTTGAAGCCAGAGCAACCAAGATATAACCGCCAAGACCACTGCTAATTTCTTGTTGCAAGATATCTTCTACCATCATGGTTGCCCTCAAATCCTGCTTTCTGAAAATGGGACCAACTTTAATACTCGCCTCATAAGGTCCATTGTAGAAGCTATGGGTACACATCAATCCTTCTCTGCACCGTATAACCCATCAACCAACAGGACTGTGGAACAAGCATACTCCACCCTTGTGTCCATCATGAGGAAGCTTACCCTCTCTGATGCTGCTAACTGGGATATGTTCCACCCTTTTGCCCTCTTTGCGTGTAGACTCAGCAGACATCAAGTGACTGGCCAGCCCACCTTTGCCATGCTGTACGGACAAGAAGCCACTACTCCCTCAATCTTGGGACCCCCATTGATTGAGGTTGATACCTCTGCTAATCCCAAAGTTCATGTCAAAAACTTGACTAACTGCATCATTGACATCCAAGCTACAGCATATTCAACTGCCTATAAAGTTAAGGCTTTAGAGCTCTTGCCTTCTAATGCTTCCAGAGCCCCCTCCTGTAGTACCAAGTGGGAGGCCTAGTCCTCTATTATCAAAATTGTACTGGAGATCTTGCTCATAAGCTAGACTTCCTCTGAGTTGGACCTTGTGAAGCCACCTACAATAAGGGTGCCAAGTATACTGTGAAGCTACTGTCCTCTGGCTGCCCTTTTGCCAGGGTATACTCCAAATTCCTCTGCAAATATCATCTCCCAGTGTCTAATCTTGAGGGGGGAGATGTTTTAAATTGCTCCATTAATGCCATTCTGATATGACCTTTAAATATTGATATGTGCAGAGATTTGGTTGGTTTAGCTTTCAATTTTGGGAATTCCTCCCCTTCCGCAAATGGATCTGGTTCAATATCCACCCATTCTGGAATATAATATCTGTCCTTGGCTGATACTGGTATGACCTCATCCCAATGTGACTCCTTCTTCCACTATGTCTACCTAATGAGTGATCATTGACCCTTGTCTACTATTTAAGTAGAATCATTTCTCCTAATAAAGGCAAGTTTATTCACATTTGCGTTGGCTTTAATATTCTTCAAGCTTTTTCCTTCCTTTTTGCCAAAAGGAATTCTTCATCTTGTATTCCTGGAAATTAAGGTATGTGCCCTTAATTTTGCCCTGAAGGCTAACCCAAGGCTAGTTTCAAACCTCAAATCTTTTGTTATAAAGATTTCCTGATGTGTCCTCCTGGATGTTGTCCCCAGGAGCCAAACACAACACCCATGATTAACATAGGCCAGTTGGGGTTGCCATCAGTGTAGAGGACATGTTTGCTGTATAGCCTTGACAGGGCATCTGCATTATGCATTTCCTTGCCTGGCTTGTATTTAATTTGCATGAGGTATCTCTGTATGAGATTCATCCATTTAGCTTGTCTCTTTAAAAAGTGCTGTTGTGTTTTGAAGAATATCAACAACTTGTGGTTGGTGAGTACCTTGAACGTTTGGGCTCCTTCCAGATAGCATTGCCACTTCATGAGGAAGTGTATGATGGCTACCAACTCCTTGTTGTTTATGGGATATGCTTGTTTGCCATCAGATAACTTCCTTGATTCATATGCCACAGGGAAGAAGTCATTTTCTGCCATTTGGATACAGAGTACTCCTCCTATGGCATAATCAGAAGCATTGGTTTTTAGCTCATAGATTCCCTCACAATTTGGGTATTGGAGGATAGGGACAGTGACCATGAGTTCCTTTAGTTGGTGGAAGTGCTGGTATTGCAGTGGTGTCCAGACAAACTTAGTTGTTTTTCCTGTGATGGCAGATAGGGGGCTTTTAGGGCGCCCCAGTTGGGGATAAACCTTCTTTTGTAGGCTACCATTACAAAGAAGGTGTGGAGTTCACTCTTATTTCAGGGAGCTAGCATCTCAGTTATGGTGCATATCTTGTCTGGTTCTGGTTTGATTGTACTTGCTGATAATGTGACCAAGGAATGGAAATTCTTTCAAGAAGAATTTGCACTTTGATAGTTTTGCAACCAATTGGTTCTATTCAGGGGTGCAGAGGACCAAGCAGATGCCTTCCCAGTGTTGTTCCAGGTTGAGGCTCTAAATGATGATGTTGTACAGATAGATAATTGCTTGTTTTCTAATGTGTTCCTTGAAAACTTTGTTCATGAAGGTTACAAAGGTACTTGGAGCGTTTTTCATGCCAAAGTTGAGAACAACACATTAAAAGGATCCATATTTAGTTCTAAATGCATCTTTGGAATTTCTTCAGGTTTCACACAAATTTGGTGGTAACCTGCTGTCAAATCAATTTTTGTGAAGATTTGGGACCCCCCAGGGCGTCAAAAAGGTTGTCAATTAGGAGCAGGGGATACCTGTTCTTAATTGTGACCTTTTGAGAGCTCTGTAGTCAGTGACCAGGCGGAGTCTTCCATCTTTATTTGCCACAAAGAAGACAGTAGCACCAAAAGGTGACTTTGATGGCTGTATGAGCCCTTTTTCAAGTGCTTCATTAAGGTAAGCTTTTAGGGCATTGTCTTCTTGTGGTTTAAGACAGTAGATAGGTTGTGCTTTAATTACACTCCCTTTGAGGTCAATTTTGTGTTGTATGCTGCAGTCAGGAGGTATCCTGGTAGCGTTTCTTGAAAGACTGCAGGGAACTTGTTAACTAGCTGGTCTTGGATGTGGTCCTCTTCACGTCTGGTCTCTGTATTTTAAAGTGGATGAGCTTGTATGTGCAGGTACTCTAATTATTTTGCTAGGGTTGGTTTCCTCTTCTGTTTCCATGATTTTCACAAATACATGGTCCCTCATAAGTGTATCAAGGTGGGTTGGGTAAACATGGTGATGTACCTCTCCTTGTTGTATGATGAGGGTAGCACTATCCCATTAAATGTGAGGTTTGTTCTTTCTCATCTAATCCAGGCCAAGTATAACATCATACTTTGGGATTTGTATGATTGGACCACTAATCATAGTTTGCACGTCTCCTATTTGGGTACAGAAAGGTTTTGCTTCCTTAGTGACTAGTGTGCTTCTGTTATCTCCCATGATGACTCTCCTGATACTGCTTTGGGTGGTAGGTAGTTTCATGAGGTCAGTAAAATCCTTGTTGACTAGGGATTGGTCTGCTCCAGTGTCAAATAGTGTGGTGCCCTGATATCTGCAAAAACAGAAAGGATAAGTGAGAATTTTATCTCCAGTTTGGGCAGCAAACAGTAGAGGACTGCTGGAATGTACTTTGATCATGGTGATTGAATCCATGTCCTGGTCCCTGTATGAGTCTTGTAGGTCAGAGGAGGGTGGCTCACTAAGTACTCCCCTGAGCTTTTACCTCCTTGTTGGTATCTTTGGTGCTTGCCTGGTTGGCTTGTGCAGTGTGATTCCCAATTAGAGGATTGATGTTATTGGATCTTTTGTTCTGCTTATTGGATTGAGGATCCTTCTTGGCTGAAGGAATCTCTTTGCGCTTGTTGATTGCTTGTAGGTTGTCAGATTTATGCGCTGCATGTAGTCCTTCCAAGAATAAGTCTTCAAGGTTCTTGCAGCAGTTCATGTCAAAATGGCATCTAATGTGTGTGGGAAGGCCATTGTAGAAGTCCAAGCGTGGCCCAGGTTCATTAAAGTTGATGATATTGTGGGCGCAGTCATGTAGGTCTTTGTATGCAGCAATGTACTCATGGAGGCAACAGTGGCAAAATTGACTGTAGTGATGTAAAAGTGAGAATTCAAAAGTGAGAATCTAAAAGTGGCCATGTTGACACTTTTTAAATTTTCAAAATGGCTTTTTATAATAAAGTAATTACTTTTTCTTGACTTTTTTAGTTGAGAGAATGAATAAAAAGTATTTTATATGCCCATAATAAATTTTAATTTCAGATGAGCTGTTTTAATTTAATTTTAAAATTTTCAAAGTGTTGACATGGCCACTTTTAGATTCTCACTTTTGAATTCTCACTTTTATATTCCTACAGTTGATTCTGCCACTGTTGCCCTCATGGATTGTTCCTGTCATCTTTAAGGTTCAAAGTTCTGTCATGATTACTACGTCAGAATCCTTCATGGAGAACTTTTTAAGGAACACGCTCTTTAATAGCTCCCAGTTTTCCTTCTGATTGGGGTGTTGGGCTAGCCATCCGCTTACAAAATGTGATGCAGTTCCTATAACACAAAGGGCAATTTCACTGATCCAGAGTCTTTGGGGATGGTCCACTTGCTCAAATTTGCTTTGTGTACTGTTAATATAAAGAGAGGCATTTTTCTGGCATAGTCCCATAAAGGCGCCAATTTCAGCTATATGCAGGCGCTGGAATACAATATTGGTTATCTCAGGCTCCTGTGGTCCTGCTGTGGTTGACGCTGTGGGTAAAAATCTGCGGGCTTTACAAGTGTTGTACTTTTTGATGGGTCCAAGGATGTTTTTGTAGATGACAAAGACTGCAGGGACGTCTTGTCCTTCTTTGTAGCTTCTCCAGCTGTAAGGGAGTACCATTGCTTGGGTCATTTTCTTACAAGGAATTTTTCCTTTGAGTTGGGTAGGTATGGATAACCTACCTGTGCTACCACTGCCAAGTTTATACTTCTGGGAAGTATAATAAGCAATATAAGAGGTAAGATTTAAGAAGAGAATGATACTTGATTAGATATGAATATAGAAGAATATATAGTATCATTACAAGCCACATGCTGTCCATGTATGTCATGGGGGTCATGGGGCTTATCTAAGTAATGTTATTCTTGGTTCACAAGGCTTATTCAATTTATGTTCCATGTAGGATCTGGATAAGGTGATCCCTGTCATAGATGGTTGACTGATAATGGTGCCACCAGTTTACTGGCTGGCTGGTGAACCATTTGGTGAGCCATTTGGTGATTTACTCAGGATGTTAATTCCCTGAGAGGGAGTAATCAAAGAAGTTGCAACAAGATCAGCTATATGGAGATGGTTTAGTCACATCTTTGATCAGGTTATAGCTGTTGTATAATTTATAGACACTGCAATAAGCCTTCCCATTGATTTGACAAGGGCTATCCTACACAGGACTATCATAAAGAGATTCATAAGGTCTTATAAGAAAGGTCTGGAACTTGGGTCAAAACAGGCTATGGAGTAAGGTCTGTAGTAGTACAGAAAAATATATACAGTATTTTTAAAAGCTATGGCAACAAGCAAAAAATTCAGATTTAAACAAAATGAACTCAGATTTAAACAAAATTAAAAACAAAGAAATTTAATATTGTTTCATAATAAATTTGGATTTATTTCAATTTTGTTTGAATCTGAGTTCATTTGCTTAAATCTGAATTGCTTTTGCTTGTCACCTTAGCTTTTAAAGCTACTGTAAGATATCTAATTATCCTGAGATAAATTTGTCTACATTTCAAGATTAGTTTGAAGCTTTTTTTATAGGGTGATATTCCCCTTTCCAGTTGTAATGGATTTGACTTTTGATAGTTAGTTCCCCAGTTGTACCTATATCACTAAACCTGTGGACAGAATTATTGATTAAATGGTAAAAACTGATCTTTATCTTGAGGATCAAGCAATTATATATAGTGACAAAGATTATAATAATCCTGAGGTGCCAAATAAACCCCTCAGCTCAGAAATTGACTCAAATCATCACCCGTCTTCATCTCTAAAAAAAAATTAGAATTAGGTACAACCTCTCTCAATGAAGAAGTTCAGAACAAAATACATTCTTCTGGAACTGCTACAAGTTTTCAACATCAGGAGAGATAGCCTATAAGGATCAAAGGTGGACTGAGATATTCAGGGGGAAGCAATGTGGGTATAATAAGCTAATTTTCAGCTGCTTTACCAGCATCAAGCTAAATCAGGATTATGGGTTTACTAATTGAGAACCTTTAGTAGTGATTTTTAAGATGGCAGTCAAGATCAAAATCAAGAACAACATCTTCCAGGCCCAGAATTCCCTGGACAATCAGGTGGCCTGCCTAGAGGCAAAACACCCCACAGCTTGGGAACCCTTGCCAATTATCTCCTAGAGCAATAAAACCCCCTTTTGATTTCCAAATGGCCCTAGATTTGAGAGGCACACAATCCTTGAATCCCTGGTTTTGATTCTATTATCAAATTTGGGCCTCCTAACTATCGGGAAATGGTACATTGGGAGCGCAATTGTTCATTTGTGCAATTAGGCGGGTTGTGTTTTGAGGCGCAGCACAGATACACAACAGGAAATCCTACCCTTAGGATTGGATTTGTACTAATTCTTAGTTAGAATGGCAGGGAAGGCTATGTGATTACCTTGTGACCCTGATTGAATAATATCTACTAGAAGTGGCTAGAGAGGCGCCAAAGTACTTGAAAACACAAAGACAAAAATGTGATATAACTTAATTTTTATTGGTGAATAAGAAATGGAATATATAGTGTTGACAATACTACAGAACACTACCAGGACAGTAGAACCACTTGTCACAAGCATGAGTGGGGCAAGTGAGTTGCGCAGAATCAGGAAACTAAACAATTGAATTTCCCAATTCAGAGCCAGACTTGTTTTGAGGGGCAAAAGCAAAGAGAGATATTTGTCTTTGATTTAACCCATCAAAGACAAAATCAAAGCATGGTGAATGGCGGCATTCACAAAATTGCCCCCCTCTAGATTGGCCTTAGAAGAATAGTACTTGAAGAGAAACTTGGCATAACTCAGGCAAACAGATAACCACTAGAGAGCAGTTCACAGTGTATTCTGACCCTTGTTTGAAGGTCACTTCTAAAGGTCCAACCCACAATGTGTCTAGCTTGTGAGTCTGTCCTCCTACTCTATGCTGATAGTAGAGAACATGGTCCCCAATGTTGAAATCAGGAAAGGGAGTGCATCAAGCATTGTCAGGAGAGCTCAAGCATCTTGGTCTTATACGCAGAAGTGTAAGTAGTAGCCTGTATATAAATAATGCAGTTGACTAGATCTTTTATATGATCATCTGGGTTCATAGCCTTATCAGAGGAAAGTAGGGGGCTCCCAGGAGCAACAGAGTGGTAGCCTCATGCCCATACAGCATAGCAAATGGAGAATACGTGGTGACACAAGCTTTCTAAGATAATAAGCAAAGAGAGCAGCAGGTAAGTATAGATCCCAGTTTGTAGCGTTAGAGTAAGTGAGTTTTCTCATGATAGAAACCAGTGTCAAATTTGCATGCACAACTGCCCCATTGGTAGAGGAATTATAGGGGGCAGAGAAAGACTGGTGAGATCCTAAGGCCTCAACAATAGAGGTTACCAACTTGGTGTCAAAGGTAGTCCCATTATCAGACAATAACACTTGAGGGCAGCCATGGCAGTAGAAAACATCTTACAACAGGAAGGCAGCAGTTGTTTTGGCGGGGATGTCCTTAGTAGGGCAAACTTCTACCCACTTGCTGAAATGATCAACAGCAATCAGGACAAAGCGGCAACCAGAGCAGGAGAGGGGAAGAGGCCCTACAGCGTCAATGCTGACAGTATGAATTTTTTGTTGAGGGGGGACTAGCTTGAACTTGTGAGAAACAGCTCAAGGCCGCTGGAGCTGACAATTGTGGCAACTCTCAATGGTATCTGGAATCAGCAGGCAAAGATTTTCCCAGAAATAGTTTTTCTAGAGCCATTCATAGGTCTTGGCAATGCCTCCATATCCCGTCTCCTTATGAGCTTGGAGCACCAACAAAAGGCAAAGACTAGGCCATACATAAGGCAGATATTGATTGCACACTTTCTTGAAGAGCTGATTGTCACAAATAAGTGTCCTCATATAGTTTGTACAGGGAACTACACACTTCTTCCATCCTGTTCTCCCAGGAGGAAAGATATCTAATTATTTCATATAGTTGATCAGCCTAAGAAGGGTGTAGCGTAAGGATGGGCATTCTGGACAATCTGTTAGCGTTTTGATGTTGAATCCCAGGGTGGTGCATCACAGTGAAGTCATATCCTTGCAATTGGAGAGCCCATCTAGCTAGTAATCCTTTGGGTTCCTTGAGTTTTTTTAGCCATTTAAGCAAAGCACGGTCAGTAACCACAGTGAAATGGGTGCCATACACGTAGTGGCAGAACTGCTTGACGGCATGTAGCACAGCAAGGCACTCCTTCTTGGTCACACTGTAGTTCTTTTCATGTTTATTCAGGACACAAGAATTATAAGCTACAGGGTGATCAACACCCTAATCATCTAGTTGATCCAAGATAGCCCCAATAGCCAGGTCACTAGCATCAGTGTAAAGGATAAATGATTTATCATAGTTAGGATACACTAGGATGAGAGTTTGTCGTAAAATATGCAGCCTGGGTGCTGATTTATACAAATAGTTAATCTACTACTTCTTTATCTTAATACTATACCTGTTATGATATAGTGACAGCCTGGGTAAGGACAGAAGAATATAAGAAGATAATAAGACAAAACTGGTGTTTATTTAGATAATATTGCACTTATATAGTGTGAGGCAGGGGAATTGCCATCAGGGGCAGGGAGGCACAGACAGAAAGACTTCCCTAATGGAGGAGAGTGGATTGGCACAGCTAAAAGTCTATCACAAGAGAACAACCTCTTCCATGTGGCTTTCCTTAAGGAGGTAGATATAAATAACTTTGTTGTTCTATTTATAATTGCAGAAGTAAAGCCTGTACCTTGTGCGCATTTAAAAGGCAAATTTAACATCTGTTTTAGAGGCGTTTTAAACATCATTATCCCTAGTAAAATCATGATGCAATAGCGCAATCATGCAACTGTTCTGTTGCTCAATTCCTAGATAGACAACTTAATGTCTAATCCATTCAATCTGCAACAGAGTTTCTTTAAGCTTTTTCTTGAGGGTCTCAAAGGCTTGTTGCTGGTTAGCAGTCCATTCTAAATGGGCATTACACAACAGCTGGACTAAGGGTTCACTAGTTTCAGCAAAATCAGGGATAAATTGTCTATAGTATCCCATCATGCCCAGAAAGACTTGGAATTCTTGCAGATTGGTGGGCAAAAGCATTTTTTTAATGGCTTTGAATTTCTTAGCCATGGGGCAGATTCCTGTCTGAGTCACCTCATGGCCCAAGAATTCAAGGCGTTCTTTGAAGAAAGCACATTTAGATGGTTTAAACTTAAGTCTGGCCTCATGAATCTTTATGAACACCTCCTTGAGATGGACCAAGTGATCAGTGAAGATGGCGCTGAAGAAATTTATATCATCTAAGTACACTAAAATACACAACAGCTTCAAATCACGGATAATGGAATCCATGGCTTGTTGGAAAGTAGCTGGAGCATTGCAGAGTCCTTGCGGCATTTGAGTGGGCTCAAACAATCCTTCAGAAGTGATGAGCACAGATTTCTGTTTATCTTTGGGAGAGAGAACAACTTGCAAGTATACAGAAGCCCTATTTATGGCAGAGAAAAACTTAGAGCCCCCAAGGCAGCAGAGAGCATTGTCAATATGTGGTAAAGGGTAGGAATCCTTTTTGGTTAAGGAATTCAAGTGTTGGTAGTCCATCATAATACAATGATCTTCATCCTTCTTCTTCAGTATGAGCAAGGGGGAAGCCCAGAGACTTTGGGAAGGAGTAAGCATTCCAGCATCTAAAAGTTGGTTAAGCTCTTTAGAAACCTGAGCATTTTCTACTCAACTGCAACAGTAGGGCTTAGCACAAAAGGGGGGAGCATCACTGGTATCAATCTGGTTAATGACGCCTTTGGCTAACCCATAATCTGTGCTATCCTTATAAAAGATATCCAAAAATGGACCAGTAGGTCAAGCACCTCTTTCTGTTGAACTGAAGATAGCTGCAGAAAGTCTTGGGCAGTGAAAAAAGATAGAACTTGTGGCTCATCCTCAGGTAAGTTGAAGTCCTGGAACATACCAAAGAGATGGAGAGATAGGACATCAGGAGCATTCAATAGCTTGTCATAGCCAACAACCTGCCCTCTAGACACATGTATGGGGAGAGTATTCAAGTTGGCAATTGGCAGTTGAATAGGGTCTTTAAGAGAGACATACAAGATTCCTGGACAGAGATAAGGTTTGTTGCGCCCTAGCAAGGGAGGAGAGTATAACTCTAGGAATGTACACTTGGGCAGCTCATACAATATTTGGGAGTATAGGATAGTTTGAGACCCAGGAAGAATAGTCACAGCAGAAGTGGCCAAGAGAGGAATCCCTTCTGATGAGGGGAAAGCCATAGGAGGACACTTCATGTTGGAGGAATGGGTTTAGTATTTTAAAGTGAAAACACCAGTGGGGTATTCCAAGGCACAATCTTTAGGGCTTCCTGGGAACTTTAACAGGCTCTATAAAGATCAGAGAAACTTTGTATCCCAAGATGGAGAGGTACCCATACTTCACGTTGATGATCCCATTATATTCCCTAGGGAATTGAGTACCAACTAGAAGGTCATAGCTCTCAGTCTCCAGGACAACAGCAAGCGCGGCCAAGAGCAGCTTGCCAAATCACATAGGCAGAGCATAATAAGCTCCTATAGCGCAAGTCATTAACAGCCCAGCTGTGCCATGCAATTAATGATAGTTAAGGTTGGGAGCAAGTTTGAGTTTCTTGACCAGCTTTGAGGAGACAACATTAACAGGAGACCCCATGTCTAAGAAAGCCTTAATTTTCACCTTTTGGATGGATATTTCAACACAAGTGGTGGTGCTACCAAAGGGAGGGAGGACAGCCAGAATCTCTTGGGCTTCTGTTAGTTCTTTGTCCCACTTTTCAATCATGCATCTGAGGCCCAGGAACTCCTTATAGACCGTCTGGAGAGGGAGAAAAATGGAGCGTTTTTGAACACAGCGTTAGCAACCTCAGTAGCTTCTTCAGAAGACTTGACAAGCACAGGAGATCTCTTGGCTTGGGTGAGGTAAGGGCAAGAGACAACCTCCTTGGCTTCAGGCAGAGGCTTGGTGATTGTAGTAGTCTTCCCAGAACATAGCTTATAAAGAATTTTTAATAGTTTCAGGAACAGCCAGGATGAAGTGCCCATAGGCATCAGGATCTTCTACATCAGAATTATCCATGTCAGAGTCATCATATATGCCGTGGAATAGCAGCAGAATGGAAGGAGCCTCATTGTCAGCAGGCTCAGAGTCAGCAATGGAGGGGGGAATTGGAGAAGACTGGGAAGAATTGTTAACTGAGAGTGTCTCTGCCTCTAGGTTGACTGTTCTTTTCCTGCCTGTTCTTTGGATTATCTCCTTCAACTTGAGGGTTAGTGCAGACCCAGGAATAGTGACCTATTTGTCCGCAGTTATGGCAACCCTGTTGTCAAGGAGGATTCTACAAGTTCATGGTAAGGATATGCGGCCCACATGAAGACAAACCAGAGGTAGAGACAGCACAATTATCCAGCACAACTGCCCCATAATGGGTAAGGTGCATATCCTGCAACAGTGTCTTTATGCTCTTCATGGAAGAAAGTATGGCTTTATGGGAAATTAAAGTGAAGACACAGGAGCTAGTTAACCTTGAGGGCTTAGCGCAAGCCACGTATGCTTCATGTGCAGTCAACTGGCGGCTTGTGATCAGTTGTTGTCCTTCCAGGTAGAATCCATCTTTCAATCTAGCTAAAGTCTACTTTAGTTTGAAGGCAATGTGCATGAAGGCGTCCTTATTAACTTCCAAACTAAGGTCACCACCAAACTTGTCAATCAAAAGCTGCTTCATATATTCCCAGGTTTCAATGGTGGGCAGTTCTGCCGCAACTACCTCTTGGCAGGTCAGGTGTAGACAGGTCATGATGTATTCTTTCTTGACTTCATCCAAGGCTCTTCCCATGGTAGTTTCATAGATAGTTAGGAAAGCTGCAATGGTTGAGGTTCTTGGGTCAAAAAAAGCTTAAAGGTAGGCTTGTAATGTGCTTCTGGAGTTGGGCCACCATTGTTGCTATTGAGTACATTTATGCTTGGGGAGAATTCTACTTCTGAATTGGTGGGGGGCTGCCTGGCCCACAGCTGGAAAACACTATCTTTGAGGGTAGTCAAGGTGTCAGAAGTGCGGGTGCCCATATTATTAGCAAGGGTGGTCTGCTGCTCAGTAAAATTCAGGCACTGACCCTGTGTAGTTACTACCAAGGAAAGCTCAGCCATTCAGGAAGTAAGTGACAGGCCTACCAAAAGGCAAGAGGCAAACCTATCATTTACTGAATCAACCACTTCACTTAGTTCTTGCACGTCTTTATCAAGCTTAGAGTGATCTTGCTTCAGGAGGTCCACTTCATTGGCTAGGGCTATCAACTCTCTAGCACTATGGATGCAGGGGGCTCCTGACAAGCCATTGCAACAATCATCTCTGCCCACAACTTCAGGTGGACTAACTACAGACATCATTGCCTCACATAAAGTAGCAACCACTTGTTGTAATTCAGCAACCTGAGCCAACAGCGGAAGCACTTGAGGGTCAGGCTGAGGAAATTTGGGGAGCAATCCTGACTGCAGGTAGATGCTTTTAAATCTTGAATGGCATCCCTAGTCTATTTTCTCTATCTACCAAATTGTCAGATGGGGGAGAAGGCAGAACATCCGGCTTGGGTATAGACAATACATTCACTTGAGTCTGGAGCTTGGCAATGGCAGCAGTGGTGACTACTCTTTCTTGACCAAATTCTTCACTGAGATTGTAAAGACCTTTAGCAGCAAGGTCTGCTATTTGTTGTAGTTTAACAAAAAAAAAAGAACTTGACAAGGAGCGCTTTTTGGGGAAGCTTCAAATATAAAAATTAAGAAAAAAGAGAAGTATATTTTATTGGATAATAATTCAGTCTTATATAGCTTTAGCTGTGGCAGAGATTTAGTTAGATCAAACCTAGGGTTGGTCATGTGCAGGATGAGTTTAGTTGCTGGATACTTGAACAGTCAAGTGCTATTATTTTGTTGCCATTTCTGGCATGTAACCTACATATTGAAAAAGCACCAAATCAGGAAATGTCTGGATGTTAAGCAGGTTAGTGGTAGCCAGAGTATTGTACATCCAGATCCTTGACACCCACCTCAAGGGGTTACTCTGGCACATCAGGAGGGGGCTTTGTCTTGATAACTGCTTCTTGATGTTCCTGTAGTTGTTGGCTAGTTGGTACCAGTTGGGTTGAGTGCTCTCCTTTGCTGAGGCAAAGGCGGGATCTGTGGTAATTTCTGATGATAGGGTCTTTGGCGCCTTGGAACTTGAATAGGTAGGTGTTTCTGTCTGTTCTTTATTTGACAACTCTTCCCAGTTTTCTGTGTACTGAATCCAGCTTCTTTCTGTTTCCAGCAAGGATTGAGACAGGGGAGTTGACTGCAAGTGGTTTCTCTGCAGAAATTACCTTTTGTGCTTTGAGTCTCTTGTTTTCTGCTATCTTAGCTTTGAGGCTTATGTATTGTAGTGTTGGCGCTTGTTCTACTGTGGGAGGTTTTCCTGGGGGAATTTTATGTATGGTTGGTTGCTACAGGTAACTATCTCTGGTTTGTATCTGTATGTTGATTCAAATGGCAAGTGGTCTGTCCCTTGATTGGTACAGACCCAGGATACTAATAACACATGTTTCACATATAGTGGCCATGTGTCTTTGGCTTTAGCAGCCATTATTTTCTCTAGGGTTCTGATAAGGCTGCTGTTTATGCGTTCAACTCTGCTGTTGGCCTGTGGCCTGTAGGAAAAGGTTGTGGAATGTTTGATGGTCTTAGATTTTAGGTTGTTGTTTACTACGTGACCTGATAACTCTGTTGCTCCATCAGTTATGATGTAGTCTGGAGTACTGTAGTCATCTATGATTGCTTTGTTAATGAATCAGTTTATTGTCTCTGCTTTGTGATCCTTTGTTGCCCAGCTAATGGGCCAGTCTATAGAAAAGTCAATGGCTACAATTAGGAAACGTTGTTTTGTCTTAGTTTCTGGGAAATGGCCCACTACATCTAGTCCCCAAACCTTGAAAAGTTCAATGTCAGATACTGGGTTCACTGTTGGCTGAGGAGCCTTGGTGCTGGTGTATTTCTTGCATACTGTGCAACTTTTCAGAACGTTAATTATGTCTTGCTTAAGATTGGGCCACCATACTATCTCTTTTAGTGTGAGGTATAGATTGTTGGCCTTTGTATGTCCTAGTAGACAGTGATGTCTTAATATGGTATCAACTCTTTGTGCAAGTGGGATGTAGGAAACATGTTTTTCATTAATGATTTGGTATACAGTGCCATTTGATACATGAAAATATTTTTTGTTTCTTACTAATGTATCATGGTTTAGTTGGTGTGTAGAGGGGTCTTTTCCTTTTTTCTTGTACTCAGTGTTATATAGGTTTGCCCAGTTAGGGTCCAGGTGGTCAGAATGATCCTCTCTTGGCTGATGTATCCTAGAGGGAGCGTCAGATGTGACCAGCTCTGCCCCCTTTTTGTATTAGATGTCTATATTGAGCTGCTCCAGCAGGGACACCATTTGGCTTGTTGCTGTGCAAGTGTGTTCTGAGTTTTGAAATAGATTAAGGATTTATGGTCAGTTAGTACTCAGATGTTTAAATGTGCTTCTAGATAACATCTCCATTTCTTGCATGTGTGATATATTGCTAGAAATTCCTTATTGTTTATTGGGTAACTCTGCACAGTGTTAGTTGGTTTTCTACTTTTGTAACATATTAGCAGGAAGTCTTGCTGCCCTGGCTGGCAGATGCACAAGGCTGTGTCAATGGCGGTATCCCTGGCATCCAGCTCAAGCTCATAGCACCTGTTGTTATTAGGGTATTGAAAGATTGGTGCTTTGATCAAAGCTTGTTTTAATAGTTGGAAATTTTGTCACATTCTGGTGTCCAGATGAATTTATTTTTGGAATTACCTTTGGTTAGGTCATCGATTGGTTCAGTGAGCTTTCCACAGTCTTTGATGTATTTCCTTAGATAAGCTACCATTCCAAGAAAGCATCTAACTTGTTTAATGGAAGTGGGTTGTTGCATATTATTTATGGCTTTAATTTTGTCTGGATCTGCTTTAATTCCACTGTCAGAGACAATGTGGCACAAGAACAGAAGTTCATTTTCCATAAATTGGCACTTACTAGGTTTGGAGTAGAGTTTGTGCTTTTCAAGTCAATCAAGTGCCTTGCGGACATGCATGAGCTGTTCCTATTTTGTTTTTAAGAATATGATGATATTATCAAGGTAGAATAATGTATTTGATAGACCGTTTAGTGCTTGGTTCATCATAGTGATAAACTTTTTGGGGGCATTAGTAATCCCAAAGTCATTGCTCTTCATTCAAAAGATCCAAATTGTGTACAGAACATGGTTTTTGGTATGTCTTTTTCTTTTACTTCAACTTGGTTATAACCTGAGGTGAGGTAATTTTGGAGAAATATTTGGCTCTGGAAAGTCTTGAAAACAGATCCTCTATGAGTGGAAGGGAATATTTATTTTTTACTGTGCTTGCATTTAGTGCTCTGTAGTCCGTTACTAGGCAAAGGGTGCCTTCTTTTTTTAGAAAGTACACTGCTGCCCCCATGGGGATTCAGACATGCAAATGAATCCTTTGGCTAGGCTGTCCTCAATATGGGTATTGAGGGTTTGAGTCTCCATGGGTGAGAGTCTGTAGAGGGGTGCAGGTTTAGGAATGGCCTTGTATAGGTTGATGCCGTGTTTGACCTCTTGTTTGGGGGTAACTCTGTGAGCTCTTCTTTAAATACATAAGTGTATTTGTTTACAAGTGCTGCAAGTTCTGGGCATTGAATTTTGGTTGCTTGCATATTATTTAATTTGGTGTATATCATAATGTGGAGGGTACTGTCTTTGGTTAGACCTTCTTAGTTATCTTGGTTTATGACTTGAACAAATACTGTGTCTCTTATAATGAGATTGTTGGGTTCTTTGAGGATATTAAAATTGACTCTGTTGCATTTGATGGCCATGGTTTTTATTTTCCAACATATTCTGGGGTTCACTCAAGTGAACCTGTCTATGCTTGCTACAATGTTGTAGTTTATGTTGTTCATGACAAGTCCTTTGATAGACGTTTGTATGCCTTGGAGGTCAATTCTGAAGGGAGTTATTTTGCCTTTGAGTAGAACCTTTGATTTATCTGCCATTCTGGCGTATTTGAAGTTGGATTTGACAACTGATATTTTGTACTTGGTTAAAAATGGTTTGCTAACCATAGTGTGTTGTGCATCAGAGTTAAATAAAATTTTATGTATATGAGATTTATAAGTGCATGGGTAGACAAGAAGTTGCGAGCAATCTTTAATTTTTATGTTCATAAAAATTGAGGATTGTGGAACACATGGGATTCAAGCAGCAAAGTCTGTGCCTTGGTACAGTTATTTGTTGTGTTGGGGGGAGACAGGGGCACTTAAGCCTGTTCCACCTCTTCTTTTCCCTGTTCCTCTGTTTTGAGACCTTCAAGGCCAGAGAATGTGGGGGCAGATTCATAGTGGGTCGCTATCTCAGTATTTTTTAATTTGGCGGTGTCCTCTTTCTTGGGACAGGAGTGGTTTGTGCTCTAGCTGCAATTGCTATTGTTACAATTGGAGTTGTTGTTGCTATGATTGGTTTTTTGGCCCTTGTTGCTATTAGAGTTTTCTCAACCATTGCAGTTTGAGGAGTGGTTGCCATTGTGTGCAGCATATTCCATGTTTGTTGCATTATTGAATGGATCAGCCAAAACATAGTACATTTATGTTAAGGGCAATAGAACAATCACCCACTTCTTTTGCCATGTTGCTATTCTATGCCTGTAAACTCGTTTAATTGCGCCTAAAAAGCGCTATTTGAATCAAGGGTTTATTGCGCATAGAGCCCAGTCTTTACTTACACAGCCAAAAATAGAATTGAAGCATTTAAGAGCCACTTTCCTTCATTTGACAAGGCGCATAAAAACAGTTGTTTTCTTGCCCAGGCACTTTCCAATGTTATTTCTCCACTGCCTCCATATGGTAAGTCCTTTTTTTGGTGCCTTTTTCCTTTGGCAATAATTCCCCTGCCCCCACTATATAACCTTCTAACATATCAAATAAGGAACCAGTTTTGTCTAAACTCTTCTTATATCCTAATCTTCTTACCCAGGCTATCACTATACCAAAACAGATATAGTATTAAGATAAAGAAGTAGTAGACTAACTATTTGTAGAATTCAGCACCCAGGCTGCACATTTTACAATAATGTTTGCGCGTTTTTCTGTGTGTTTGGCTTCTGCAATGAGCACAGGCATGGAGGTGTTGGCCTCTGGGAAGATGATGGCAACAACAGAGGGTTTCATTCTGTTGATGAATCATGCTCTTGTTTTCATGTTGTTAGCTTGTGCTGGGTTTGTGATTTTGTGCTGTATCTCTTCAAATCCATTGGTGTAAGCTGTGATAGTGGTCTTCTGGGGAAGATTGCTGAGCTGTATTGCAATGTCTTGGAGGGATTCAGTAACGCGGAAATTATGAGTGATGTCTGCTTTGAACTCTTTCCAGTTGCCAAGTTGGTTGTCAGATTGTGAGCCAACCCAGGTGGCAAACCAGTTAGCTGCAGCCTTGTACAGGCTCTTGCTGGCTTCCGGGACCCATTTTTCATGGGGGATGCAGCTGGCACAGAGTTTATTGGCTGAGTGCTCCTTCCAGTTGATGACTTTTTCTTTGTTTTTATCAAAGAATTTGTTTATACCAATGTATTTGGTGTTGTTAACTTCACCTGTGATAGGCAATTGTGTTTTTTTTGTGGTTGGAGAAAGCAACTATATTGAACTATCTTGGCACATGCTTTGGGCATGACTAGTCCTTTGAATATGGTACATACACTAGGTATATCCTCGTTGATATGTGGGCCAAGAAGTAAGTCTTCCAGGTATCCTGGGATGTGGCCTGTTTGAGTACGTGAGCAAAGTTAGGAGGGTTCTGTTCAGTCATTTTTTCTTTCATCAGCGTGGTCAAAACATTGTAGCTGCTACCAGTGATGAGGAGTGATTTTTGGGCAGCTTCAAATATGGAATTAAGAAATAAGAGAAGTGTACTTTATTGGATAAAGCTTTAGATTTATATAGCTTTAGCTGTTGAAGAGATTTAGTTGTATCAAACCTAGGGGTTGGTCATGTGCAAGATGAGTTTGAGTTGATGGATACTTGAACAGTCAAGTGCTATTGCTTTGTTGCCATTTCCGGCATGTCAAACTATATATTGGGAAAGCACCAAATTGGGCAATGACTAGATGTTAAGTGGGTTGGCAGTAGCCAGAGTACTTGTACAACCAGATCCTTGACACACTTAACGCATTAAGCTGCTGCACAAGCTATTCAAAATTGGTAAGATAGACGTTAAATGTAGAATCTAATTAGGCTTGCCAGGGCTGTTCTAACTGGTGGAACTCATATAGACACTCTCTGACACATTTGGGGTTGGACTGGCACATTTTATTGATGGAATTAACTAAGCAAGTTTGGGAAGTGACAGAGTTGCGCTGATTGTCTGATACCAAGGAAAACAGGGAGTGGATCCACTGTTGGTATGCAGCAAACTGATCCCAGTGATGTGTGACAACTGCTTTTAGGGCAAAATCTCCTTAATGCGGAGCCCTAACACCATTTGATGGTGGTCTAAGGCAGGTTGTACAAAGGATGACAATAGGTGCTCAGCAGAGCCAGCCACTGAGAGGAGATGCTGTGAAAATTTTAGAGCCATAATCAATTTGTAGTATTCCACTTGACTGAATTGTAATTGGAAGCAAGGAATAACCCCTTCACAGGCTATCCCAAGGGCTACTGTCATGGCTTGTTCTGAGTCAGGGGTACCCAAAGGGTAGGCCACTAGGAGGGGTCATCCCTAAGGTTCAGTACAGTAGGGATAATAGGTGGGTCTATGATGTCTTCCTCAATATGAGGACTTGTGATTTCAGGTGAAGTTGGCTCTTGTATAGGAGGAGGCAAAGAACCTGAAAACATGGTTGTAAAAGGGATAACCAAGGGGCTTACAGCCCTGTAGTGAGCACCATTTTAGTTGTCTTCTGAGGTACGGCACAGACACACAACAAGGAATCCTAACCTTAGGATTGGATTCATACTAAGTCTCAGTTAGATGGCAGGGAAGGCTATACGGTCACCTTGTGGCCCTGAATGAATAATCTCTACTAGTTGTGGTTAGAGATATGTGCCAGAGTACTTGGAGACACAAAGACAAAAATTTGAATAGAACTTAAATTTTATTGGATATAAAGATTGGGAATATATACTTTATAGCTTTACCACAAAACAGTACACAGACAGTAGGATCACTTGCCATCAGCATGAGTGGGGCAAGTGAGTTATGTAGAATCAGGAAACTGAACAATTAATTTCCAATTTTGGATAAAAACTCATTTTGAGGTGCATAGGCAAAAGAGAGAGATTTTGACTCCAATAAAACCCATCAAAAGCAAAATTAAAACATGTTGAATGGTGGCATTCACAACAATCTTCTAATTAGGAGTGTTGCCAATTTGACATGCTGATCCTTTACTCAAGTTATTTGTGTCTCAAATCTTATTTAAACCCTGCCACTGTGCCACCCTCTGGTGGACTTGTGGCTTTACACTATGGTATCTTAATCATACTATTCTAAAATAAAGTACATATTATTCTATTCATTCTTGTCCTTTCTATTGGACTTTTATCTTCCCTAATAATAATGAACTCTAATTGGTTCAGTTGCAACAGTGGTAGCAGTGGTAGGTTTAATTAACAACCTACTTGTAATAAAATTCCCCACAAGAAAGGACAAAGTGCTGGCTGTATAACTACACCTCATCAAGAGACCTTCCTCCTCATCTCTGATGGGGAAATCCCTGAGGTTTACATCACATATCAGGATCAACTAGTGCTCATCAGCATTTACAACAGACTCCACTGGGACAATGGGATGTAAGAATCACTTCACCACAGTCAGACCTATCACATCATATTATTAACTTACAACTGTAATTCTTCACAGGTGGCATGGAGGGATCAATATGGTAAGTTGGCTGCACTCCACAAAATCTGTCTTCTCATCTGTCAATTATCCAATCCCATGTGGGTTGCCACTGTGTCAGGATGTCTCAATAGCCCTCTGCAATCTGGTTTACCAACTGTATTGGCCAGAAAAACAAAGTCTCTTGGGCAGCCTTCAGGGACGCCGCCAAGTCTTGCTACAGTTAAACCTTTTCACCCATTGTAGTGGGGATCCCCTTGATTTCCATCAAATATCAGGAGAGTGTCCATAAATCTCTCACTGCTTTGCAACAAGCACTTGCTACTGCCCCCAAAAGTCATCACTAACAGAAATGCTATGCTTCTCAACCTCATCATCGATGGGCTGAAGCCCTATATCTGCAAATGGGTGCCTGTATGGTGCTGTACTTCCATTAATGACTACTAAAAAAGCCATTATAGAAGCAAACAATCAAGTCACAATGGGCTCCTAAAGATCTAATGATGCACCCCTCAACCTTGTCCTACGCCTGGTAGCGCCCATAATCAAGTGGATTGTTGCCAGTCCCATCAGCAGAAAAATGGCAATAAGCACCCTCATGAGAAGGGGCTTCAGCTGGCACAAATTGAAGACTTGGGAAAAAATGGGGTTGGTAGACGCAAGAGACTTTTCAACCCTGTTTAATTTTTACTCATGATATTTCCTTGCCAAAAATTCTGTGACTACAATGTACATGAGGTGGAGATCTTATATGTATTCCAGCTATATAGTGAAAACCCTGCTCTACAAGCCAGTCATTCCTCAAATGAAATCACTTTCTTGGCCTATTTATTTTATTTTTGTGGAAAAAACCACAGACTTCTGATAGATACTAGATTCTGTGAATGCCAATGTTTAGGCTCTTTCAATTTTGCCTTTGTTGGGTTTTTTAGGACAAATCCCTTGCTTTTGCTCCTCAACATGGGTCTATTTACAAAGTGGGGAATTCAATTGTTCAGTTTCTTGATTCTGCACAACTCACTTGCCCCACTCATGCTGATGGCAAGTGATCCTACTGTCTGTGTACTTTTTTGTGGTAAAGCTACAAATTATATATTCCCAATCTTTATATCCAATAAAATTTAAGTTCTATTCAAATTTTTGTCTTTGTGTCTTCAAATACTTTGTTGCCTCTCACTAGCCACAACTAGTAGAGATTATTCATTCAGGGCCACAGTGTAATTGCATAGCCTTCCCTGCCATCTAACCAAGACTTAGTATGAATCCAATCATAAGGTTATGATTCCCTGTTGTGTGTCTGTGCTGCGCCTCAGAGGATAACTAAAATGGTGTTCACTACAGGGGCTGTAAGCCCCTTTGTTGTGTTTGGCTCCTAGGGACAACATCCAAGAGGACACAACGGGAAATCTTTATAACAAAAGATTTGAGGTTCAAAGCTATCCTTGGGTTAGCCTTCAGGGCAAAATTAAGAGCATGTACCTTAATTTCCTGGAAAACAAGAAGAGAAAGTCCTTTTGGCAAAAAGGACAGGAAAAAGTTTGAATATTATGAAAGCCAACAAAAATGTGGATAAACTTGTCTTTATTAGGAGAAATGATTCTACTTAAATAGTAGACAAGGAACAGTGATCACTCATTAGGAAGACAGAGTGGCTGAGGGGGTCACGTTGGGATGAGGTCATACCAGGATCATTCATAGACAGGTACAATAATCCAGAATGGGTGGATATTGAACCAGACCCATTTACAGAAGGCAAGGAGTATCCAAAATTGAAAGCAAACCCAGCCAAATCTTTGCAGCTATCAATATTCAAAGGACATATCAAAATAGCATTAATTGCACAATTTACAACATCTCCCCCCTCAAGATTGGACACAGGGAGTTGATATTTGCAGAGAAATTTGGAGTGAACATGGGCAAAAGGATATCCAGAAGAAAGTAGTTTCATGGTATACTCAGCACCCTTCTTAAAGGTGATCTCACATGGCCCAAACCAGAGGGAATCCAGCTTATGAGCTCTACTACTTGTACAATTCTGGTTGTAGAGATCTAGATTGCCTATTTGGTACTCAGGGAGGGGGCTCTAGCAGCATTGGACGGGGGAGAGCTCCAGGGCCTTAACCTTGTAAGCAGTAGAGTAAGCTGTTGCCTGGATGTCAATGATACAATTGGTTAAGTCTTTAACATGGGCCTCAGGATTTGCAGACGCATCAAATTTGATCAAGGGGGTCCCAAGATTGAGGGGGTAGTGGCTTCACACCCATACAGCATGGTAAAAGGGGACTGAACAGTCACTCAATGTCTACTGAGTCAGTAAGCAAAGAGAGCAGCAGGGAGGAACATATCCCAATTGGCAGCATCAGAGAGCGTGAGCTTCCTCATTATGGACACAAGGGTGGAGTTTGCTTGTTTGACAGTTCCATTGGTTGAGAGGTTATATGGCGCAGAGAACAATTGGTGGGTCCCCATAGCTTTGACAATAGAAGTGATGAGGCAAGCATTAAAGTTGGTACCCTTGTCAGAGAGCAGGACTTGAGGGCAGCCATGTCAATAGAAAATGTCTTGCAGTAAGAAAGTAGCCATTGTCTTAGCAGCTATATCTTTTGTTGCTCTGGCTTCAACCCACTTTCTAAAGTGGTCTACAGCAATCAAGATAAACCAAAATACCAACCTAGACCAAGGGAAAGGCCTAACAGCATCAATACTCACCGTGTGGAAGGCATGCTTTGGAGGGATGAGCTTGAACTGGTGTTGGGAAAGGTGAGGGCGTTGGAGCTGACAGGAATGACAGGAGGCAAGGATATCAGGGATAAGGAGGCACATGTTTTCCCAATAGAAGTTTTTGCACAATCAGTCATGAGTCTTTGCTATGCCTCCATGACCAGTGTCAATATGCGCTTGGAGGATAATAGCTATCCTCATGCTAGGGCAAATGTAGGTTAGGTAGGCATGGTTAACCTTTTTGAAGAGCTGCCTATCACAAATTATAGTGCCCTTGGATAGGGTCTGTAGTGCCAAGAGGATGTCTTCTGGCTCAGTGTTTCAAGAGTCAGGGTACCCTATTAACTTTTATAGACAATCAGCGTCAGCAGGATGGATAGCTAGGATTGGCATCCTTGACAGGCCATCAGTGTTCTGATGTTGGGCCACAGGACAGTGTATCACAGTCAATCATACCCTTGTAGACGCAGAGCCCAACGTGCTAGTTGACCTTCAGGCTCCTTTAGCTGTTGCAACCATTTGAGAGAGGAATGATCTGTGACCACTGTGAAGTGGGTCCCATATATGTAGTGCCTAAACTGTTTTACAGCATACAGCACTGCCAGGCATTCCTTCTCAGTGACGCTTTAGTTCTTCCCGTGTTTATTGAGAACCCTTGACAAGTAGGCTACAGGTCAATCCACGCCTTCATTGTCAAGCTGGGCAAGGATGGTACCCACAGCTACTCCACTAGCGTCAGTATACAGGATGAACTCTTTATCATAATCAGGATAGACTAAGATAGGAGCCTCCTTGAGCTTGGCCTTCAATGCTTTGAATGCTTGTTGTTGGCTGTTAGTCCACTCAAAAGGGATGTTGCAAAGAAACTTGACAAGGGGTTCACTCAGTTCAGAAAAAAAATCAGGTATGAACTGTCAGTAGTAGCCCATCATGCCAAAGAATACTTGAACCTCTCAAATATTTGTGGGAGGTAGCATATTTTCAATGGCTTTCACCTTGTTATTAACGGGGCAGATTCCAGTTTAAGTGACCTCATGACCTAAGAATTCAAGACGTTCCTTAAAGAAGGAGCACTTGGAGGGTTTGAGCTTCAAGCCAACTTTGCAAATCTTGATGAAGACAGCCTTGAGGTGCTCCAAGTGGTTGGTAAAGGTAGCTCTGAATACAGTGATGTCATCAAGGTACACAAGAATACAAGAGAGCTTTAGGTCTTGTAGGATGGAGTCCATAGCCCTTTGGAATGTAGCACAGGCATTATAGAGCCCCTGGGGCATACAAGTGGGTTCAAAAAGGCCTTCTGAAGTGATAAGTGCAGCCTTTTCTTGATCTTCAGGAGATAAGTCAACTTGCCAGTATCCAGAAGCTAGATCCATGGCTGAGAAAAACTTGGAACCACCCAGCCGTCTGAGAGCATTGTCAATCCTAGGCAAGGGGTATGAGTCTTTCTTAGTGAGAGAGTTCAGGTGGCAATAGTCCATTCCAATGCAATGTCTTCCATCTTTTTTCTTAAGAATCAGTAACAGGAAAGCCCAAGGACATTGGGAAGGAGCTAGTAACCCAGCATCCAGAAGTTGCTTGAGTTCTTTAGACACTTGAGCATCCTCTACCCTACTACAGCGGTATGGTTTGGCACAAAAGGGGGTGCATCCCCAGTATCAATCTGATGGATGACTCCTTTAGCTAGGCCATAGTCTGTAGGTCCAGAGGCAAAGATGTTTCTAAACTGATTGAGCAGGACCAACACGTCTTTTTGTTGAACAGGAGACAGTTGGGGGAAATCAGCAGCAGTGAACAAGGAGAGAACTTGAGGATTGTCTTCAGGTAGATTGAAATCACTGAAAGTTTTGAAGGGGTAGAGGGAGGCCACTTGTTCTGCTCTCAGTATACAACCATGCCCTACAACCTGGCCTTGGGTCACCTGCATGGGCAGGGCCTTCAGGTTGGCAAGCAGTAATTGTAAGGGCTCCTTGTGGGTTCAATCTAGAATCCCAGGACACAGGCGGGGCTCTTTACAACTTAGGGATTCAGGTGAGTAAAGTTCTAAGAACAACTTTTCAGGTAGCTCATAAGAAATCTGGGAATCAATCATCACTTGAGATCCCAGGGGATGGTGATAGCCGCTGGTACTAGCAGAGGTACCCCTTCTTCTGCAGGGCAGGAAAAAGGAGGGGTGTGCATGTTGAAGGAATGAGTCCTATACTTGAGAGAAAAGATACCTGTAGGGTACTCAAGCACGCAAGTTTTAAGATGTTTTCCTGGGAGGCATGGAGGTTCCTCAAAAATCAAAGGAACCCCATATCCTAAGAGCAAGAGGTATCCATCTTGTAAGTTAACAATCCTGTTATACTCTCAGAGGAATTGAGTACCAACCAAGAGGTCATAGCTTTTGTTCTCAAGGACTACAGCAGGGGAAGCAATGAGGAGTTTCCAAAACCTAATGGGTAGAGCAGAGTAGGCACCAATGGCCCATGTTTGTGTCATGCCAGATGTGCCATAAAACTGCATGTAGTTGAGGTCAGGGGCCAACTTAAGTTTCTTCATTAGTTTTGAAGATACCACGTTGACTGGAGAACCCGTGTCCAAGATGGCTTTGATCTTAACCTTTTGGATTGATACTTCCATGCAGGTTGTATCTTTTCCAAAGGGGGGCAAGACTGCTAACACATCTTGCGCAGCCTCTAGCTCCTTTTCTCATTTAGCTAGCATGCACTGTAATGCAGGAATCTCCTTATATATAGTCTGTAGCGGGAGAGATACAGTTATGTTTTGGAAGAGGGCTTTAGCTAGTTTGGCTGCCCTCTCAGAAGAATTAACCAAGACAGGAGGTCAATGGGCTTGAGCTAGGTAAGGGCAAGCCACCATGGATTTAGCTTCACTTTCAGGTACTCAGGAAGTGGTGGTGGTCTTCCCAGAGCAAAGCTTATATGGGACAGGGATAGTTTCCGGAACAGCCAAGACGGAATAGCCATAACTATCAGAATCTTTGCTATCAGAATCTTCAGGTTCTGAATCACTGGAGAGGTTGTGAAACAGATGAAGGATAGTTGGGCCAAAGGAAGAGGGAGCTTTTTCATCAGATTGAGGATCAGGGGGAGACAGGGGAGATTGGTCAGCATAGAGTGTCTCTGTCTCTAAGCTGACCTCTCTTTTCCTGCCTGTTCCTTGGGGTCACAACCTTCCACTCAAGGATTAGTGCAAGTGCATGAGCGGTTCCCAATTTGGCCACAGTTATGACAAACTTGCCTCTTAGCCTGTCCACCAGCACCCAGGGTCATAACATGCGGTGTACAAGAGGTAGTTCCAGCATTACTGGCTTTATTTTCACATACCACTGTACCTTCATGGGTAAAATGCATGTCTTGCAAGAGTGTCTTAATGCTCTTCATGGAGGTGAGCAAAGCCTTGTGTGCCTTAAAGTGTAGGCATAGAAGCTGGTTCACTTTCAAAGCATCTGAACAAGCTGTGTAAGCTTCCTGGGGAGTTAACTGTCAACTAGTGATTAATTGCTGGCCTTCAATGTAGAAACAATCTGCAAACTCAGCCAGGGTTTCCTTGGACTTAAAAGCAACGTGCATAAATGCATCCTTCTTGACCTCAAAGATTAGATCTCCTCCAAACTCCTCAATAAGGAGGCGCTTCATGTCCTCCCAAGTGACAATGGAGGGGAGCTCAGGGACCACTACTTCTTGGCATGTGGGATGGAGGCAGGTGAGGAAATGTTCCTTTTTGAGTTTGTCAGTAGCTCTATGCATTGCAGTTTTTTAAATGGTTAGAAAGGCGGCATTGGTAGAGGTTTTTGGATTGAATATCTGCTTGAAGGTTGGTTTGTAGTAGGGTCAATGGATGAGGACAAGGACGTGGACTGACTGTTTTCACCAGGATTGAGGACATTAATATGAGGGTTGCCTTCAAACTTGGATTCAGCAGCAGGTTGTCTGGCCCAGAGGAGTCAAAGGCTTTCCTCTATGGTATCCAAGGTGGAACTGTTCTATCCACTAATATCCCTAGCAGTGGCAGCAGCAGTCCCAAATTCATCAATCTTAATTTGTTGTACTGCCAAGGTGCCAGCAATCCCATTGAGGCAAGTGATCAGGGAAGTGGTCTGCTCAACCAAGGGGACAACTTGTCCATTCAGTGTCTTGGTAAAGCGGGAGAGGTTTTGTACCTCTCTTTCCAAAGTGTCTTGCCTATCAGCTACATCATTCATCACTTCTGCAAGCTAATCTAGTGCACGTGCGCAGTTGACCCAGGGTTGACTTTCTAAACCAGGGCAGCAACCATGATTTCTATGAGCAGGAGTAATAACAACTTCACCTTCCTCTTCATCTTCAGATTCAGATGACAAATCCTCATAATTATAGAGGCAATGTCTTAAGTACTTGATTTTGCCTTGCAAGGTGGCCACCTGATAAGTGAGGGAGGCAATACAAGAGTCAGGCATAGGTTCAACTGAAGGGGGGTTCTGAACAGAAGCTTGACGTTGAGTGGTAGCCTTGAGTTTTGCAATTGCCTCCCATACCTTGGCTTCAAAATCAGATGGGGTCTTGACATGAGGAGCAGGAGGAGTCACCTCAATAGACGCTACCCTATCATCCACATAACTTTGCACCTGGTATAGAGTGTCACCAAGTGCAGCCTTATCTAGACCGTATTGATGCTGTAGATGGTGGCCCCAAGTATCAACATGAGCTCCCACCAATTCAAGTTGCAAGTTGAAATGCTCTCTGAATTGATTAAGCTCACTAACCAGAGTCTCAAAATCCTGGCAATGGTTTAGCAGAAAGGCCTTGATTTGCTCATGCCACACTGCCTGATGTTCATCTGATTTGCATAGTTGGTCCTTGATGTATCCAGGGAGCAAGGAACAAAGGGAGTTCAGGGAGGAGGTTAAGTACTTCTGCAATGCCAGCAAATTGCGCTGGTTGTTGGAAATATGCGCAAAGAGACTTTGGGACCATTCTTGATAGACCATATTCTGAGCATGGTTATTTAGATGGCGGTGACTACGGTATTCAATAGTTGATTCTGGTATCCTAAGGCGATTTGATGTCAAAATAGGGCTGGTTGGATAAACTGTTTGACCAACACGCCAATTATATCCATGTATATAATCAGTGCGGGGGGAGATCAAAGTCCAAAAAGAAGGAGTACAGGTCTTCAAAAGCGTACCCAGGACAGAGGCCAGGGATAGTGTGCATTGCCACAGTGCCAGAGTGGAGAAGAGAGCAGGCGGCAGCACAAGCTTGCTTGTAATTAAGAGAGAAAGCTGGAAGGGGGCCCACATGGGCCCGGGAGACAGAACCAATACCATAGAAGTTGATGGGGCGTTGGTGATATCTTCTTCTAGAGGAGGACTAGATACTTTAGGTTGTTTGGGTACTTCAGAAACAAAGGGAGAAGGACCAGAGAATGTGCGTGAGAAAGGGGTAACCAAGGGGCTTGCAGCCCCTGTAGTGAGCATCACTTTGTCATGTTTGGCTCCTGGGGACAACATCCAAGAGGACACGGCGGGAAATCTTTATAACAAAGATTCAAGGTTCAAAGCTAGACTTGGGTTAGCCTTCAGGGCAAAATTAAGGGCATGTACCTTAATTTCTGAAAAATGAGAAGAGAAAGTCCTTTTGGCAAAAAGGACAGGAAAAAGCTTGAAGATTATGAAAGCCAACAAAAAAGTGGATAAACTTGTATTTATTAGGAGAAATGATTCTACTTAAATAGTAGACAAGGAACGGTGATCACTCATTAGGAAGACAGAGTCTGAGGGGGTCATGTTGGGATGAGGTCCTACCAGGATATTTCACAGACAGGTACAATAATCCAGAATGGGTGGATATTGAACCAGACCCATTTACAGAAGGCAAGGAATATCTGAAATCAAAAGCAAATCCAGCCAAATCTTTACAGATATCAATATTTAAAGACCATATTGAAATAGCATTAATTGCGCAATTTACAACACCCTTGGTTATCTCTTTTGCAACCAGGTTTTCAGATCCTTTGCCTCCTCCTATACAAGAGCCAACTTTACCTGAAATCATCAGTTCTCCTATTGAGGAAGACATCACAGACCCACCTATTGTCCCTACTGTAATGAACCTTGGGAATGGTCCCCTCCTAGTGGCCTACCTTTTGGGTACCCCTGACTTAGAACAAGCCATGGCAGTAGCCCTTAGGATAGCCTGTGAAGGGGCCATCCCTTGCCTCCAATTACAGTTCAGTCAAGTGGAATACTAGGAGTTAATTGTGGCTCCAAAATTTCCACAGCATCTCCTCTCAGCAGCTGGCTCCTCTGAGCACCTATTGTCATCCTTTGTACAACCCACCTTAGCTCATCATCAAATGGTGTTAGGGCTCTACGTTCAGGAGATTTCATCTCTACAAGCAGCCATCACTCATCATTGGGATCAGTTTACTGCATACCAACAGTGGATCTACTCCCTGTTTTCCTTGGTATCAGAAAATCAGTGCAACTCTGTCACCTTCCAGACCCACTTGGTTAATTCCATTGAAAAAATTCACCAGTTCATCCCTTAATATGTTAGGGAGTGTCTACTAGAGTTCAACCAGTTAGAGCAGCCCTGGTGAGCCTAAGTAAATTCCACCTTGAACGCCTATCTCACTGATCTGAACAACTGGTGCAGAAGCTCAATGATTTCAGTGCTTACTCATTTGATCAACTACAACAAATAGCAGACCTTGCTGCTAAAGGCCTTCATGAGCTCAGTAAAGAATTCAATCAAGAAAGGTTTTTCACTGCTGCTAATATTGCCAAGCTTCAGACTCAGGTGAATGAATTATCTATGCCTAAGCCAGATTCTCCGCCCTCTCCCCCATCTGATGATTTTGTGGATAGAGAGCAGAGACTATTGAATTCCATTTGAGAGCTACAAGCATCTACCTGTAGTCAAGGTTGCCCTACCAAAAAACATCAACCAGATCCCCAAGTGCTTGCTTTTACAGCTCAAGTTTCTGAGCTATAGAAAGAGATTGCTGCCCTACACAAAATGGTGACAGTTGCTGCTAGTCCAGTTGGGGTTATCAATGAAGATGAAAGTTGCCCTGGCTTGTCAGGAGCCCCTCAAATTTAATGTGCTAGAGTTGATTGCTCTAGCTAATGAAGTGGACCATTTGAAACAAGACCACGCCAACCTCTATAGAGACGTGCAAGAAATGAGTGAATTGATTGACTCAGTAAATGACAGGTTTGCCTCTTGCCTCTCAGTGGGTCCTTCCCTTACCTCCTGAATAGCTGAGCTTTTCACAGTAGTAACAACTCAAGGCTAACGCCTAAAGTTACTGAGCAACAGACCACCTTAGCTAATAATACTGGTTCCTGCACTGCTGAGATCTTGAATACTCTTGAATAGAGTGTTTGTCAGCTGTGGGCCAGACAGCCCCCCTCTGATTCTGCAGCAGAATTCTCCCCACACATAATTGTACTTTATAGCAACAATGGTGTTCAAGCTCCCAAAGCACACTTCAAACTTACCGTTAAGCAAGTCTTCAAACCCAAAACTTCTACCATTGCAGCTTTCCTAACTATCTAAAAAACTGCCATGATGAGAGCCTCTGGTGAGTTTAAGAAGGAAAAAATCTAAACTTCCTGCACCCAACCTTTCAGGAGGTAGTGGTGCCCAATTTGCCTACCATCAAGATTTGGGAAGAAATGAAGTAGCTTCCAATCAACAAATTTGGTGGTGAGTTTAGTTTGGAAGTGAAAAAGGACGCTTTATGCACATTTATTTTAAATCTAAGAAGACTCTAGCTAAATTTTAGATAGATTCTACATGGAAGGACAATAACTGATAACAAGCAGACAATTGAGAGCAAATCCAACTTACATGGCTTGCGCCCAAATCCTCAAGGTTAACCAGCTTCTGTGTCTTCACTTCAAGGCCCATAAATCCATGTTTTCCTTTGTGAAGAGCATAAAGACACTGTTTCAGGATATGACCTTACCCATTCTGGAGCAGTTGTGCAGCAGTATTTTGCTGCCTCTAATTCTGGTTTGTCTTCTTGTGGCCCTTGCATCCTCATCATGAACTCATAAAATCCTCCTAGACATCAAGGTTGTCATAACTTTGACCAGATAGTTCACCTCTCTTGAGTCTTCACCAATCCTTGGGTTGAAGGGGCGGATCCCAAAGAACAGGAGGGAAAAGAACAGTCAACCTAGAGGCAGAGACGCTATTGGTTGACAATTCTTTCCAGTCTCCTTCTATTCCCCCCTCCATAGCTGACTCTGAGCCTGCTGATACTGAGGCTCCTTCCATTCTGCTGCAGTTCCACAATATCTCTGACAACTCTGATATGGATGATTCAGATGTGAAAAATCCTGACATCTATGGGTATTTTTTTCTTGCCGTCCCTGAAACTATTGCAGTCCCTTATAATTTGTGTGCTAGGAAATCTACAACAACCTCCAAAACGCTGCCTGGAGCCAAGGAGGTTTTCTAATGTCCTTACCTTACTCAAGCTAAGAGGACCCCTGTGCTTGTAGAGTCATCCAAAGAAGCTGTTGAAGTCGCTGATGCTGTATTCATGATATTTCAGTTTTGGTTCCTCTTCAGACTGTGATTAAGAATTTTCAAGTTTGAGATACATGATTAAAAAATGGAACAAAGAGCTAGCAGAAGCCCAGGACATCCTGGCTGTCCTTCTACCCTTTGGTTGTACTACCACTTGTGTAGAATTATCCATCCAAAAGGTGAAAATTGAGGCCCTCTTGGACACTGGATCTCCTGTTTATATTGTCTCCTCAAAGCTTGTCAAGAAGATCAAAGTTGCCCCTGATCTTACCTATCATCAGTCTTATGGGACAGCTGGTTTTTACATGACTTGTGCTATAGTAGCCTATTCTGTCCTTCCTATGTGGTTTGGCAAGCTACTCTTGACTGTACCTGTTGTAGTCTTGGATAATGAGAGTTATGATCTTCTAGTAGGTACTCAAATCCTTAGGGAATACAATGGTATCATCAACTTGAAGGACGGCTTCCTCTCTATCTTAGGGTACAAAGTCTCTCTGATTTTTTGAGGAGCCTGTCAAAGTCCCCAGAAAGCACCTCAAAATGTGTGCCTTAGAGTACCCACTGGTGTTTGCACCCTGAAACACTGTACACATTCATTCAACATGAAGTGTCCTCCTATGACTTGCCCTGCATCTGAAGGGACTCTTCTCTTGGCCACTTTCTCTGTAACCATCCCCCCTAGGTCTCAAGCTATCCTAGACTCCCAAATATCATATGAGCTACCTGAGTGTACGTTTCTAGAGTTATACTCCCCTCCCTCACTAGGACGCAAAAAGCCCTACCTATGCCTGGGAATCTTGGATGTCTCTCATAAAGATCAAGTTCAGTTGATAGTTGCCAGTTTAACTTCTATCCCCTTACAAGTGTCTATAGGGTAGATTGTTGGCTATGGTAAGTTTTTGAATGCTCCTGATGTCCTATTGCTACATTCCTTTGGCATGTTTCAGGATTTCAATTTACCTGAAGACAAGCCCCAAGTCCTGTACTTGTTCACTGCTCAAGATTTCCTGCAACTATCTCCAGTTAAACAGAAGGAGGTGCTTGATTTTCTGGATCAAGTTTCAGATAACTTTGCTAAAGATAGCACTGACTATGGCCTAGCCAAAGGCATCATTCACCAGATCAATACTGGTGACGCTCCCCCCTTCTGTGCTAAAACTTTTTGCCACAGTTGCATGGAAGACACTCAAGTGTCTAAAGAGCTCAAGCATCTATTAGACGCTAAGCTATTGGCTCCTTCCCAAAGTCCATTGGCCTCCCCCTTACTCATACTGAAGAAGAAGGATGGAGGTCATTGTATTGTAATGAATTACTAACGCTTGAACTCCTTAACCAAAAAGGATTCCTATCCACTACCACACATTTGATGATGCTCTCTGCTGCCTTGGTGGCTCCAAGTTCTTCTCTGCTATTGATTTAGCTTGTGGATACTGGCAAGTTGATCTCTCTCCTGAGGATAGACAAAAGGCTGTGCTCATTACTTCAGAAGGACTTTTTGAACCTACATGCATGCCACAAGGGCTCTTTAATAACCCAGCTACTTTCTAACAAGCCATGAACTACATCCTCCGTGATTTAAAGCTCTCATGTGTCCTAGTGCACTTAGATAATATAACAGTCTTCAGTGCTACCTTTAAATATCACCTTGCTCACCTCAAATAAGTGTTCATAAAAATTTGAGAGGCTGGCCTTAAGTTGAAACCATCAGTTGTGTTTGGCTCCTGGGGACAACATCCAGGAAAACACGGTGGGAAATCTTTATAACAAAAGATTTGAGGTTCAAAGCTAGTCTTGGCTTAGCTTTCAGGGCAAAATTAAGGGCATGTACTTTAATTTCCTGGAATAAAATATGTGGAATTTCTTTTGGCAAAAAGGAAAGGAAAATGCTTGAAGAATATTAAAGCCAACACAAATGTGGATAAACTTGTCTTTATTAGGAGAATTGATTCTACTTATATAGTAGACAAGGATCAATGATCACTTATTAGGTAGGCAGAGTGGCATAGGGGGTCACGTTGAGGTGAGGTTATACCAGGATCAGTCAAAGGCAGGTATGGTAATTCAGAATGGGTGGATATTGAACCATAATCATTTTCAGAAGGTCAGGAATTCCCAAAATCAAAAGCAAAACCAACCAAATATTTGCACATATCATTATTTGAAGGCCATATCAAAACTAGCATTAATGGCGTGATTTCTGACACCATCTAAGTGTGCTTTTTTCAAGGAACACCTTGAATTCTTGGGCCATAAGGTAACCCAGACCAGGATTTGCCCAATGACCAAGAAAGTTGAGGCCATTAACAAAATGCTTCTGCCCACCAATCTGCGAGAGGTTCAAGTCTTTCTGGGTATGATGGGATACTACAGACAGTTCATCCCTGACTTTGCCAATAATAGCAAACCTTTGGTCCAGATGTTACGTAGTGTCAGGCACCCACTCACTAGGAAGTAATCTTCTTAGGTGATGAATGATGACAGTAGGATTTAATCCAGTTACCAAGGATCCTACAGGCAAGGACACCATTCCTAAATGGAATAATTCTCCAAACACTTGATATCTGCCCAACAGCGGGTTGAATTGTCCCAAAAAGAAGTATGCCTCAAGGTAACACAGGAGGAAGACAGAGGCCAAGGGACAAAAGACTTGGGTTTGGGGATTGTG
Organism: Entomophthora muscae; assembly: GCA_014839935.2. NCBI lineage: Eukaryota > Fungi > Entomophthoromycota > Entomophthoromycetes > Entomophthorales > Entomophthoraceae > Entomophthora > Entomophthora muscae. The sequence continues at coordinate 287,860 of QTSX02000726.1, read as the reverse complement.
GAGGCAGATTGATAGTTCTTGGTTTCCTCTCTGAGAGGAGGTTTATGAGATAAGGGTGTAGCAGTATACCATACTCCTGATATAACCTGGCGCCAGGAGCTGTCAAGAAATTGTGCTTTCAGAGAGGTGCCCAAATCTGTGCGCAAACCCATCAAAATGCTGACCATTGCAGCCGGCATCAAGATTATCCAAACCAACCTTTTATACCCAAGAGACTCCATGGCAGGAGTCTTGGATAATCTCATTGTCTTGGACTTTAAGGCTTAAGGTCAAGTTATAAAAGAATAAGCAAAATGATTCACAGTGGGTGAATGTAGACTTTATTGATTGAAAAAATTGAAAGATCATGGCCTACCAGCTTATATAGCTTGATAGTAAAAGATAAATTAGATGTAGCATAAAGGAGATCATCCCCCATGGGGATGAAGTTGGAGAAATTTGGAGATCCTGGAGTGTTGGAGTTAAAAGTAGAATTATTTGCCTTTTTTTAGCCATGATACTGACCTCAGTAGTTTAAAAATACTAATTTCTTGGTTTTGAATAGCCATTATCCAAGAAACAACAGGAGATTCCCAGCTATCCCTCAGATGAAACTGGGGTAAAAAGGCAGGGATTAGCATAAGAAACTGTTGTAAACAACATACCAAGGTCAAAACCAACGCCACCGTCACTGGAGCACTTAAAGGAACCCTTCATATTGATTGTTGCTCAATCTGATTGGCTGAAATTGAATTTCAAAGGTAACAATTGAACCTAGTATGTCATACTAACCCTTTCAAGTGATTGACTGTCAGTGCAGACAGAGGATGACCTGGGTTCAAATCTTGTTGCTGTAATTTCTGGATCCAGAACCATATTGAAGTTGATATTATCAGGTAATAATGAACATTTACTACAAACTAACTTAATAAGTTTAGGAGATTCAGAAAACACCAAAGGAGAAATGCTATATTCTCCTAAACCAAACAATAAATTGTTGTCAGGAGTTATACCAAGCACATTCCTGACACGTAGTGGCCCCTTAGAATGGACTGCTAACCAGCAACAAGCCTTTGAGACCCTCAAGCAAAAGCTCAAAGAGGCTCCCATCCTAGTATATCCTGACTACAATAAGGAATTCATCCTATATACTGATGCTAGTGACCTGGCTATCAGGGCCATCTTGGCTCAACTAGATTATGAAGGTGTAGATCATCCTGTAGCTTATACTTTTTGTGTCCTCAACAAGCATGAGAAGAATTACTGTCACAGAGAAAGAATGTCTTGCTGTGTTGCATGCTGTCAAACAGTTCTGCCATTATGTATATGGCACCTATTTCACAGTGGTCACTGACCATGCTTTGCTTAAGCGGTTACAACAGCTTAAGGAACCAGAAAGACAACTAGTTAGATGGGCTCTCCACCTGAAAGGATACAACTTCACTGTGCTGCACCGCCCCAGGATTCAACATCAAAGCGCTGACAGATTGTCCAGAATGCCCATCCTTGTGCTACACCCTGCTTAGGCTGATCAACTATATGAACTAATTGGATATCTTTCCTCCTGGGAGAACAGGATGGAAGAAGTGTGTATTTCCCTATCCAAGCTATCTGAAGACACGCTCATTTTTGACAATCAACTTTTCAAAAAGGTACAAAACCACTACCTACCTCATGTACAGCCTAGTCTTTGTCTTTTGTTGGTGCTTCAAGCTCATAAGGAGATGGGAAATAGAGGCATTGCTAAAAACCTATGACTGGCTCTAGAAAAACTATTTCTGAGAGAAAATTTGCCTTCTGATTCCAGATGTCATTGCTAGTTACCATAATTGCCAGCTCCAGTGACCTCAAGCTGCTTCACACAAGTTCAAGCTAGTCCCCCCTCAACACTCCTTTTGTACTATCAGCATTGATGCTGTAGGGCTTTTCCCCTTCTCTTGCTCTGATTGTTGCTTTATCATAATTGCTTTTGATCATTTTAGCAAGTGGGTAGAAGCTCATCCTACTAAGAACATCACTGCCAAGATAACTGCTGCCTTTCTGTTGCAAGATGTATTTTTTGCCATGGCTGTCCTCAAGTGTTGTTATCTGACAATAGGACTACCTTCAACACCAAGTTGATAACCTCTATTGTTGAGGCCTTGGATCTCATCAGTCTTTCTCTGCCCCCTATAATTCCTCTACCAATGGGGCAGTTGAGTGTGCAAATTTGACTCTGGTCTCTATCATGAGGAAACTCACTTACTCTGACGCTGCAAACTGGTATCTATACTTACCTGCTGCTCTCTTTGTGTATTGCCTTAGCAAACACTGTGTCACTGAGTACTCTCCCTTTTTATATGACATATGGATGTGAGGCCACCACTCTGTTGCTCCTAGGGGCTCCCCTCTTCTTCTCTTATAAGGCTGTGAACCCAGATGACCATACCAAAGATTTAGTCAACCACATCATTGATATAAAAGCTACTGCCTACACCTCTTTGTACAAGACCAAGATGCTTGAGCTCTCTCCTGGCAATTCTGGATGCTCTCCCTTGCCTGAGTTCAATATTGGGGACCACATTCTCTACTATCATCATAGAGTAGGAGAACACACTCACAAGTTAGATACATTGTGGGTTGGACCTCTAGAAGTGACCTTCAAGCAAGGTTCATAGTACACTGTGAAACTCCTCTCTAGTGGTTAACTGTTTGCACAAGTGTATGCCAAGTTCCTCTGCAAGTACCACCCCCCTAAGTCCAATCTGGAGGGGGTCAATGCCATGAATCCCGCCATTCACCATGTTTTGATTTTGCCTTTGACGGTTTATTTGGAGGACAAATCTCTCTATTTTGCCTTTGCTCCTCAAAATGGGTCTATTTCCAAAGTGAGAAATTCAATTGTTCAGTTTCCTGATTCTGTGCAACTCACTTGCCCCACTCATGCTTGTGGCAAGTGATCCTACTGTCTGTGTACTTTTTTGTTGTAAAGCTACAAAGTATATATTCCCAATCTTTATACCCAATAAAATTTAAGTTATATTCAAATTTTTGTCTTTGTGTCTTCAAGTACTTTGTTGCCTCTCTCTAGCCACAACTAGTAGAGATTATTCATTCAGGGCCACAAGTTAATTGCATAGCCTTCCCTGCTATCTAACCAAGACTTAGTAAAAATCCAATACTAAGGTTAGGATTCCCTGTTGTGTGTCTGTGCTGTGCCTCAGAACACAACATTACTACTATTCAAGGATTTAAGGTCTGCATGGATGAGTTGAGTCAATCTCCTGCTGTGCCATCCTTCTGAAGATCTGTTCAGACAAGAACAAGAATTTTGGGATGCTATTCATGAATTTTATGCTACCACAAGAAGCCAAGCTCCTCTGATGACTGCACTTAACCCTGATCTTCTGGTATCTTTACTGACCGCCCAGGTGGTTGCACTCCAACAATAAATCTTGGAGCTGCAAGCAGTTGTCTCTGAGTCCACCAGTTTGCTGAGGTGCTCCAAAGATGAAGTTTGTTGCCCTGGACTTCCTGGACAGCCACATATCAGTTTTTCTAGAGATTTGATTGCCCTTGTCAATAGACTTGACCATATAAAGCAAGATCATGATACTCTAGACACAGAATTTCACAAAATGACCAAGTTGACTGATTTTTTTAATGAGCATTCTTCCCTTATCTGTTGATAAGCCCTTCCTTTACTTTGCACCTAGATAAACTCTCAACTGTGGTGACTAACCAACAGCATTGATTGGATACTGCTGAGCAGCAAACAGACCATGCTGCTGAAGCTGGCACCTGCAACTTCAACTCTCTAGTCATTTTGAAGGAAAGTTTTTGACAGCTGTGGGCCAGACAGCCTCTCACAGAATCTGAGGCTGATTTTCCCCCTTGTATCAATATGGTAGACAGTAATAATGATAGACCAACTCCAGAGACTTATTTCAAACCTACCTTAAAACAGGTCTTTGGCCCAAAATCATCTACAAGTGCTGCCTTCCTTACTATATACAAAACTGCCATCTGTAGGGCTTCTAATGAGATCAAGAAAGACACATCTTGACCTGCCTCTGCCCATCTGTCAAGAGGTAGTGTGTCAGGATTGGCATTTCTTTTTCTCTAGGAATCTGAGCCCAGGAGTGGGATTTGAACCCTGACCCTGACTCCCAACAGGCCACTGACCCTATGGACCAAAGGGCTGTCTGCCTGCATTTTCTTGAGACTGAGCCTCTGCAAGCTTTAACCCCTGCTAAGCCCTGAAATCAGAATACCAGCGCAAGTTGGGCTATGATGGAACCCAAGGAGGAACTTCTCAAATTTCCTAATGGAGGCAGAGAAAGCTTCTCTGTGAACTTAATGAACTTGAAGGCCTCTCAGGTAACTTGTCAGGGCCCAGAATGCCCTTGACAATCAGCTGGCTTTCCTAGAGGCAAAAACTCCCATAGCTTGGGAATCCCTACCAAGTATCCCCCAGAGCAAGAAACCCCCCTTTTGACTAATTAATGGCTAGGGATTCAAGAGGTATACAAGTCTCAAATCCCTGGCTTCAATTCCATTATCAAATTTGGTCCTCTCAACTATTGGGAAATGATGCATCAGGAGTGTGATTGTTTGATTGCGCAATCAGGCGTTTGATCACTTATGGGATCTATAAATAACTGTGGCACCTTGGCATGCTGCATTTCAAGAAAGGTTCATGTTATACCAACCAATGATCACCTACCCCCTGTTCCAAAAACGCAAATTCCAGTGAAATTTTAAGTTTAACTTAAATTGATGCCATCAGTTCTTTGGTGGCACTAAAAGCCTCAAAATTATCAATAAGTATAAAGAGTGAGGAGGAGAAGCCCTCCTTGCTATTGACATCTTAAATAAACTATTTTATGCTCAGGATTCTTTATTTTCTTGAAATATCTATCCTCTTTTGCACCAATATAACTATTCTGTTTGCATTTATTTGTATCTCCACTACACTTTACAGCCTCACACATCTGCTCCTCCTGGCCACCAAGAGTGATCATTTTGCCCTCCATGCTGGAGATTCCTCCTACTCTCCCCCTGCCAACTGTGCCTTCTGCCCAGGACTTCAGTAAGTTGGTTTTTGTCTATATCATAGTATTGGGGCTGGACAACCAGGCCGTGCCTGATACTGGGAGTTGGTGTTCCCTAGCTACTGCAGTCAACTATCTGGCCAGAATTGCACCTATTGTGTACTTGGCTTTTCAGGTCCAGCCCGCCTTCCCTATGGGAGCCCTGCTGGACTCTGGTATGGGCCATGACAGTATGTCAACCATATCAAAACTAGTAACCCTGGGCCCCTGTTGTTCTTTGATTATAGGGGCATCTTGTATACTTTTATTTTTGACCTCAGCTTACTACCTAAGACAGTATATAACCAAGAAACAAGAAAAAAATAAAAGCCAAGAAGAAATCATCACCAAGCCGTCCTAAGTCCAGACGGTGACCATATCTACCTCAAACCAGAATACCGCTGCTCCCACGGCCTTTCCTGACCTGCTAAAAATGGACTTGGCTGGCTTTAGAAAAGAAATGATCATAATAAACTCCCTGTTATATGCCCACCCTATGAGCTTAAGAGATGACACTCAGAAGTTATTATGGTGGCCGCCCAACTGAAGGATGACACTAGAGAAACCTTCTTGACCAGCCTAGAGGAAGATCCAGACCTCACACTCTCCTATGACTAATTCCTGGATAGAATGAATTCTGCAACCACCCCCGCTGGGGCCAAGATCCAAACCAATATGGGGCTCATCTGCCTGACCCAAGGAAGAGACAACCTGGAGACCTACATACAGCAATTCCTACGCCTGGCAGAGTTAGCCAAGATTCCTGACAATATATCAGGCCTGAATTTCAGAAACAGTTTGAACCCACATCATTCCAGCCTAATGATACACCACCAATACAACCTCCCCAAGGACAAGTTCCTGGCTATTGCCAGAGGCATGGACTTCAGACAACCACAAGGATACCACACTGGTTGACCCCAGAGCAGTCAGACACCTGGTGCAAGTAGGCTGTGTTTAAACATGACCCTTAAGAGTACCAATGTCACATCAGAAGTGGGCTATGCTTCTATTGCCACCAGAGTGGCCACTTATCCAAGGATTGCACTAGCCGCTTCAACAGAACCCAAGAAGCCACCATTTCAGCAATAAACAATGCTTCCCAGTCTTATCCTATCATTGACGCCACTTTGTGTTACTATGACCACAAGGTGAACACTGTAGCCCTCCTAGACAGTGGGACAACCCTCAACTACATGGAATGTAGCCTAGCTGAGAAATTGGGTATACCAATCCAAGGGAACTCCCAACTGGTAACCTTGGGTAACAAGACAACAGACCTATCCCACAAATGCAAAGAGTTGTCTCCCTGAAGTTAAATGAGATACTCCTGCCCACCAGATTCCACATCATGGAGAATCTTTCAAAACCTGTAGTGATAGGGGTTGAATGGTGGGCTGACCACCAATTGTTCTTGGACTTTAAGAACCATCAGGTGACTGTCACTCATGAGAGCCAAACCTTAGAGGTTCCCTGCTTGAACCATCAGAAGACCCCTGAGCTAAACAACATAACCATGGAAACCTACAAAGCTGAGATCCCAAAATGTTTGAAGCCTTGGGAGTCTGTCTTTTCAGAAGAAGAAGCCACTGCCCTGCCTAAACACAGTCAGTTTGGTTACGCTATTGACCTCCTCCCGGAAACCCAACCTAAGCATGGACCTGTTTACAGTTGTAATATGAAGGAAAAAGACGCCTTAAGAGATTACTTGGACAAGATGTTGAAGAAGGAATATATATGTGTCTTCAAATCTCCTTGTTCATCCCCTTTACTTTTTGTTAAAAAGAAGGGCGGCAACCTACGTCCTTGTGTCAATTACCAGGACCTAAACAGCATCACTGTGAAAAACAGATACCCGTACCCAATGCTGAAGACCTCTCAAACTAGCTTTCAGGAGCCAACGTCTTCTCAAAGGTTGGTTTGAGGGATGCCTTCAACAGATCTAGATCAGGCCTGGCAACAAATGGAAGACTGCTTTCAAGACCAGACAAGGTCTCTAAAAATACTTGGTTATGCCATTTGATTTGTGCAACATGCCCAGCACTTTTTAAATTATGGTGGATGTTGTGATCTGAGGCACAGCACAGAGTCACAACAGGAAATACTAACCTTAGGACTGGATTTGTACTAAATCTCAGTTATAATGGCAGGGAAAGCTATGCAATTACCTTGTGGCCCTGAATGAATAATATCTACTAGACGTGGCTAGCAAGGCGCCAAAGTACGTGAGGACATAAAGACAAAAATGTGAATAGAACTTAACTTTATTGGAAAATAGGAAATGGATTATGTATTGGTTTGCAATACCACAAAACAATACCAGGACAGTAGGATCACTTGCCACAAGCATGAGTGGGGCAAGTGAGTTGCGCAGGATCAGGAAACTGAACAATTGTATTTCCCAATTCAGAGCCAGTCTTATTTGAAAGGCAAAAGCAAAAGAAAGAGTTTTGTCCTTGAAATAACCCAACAAAGAAAAAAATTAAACATAGTGAATGGCAGCATTCACAACAGTGGACGTGGTCTTGGGAGGACTCAAGGATCAGTGCTGTGTAGCCTATCTAGATGACATCCTCATATACAGTTGCACCCCTGAAGAATATGTTGAGCACCTTCAAGCTGTCCTACAATTCTTCAAGGAACACATACTCTTTTTTAAACTCCAGGAATGTGAGTTATTCCAAGAGGAAGTAGAGTTCTTGGGCTACAATGTACTGAAAGGAGATTTTTCAATGACACCCACAAAATAGAGGCCGTGATGTCATGGCCTGAACCTAAGAACCGCAAAGAGGTCAGAAGTTTCCTGGGCCTGGTAAACTTCTGTCAGGAATTTGTTCAAAATTTTTCTTTGGTCTGCTTGCCCTTGACCCGCCTCACCTCTGAGAAACACCCCTTTGTATGGGATGATGCCGCCAAGTCAGCCTTTGTGTTGCTAAAGAACTCCTTTGTTTCTGCTCCCCTGTCTTGGCAATACCAGTTTACAATAAGCCCTTCATTGTGGAAACAGGCGCCTCTGACTTTGCATTGGGGGGTGTTGCTTTAGGAAGGGTATGATAGTAATCTGCATCCTGTAGCTTACTACTCAATGAAGTTCACTCTTCCTGAGTTAAACTACTCCATCTACAATAAATAGATGCTTGCTATCATCCAGTCCTTGAAACATTGGAGAAGATACTTTTGTGATACCAACCATCCAGTGAGAATCATGACCAATCACAAGAACCTGACATACTTCTTCAAACTGCAACAACTAAATCAGCGTCAAGCTAGATGGGCCCTATTCCTAGCAGATTATAACTTATCAATAAGCTAAAAACCTGACAAGATCAACATTGTACCTGATGCCTTAAGCCAAAGAGCATCCTATTTCCTAGCGCTAAAGAGATTGAAGAACTCAACACAAAATCCTTGTTATCCCCAAACATGATTGAGCCGATGTGTCACAGCCTATACCAGAGTCTAACTGGACTCCCACAAGGGCAGGCAGGCTGGGCCTGGAAGGCCATGTACACAATAGGCACAATAAGGACCAGATAGTTGACAGCAGTGACTAGGGGGTGCCAACTCCCAGTATGGGGCACAACTTGGTTGGCCAGCCCCAATACTGTGATTTAGACAAACCCCAACTTACTGAAGTCTTGGGCAGGAGGGCGTTGGGAGGGGAGGAGCAGTAGGAATCTCCTTCATAGCAGGTGGCAGATCCAGATGGTGTGGGTGAAAATACTCCAAGTCAAGGGTTTGGGGTGGGTTGACTGGAGTAGCAGGACCTAACCGTGAGGATAAGGATATGCAAGTCTATATTGTGTTGTGGATTCCCAAATAGATGCAAAGAGAATAATTAAGTTTGAGCAAAAATAGACAATTCCTGCAATAAGATAATGATTTCTGGGCATAAACTTGCTTTATTAATATGTCAACAGTGAGGAGGGCTTCTCCTCCTCACTATTTATACTTACTAGTGTTGCAACCAAGCTTCCCAACTTGCCTGCTACCGTATCTTACAATACACAGGGGGCGCTCAATGAGTTGTCCCTTGACGTGTCTAACAACATGGATTAATCTGATGGCAATATTGAATGGCAGGTACTTCATCCTAATTAGGAGCGCTACTAATTCAACTTGCTGATCCCCGCACAAGTTATTCCTCAGCTTCAAACCTTACATGAAACTTCCCACTATGCCACCCCCTTGTGGCCTTGTGACTTTCCCCATATGTTATATTAATCACAATATTCCACAATAAACAATACCTTATTCTTATTATTCTGTCCTTTCTATTGGATTGTTGTCTTCCCCAATTCCAAATACTGAATCCTCATTGGTTCAGTTGCAACAGTGGTAGTAGCAGTAGGTTTACAACCTACCTAAAACAAAATTCCCCCCAAGAAATGAAAGAGTACAGGCTGTATGGCTACTCCCCAACAAGAGACCTTCCTGCCAATCCCCAAGGGGGACATCCCCAATGAGTACATCATCTATCAAGACCAGCTAGTTCTCACCAGTGTGTACAATTGGCTCCGCCTTGGGCAGCGTGACGCCAGTGTCATCCTGCCCCAGTTGGACCTGTCCCAACGCATGCTCAACCTTCAGCTAGAATCCTTTGCTAGTGGCGTCAAAGGGGCTGACATTGTCAGTTGGCTCCAATCTACTGAAACCCGCCTCTGTATCTGTCAAGTTCCTGAGCCCATGTGGGTTGCCACTGTGTCTGGTTGCCTCACAGGGCCCGCTGCTGTGTGATTCACCAACTGGGCCAGTCAAGAACTCAATGTTACCTTGGCGGCATTCTGAGACCCCACCAAGTCCTGCTACAGTGAAACCTTCTCCCCCATTGTTGTGGGGACCCCTCTTCTAGCAATCAAACAAACTGGTTCTGTTCCTGAGTACCTTGCCGCCTGGCAACAAGCTCTTTCTGCTACCCCCAAAGCCATGACCAACAGAAATGCAATGCTACTCACCCTCATTGTCAATGGGTTAAAACCCCATATCTGCAAGTGGGTCCCCGTAGGTTGCTGCCCCTCCATCAATGACTGCTATAAGACCATTGTGGAGGCTAACAATCAGGCCACCATGGGCTTCTGCAGTACCAGTGACGCTACATCCCAACCACGTACAACACCTGGCAATGGCCACAATCAGGTGGGCTGCTGCCAGCCCTGTCAGCAGGATAATGGGACTAAACGCCCCTGCAAGGGGGGATCTCCAGTTTGCGCAAATTGAGGATCCGGGAAAAGCCTGGGGGTTGTAGCAACAAGAGGCCCTACAACCCCACCTGAACCATCCTCTCAATCCCTGCTCAGGAAAAATCCCTGTGACTACAACATTCATGAATCAAAACCCTGGATAACTTTCAAGTCCACAGTGACAACCCCGTATTGCAAGCAAGTCACTCCTCAAATAAAGTAACACACTTTTCCTATCCCTTCTGTTTCTGTGGAAACACACACAAATTGCTGGTAGATACCGGGGCCAACCACACTATGGTGGACCAGGCATTTGCCAACTCTCAACAATTGGACCAAGTGCCAAGCAGGTTCAAGGCAGTACAAGTAGCTGACTCCTGCAGAGTTGCAATCACCCACAAGACGGTACTCTTATCTGTGAGAATGGGGAACATCCAGGTTAAACTCTCTGTGCCAATCATGGCAGGACTCAGCCACAACGTAATTGCTGACCTTGACTGGCTTTGTCACAACTGACCCTACATTGACTGGGGTACCTCTATCATCATCCTCAATAGAAATGGGTTGGGGTTCCAGATCTACCCTGTGAAAATGAGCAAGTTACTCCATGATACTGTGTTTGTCAGAATAACAGAGACAGGCTTGTACAATTTCAAGGGGGGGAAAACTAGACTTTAATCAATGCTCAGTCAAAGTTATCCGCGCTGAACCATCTGCAGTCCCTCCCTTGACCTCCTCACCACCACCAGCACTTGCTGCACTCCTTGAAGAGTATAAGGATGTATTTAGTGAGACACTTGAACAACTACCTCCTCCCTGGGAGATCCAGCACGCTGTACAACTTCAAGGGTCATTACCTAAAGCACAACTATTATACTGTCTTACACCAAAGGAAGATGAGACCCTCTACCAGCACCTTGTGGACGCGCTTGATAAGGGCTTCATTTGCCCCTTGCTCTCTCCATACGGGGCGGCTGTCTTCTTTGTAGCCAAGAAGGATGGGTCCCTTTGCCTGGTCACAGACTACCGCGCCCTAAATGAGGTGACAGTTAAGAATAAGTACCCCCTGCCGCTGATTGACAACCTGTTTGATACGCTTGCAGGTGTGAAGGTCTTTAGCAAGATTGATCTCACTGCGGGGTACAACCAGGTCTGCATTGCACCTGGGGATGAGGCAAAAACTGCCTTCAGCACGCACTACGGGTTGTTTGAGTGTCGTGTCATGAACTTTGGAATGACCAACGCTCCCTCCACCTTTGCCATGTTGATGAACAAAGCATTTGAGGACCTGATTGGAAAAACTGTGGTTGTGTACCTTGACAACATTATTGTCTTCATTCAAGATCAAACCACACACCTCCAACACCTCTGTGCTGTCCTCAACACCCTTTGGAAAAACCAGCTAAAAGCTAAACCCTCCAAATGCAAGTTTCTCAAGTCAGAGCTGTTATTCCTTGAACACACCATCTCTGCCCAAGGGATAAAGCCCAACCCTGCCAAAATCAAGGCAATCACTAGCATGTTGCCCCCCACTGATATGGGCCAGGTGAAAACATTCCTAGGCATGGTTGCCTATGTACGCAAGTTCATTCCCAATTGCAGGGAACTAATTGTGCCTCTCACTGAGCTCCTCAACACCAAGCAGCGCTTCCACTGGACCCCTGCCAGAGATTGAACCTTTGAAATGTTGAAGCAAAGACTCACAACAGCGCCAGTGCTGCAGTTTCCCAATCAAAACCGTCAGTACAATTTTGAGACCAATGCCTCTGACAGAGCCATAGGGGGCGTGCTAAGGGTAGAAAGTGATGATGGTGTCTTTCTCCCTGTGGCATATGAGTCCAGGAAACTTACTGTCTCAGAGCAACACTATCCCATCCATGATAAGGAGTTGGCAGCAATTGTGCACTGCGTTGAGAAATGGCGCTGTTACCTGGAAGGTGCTACCTTCCCACCCCGCGTTCTGACAGACCACAAGTCACTTCAGTACTTCAACACACAGTCCCACTTGACACACCGCCAAGCAGGATGGGTTGAGCGTCTATCCCCTTACCAGTTGCGCATTGAGTACAAGCCCGGGAAGGAACTTGTCACAGCTGACGCCCTTTCACAACTCTACGTAGCGTCCATCACTGGGGACAATGGTTTGGATCCAGATTGGCCCACACTTTACCTCTGCCCTGAGGCAACTTACTAAAAAGGCCTCAACTCAGTAACCATCTCCAAATTGAAGGACAACAAAAGTTAGTTCACCACCAATGCTGATAACGTCTGCCGTTGGGCAGAGACAGGTGAAAAGACGCCTTACATTCCCACCACGCAACAAGGTGACGCAATATTGCACTACCACCAAACCCTGGGTCACATCAGAGGGCATAACCTCTTTGAGATTATGAAATGGAAGGTTTGGTGGCCGCGCATGTGTCAAGACATCTTGAACCTCCTCAAAATGTGCGTGTTGTGAGAAAAGAACACGTCTAAACCTGCACCCCCCAATTCTGTCCTGCCCATCAAGGCCATGGAACCCTTTGAGCAGTGGGCCCTTGACATTTTGGGGCTGCTCCCGGAAGACAGACTGGGGAAGAAGTACATTATCACTGCCATCAACTACTTCACTTGCTGGCCAGTGGCCTGGGTGACAACCAACCACACTGCCACCACCATCCCCTGCTTTATTGGCAAGGAAATTGTGGCCTGCTTTGGGCAACCCAAACGTCTCATCACAGATGGCGGCCCCAAACTTGTTGGGCACGTCATGAAGGCATACTGCGCCAAGAACGTCCTTCAAAAAATAGTCACAACTCCATACCACCCTCAAGCCAATGAACATGTGGAGCAATTGAATGGTTCACTGGTTCAACTGATTGCCAAACTCTCACAAGAGCACACCAACACTGCATGGACTGAACACCTGCCCACCACTCTACTTATCCTGCAAGCAAGAGTCAAAAGGGGCACAGGGTTCAGCCCCAGCACCCTGGCTTTTGGTACGCCTGACAGTCTGACAGGAGTTGAACAGGGAAAGCTATGGTCCAAGGTTTCCAACAAGCCTCCCCTAGTAACAACTCCATCCCTAAATCAATGGTGTGCCAAAGCCCAGAAATTTGAACACAAGCGGATTGCAGGAGGGACAAAGCACCCCAAAGCTAGATACACTGTAGGTGACCCCATCTACACCCTCAATCCCAATTCTGCCAAGTTGGAGCCCAACCACCTAGGGCCCTTCAAGATAGCTGCTGTCTATGACAATCATACCTATCAACTCAAAGACGCCCAAGGAAATACCAATAAGTTTCACCATGATTGCTTGTGCCCCTGCCGTGTCATCCCCTCACAAAGGCTGTTTGTGCAAACCTTCCCAGACCTTCTGCAGACTCAGGTCTTGGTGTCTGACAACAAGCAGGGGGAAAGGGGGGTGTTGCAACCAAGCTTCTCAACTTGCCTGCTAACGTATATTACAATACACAGGGGCACTCAATGAGTTGCCCCTTGACGTGTCTAACAACATGGATTAATCTGATTGCAATATCAAATGGCAGGTACTTCATCCTAATTAGGAGTGCTACCAATTCAACTTGCTGATCCCCACACAAGTTATTCCTCGGCTTTGAATCTTACATGGAACTTCCCACTATGCCACCTCCTTGTGGCCTTGTGGCTTTCCCCATATAGTATATTAATTGCAATATTCCACAATAAACAATACCTTATTCTTATTATTCTGTCCTTTCTATTGGACTGTTGTCTTCCCCAATTCCAAATACTGAATCCTCATTGGTTCAGTTACAACACTAGAGATTATGTGGCCTTTTGTGACACCAGAGAACTGATAGCATAAATTGAGTTGAATTCACAATTTTCACTGGAATTTGCGTACTTGGGCAAGGGGATGAGTGCTCATTGGTTGCTATAACATGAACTTTTCTTGAACTGCAGCATGCTGAGGCACCACAGTTATTTATAGTTCCCGCAATCAATTGAGCGTTCAATTGGACAAAAATCACGCTCCCAATGTACCATTTCCTGATAGGTGAGTGGCCCAAATTTGATAATAGGATTGAAGCCAGAGATTTGAGGCTTGTGTGCCTCTCAAATCCTGGACCATTTTCTAGTTGAAAGGAGGGTTTTCTTTTCCTGGGAGATACTTGGTGAGGGTCCCCAAGCTGTGGGTTTTTTCACCTCTAGGCAGGCCAGCTGACTGTCCAGGGCATTCTGGGCCCTGACACAATGCTTCTATTCCTGGGACTAGCAAGTAGAAGAGAAGAATTCCAATTAATTCAGACCTTAGACCAGCACTTCATCTTCATCATGGAAGATTTAAATAAAGATATCAACAGTCAATACTACCAAACAGGTTACTTCTTACATGGAAACACCCTGCAGTTACAAAGATGCACCTACGTACCAAAAGGCCCACTGCACTTAGAGATACTGAAGGAATTCACAACTCCCTCATGTCAGGAAACCCTGGGCATACAAAGACTCTCAAAGGGATTCAGAGAACATACATGTGGCCCAGGATGAAGCCAGAGATTGAAGGATACCTCAGTGGTTGCAAGACATGTGGACGTACCAAGCCTAAGTGAGGAAAGCCAGAAGGATTACTACAACCTCTTCAGATTGCAGAAGGCCCTTGGAGGTCAGTATTCATGGACTATATTGTGTGAGCTACCTAATTCAAAAGGATTCAATTCCATCCTTGTAATTGTCAATTATTTCACCAAAATGGCTCACTTCATTCCAACAACAACTAAAGTAACTGCAAAGGAAACTGCCACCCTGTTCTGGAACCAAGTATTCATGAACCACAGACTCCCACAAGAAGTGGTCTCAGACAGAGGCCCATAATTCACCTCTAAGTTTTGGGCCCAAATCCTAAAGGACTTGGGAATAAAAAGGTCATTGTACACTGCCTATCACCCCCAGAGTAACAGAAAGACCAAGAGAGTAAACCAGTTCCTCAAACAATACCTACAATGCTACGTTAAGTCAGAACAGAACAACTGGGTAACACATCTACCAATGGCTCAGTTTGCTTACAACAACCAAGACCACAGCTCCACTGGTATGTCCCCCTTCAAAGCCAACTACAGATTCAACCCCACATGGGTTGCCCCCCACAGAAGAAGCCAAGAACCCAGAAGGAAGAGACTGGGTCAGCATCATCTGCACGTGATAAGAAGAATGTGCCCAGAGCCTGAGAAGAGCAGTACAAGTATACAAGGACTTTGCCGACAAGAAACAAAGCCCTGGCCCCCCAATTGAAGTAGGAGGCCTTGTTTACCTCAGCGCAAAGAACATCAAGACCACTGCCCCTTGGGCTAGCTTGAGTCCCCAACAAACAGGCCCTTACAAGGTCTTACAACACATTGGTACCATAGCCTACCAACTAGAACTGCCCCCCCTGGATGGAAGATTCATGATGTATTCCACTGCTCTCTGTTATCAAAGAAGAAAGGACCTTCTCTCCTGCACCAGATAGTTAGAATGGCTCTCCCACCCATCAAAGTAGGAAGCTTCATGGAACACAAGGTTGAAGCCATCCTGGGACACAAACTTGGATACCAAAAACCCCACTTCCTGAAAATATGGAAAGGGTACCCCAATGAAGAGAATACTTGGGAACCAGAATTCAACCTTGAGAACGCCACTACTCTGCTGAAGGAATACAAATCTTGGAATAAAGAGCCATGCTCTGTGAGCTCATAATGGTAGGGGATGATGTCAGAGCCCAGAAAGTCCTGGACAATCAGCTGGCCTTCCTAGAGGCAAAAAACCCCACACCTTGGGAACCCCTACCAAGTATCCCCCAGAGCAAGAAAACTCCCTTTTGACTAATGAATGGCCTGGGATTTAAGAGGCACACAAGCCTCGAATCCTTGGCTTCAATTCCATTATCAAATTTGGGCCTGTCAACTATTTGGAAATGGTACATCAGGAGCGTGATCATTTGATTGCGCAATCAGGCGCTCAATCACTTAAGGGATCTATAAATAACTGTGGCACCTTGGCATGCTGCAGTTCAAGAAAGGTTCATGTTATACCAACCAATGAGCACCCACCCCCTGGTCCAAGTACACAAATTCCAGTGAAAATTGTAAGTTTAACTCAATTGATGCCATCAGTTCTCTGGTGGCACTAAAAGCCTCAAAATTACCAGTAAGTATAAATAGTGAGGAGGAGAAGCCCTCTTCACTGTTACATCTTAAATAAATGACTTTATGCTCAGGACTCCTTATTTTCTTGCAAGATCTATCTACTTTTGCACCAATATAACTATTCTGTTTGCATTTATTTGTATCTCTACTACACTTTACAACCCCCCACATCTGCTCCTCCTGGCCATCAAGAGTGATCATTTTGCCCTCCATGCTAGAGATTCCTCCTACTCCTCCCTGCCAACTGTGCCTCCTGCCCAGGGCTTAAGTAAGTTGGGTTTTTTCTATATCACAGTATTGGGGCTGGCCAACAAGATTGTGCCCCATACTGGGAGTTGACATTCCCTAGCTACTGCAGTCAACTATCTGGTCAGAATTACGCCTATTGTGTACTTGGCCTTCCAGGCCCGGCCTGCCTCCCCTATGGGAGCCCAGCCCAGCCCAACTCTGGTATGGGCCACAAGATAACCAATCATATTCAATCACCAAAGGAAAAATCATGCTTTAGGCCCTACCCTGTGACCACAGCCCAAAATCAAGAAAATCAAGTGACCGGTTTGGACGTCTCAGCCATGGTGCCATTTTGCTGCTCCTGCACCTGGGCCTCATGGCCACCTGCCCGCATTTTTCCTGATATTTTGATGAAGCCCTTATGGAAAATACTAAGTTTGGAGGTGGGATGCTATATATGCCTATAGATGCTGCGCTCAACCCTTATTGCCATTTTTGAATAAAGGTAATGTTATTTTGGCTTACCCAGCTACTGCCTTATTTTTGTATTTGCCATCTATCAAATTAGTACAGGATCTCCTGGTCCTCCTGCCCTCTCCCGCAGATTTCTGTCCTCTAGGTGTTCCCTTTGGCCCCGTCCACTTCACGGATTATCCTTTGAAGCCTGAATATAAGGACTACACCCCAGAGAAAATACTTGAACTAGATCCTTTGGCCCGCATAAAATCTGCAGTTAGATACAACTGTCAAGGCCTATGGATATTTTCAACACTCAAACTGTTTAGAGGGAAATTAAACTACCTGCCTGCTTGCCTATAGACTTGATATGGAACCGCCTGTGATCCCCAAGTCAATGCCAGCCTCCTCATCTGACCTCCCAACTGACCACACGGGCAAGCTATTTGGGATTGTGTATATCACCCTCACAGGGGTGATTGATACTATAATCCCAGCCGCTGGCCCGTGGTCCTGGGTGAGAAAGTTCTTCTCCTACCTTTTTAAGTTAGCTCCTCTCTTGTGGTGGGCTCTGCCTGTAAAAAAACTGGCCCATATCAACCCAGAAAACAATGGGCTGGCTGCCCAAGACTGGATCCCTGACAACATCCCTGTTTTTGCAGCTTTAGGTGCTGCATGGACAGCTTGATGCTATTTCCTCCCCTAGCTCACTTCCTCCTTCCTGGTACCAGGACAGGTTTCTGCACTAAGACATTTAGTATCTTGATAGATGCTCTGATCTCTCTTCCTGCAAATAGGCTGGTTTCTTATGGTCACTCAACAAGAGCAAACCTTTTCTCTGCTGATAAGGATGGGGCTACCCTTGCTGCTGAGCAGCTTACTCATGTGTGCTTATTTGGGCTCAAGGCAGTAGTAATGCACTTTGAGTTTTCCCAGTTCAGAGCCACTGAGTCCACCCCAATGAAGAATTACAGGGCTGCTTCTTCCTTTCTAGGAAGGCCCTCTTCTAAAATCTCAAAGGACAGAAGAAGCTCTCTGAAACGTCCTCGGCTGATTGAAGTGGAAAGTGCTTCTTTGCCATCGCCAAGTTTGCTGCTGTGGCTCCTGGTAAGCACAACCATACTGGGCTTAGCTTTGAGGTTATCCAGGATGATGCTTACATCAATAAGAACCCATATATCTTCAATGGCTACCCTGATCACTTTGAGATGCAGTGGGTTGGAAAGAAGGTTACTGCTGGAAGAGTCAAGGGTGGGGCCACTTCCCCTGGAACTGTCACAGTACCTGTCTCAACACAGAAATGAAGACCACCTCAAGCCTTGAGGTATAGCACAAGCATCTGAAGTCCAATTTTGGTGCCGATCCAAAGTTCAACAAGCTCTTCCTTAAGCTGCAGTAGGAGCAGGAAAAACTATCTCAACATTCTGGGGAATTGCCAACCAGCTTGCTCCCAATAAAGAAGTCTGAGGAGAAGGGATATCAGTAAAATGTTAAGAAGGTTGTCAGGAAGAATTACAAGGTGGCAGAGATCAATGAATTCCTAGAAGATGTGGCCACTGCCCTTGGCAGTGGTTTGGTTAGTCTATTAAAACTTGCTTGTATATTTATTACTCTTGTTTGGTAGTTTTTAGATAATACTGATACCTTTAGATGTATAGGATAAGTTCAGGTAAAGCTTACAGGCGGTATTGTGTGTGATATTATATGCTGTAGTAATTTATCTATAGGACTTATGGCCTTTTCAATTGTGCTTATATAAAGGTTAATAGATAGGTTCTCTCGGGCTCTTGCTCTTACTGTATTATATATAGTTATAGTTCAATGCTTTTTAACAGCATAGCGTTTATTTTTTATAGTAGATTAAAAATATCTAGCAAAGAGTTCATTTTCACAGTAGAAAGATAAATAACTGTGTATTTCTCATTGTTCTTATTAGTAAAGTATACGTTTGTTACATTTATCAGCTCTTTTAAATCATTTTATGGTACCATATGGGTATTGTTTACTCTTTACTAAAAAAACATTCAGGGTGGTGTGAACAATTGATTAAAAAGGGACAACATCCAGAAGATGTCATTATAAAAAACGAAATTCAGGCTTTACTATAGGGTTGACATGGGCGCTATTACCGGGTGTACATGCGGCATTGGAATAATTTAAGGACCAGCAGTTCTCTGAGGATGGACTTCGGTATGTTTGGTGTAGCTTGATCTCACACCGTATATGGAGCATGACATTCCACTTTACTCATGGGCCGAGTGAGTCCATAGTGTTTGGCCTGCCTTGGGGCAACTGTCTGAGCACCCCCTATATGCGGAGTGTGGTGTTAAATGAGCTGCATAGTTTATTTCAACAGCATAAATACAATGCTCTTTTTAATCTCAGGATCTGTTGCCAGAGGAATTTACTGGAGCAGCAAGAGCAGTTGGTGCCCAGGAATGGCAACAGGAGCATTTGAGATAGAGTGCTGCTGAGTTGAGTTGATTTGATTAGGACACTGCTTAACAGATAGTTATGACATTTGATCTCTCCTGTGGTTGATGGTATGGTTAGTAAAAATAAGAGATCAAATAATTAAATGTCGTGGAAAGATCAAAGATATTGTTGTTTGTCTGGATAAAAGAAGTTTTGTTAATTAAAGGGTCGGTTTTCCTCTGTCTAGTAGTAGCTGGCGGTTTGACCCAAGATATCATTGAAAAAATTGACAAAAAATTCTTGGTGCAAGACACCTTTAAAGGCTAAACTCGAAACTAAGAAATTGGGTAGTACTTATATTGGTTGTTAAAATGCTGGCATTAGAAGTTAAACGGTACTCCAAGGAATTTAAAACTAAAGTATTTTTTTATCAAAAGTGTTGGCATAAGTAAACGAATGAGGCTATTCAAAGATACATGGATGCTTAAACCTGTAGCAGCTATGATAATCAACTTGTCCTTATTGAATATAGAAATCTTTCTGGGGTGAATAAGATCGCCTCGTGTAGCAATTGAGTGTGTCAAGGTGTGAGTCCTTGAGAAACATCCCGTCGAGTGACGCACACTTAGTAGCACCCTTTGGGGGTAAAACAAAAACTCAAAGATATAAATCTTTCAGGCTTGTGTCTTGTTAGCATGCTTTTGAATAAGCCTTATTCTAGAAATTTTTTCAAAATCTCGAGGCCATAGAGCTACTTGAGTAGCTACTGATTCGGAATATATATTTTTTGAATTAAAGAATACAGAGCTAATGCTGGTACTTGACAACTAAATGTAATATTATCGTGTACTATGAGCTACAGAAATGAACTCCGAAGATTCTGACAACTGTCCTTGAACAAAAATTGCCTTGAGAAAGCTTTACATACAGATCCATACTCTTTAGGATGCGGCGAGCAGGTTGATATGATCAGGATACAACGGTCTATTTACCAGCACCAAGGGGGAAACCTCATCAGTGCTAATCTGGCGAGTTTCCCCTCGAGCAAAGTTATCAATGAAAAAGACCACAAATATTTGCAAGAATAGTAAAGAAATTACCTTTAAATTTAAAAGAACTTGATTGGCAAAAGTAGCAAGCTTATACATTCCGCATCGCAAAGTGCATCACTAGGAGATACTTCGAGTGGATGGATCCAAAAGAAAGTTATTATTCCTAATGTTTTCAAAAGGATGCGCTTTTTGAGGATAGATACAATCCTAGTTATTTAATATTAAGCTTTTAGAATGATCTATTTGAAATTTGAATCAATAAACTTAAAAAAGTTACTGTTAAAACAAAATGCTTAGCATGGCCGTTATTAAAGGGGATATAAGATATTTTCTTTAAGAGGTAACTTCAAAGCTGTACAGAACAACTTGAAAAAGTCATCTAGCCCTTCAAGAAAGGCTCGGGCTTAGAAGCATAAAAGGATGCGTCAAAGCCGTATATAAACGGAACGCAGTAGAACAGAGATAGCTTTATTCTACCAAACTTATCTTAAAATATATTCAGTAAGCTTTAAGGACACCGGACTAAAACCCGTGAACCTTGATCTGAGTTTTTCCAGCAATTTTTTGGCCTACAAGGAAATCTTGTATCTTGATACGCTGGTCACCTTGCAGTTGAATAACTTCTCCCATCTCTTCATCTTCGACAATGTTACCATTGCAAGCAAATTCCTTTTGAAATGCTTCAAGAGGCGTTTTTGATCAAACTCCTTGGGGAGCCCCTGCAAAGTAGTCAAGGTTTTACGTCCATTGCGTTGCTGTATACGAATGTCTAGAAGATCAATAGTCAATAAAAGGCTTTTAAGAGGAAGAATATGACACTTACGAATGTACTCGGCTTTGTTTTTTCCGCTATCCTCTAAACTGCCAGTGTCGGCAAAAGGGTCTGCAAAGGATGAGCTATAATAAAAAAGAATTTTACCATATGCACTGAGGTTATTGATAGTGGACATAAACAAATGTACTTAGCAGTGGTGTAAGCTAAGATATACGAGTGATGGGAGCGGGAAGGAATAAGGTAATTCTAAAGTAAAGGCTGGTTTAATACTTGGGTTGATAGTTGAACCTAAAGCTCAGTCAATAATCTTATCAGGTAGCTAGGGATGGCTGACTGAACCGTTATTATGCGATTGGTGTAGCATTTATTGAGGCAGGGAAATCCAGTCAATCCGATATCCAACTGCGGAGCAGATGTGACGCCTGATGCGAGTAAATGAAAGCCACTTTGTTCTCAAGTCAACTCCTTTATTTTTTCATGCTGGTAGATGAGCTCCAAGTTTCAACCTCTTCCTGTTGAAACCCCATATTTTTATTTAAAATTTATACCAACACAGCGCCCATCCAAAACCCTATTCCTAGCCCAGATCAACATTTATTTATATTCTTCCATTGCAAATTAATTTAATGTCTTCGCTTGAAAGCACCCATTGGATTAAATCAACACATAAAGGCTAAGTGCAAAAGACTGTTTTAAATAAAAGAAATACCACCAACAGCAACTATATGGCCAACAATTAGGAAGAATAATTTCAGAGTATACTCGGAGGCAATATATTAATTCACATAGAGCTTTTTTGTCAATTTGTAAGCTTCGAAAAAGAAAGCAGGCGGATTTGAGTGGGTTTTTTAACCTGAAACAGAACCCCCATCAATGATTAATAATGAACTTTGCGGGATAACTATTGGCTTTAAAAACAATTACAAGAAAGCGGAGAATCATTCAAATTGCCCAGGTAGAAAGCTTTGAAAAAGAAAATAGATCCTTTTACTCTTAGCGCTGACATCATCCTGTCAGGTTGGAATTGGAGTGCCTGGATACCAAACAATTTCTTGGGAAGAGGGCCCATATAAAGAGGAGCATCATGAACAACCATAATCACTGGGAACAAAGGGAAGAGAATTTCTTTGGGCCAGGTGATTTTGAGGATAAAAACTAAGCATGATTGGCAACAATGAGCGGGGGATATGGGAGCCATGAAAGAGATCACCAACCAGGAGGTGTCGGGTAGGACTAACCCAGTTAACTTCAGCTTTGGTAGCCAAGTTAACTAGAGGGGTCAAAAACCCTAAGTAAAAATCCATAGTTGGAAAAATAAGATAGCTTTATTTGGTATTACCTGTTAGGGGACAAGGTTCTCAGAGTAGTGGGGAGTTATCAAAGGGTTTTATTACGAGACTTAACAATTTTGATTGACTGGGAGTGATTTTTACTTATACCCTGGCCCAACACAGATGAGCTTATAACATCATTAATGTTGTAACTGTGCTGTTTTAGCAGGGTTACAAGGGGAAAAATATTTAGAACCTAGATAATAATCTTTATTGAGAGATAGTGATTATATAGTCATTGTGAATCAAGGATAACAGGAACATGATTGTGTTGATCACACAGTTGGATGGTGAAGGGGGTGGCTTGAATCCTGGTAATGAGTCAAGCGCCAAAATGAGGTATTCACCATAAAGGATCAGCATCTGTTCATGTTGTTGGATTTGGCAATTTGAGTTGACTTCCTAGTCTGGCTTCAAGTGGCTGGGTAATCAGATTGCGAGTCACAAACCTGCTTATTTAAAATCTTTCTGGCGGGTCAAGCCTGCTGTTTCAACACCCCCCAACTGAAGGTTGGCCTCCTCTGGAGGTAGGTTGTCAGGGAGGTTTTCAGGAGCCCGGGCACTGTACTAGACTAACTGTTGTTCTGTGGCAAGCAGGGCGGTTTTGCGTTGTTTTTGTCTTGCTTTGCAGGGTCTCAGGCAATCATGGTGTAGGGTCTTGTCTTGTTTGCAGCTTCCTGAGTCCTTGCACGAGGTAAGTGTTATTGTTGTTTACCTTTAGAATGATTGCTGGGCCTACTTTCTTGGGTTGTAGCTTGCTTTTATCAACGTCCATGACCCAAACTTTGTCCCCAACTTCATGTCTATCTCGGATGGGGACAAAGTTATTTTGCAGACGTTCATTTTCCTTTTCTGTTTGCTTGCTGTCAGCCTCTATAACTCGAGGGTCTGAGCGGGGGGACTTTACTTAGGATTTCCAGTTTGGGTCCTGTTAATGCATGGATGATATTTGGCTGTGTGCTGTATACCAACTCAAAAGGGCTTTTTCTGGTGGATCTTTTCACTCAGGTTTGGCACACAAGTAGTGCAGTTGATAGCTGCTTATACCAGTCTTTAGGTCTCCTGGCGGTGAGCTTGGCTAAGGCTTGCACGAGGCTGTCATTTAGCCGCTCTACATGTCCATTGGCCTGTGGGTGGTATGGTGTTGTTACGGTATGTTTGACCCCATTTTTAGCGAGGTATATGTTGGTGTTTTTGGAGGTCAATTCTTTCCCTCCATTGGTTATCAGGAGTTCTGGCTTTCTAAACTTGCTGATTATCTCTTTTCCAATAAATTGTTGTACGTCATTGCTAGTGTGCGCCCTCACTGCTTGCGCTGCTGGCCATCTTGTAGCAAAGTCTATGGTAGTGATGATGTATTTCTTATCATTGTGTTTCCCTGGCATGGGGCCAACAACGTCAAGGGCCCATTCCTTGAAGGATAGTTGTGTGTGGATGGGTAGTACTGACTTTGGAGGGGTTTTGCTTATGGCAAACTTTCACATACCTCACATTGGTCTAGGACTTTCTGAACGTCACAATGTAAGGTTGGCCACCAGGCCTTGTGCTTAAGGAACTCATATAGGTTTTGACTCTTGGTGTTTCTTAGGTCTCTGTGATAGCGTAGGATGGTGTCTACTTGCTGGTGCGTGGGGATATAGGGAATGGTAGTACTGTTGGACATTTTTCTGTGCAGGGTCCCGTACACATCAGCAAATAGGTGTTTGTTTTTGATGACTGTTTCCTTTGTTATGTTGGTTGTACCAGGGGGAAAACCCTCATCCTTTGTTTGTAGTACCAAGAGAGGCCAGTCTGGGTTGAGCCCATTTTCCCCTCTTGTAGCACAGACGTATAGGCGTGAGAGGGTGCTGCCATGGCAAGCTTGGGACCAGGTTTGTACTGTATGAGCATATTGAATATCTCCAAGAGCTCCATCCAGCAGGCTTGGCGGCGAGATAGATTTGCTTAGTTTTGAAATATATGAGCATCTTGTGGTCGGTTAATGCTGTGAACTCTTCCTGCCGTTCCAGATAACAACACCATTTGACTAGACAGTGCACAATGGCCAGCAGTTCCTTGTTGTGGATAGGGTATTGGCACTTGCCATCCATCAATTTTTGTGATTCATAAGCTACAGGCAGGAAGTCACCATCATTATTTTTGATTTGTGGTACTCCCCCAATGGATGCATCTGAGGCGTCAGTTTCCATTTGGTATTCCCCGTCATGTTTGGGGTATTGCAGGATAGGTACAGTTGTGAGTTTCTTCTTGAGGCTTCTAAAACAGAGGTCACATTGGGGGGTCCACAGAAACTTGGATTTTGCGCCTGTTATGGCAGATAAGGGTGCAGGCAAAATGCCACAGTCAGGTATGAAGCGGCGTACATAGGCCACCATCCCCAGAAAGGTGCAGAGTTCCAACTTATCCTTGGGTGGCGGCATCTTGCATATGGCCTGTATCTTTTGACTGTTGGGTTTGATGCCATCCTTTGAGACTGTGTCCCAGGAAGAGTAATTGCTTGCAGAAGAACTGGCACTTGGAGGGCTTGGCCAACAGTTTGTGTTGTGCCAGGGTAGCAAAGACTGCCTCTAGGTCCTTGTGGTGCTGTTTCACCAAGGGGCTGTAGACAATGATGTCATCTAGGTAGACTAGAGCATGCTTGTCTATGTGTGGCGCAAACACTTTGTTCATGAAGGTCACAAAGGTAGAAGGGGCATTTGTCATGCCAAAGTTGAGCACCACACATTTGTATGAGCTTTATTTAGTGCAGAAGGCTGTTTTGGGGATGTCTTCCTCCTTAATACAAATCTGGCTGTAGCCTGCAGTCAGATCAATTCTGGAGAAGACTGTGGCTCCTCTCAAGGCGTCAAAGAGATTGTCAATCAGTGGTAGTGGATAACAATTCTTGGTGGTAACTTTGTTTAGGGCTTGGTAGTCTGTGGCCAGATGTAAGGTACCATCCTTCTTGGCCACAAAGAACATGGCGGCCCCAAAAGGAGACTGTGAGGGGCAGATAAGTCCTTTCTCCAACGCCTCCTTGAGATAGACGCGTAGGGTGTTGTCTTTGTTTGGGGTCAGCCTGTAGATAGGGCGTGCTTTGGGTACAGCTCCTTTGAGTTGGATGGAGTGTTGAATGTGTTTCTCAGGGGGCAGCCTGGGTAGAGCTTCTTTGAAGATCTCTGGATGGTAGGCCACAATTTTGTGATCCTGAGGCGTGGAGGTATCCTGGTGATCTTTGAAGTATATGATCTTGTACTGGCAGGAGTCCCAGTCAATTGCCTTCAGGTTTTCCTTTTTGTCCAGGGTCTCTGTGATGCACACAAAGATGTGGTTGCGTAGGAGTTAGTCCACTAAGTCAGGTAGATCTGGTGGTTGACACCTTCATGCTTGATGGTAAACACTGAGGTTGCCCAGTCTATGTGAGGATTGTTCTTTTGTAACCAGTCTAACCCCGGTACAATGATAAACTTTGGGAAGTCAATGACGGGACCTTGGATGGTGGAGTGAAGGTTCTCAAGCATGACAGATAAGGGGGCAGTTTCCCTTGTCACGGCAATGTGATGTTCATCAGCCAGGACCACATTTTTAATCCGCAAAGGATTAGTGGTTAGCTTGAACTTGTCCACAAAGCTGCTATTGACTAGGGTTTGATCCACATCCAAATCCAGGAGTGCTGAGCCTGTGTAACTGCAAAAACGGAAAGGATAGGATATCAGTTTGTTAGGATGTCTGGCAATGGTGTACAGTACCAGGTCTTCTAAGGGTACTTGAATCATTGGACATTGGTCCATGTTCTTGGGTCGGTACTCATCATTGGGCAAGTTGGAAGTTGTGTGGGGAGAGCTTGGCTTGCTTAATACTCTCCCTGGGCTTTTCCCTCATCTTGATTGCCTTGCGTGACAGTGATACAGAAATGTGTACGGTTTGACTGGCCATTGTTTCCATTCCCATGTCTGTTTGAGCTTGTGGGTTTATGGTTGGTGTTATTACCGTTGTTTCCAGGGGGTGGTCAAGTGGAGCGCACGCCTGTGTGAGAATCCTTGTGTCTCTCTTGTTCTCCAGTTTGTGCCTTGTGAAGGGCGTTGGAGGTTTGTTCTGCTTTCTCTGCTTCCCAGTACAGACTTTGTAGGTTGGTAACTTGATCCAGGTTCATGTGTCTCATTACATGCAACTTGAAGGCGTTGTAGTACATGAGGTGTGTGGCTGGGGTGTCAAAGGCCATGTCAGATGGTGCACAAAGTCAGAGTTTCTTGTAGGCGCGGGTGAGTTTCTTCACGGTGCCTGTCTGGGTTAGGCTCTTTACTTGGTGTATGATCATGAGCGCCATGTCCTTAAGCACAAACCTTGCCAAGAAGTCTTGCTTGAAGGTATCCCAGTTCTTGTAGATGTGTTCTTTGTGCCACTTGTCACATCAAGGGCCAGCATTGTGGGTCAGGCAGATGGAGATTTCTGCAATCCAAAATTGCTGTGGGCATATTATCTGGGCCAGCTTGCTCTGGGCGGACTGGATCCATGCAGTAGCATTGTTGTTGTTGGCCCCAGAAAAAGGTTCCAAGGAAGCGCTTCACATTCTTTGGGCTATATAGGTGGGCATGGTGTTTTTGTTGGTTGGTTGTGGAATGGTTGTGGACATCTGGAAGGACCCTTGTGCAGACATGGTGTTGAAAGCAGGTAGTGGAATCACTGTGTTCTGGTAAAGGAAAAAGCCATCAGGTTTCTCGGTACCAGGGGTGTACAGGGTCCAGTCCAGCAGGAGGCCAGACATAATTCTGTCAAGGATTTTTTGGCTGCGGCGCGTGAGGGCAACAGGTGGAATTTTCAAGATAAGGTAGGATGGATAACCTACCTGTGCTACCAATGTCATAACTGTGCTGTTTTAGCAGAGTTACAAGGGGAAAAATATTTAGAAGCTAGATAATAATCTTTTTTGTTGTGAGATAGTGATTATATAGTCATTGTGAATCTAGGATAACAGGAACATGATTGTGTTGATCACACAGCTGGATGGTGAAGGGGGTGGCTTGATCCTGGTAATGAGTCAAGCGCCAAAACAAGGTATCCACCATAAAGGATCATCATCTATTCATGTTGTTGGATTTAGAAATTTGAGTTGACTTCCTAGTCTAGCTTCAAGTGGCCAGGTAATCAGATTGCGGGACACAATCCCGCTTATTTGGAGCCTTGCTGGCAGGTCAAGCCTGCTGTTTTGAAATTAACAGATTTTTTTGACTCCAGTGAGCTGGGCACCATTTACTAGGGGAACACATATCTTGATTTATGAAAACCATAATTTCCCTACCACAGAGAGGATCAATTGGCTCTTCTTTAATAGCTGCTCTAGCTGTGGTACTTTTCTACAGGGCCTCTAAGGTCAACTCAGGGGAGTCCTTACCAGATGGACTTAGTGGGCTGTGAGAGGGGTGTGCTAACTAATAGCACTTATGGGAGGAGGCAGACAGAGGGTCTGTCTTGTATACCTGATAGGAGGATGGAGGATAGAGGCAGGAGGGTGTGTTCTGGCAAGGAAAACATATAGGTATTAGCACTTACTGTAATGCAACACTATCTTAGCAATACAGTAATTTATATCTATGAAGATATTGTTAAATCATCTATAGTACATACCACAGTACAGATAACTCATAGCAATAATGGTGTTCTATAACATAAGTTATGGGGGTACATACAGGGCAGTCTGGACCTTGCTCTTCCTATCAGAAGAATTGGAGGCAGCAGGTATACACCAAGGTTTCCTAAGTCTACAATAGGAGAAGAAAGGTATAGAACTTGTGGTCAGGCATGGGACACTAGCCTGGAAGGGGCACTAGTATAGTAGGGGGACCTTCCTGTCACCTTTGGTCTCTGCAACAGGAATAGCAGGGGCTTCCAGAGGAAGGACCTGGTTAAAGGACACTATCTAAACAGTATAAATGTCCAGCCAAGTGCAAAGAGCAATATATGTCAAAAGGTATTGGTAAAAGTGGGTCTTGTTTATTGTGAATGATGAGGGACATATATATGTACTATTATGTACTTGGATGAAAGCAGGGAATCAGCTTAAGGGAAATGCATTGATAGTTTCATATTAGAGAATACAATAATAGTAGGGTATTGATAATGTATGTTCAAGAGGATCAGGAACACATAGCATTTGCAGCATAAGAGAATCCAGAGGTTTCAAGAGGTTCAATTAACAGATGAGAGGGCTTAATCATCAGAATAGAGGATCTAATGCATGTGAACATTAGGCAGTGCGCCTTAGATAATGCACATAAGATAGTATACTATAGAAAGTTCACTTTTCTTAGTGCACATAGGAGTTTTCACCCTAGAGTGCTTTTTTCTGGCATCACACTAGCTAAACTCCATTTACAACCAATGGCTTGGTTAAAGTTGACAAGATTTTTCAAAAGGCTTAGCTGATGTCTGCCATCAATCATTCTTTCTCTTTGGTTAATACTGTCAAAACATCAGGATTGACCTGCCAGTAAGGCTCTGACTTTCCTGTGACCCAGTCCCAAACAAAGAAGTTGACTCAAATTCCCAAAAGCAAAAACATGAACAAACAATGATATTATTCAGTGAATGACTCAATTTGGTGCCTGATCCTTTACCGGGAACAAGCCACCTCCCTTCACCATTCAACTGAATGATCTACATAATCATGTTCCTCTTAAGATGATTCACAGCAACTATATAATCCATATATCCAAATAAAGATAATTATCTAGTTTCCAATATTTCCCCCTTTGTAACTATGCTAAAACAGCACAGTTATGACATTGGTAGCAGAGGTAGGTTCTCCATCCTACTTTATCCCTTAAAATTCTGCCTGTTGTCCATACTTGCTGTGGTAAAAAAATCTACAAAAGAATCATGCCTGGCCTCCCTGTAGACTGGACGCTTTATACACCAGGTACCAAAATACTGGAAGGTTTTATGTTGTACCAAAACTTAGTGATACAAGTTTCCACCTTCAACACTCTATCAGCACAAGGGTTCTTCCAAGCACCTACCACCACTCCTTTTGTGACAGACAAAAGTATCATGCCCATAGACATTAATCTGTTTAATCACTTTCCAATAGCTTCACACTCACTGTCCAACAACTGATGCCGGCCCTTGGCAGGTACCGCGGCATTCAATATATTGGGCTCAACACTGTCACAGTAGATTCCATAATGCCAGGAATTATTTGGCCAAGTAGAAAGACTTGAAAAGCCAGAAAACCTTTAACAAAATTGACCAATTTGACAGATTTGAATCAAACAGTTGATCAAAAATGGGTTACAGCTGCTCTAGTCCGCCAGCTGAATCTGATTTCCCCTTGCAAACTGACGTTGATAAATTGACTTAATTTGAGGGTCACCAGATATGAGCTTATTAGTCAGAATGATCATCCAAAGTTGCTCAATCATGATTTCTTTGCAAACTAGACTAGATACTCACTTGACAATGTGGAAGGAATAGGAGCTCGGGATTCAGGCAGTATTGCTTAGTCAAATTTTGATATATATTGAATAATTTTCACTGTTTCAACTCTTAAGAGTTGAGTCCTCCCATAAAATTTACTCAATAAAATCAAATATCTCTTGGTCTAATCTTTATTTTAAAAATGCATTCTGTAGTTGGCCTTTTGCGCTAAATCCCCTACAATTTATCCATAGTTGGATTACTGTAAATTCAGAACCTAAATGTAAAATGCGGGATTGTCAAATCCTTGGTCCAAATTTTGAATCACTTTTGCGGGATAGCCTTTTTTTATAAATTGAATTATTTGTATTTTTATTTGAATTTTTAAAAATGCGGGAACTCATAGTCACTTTGCAAAGTTCAAGTCAAACTGTATATTTCCAATGGACAAAATGAATTAACTGGAATCAGATTTGAAGCGTTCAAATTGATCAACCATTTTCATTAAGTTTACTATGTTTTTTGAAATTGTGGGATTGTCAAATCCAAGAACCAAATTTCAAATCACTTTTGAATGCCACTAGTAAACTCAGATATTAATAGTGGGAACTGGAATCCAAATTGAATGTAAAGTAAGAAACTAGGACAAATCAACCCAAATCAAGAAGCTCCACTCTGGATAAAATCAAATGGAAAATGCAATCTCAACAACCATGTTTAGACATGAAATTAAGTGAAATGTAAAATTGTCTAAACTGGAAATGATGCAATATTCTGCACTTTAAATCACTAATATAGCAACCACAAAACCATATAATGATATATGAGCCACCCTCCTGATGACGCAGAATTTTTTAAAAGTTTATGGCCCCTGGCATAGCCAGGGGCCATAAAACTTCTTTTCAAGGAAGAAAGGAGAGGAAAATATAAACCATTAGTTTACTACACTATGTATTCATGTACTGCTATTAAGGATACTTGATTACAGTAGATTTCAGAAAATACTAATATTAAAATAGAATTGTATATTACAATTCTATTTTAATATTAGTATTTTCTGAAATCTACTGTAATCAAGCATCTAAATTTTAGCTGTCCTAAAATGGAATAGGGTGATTTTTGGGAATTCCTATGACTCCTAGAAGAATTAGCACAAATTCACTCTAGATCCTTTAACATCCTTTTCAAGACACCCATAAATTATATTTATTTCAAATTTCTTGCAATTATGATTTAAAACTTGGTTCTTGGATTTGACAATCCTACAATTTCAGATTTGTTAAATTTTCCATGATGTCTATGATTTGTTTGAAATACAGGAAATATCAAATTGTACATTAGAATCCTGCATTTCTGATTCATGTATCCCGCATTTGTTTGCTGTGTTTTGTCTTTTGTTTGTTGAGTTATCTGCTCAAGAGATTCAAAATTTACCAATTTAAATAAATCAAAAAAAGTCAAATTAAATGTTTGATTTTATTAAATATTTTATTTTTCACTCAGCTGAGTTGCCCGCAAAAGTGATTTGAAATTTGGACCAAGGATTTGACAATCCCACATTTTTACGTTTAGATTCTGAATTCACAGTATTAAGGTAAGATGGGGGCCTGCCGTTGGTACTTTGTTGTTGTCTCTGATGAATGTTAATTCAATGCCTGCCAATCTCAGAACTATTCCTCCTACTGTCAAAGCTGAAACTCTGGTGCTATCTCAATGTCCTGAATTTTATGCTGAAGACACTCTGATTCTCTTGCAGGCCATTTATCTAGGGCTCTTTTAGTTGGGATTAATTATTTTACTTAACCTTAGTATCTCATTTGGAAATTTCACAAAATGGTATCTGAAGCTGCATTGGTGGTTAATCACTAACTCTATGTAGATTTGGTGGGTGATTCCCCACCACACAGAGACAGCTTCTTATTATCTCTCAATTTCCGTCACAAACACACAGGATGTAGACCTTTGTGTAGAAAGTGGGATCACTCTTGCATGCAGTGGTACTGTTGATGGTGAAATATACCACAGGCGCAGATTGCTCTTTGGTGGTGGCCAGTGGCTCATAAGATGTATCAAAAATGCGGGGGCATGCAGTGGCAACTCTGGGATCCAGAGTGCAGGGCTGGGTGATAACTGGGTACACAGTGGAGGTGTATGCAATCTCATTATTCCCAATGATCTTGGTATGAGAAACTTTAGTGGTAGGCCATGATACAGGCTTCTGTATTGGATTCAAACTACTGTTTATGGCTTTTAATGTGGGATGTGGTTAGCTAGAAATGACTTTGGAAGGCCTGTGTATTGGCCTCAACATACCCATTTTCTGTTCTGGGTCTATTTTTGGACCCTCTGTAGAGTTTCCTTGGACAGGCTTTCCTGCAGCCTGTTGTTAGAGCTGGTTGGTAATGAGATAGTTTGTCTATAAAAATAAAATAAAAAATATATCAGATTAAATATGTGTGTTATTTAGGTTTCTAGCTTAGTTTTGGGCTGTTAGTTTCTCTTTGTTTAGCCTGGAATAGTATCATAGTTTCTATATTAGTATTTGAAATGTATAATATTTTACTAGAGCTTATTTTAGACAATTTTACATTTCAGTTAATTTTCATGTCTAAACATGGCTATCAAAATTGAATTTTTCATTTGATTTTATACAGAGTGGAGTTTCTTGATTTGGATTGATTTGTCCTAGCTCCTTACTGTGAATTCAATTTGGATTTCAAATCCCACAATTATTATTTGAATTAACTAGTGGCTTTCAATTATTTTTTGAAATTTAGTTCTTGTGTTTGACAATCCCAAAATTTCAAAAATATATAGCAATGTTGTAACTGTGCTGTATATTCAAGTTACAAGGGTAAATTATATTTGAAACTAGATAATTATCTTTATTGAGATTCTTGACTTTATATAGTTTGAGGGGATCATTTTAAGAGGAACATGATTATTAAAATCAATCAGTTTGTTGTAACTTTGCTGTTTTAGCAGAGTTACAAGGGGAAAAATATTTAGAAACTAGATAGTGAGATTAGGCTAATTGACCACAAATGATCAGGCTGATCATTGTATGAAGATCTTTATCAGTTACACACTGTATTATCATCTGGTTATTAATTAATTAAGTTTAGTAATTATACACAATATAAAAAATAGTATATTATAATCAATATGGCAGTTATACAAAGTGTAATTGTTAGTTTATTATGATAGATGCAATGATTATACACCATATTACAGTAGTTTTAAAAGCTATGGTGACAACCAAAAATACCTCAGATTTAAACAAAATGGTTTCAGATTAAAAAATCCAACTATCAGGTTAAAATATACACTCTGTTAACAGGGATTTTTGGCATTAATGGACAAAACAGGTCAACACAGCAAAGAAGTGCTCACACACCAAGAAGAACCATTCAAAATACAATCCAAAATAAATTGATTCACAAACAAAATAGTTTGAGTTGACATTTGGTGTAAATATGTTTACTATGTAATTTGGTGATGAAATACACTCACACATGGAGAGTCATAACTTGAACCAAAAACAAAACACAATAGCAACTCAACATGTAAACAAAATCACTCAAATATTGTGTGCAATGGATTGTAATCAAGAATGATACTAAGGTATCTAAAATAGGGCACACAATCTGAAACACAATTTTTAAAAATATTGTGTTGAGTGTTTGAATTTGGCAGTAAAATCTTGGAAAATGGGTGGATTTTTTTGAGTATTCTAAAACAGGTGTTGTAAAACCAAAAACAACTAATCAAGAAATAAAAAATCTATAATTTGGATATTGGGGGGAAAATATTAATTAAATATCCATATTCAGATAAAAGCAAAAATTAAAAATTAGGAAGTAACTTAATTAAAATTTATTTAATATTCTATTAAATTCTCAAAATGGAAGGAACACAACAACAGAGTACCAATGCACCCATTGTGTGCGGCGGTTGCGGTTGCCCCTGCAGGTCAAAGAACAGAGTTAATGCAACACAAATGCCTACTCAGGAAGGAGACAGGAGAGGAGAGTTTGATAGTGACACTGCACTGACACAGCTGGTTTGAGGAGCATAAGCTGCTAGGGTGCAGAGCATCAACCCTTGGGTCCCCAAGCTGACCCAGAAGCCCACCAAGGTTACCTTCACCAAGAAAGTTAGAAACAAGGAGGTAAAACTTACTTTGTATGTGTTCAACATTGTGTAGCTGGCAAAAGCCGGTCCTGTCAGTCATGCTGTAGAGGGTGAAGCCTGTACTTGATACTAGCTACAAGCACTACATCAGTGATGACACTCAGGAAGAGGACAAGGAGCCTGAGTTCTTCAGAACTGATGAGAGACAGTTAGTGCTAAAGAAAGTTGCTGCGTTCTACACCAAGGTACTCATGCCCTGTGTTGTGCCCAATGCCAACAAGTCAATCCCCACCACCAAAACGCCCACCCATAAGCGCATCCCTGATATCAAACACATCATCCTGCTTAAGCTAATGTGGGAATCTGGTGATTACAAGGCAGCACAGCCCTTGTTGAGATGGATCCCAAGTACGCCTCAAAGATTTTCAACAAGTTCATTGATACTGGCCAAGTCCTTGCTGCAGAGAAATCCTTGCACGTGTCAACTATGCTCACCAAGGAGCACAAATGGGCAATCCACCAATGGATAACCCAGAACTGTCATCTTGAACTGGAAAATATACAGGCCATGATCAAATCTACTTTTGGGGTTGAGGCCTCAATTTCCTTTTACTACCATCTGGTCAAGGGTATGCACTTTTCCTGGAAAAAGCTCGGGGTATCCCCATGCAATTATAATAGTCCAGCCAATATTGACGTCCGGAAAAAATACACAGAGGTGTACACTGCCCTCAAAGCCAAGGAACAGTCAAATTCTATTACATTGACAAATCAGAATTTGCTTTGTCAATGCACAATGGGTATGGGTATGTCCCCAAAGGCTCAAATGACGGGATGGCTTGGTGTGCTCAGTCTGCGCCACAACCTAGTTGATGGTGGCTCTCCTCGGTCCAAAGGGGGTTGAGCTGTACCAAATGATATTGGGCTCTCACAATAGTTGTACCTTTCTATCATTCCTCCAATTGGTCAAGGAGCACCTGAGGCGCACAAGCCTGGGCTTCACCAACATCATTGTGCTGGACAATGTTGGTCTCCATAAGATGGCTGATATTCTTGAGGAATTCCCAATGATTGACACTAGCATTGCAGTGGGCCTCCAGAAATTGGCCACAGCAAATATGCGCCTTCTCTTCCTCCCTGCTTATTTGCCCTTCCTAAATCCCATCAAGGAAGTCTTTGGGTGGCTCAAGCAAGTTGTAAAGTGTGGGACCCCAACTGGGACTGAGGACCTATTTGATTTGCTGCAGGCCAGAATCCACACCCTTCCAGCTGAGACTGTGGCCAAATTCTATGGCCACGCTAATTTTTTCATCCCCGCATGCCTTTCCAAACAGCCAATCAATTAAAGGCTTAGCTTGTCCAACTTTTTTATATTCTCTAATTTACTATTTAAGATTTATTAATTATCATTTTATATTTAGAAGCTTCTAAGCCCACAATCACGTTCAGCAGGACCATCAATGAAGGTAAGTAATTTATTTATTTTATATTAATTTTTTATTATGGCATCTGAGGCTATTCCAAACACATGATACTTGATTACGCAAATATATTTATATCACTCTTATCAAACAAATATAAAAATGGGATTAAAAAAATTAAATGTAAAATGTACAAATTAGAAGTATATTTTATTATTGTATATTATTATGCTTTTATGAAACCCGTCTCCAGGATTTATTTCACAAAACTTGTTTGCTGAAAATAAGAATTAGAAGAATTTATTTATAATAAAAATAATCTAAAGTATAAAGATATTTATTAGAAAAGAGAGTTTTAAGGGCGCCTGTAATGGGTTTGGGGTATGTACCCACCCTGTGATGGAGGTAGCACACAACCTCCACTGCCACACTGTGAACAGTGGATACACCCTTATTGAAATACTCCCTCCTGCTGGTGAAAGGCAGTAGGGTCAGGTGGAAGTGAAGCAGCAGCTTTTCAGGCTGGGCTTCAAACCCGTATATCCCAGCCAGGACCAGGGCGTCCTGTATCACATGGTCAACTGAGTTGTATCTGGGGGGGATCTTCTTCCCATTCAGGGAGAGCCAGGTCTTGTCTATCCCAAGAAGGACCCCATCTAGGTCCTCCACGCTGGTGCCCATTCTAAAGTAGAAGAGATACCTGAGGTAAACCACCAGATGAAACCTTTGCCCAGCAAAGGCTTCAGTAAACTTACACAATTTATTAAACATGGTGCTTATTTTTTCTCATATTTTGTTTTTAGCAAAGGTGAGATCCATCACCAGAGAAAACCCTGTCTTTTTGGCACTCCAGGCCAGTCCAAAGTCCGCCAGGAGGTTCTTAATCTTCTTTACAGCTGTTGCGTCCACAAAAGCCAATTTACCCACCACGTGCCCAAAGTTCTCCAACAGGTAAGATATGGTGTGCTCCACCGGGAAGCATAAGCAAGAAGCCACATGTGCCCAGCCCATCTCTGGTATATTCTTGAATGGGAGCGTCACCAGGACATTCCAAACAAGCTCAATGGAGTTTACACAGTAAACTCCCCTGAGAACCACTGGGTCCAGGCAGACCAGTTGGGCATCCTTGTAGGCAGTAACTGCCCACTCAGATGCCCCCTCAGAATGTGTCAGCCTGGCTAGTGCATCCCTTGTCATTGGGAAGGACCCGTATATTCTGTCTTCAAGCTCCCACAAGTCAGGGGGGACGGAAACAGCTGCCTAGCCACATGATTGGCGTAGTTGGTGTAGAAGGTGGGGGGAAAAGGGACCAGGACCCAGTGGAGTTCACTGTCTACGTTTTCTAAGAAAAAAGGTAAGTATTTTGAAAATTTATTGATTTTATTTTTTAGGTTACCTTTGCGGTTTTCCTCCTTGCCTGCGGCTTTGGCAGGCTTGGTCATTCTTGGCGCAAGAAGTTGAGCGGGTAATTCAGTATCCTCTTTCCTTGCGCGCTTTGCAGGTTTCAGATGGCATACATTTCACGGTTGTCAACCCAGACAGACAGTGCAGAAAGATTGTATGCCTTTACTGGAGGTCCTCAACCACCATCTTCTGAATGTTAAGTAAGCACTCAATTGTCTTCTCAGGGGTGTCTGGTATTTTAGTCATAAGGGCCTTTGCAGACACCTTGTCTATTTTATCTCTATCAAGGACGGCATACTTAACTTTTGCTTTGACCTTGAGGTCAATTTCTTTGATCTCTGCAATTGCAGAGTCAAGGTCCTTCAAAATCTTCTCCAATTCTCTCATTGGTTTTTTACTGACATTTCCTTATGTTTTTATAGCTTTACCCCCAATAAAATCTGTATTATTCTGATAATATTGCCTCTTTGTCTATCCCTGTTTGTTTTCACATTACTCCAATATCCCCTTTTTACTTGTTGTGTATATGTTTTACGCTTAACTCAATATGTGTTGTTTGCTTTGTGTTGGCATTGTTTCCTTAATTGCCATATTTTTATAGACTTTCCACAGCCCCTTGTGAAAATATTAACAACTATTTGGTGATCAACTAAATTTTAATTAGAAAATTATAGGTTAATTGTGTTTAGGTAAAGTTGTTACTGATCTAAATTCAAAACATTAATGATAAAATTTAAGCCAATCAGGATCCAAGTGATAATGTGATTGTTGTGACATAAAGGATCATTCATTAATTCTTTGATGCATGTGCGCTAATTAATGTTGTAACTGTGCTGTTTTAGCAGAGTTACAAGGGGGAAATATTTAGAAACTAGATAATATTCTTTATTGAGAGATTTCAAGATTTCTGGTTCTTGAAGAAGAAGAGAGATTGTTTTTATTAGATGAGTTAATCATGTTGGGATGGGATATCTGTATGAAGACAGATGTGTTTCCAATTGGTGTGTGTTTTGCGGCAACAGGCTGTGTTCTGTTGCTGCTTGTGCCAAGTGATGGGAGAGTCCTGTGGTCCTTTGGAGACGCAACACTATCTATGGTGGTTTGGCAGGATTCTGAAAGTATCAATAAGTTACTCTTATTGTACTTGACACTACTACTATTTGGACTAGTAGTAATGTCAATGGGTATTAATTGTCTGCCTTCCAAGTGATCTTGGAAGGACCCTTTATAGTTGACAGCTAGCGGCCAAACCGGCGTCTAGCTGCGGACAACTCTTACTAGCTAGCCTATCATCCCCAAGCTACTAGTTTCACCCCCTAGAGTTGGATCCCAAAACCTGAATAAGGTTTGAGATGAGGTAATATTCTAGGCTGCTGATTTCTCCTCTTCAGCCTAGATATACCTTGGCTTAGT
Organism: Entomophthora muscae; assembly: GCA_014839935.2. Taxonomy (NCBI): domain Eukaryota; kingdom Fungi; phylum Entomophthoromycota; class Entomophthoromycetes; order Entomophthorales; family Entomophthoraceae; genus Entomophthora; species Entomophthora muscae. The sequence continues at coordinate 249,450 of QTSX02000726.1, read as the reverse complement.
TACAGCAAACTAAGTTGATACTCAATTTGGCCAACCTGCCCTTGTACTTGGTATAATGTGCAAGATTTGCACAGGCAGTCTTCTGTCTCACTTCTTGGTGAAACATGATGTTGTAATTTCCCATTCTAATCTATGGGTTGGGTCTGCGTCCCTATTCAGAATCCAGAATCCTTAGCATCTAATTATAGAAGCTTCTGGATTGACCCGTGACCTGAGACCCAGAATGTCTCAGGTGTCTTCTGACTTGGAAACTATATCAATCTTTTTATAGTTTCTCTGTATTCTGGAATAGTTGTGTCACTCTGGCTGTGATCCGTCCAATGTCAACCCACAGCTTCAGTGATAGGGATATGGATCAGTCAACCCTAATAGATCAGGATTTCCTGACAAGAGATAATGATTATATAGTTAATGTGAGTCATGGATAACAGGAACATGACTGTGTTGATCAAACAGCTGGATGGTGAAGGGGGTGGCTTGATCCTGATAATGAGCCAAGCGCCAAATTGAGGTATCCACCATAAAGGATCATCATCTGTTCATGTTATTGGATTTGGTAATTTGAGTTGAATTCCTAGTCTGGCTTCAAGAAAACAGATAATCAGATTGCAGGTCATAAACCTGCTTGGGTGGAACCCTGCTGGCAGGTCAAGCCTGCTATTTTGACACCCCCAACTTGAGGTCAGCCTCCTATGGGGGCAGGTTATCAGGGAGGTTATCAGGAGCCTGGGCGCCATACTGTACTAACTGTTTTTCTGTGATGGGTAGGGCGGTTTTGCGTTGTATCTGTCTTGCCTTGCAGGGTCTCAGGCAATCATGGTGGAGGAATTTGTCCTGTTTATGTTTCATGAGTCCTTGCACAAGGTAAGTGTTATTTTCTTTTACCTTTAGGATGATTTCTGGGCCTACTTTCTTGGGTTGTAGTTTGCTTTTGTCAATGTTCATGACCCAAACTTTGTCACCAACCTTGTGTCTGTTTTAAATGGGGACAATTATCTTTTTAGACGCTTGTTTTCTCTCTCTGTTTGATCACCATTGGCCTCTATGACCTGGGGATCTGAGCAAGGGGGGACCTTGCTTGAAATTTCCAGCTTGGGTCCTGATAATGCTTGGATGATTTTGGGCTGTGTGCCATATACCAACTTGAAAGGGGTTTTCCTGGCAGATCTGTTCACACAAGTTTGGCATACAAGTAGTGCAGTTGGTAGCTGCTTGTACAAGTCCTCAGGTCTCCAGGCAGTGAGCTTGGCTAGGGTTTGCATGAGGCTACCATTTAACTTCTCCACAAGACCATTGGCCTGAGGATGTAGGGTGTTGTAACAGTGTGCTTGACCCCATTCTTGGTGAGGTATACATTGGTATCTTCAGAGGTCGATTCTTTGTCTCCTTCAGTTAAAGGAGTTCTGGCTTTCTAAACTTGCTGATGATTTCTTTTCCTATGAACCGCCGCACGTCATTGCAAGTATGTGTCTTCACTGGTTGGGCTATTGGCCATTGTGTAGCAAAGTCTATTGCAGTAATGATGTACTTCTTGTCATTGTGTTTTCCTGGCATGAGGCCTACAATGTCTAGCGCTCACACCTTGAAGGGTAGTTGTGTGTGGATAGGTACTACTGACTTTGGTGGGGTTTTGCTTCTTGCAAACTTCATATACTTTGCATTGTTCTAATACTTCCTGAACATCTTGGTATAAGGTTGGCCACCATGCTTTGTGTTTAAGGAACTTGTAGAAGTTAAAACTTTTTGTGTGCCCTAGGTCACTATGGTAACGTAGGATAATGTCAACTTTCTGATGTGTGGGGACATAAGAGATGGTGGTTCTGTCAGACATCTTTCAATGTAAGGTTCCATAAATGTCTGCAAAAAAGCTTGTTCTTAATGACTGTTTCCTTTGTTATGTCTGTGGTGCCAGAAAAAAACCCTTCATCCTTTTTCCAAAGTATCAAGAGGGGCCAGTCTGGGTTGAGCCCATTCTTTCCTCTTGTGGCTCAAACATACAGGCGTGAGAGCGCTTCTGCCATGGCAAGCTCTGGACCAGGCTTGCATTGTATGAGCATATTGAAGTCTCCAAGAGTTCCATCCAGTGGGCCTGACAGCGGGATAGGTTTGCTTGGGTTTTTAAATATATGAGTGACTTGTGGTCAATCAACACCCTGAATTTTTCCTGTTGTTCCAGATAGCAAAGTCATTTGACTAGGCAGTGTACAATTGCCAACAACCCTTTGTTGTGTATAGGGTATTGACACTTGCCGTCTGTCAGTTTCCATAATTTTAGGCTACAGGAAGGAAGTCATCATTATTGTTTTTGATTTGTAGTACTCCCCCAATGGATGTGTCTGAGGCGTCTGTTTCCATTTGGCACTCCCATTGTGTTTGGGGTACTGCAGGATAGGTGTTGCTGTGAGTTTTTCCTTGAGAAGCCTAAAGCAAAGGTCACGTTGGGGGGTCCATACAAACTTGTATTTGGCTCCAGTTATGGCAGACAGGGGTGCCATCAGGACGCCACAGTCAGGTATAAAACGGTATACATAGGTCACCATTCCTAAGAATGTGTGAAGTTCCAACTTGTCTTTGGGTGGTGGCATTTTTCAGATGGCCTGTATCTTCTGACTGTTGGACTTAATGCCGTCTTTTGAGACTATGTGTCCTAGGAAAGGCAGTTGCTTGCGGAAGAACTGGCATTTGGAGGGTTTGGCTAGAAGCTTGTTTTGTGCCAGGATAGCAAAGACTGCCTCCAGGTCCTTGCAGTGCTGCTCTACCAAGGGGCTATAGACCATATTGCTGTCCAGGTAGACTAAGGCGTGTTTGCCTATGTGAGGGGAAAACACCTTGTTCATGAAGGTCACAAAAGTCAAGGGGGCGTTTGTCATACCAAAATTGATTACTACACATTTGTATGAGCCGTATTTAGTACAGAAGGCTGTCTTGGGGATATCTTCCTCCTTGATACAGATCTGATTGTAGCCTGTAGTTAGGTAAATCTTGGAGAAGACTGTGGGACCTCCCAGGGCATTGACAAGGTTGTCAATAAGTGCGAGTGGGTAACAATTCTTGATGGTAACTTCATTTAGGGTTTGATAATCTGTGACCAGACGCAGGGTGCCATCCTTCTTGGCCACAAAGAATACAGTGGCCCCAACGGGAGATTGTGAGGGACAGATAAGTCCTTTCTCCAAGGCCTCCTTGAGGAAAGCACATAGGGCGTTATCCTATTTGGGGTCAGGTGATGGATGGGCTGCATTTTGGGTACAGCTTCCTTGAGTTAGATGGAGTGTTGGATATGCTTTTCTGGAGGCAACTCAGGTAAAGCCTCCTTGAAGATTTCTGGGTGTCCAGCTACAATTTTGCAATCCTGAGGCATAGTAGTATTCTGGTTGTGGTACTCTTACTAAGGTGATGGGAGATAGTCTAAGGGTTGGTTGGTAGCCTTGATACTTTACAAGTTGGAAACCAGACAAGTAGTTGGTAGTACAAAAGCGTCCAGGCCTAGAGAACAACAAAGGGTTTAGAGTAGTAGCAACAGCAACTACTTGAAAGCAAATCCTCAACAAGTGACTTCTAGTCAAGCTTTATTTGGCAGTGTAGTTGATGGGAGGAGACTAGCTTTTGCAGTTCTTAGATTATACACTCAACAAAGTATTTGATGGTATAGCTAATATAAGGGGGGGTATAACATATATTTTATTGAGAAAAGGGAGAGGGGTTTATATATTACAACTTACTTGATAACTCAAGGTAAGTTGGTCATTGCTTGGGGGTTGAGAGAGGGGGAAATGAATGTTAAACCACTAAGGATTGACACAAAAATTGAGGGAGGATGGAAACAGCCCCAGCAGCACAAGGGGGTTGCTGAGGGCTCAAAGATGGGGAAGTCAGTCAGTTTAATCACAGTCAGTGAACTGTATCAATTAATAGAATTAACATCCAGTTGGTGAAGTCCTAATTTGGAATCAAGGCAGGTAAATAAGCAATCCAGAAGCAAGTCAGTGGAGTCCCAATCCAAAGGCCAGGGTGAATGAGCAATCTGGAAGCTAGTCAGACTTGAAATGATGATCCAGCGCCTAGCTTAAATCATAATCAACAAGAACAACTACTATATTAGAAGGGAGATCAGGATCCTAGTACAGTCAAGAGGTATCCAATGATGATCATAATTAAAGCAACCAACTGGTGATGAGTTTCATCACACATCCCGCCACATGAATAGACTATAAATGTGGAAATTCATAGAGCCTGATCAACAAAAATGGAGGACATTAAGAAACTTGTTGCAGACCTGGTAATCAATAAATAAGCTGTGGCAGAGGAAAGCAAGACAATCACCAAGAGCCTGATCAAAGTATCCAACATGCTGGATGACTGTGCCAAGAAGATGGAGGAATTGGAGTGTTTCTGATAGCAAATAACCTCCATTGCTAGTGGTAGCCAGCAAGCACTTTCAATGAGTACTTCTAGTAACTACCAGAAGGCAACCAACGTCAACAAGCAGCAAAAACCATCAGAGAAAACCAAAAAGAAGCCTCAAATCTTGTTATGTAAACCAATGGCACCTATTATCAAAAAGAAGAAGGAGAAGCCTTCTGATCAGCAAGACTCCACTGAAGAAGCGCTCTCAAGTATTTAGAAAGAAGAGTCAGCCTTCAAGAAGCTGATCAATGGAAGAACCTCCAAGAAAAGTACTGAGGCACTGAACCCTAGCACAGTGAAACCAATACCTGAGGTAACAACAACAACTAATTGTTTTCTAATCTTCTTTAGGACACCAACATGGAATACACAGTGCCCATGGATTTTGACAGCAATGTAGCTTGGCTAGGATCATCCTGGAAAGAGCTTTTTGAGGCGTTCAAGGTTGAATTTCCTGATGGCAAGATGCCAATTCCTCTTTTGCGTTGTATGGAGAATACTGCATTGTCAGCTGAACAACAGTTGTACAAGGTGAAACTAGATTGATTCCTTCAGGAAGCAACTAATTTGGACGCAAGTCAGGAGGAACAAGAGAAAATCTTGGCAATCTGTTGTCCCGTGGCTCTCATCTGGGCTTTTCCTGGTGAGTATCATATGGCTCCTCAGGCAATCTCTCTCCAAAACAGAGTAGGAAAGTGTTGTCCTGCGGAATACCAAGAGTTGTTCTTCATTACCTTGTCCCAGGAAGCTAACTTCTTGTATGGCCAGTCAATGGGCTTCTTGTATCTCCTTACCTTGGAGATTCTATTCAAAGTGACTCATGAAAAAGACTTGTTAGCTGAAGAAATTCCTGATGTAACAAAGTTACAACTTACAGAGTTCTTAAACAGCTGGTTAGTTAACAGGCCTCAATCAGAATTCCTGGCCAGCCTTGGGCTCTTGATCTTTGGACTCTTTGGTTCCAATTTTGGCGTGGTACATCTGGATCAAGTTGAGTTCCCTGATTTTCTGAACTTCTGTAAAGTTAGCTCTAGTTGTCTTCTGGAAGCCAATGTTGTTGGCAAGGCAGTGTTGGACATGCATCATCTTTGAGATGTGCTTTATTCCCTTGGGTTTGCCGTTTCTCTCAAATAAGCACTGTGCAATAAAGCTCTTCTCTCTTTTAATTTTTTTTATGTTTTTCTTTGGGTTTTGTCCTTATAATAGATTTAAGGGTATGATATAAAATAGAAAAATAGAGGTAAGAAAAATAGGTAAGGGAGGGGCAAACCTTAAGCCTTAGCTAGAGGTCCAGTCAGTATTGAAGAGTTGGCTGGACATCCTTTCAGGAATTTAGCATGGACACAATTGATAAGTTGCCGCAAAGTTAAATCCTTAAGGTTGTAGACATCATAGTCTACTTTGGCAATGACTTCACATGGGTCAGTCCATAAGCTATCTAGCTTGTTCCGTGGCTTGTGGAGTTGTTGTCAGTACATTAGAACTTGATCACTGATTTGAAACTTGGGGAGGACTGGTAGATTCACTTGGTCTTTCAAGTAGCTTTTAACTCAATATTCCTTTAGACTGTTGAAAACTTGAGATTGGGTCTTCATTATTGGTTTGGTCAAGAGATTCAGTTGTTGAGAGTATGTAGATTCACTACAGTTGGTGTTCAACGGTACCAAGTGCATAGGAAGTCCAGGTTGTTGGCCATATAGCATTTTGAATGAGCTTATACCAGCTCTAGAGTGTACAGTGAATTGGTATGCCATGATGGCTGCACCTAGATGTATATCCCATGAAGAAGGCCAGTCATGTGCTAGTTTCTTCAGTATTCTAACTAGAGTTCCATTAACTCTCTCAACAGCTCCATTTATCTCGGGTTGGTAGGGCGTTGAGAAGGTTTTCTAGATTCCCATTAGATCATGTAACCAAGGTAATATAGCCTTGGAAAAGTTGGTTTCATTGTCAGTTAAGATTGTAGAAGGACAACCATGCTGTGCAATGATCTCTTGAAGTACAAACTTAGCAGTCTGTAAAGAATTGGCAGAAGCAGCAGGTTGGACTTTGACCCACTTGGTTAAGTGATCTATGGCAACTATGATGTACTTCAGTTTTCCTGGACCAGCGCTGGGGAGTGGTCTGACAATGTAAATTGACACATTCTGGAAAGCGTATCCAGGCAGAATGAATTGATAAGAGTGTTAGATGGGTTTTTCTCTAAACCTAGTGCACTGGAAACATTTGTCAGCATATTCTGCAATGTCAGTGGTCATATTTTCCCAATAAACGTATTCTGACATTTTTTTTATCATTTGTTGTATCCTGGTGTGGCCTAATTGTTGGTGGAAGTCATCAAGACAAGCAAGTTGGTTGGAGGGACAAATATAGAAGAGGGTGGTACCCTTATAAATCTTGAAGAGTTTACCATCCTTTATGAATGTGTGTTAAATTAGTTTTTGGAGCCTCATTTTCACTTTTTCTTCTAGGGAACTCCATTGGTCTGGTCAACTGATCAACTCATAAAGACTATCAAGGTCCTCTCCTAAAGCAGCAATAATTGGTAGTCTGGATAGGGTGTTGGTATTTCCATGTTTGACTCCTGGTTGATGGAAAATGTTGAAGTCAAAGTTTTGTAGCTTGGCAGCCCATCTTTCTAGTCTGCCTTCTGGATCCTTCATCTTTCTTAGCCATACTTGACTAAAATGGTTGGTGACTACCTTAAAGTGTGTTCCATGTACATAAGGTTGACACTCTTTGATAGCATACAGAACAGCTAGACATTCATGTTCAGCAGTGCTATAGTTCTGTTCATACTTATTAAGAGTTCTTGAGAAGTAAGCAACTGGATGTTCCTTGCCTTTGTCGTTGGTCTGAGACAGAACAGCACCAATTGCAACATTGGAAGCGTCAGTGTGCAGAGCAAAAGGCTTGTAATAATCTGGGTATGCTAACAAAGAATTAGTCATCAACATGTCTTTCAAGGATTGAAATGCTTCTTCACATTCTTTGGTCCAATTGAAATCAGTGGAAGTTTTCAACAGATGAAAGAGTGGTTGAGCTATTTTGGCAAAGTTGGGAATAAATTAGCAATAGTAACCTGCCATGCCTAGAATTACTTGAACTCCTTTCATGTCTGTATGGGAAGGCATCTGTGCTATGGCCAACATCTTGGCTGGGATTGGTCTGATTCCTTTGCTGGAAATGACGTGATCCAAAAATTCCAAATGAGTCTTAAAGAAAGAGCACTTTTAAGGTTTGAGTTTCAACCCTTTCTTCTGAAGCCTTATGAAGACTTCCTTCAAGTGGCTAAGATGTTCATCAAATGTCTTAGAGAAAACGTTTATGTTGTCCAAGTAGATGAGAACAGAACTTAGTTTAAGGTCAGCAAATGTACTATCCATGAGTTGTTAAAAGGTAGCTGGTGTGTTTGCTAATCCTTGGGGCATTCTAGTCAGTTGGTACAATCCAGATGCTGTGATTAAGGATCATTTCTCTTGATCCTCTTTGACCATTGGTACTTGCCAGTAACCAGAGACTAAGTCCATTGCTGAGAAGAAATGTGCTCTGCCTAGGAGGTCCAGTGTTTTTTCAATACGTGGCAGAGGGTATTTGTCTTTCTTGGTTATCTGATTCAAATGTTGGTAGTCAATGACAACTCAATTTGTGCCATCTTTCTGCTTAGCTAGCAGAAAAGGGGAAGCCCAGGGACTACTTGATGGTTTCAGAAGACCAGCACTTAGCAGTTGTTGGACTTCTTCACTGATTATTGCATTGTCCTTAGGTGATCAACAATATGACCTTTGATAGATAGGGGCTGAATCACCAATGTTGATTTTGTGCTCAACTCCTTTTGCAAAACCTAAGTCAAAATTGGATGTTGCAAAGATGTCTTTGAACTCATCTAAAAGTTTTTCAAACTTGGACATCTCCCCCTCAGAAAGACCAGACATCTCTTTGCGCAGAATGACAGCCAATACTGAGTGAGTATGGGTTGGAGATGTTTTTGAAATACCTAATTCTGTTAAGTTTCCAATATAGTAGACAGAGTCAATGTCTGTGATCAGTTCAATCCTGACGTATGCAATCAGTTGATTTCTTTGGACAACAATTTTCTTTGACAAGAGGTTTGTCAGTAGCACCTTAAGTTCTGAATGGTTGGCTTTGTCACGGAATCCTGGGGCTGCAATTGGTTTGACCAGAGAAGGATGAGGGAGGCTAAATACATTGAGGGACATCCCTGGAGGGACGTCAAACAGTATTCCTGTGCTAACAACTACTTGTGTGAAAGTCTCTATTACCATTGAATGGTTTGCCTTTAGTTTAATGCCTGTAGCAGAAGTAGCGTGAGACTGAAGAGTCTTGTTATGTGGATTGGCAAGACAATAGGGAATTCCCATAACACCATGTGGGTACTTGATTAAGGTATGGTGTCAGTTGGCTTTCCCTTGTGATACCATGTACAATGTTTGATTGTTTTTAAACAATAATGGAATAGAATAGCCCATAAGGGTTATTGTTCCAGTACCCATGGCTATTATGAAATCATATCTTTGTAGCAGGCTGGTTCCTATTAGCATATAATAACTGGTTGCTTGTAGTACAAAAGCACTTGTTGTTAGGACTAGCTCACCAAATATTAGAGGGATACTGCTGTAGGCACCTGCAGCAATGATTTGTTGATCCCCTGCAGTAGAAAAGCTTTTGTTGTAGGCCAATTCTGGTTTAAATTGAAGCTTTGATACAAGTTGGGAAGAGACTATTGTTGTTGGTGCTCCTGTGTCAACAAAAGCGCGGATTGGAGTATCAAAGACTTTAAGTTGAACCCATGTACATGTTTTGAAAGGATTGATGGTATTATTAGTGATATTACATATAGGGTTGTTTCTTAGATGCTCTTGTAGAGCATCCAAGCAATCCTTAAACATAGGTATAGCTTTCAGGAAGATCTTCATTGGAATGGGAAGAGATACAGTGTCAAAAAGTTGTCAGGGTATGGGAGAACGTCTTTGCAATCATTATCAGAGTCAGTCAAGAGCAGGTTGGGTACAGGTAGGGACAGGTAGGGACGCAAGGTTGGATTGGTGATACTAGAGTTAAGAGATTCCATTAAGTCATGTCTCTTATCTAGTTGTTGAGCCTGTACTGATTTATTACTGGTTGGGTTTGATAACACAGCAAAGATACCAGCTAGGTTGTTGGGGAGAGGTTTAGGTAGAGGTGATGGGGACTCCCTGAGTCCATCATCTATTTGTTTTTTGACTCCTCATTGGAAGAGAAGTAGTCTTATATGTGGACTGTGTCCTCAGTAGAAACTACATGAACTCCAGATTGGCCCTGAGGTCTGCTTCTAAACATCTCCTGTACTTTCTTGTACACAGCAAAGCCGGGGCAATCCTTTTACATATGTGTCTTTTCCTTAAAAATTCTGCAGCCTGTGTAGTTGGGTCACATATGGTATGGAGTCAACTGGGCATTAGAATTTCTCTGGTAAGAAGACAAAGGTTGATAGACAGGAGTTGGGGTTGGTTCTGGGGTGGCATAGACCTGTCAGTTGGTATGCTTTAGACAATCTAACTGAGTTTTGAGCTTCCCTGAGGTAAAGACTTGCTCTACAATTAAAGTGATATCATGAAGACCATTTATCTGACCAGAAAACTCAAGCCAGATATCCTTGTATGGTAAAAAGGCATGTTGAAGGGCAAAGTGACAGTTTTTGGGGATGATGAGGTTCTTATCTGCAGCCAATTTATCATGGATTGAAATTCACGGGGGAAATCTTCAAAGTTCTTAATTTTTAGAACCAGGAAGTTATCCCTGTCAATTTTGTTCCTTGCTTCTGAATCAAAGACTTTAAGGAGAGCTTTTCTCACATCCTTGTATTTGTAGTTTCTGGGAAGGTGTTGAGAGATGTCTGCCAATACTGCTTTGTCTAGAATGCAAATACAAGCTAGACCCATTTCTCTTGACCCTAGTCCTTCATTAGCCTTCTCAAAAGTGACCAGCCACATGTGGATATCAATGTGACTGTTCATGGAGAATTTGGTTTTGAAGAGACTATTTGGTTTAGTTCTGCCTGAACTAGAACCATGGTGTACTCCTTGCTGATATGTAGAAGATGAGATTGTCAATTCATCCTTAGAACCAGAGCCGTAACTAGAACTACTACTATTGGAGTAGTTGGGTTGATGGCGTCTGCAACAGGACTGGCGTCAGTGACTCTCAGGACTTCTCTGGCAGCGGCAGTGGTAGCTTCTTGAACCTGCACTCCCAATTGGCATAGAATTTGCTCCAGTTGCTATGTCAGGAGGAGTGTACTGGGGAGGGCAAGCAGGATCAGCTCAACCGTGATTGAGAATATTGCCAATGATAGTGGGGTCATGGGTGGTTGGATCCCCAATGGCCAATTGGTCAAAGAGTTCTTCCAGAGTAGTTGTGGCTACTCTTAGTTATTTGACTAAATGTCCTTGATTGTTCAGTAGGGTGGTGGTGTTAGCCAATTGAGCTGTAAAACCACCTACTTGTTCCGTTAGCTCATGGTTGGCAGTATGCGCTTGGTGTACTCCTTGGTTTCAGGCAGTGAGTTTTTCTACTACTGTGGCAGTAGTGGTGGCTAAATATTTGGTACATTGGTGTTGTACCTCTTCAATCTGAGTACAATTTTCATTAAATTGCCTGGTAATCTCAGCGTCCACATGAGTGATTGCTGTGTTCTGCTGTTGCTGAACAGTACTTTGCGCGGAGGTTGCTTGATACAGTTGGCTCATCTTTTCCATTAATTCTTGAATATGGCAATGGTGATTGGTGAGGGTTATCACTTGAGCTTCAAGATGAACCTCAGACAACTCCAAGTTGGCAGCCAAAGCAACAGTTAGGTTGTGAAGAGGAGTAAACTGAGTATCCACAAAGGTGTTTGTCTCTTGAGTTATCCCTTCTAAATGGTCAGCAGTTGCTCTTGCACAGGTTTCAGACTCTTCTGGTCTCTGGTTGGTGATATTTTTCCATTCACCTTGGCGCTCAAAACTTATAGCTGCCAACTGTCAGAGGTCTTCATGTCAATTATTGAGCTCTCAGAGGATTTCATTAACCTGATTAAGTCTATCCACAGTGTCCATGAGTTTGGGATGACCAACCCTGGTGGTGTACATGGTCAATCTGTCCAAACTGTCAACAGTTGATTAAGGAAGAGCTCCATTATTGTGCTTGATCATTTGCTCAATTTCTCACAGGTCTTGCTCAGTGTTGGTGGTCTCTACTGAAGTAGCAAGTGGGAGATAGGAATCAGTATTGACTTGGCCAATAGAGGGAGCAATCAGAAACAATTGAAGACTGGGGCTGGTGGAGACAGGGTATATTGGGGCAGAAGGCCAACAATCAAGGGTTTGACCGACTCCAGAAGCAGAGAAGTTAAAGGTCTTGAAGGTTGGGACTGACTGTTGTACTGGTCAGCTAGGAGGTTCCCAGGGTCCCAGAGGAGGGATCAGGGCTGGTTGTAAAGTGGGAATCTCCATTGATTAGAGTTGCTATATGGGACTGGGATAATTGTTAGGGTTATTTAGTACTCTTTTTGGAGTTGTGGCTTGTTGGTTGGTCTAATTTCCCATGGTGAAATTCCCCAGGGGGGACTGGGCTGGTCTGCTGGGATTGTTGGAGGTGGTGGTAGAGTGTCAGGAGGTAGTTCTGCCGGTTGACAACTGACTTAACTGTTGGGGGTGAATGCTGCCAACTAATCCCAGGTACTTAGCGCTTCCTTGAGATGGTGCTGATGTGGTAGTGGCTGAAGAGACTGTTCTGGTAGGACAACCAACTTGTTGGATGTCATTGTTTTAAGGTAGAAGCAGTACTCCAGAAGATCTAGTGTTAACCATGTTAGGTAGGTTCTTCCCTTGTCAGAGGCTTTATAGGCGTCAATAAGAGGATGATAATAGAATTGGCTAAAAGCCCCTGTAGTGAGCACCAAGATGTGGTACTCTTACTATGATGATGGGGGATAGTCTAAGGGTTGGTTGGTAGCCTTGATACTTTACAAGTCAGAAACCAGACAAGTAGTTAGTAGTACAAAAGCATCCAGGCCTAGAGATCAACAAAGAGTTTAGAGTAGTGGCAACAGCAACTACTTGAAAGCAAATCCTCAACAAGTGACTTCTAGTCAAGCTTTAGTTGGCAGTGTAGTTGATGGGATGATACTAGCCTTTGCAGCTCTTAGATTATACACTCAACAAAGTATTTCATGGTGTAGCTAATATAAGGGGGATATAACATATATTTTATTGAGAAAAGGGAGAGGAGTTTGTATATTAAAACTTACTTGATAACTCAAGGCAAGTTGGTCAGTGCTTGGGGGTTGAGAGAGGAGGAAATGAATGTCAAACCACTAGGGATTGACACAAAAATTGAGGGAGGATGGAAATAGCCCCAGCGGCACAAGAGGGTTGCTGAGGGCTCAAAGATGGGGAAGTCAGTCAGTTTAACCACAGTCAATGAACTGTATTAATTGATAGAATTAATGTCCAGTTGGTGAAGTCCTAATTTGGAATCAAGGCAGGTGGATAAGCAATCCAGAAGCAAGTTGGTGGAGTCCCAATCCAAAGGCCAGGGTGAATGAGCAATCTGGAAGCTAGTCAGACTTGAAATGATGATCCAGCGCCTAGCTTAAATCATAATCAACAAGAATGACTACTATATTGGAAGGGAGATCAGGATCCTAGTACAATCAAGAAGTTAACAATGATGATCATAATTAAAGCGACCAACTGGTGATGAGTTTCACCACACTGGTGGTCTTTGAAATGTATGATCTTTTACTGGCAGGAGTCCCAGTTGATTGCCTTTAGGTTCTCTCTTATGTCCAGGGTCTCTGTAATGCGCACAAAGAAGTAGCTGCGTAGGAGTTGGTCCACTGAGTCAGAGTAGATCTGGTGGTTGACACCTTCACGTTTGATGGTCAATACTGAGGTTGCTCAGTCATGTGGGGATTGTTCTTTTTGCAGCCAATTCAAGTCCAGTACAATATCAAATTTTGGAAAGTCAATGGCAGGGCCTTGGATGGTGGAGTGCAGGTTCTCAAGTATGACAGAGAAGGGAGTGGTTTCCCTTGTTACGGCAATGTGATGTTCATCAGCTAAAACCACGTTTTTAATCCACAAAGGATTAGTGGCTAGCTTGAACTTGTCCACAAAGCTGCTATTGACTGGGGTTTGATCTGCGCCCAAGTCCAGGGCAACCACCAGAATTAAATCATTTGGCAAGTTAACTTACTGAATGTTGACAATTTGTTGATATTCAGTAAGTCAACATTATTTTAGTATTTATCTGCCATAATTGCGCATTTTTAAAACTAAGCTAATTTTTCATAGTGAATTATTAAGTCAGAATTGCAAAATTAAAAAGGAACAGGCATAATGTTGACACCATTTAAACAAAGGCTTATTTTTAAGCCAAAAACCAAATATAGTTTACTTTGAAAAGTTAAGTTTCTTTGTATTTTTACATTAAGGTTGACTCCATTAAGTAATATCTGGATGTTGGCACCAAATAAGAATCTATAAATTTCTTAATAAAATACACAATATTCTAACAATAACTACTTTTTACATTTTATACTACTGTTTTTATAATTATATATTAAGATAAGCATTGAACAAAGACATATGCAAACTTTTATAGTGTTATTTGTATTATTTAGATATTTACTGCTATTTTAAACTCACTGGATAAACTATTTTCCTTTTTAGAAGTCCACTTAAGCCAAAACGCATATGTTAAAAATAGAAATTATATATGTATCTATAATGTTAACTTTGTGTCAAATCAATGTGTCACCTAAATTGCAGCAAAGGGGTTTGGCTAAGTAAACAAAGTGATACAATTTAAGCAAGATTTAATAGGAGTTTACTATAAAAGAACACTGACTGCCTGAATGTCAACACCTTCACTGGTTTATTATTAAAACACTGCCGCTTAACAAAAAGCACACATACAATGGTATGATAATTCAGGCTAAAGTACCCAGGGCTGTACTTTAGACTTCCCTCTAAAATCCCTAGCATTTAGTTTTCATAAGTTACATATGCAATTCTAAAATTTTTAAATTTCAAAATAATCAATTTTGGCCTTAAAAACCCAACTCCAGAAAATAATAACCAAACTTTATAAGTAATTTACATAGTGTTTTTCTAGTTTAATGCTGACTGTCAATATGTCAACAGTCAAAATTAAAGCGGTTTTTTATGCTGACAAAATAAATTAAATATTTTTGACTATTGTGACTATCAGAATGTCAACTTTTTATTTAAGCATGTTTTTTTCTATTTTTTACTAATAAACTAGCTCTAAAATTACTTTCCATACTTCTATAAACTATTTACTTGATAATAAAAAATAAAACAGGTTATTGTTATTTAATTTTATTCATGTTTCAAATGATTATTCTTACTTTATGAACTCTACTCTAATCATTGTAGGACAAATCTTCCAAGAAGCCACAAAAGAGCCCCAAGTCAGCAAAGAAAGTGCCCAAAGCCTCTGGAAAGGCCCAAAGTCCCAACTCCAACAAAATACCAGCCAAAGAGCCCTCAAATAAAGAGAAGACAAGGAGAAGACTCAAGATCCTGAAAGCAAAGAGCCCTCCCCTGCCCTCTCCTCTTCTCCAAGCTGGTACCAATCAGAAGGAGATGAGGTTCCACTAAACAAGCAAGGAAAAAAGAAGATACCCAAGAGTCCAGAACCCCAGTCAAGCCCATATGAATCAAGATCAAATGAATCAAGCTCCAAGGAATCCAGCTCATCCCAGTCCAAGAAGCGCAAGAATCCAACTCCAGATAATTCCCCTCCACCGCCCAGCAAATCTGCACCTCCATCTTCCTCATCAAGTATCAATAAAGATGATACTGATGATTATCTGTCTTATTATCATCAATCATCAATTGGCCCATGGGATCCCCTAAAGGTTCACAATATATGTAACGTCAAAGGAGAGTTTAAGCTCCCAAAGAAGTTCCCTTGGTTTTCCCCTCTAACGTCTATCAAATGAGGTGCAAGTTTAGTCTGTGATGGCTATGTTTTCAATTGCAACAATCAGAAGAGAGCAGGAAGAAGCAATCATTATGTATGTGAAGATAGAAGCTGCGCTGCCAGGATCAATACAGAAGGATGGGATAAAGTCACTATTGAAAAAGGAGAGCACGCATGCAATGCTCCAATCAATATTATCAAAAAGCTTCTAAAGTGGTACCTCTATCAAATGGACCCAGTCTCCAAAGATGTCAAGGATTCTGATATGGCAGTTAAGGCCACCACACACCTAAGTAATGAGAACCTGAAGCTCATCCCTGACTGCAACCAGTTAGTGAAGTACATATGTGACAAACACCGTGATCTATTTCCCCATAAGAAATCTGCCATGGTCCAAGGAGAGTTAGTTTTGACAGAGGAGTTAAAGATGTTCAATGGCGATGAGGTGTTCCTTTTACGTGATGATGGGCCTACAGCAGAAGCAAGAATTATATGTTATGCTACACAACAGAACCTGGAGCAGTTAAGGGATTCAGAAACCTGGTTATGTGACGGTACCTTTGCAGTATGCCCTGCCTTTTTTTAACCAACTATGGGTTGTACATTCCCTTATTGAAGGCAAGGTGCTCCCATTTGCCTACTTTCTGCTTCCTGGGGCAACAGAAGAGATTTACACAAGGGCCTTTAAAATCCTTCAGGAGGGCATCAAAGCCCTACCCATTAATAGAAAGAGTCCCCCTGGCCATAACACCAGCGCCAATCCAGATGATGATGAAAAGGATGAAGCCACCCTTGCTACAGAAAAAGAAGCTCAATATAAAGCACTTGGACCCTCAACTATAATCATGGACTATAAAACTTCCCAGTATAATGCTTTTGTAAATAACTTTGATGGAGAGGTCCAGGGGTGTTCTTTCCATTATTGACAGGCTGTCAACAGGCAAAAAAAGGGTCTACCTGAGCTCAGCAAGCTCCACCATCTAGATACATCAGTAAAGTGCAAGTTCTTAATTCAGCAGTTTGTGGCACTAGTCTTTGTAAAGCCAGAGCATGCTGGACAAGCCTTTGAGCTCCTATGCCAGGATCCATATGCCAAGAAACATGATGTGCCTTCTACCCTTTCATTGAATATTACAAACCACAGTGGATTGGACGTAAGGTCACTAAGCGCCAGAGCAAGCCCACAGCCAAAGCCAACTGGAACTGCTATCAAGCAGTTCTTAAGGATGAGATGAAAACTACTTCATCTTTGGAGGGCTTGCATAAGCATATCAAGTCCTCCTTTAGAATCAAGCCCAGATACAATACCTTCTATAAGCACCTCAAAGTCCAACAGGGGAAGACTGCTGCATCCATCAGAGATATTGAGAACCACCCATCCAAGAAGAAGAGAACCACCAAAGAGAAACAATATCAAGAGAAGATCAAGGAAGTTTTCAAGGCCAAATATAAGCTTTCAGAAATTTGGGAATACATCAAGAATATTGCCACAGTTCTTAATGGCACCCAGGTGATCACAGTCTAGCTTTCAATTAAATTTATTGAGTATTGCCTAATTTTTTATATAGTTCTTATATGTTAAGTATAATATTTTTAAATAAATAGTTATTATAAATAACTCATACATAACTTATGATACTGTTTTTATAAAATAATTGATTTTCTATTGATATTTTAATGCTTTAGACTGTATTACATAGCCTATATTGGTATTTTACTAGTAAATTATATGTTTTTGTAGTTTTCAACATAGAAAAAACTTTATATTACTGTTTCTGATTATTATATTTTACTATAATATGTGAAATTTTATTTAGTACCTTTTTGTATATTAGATTTATTTTATCTTTATAAGTAGGAAAAAATATTTTATAGTAAAGATAGCTAATTTCATAGTGAATTATTTTTAAAGTGTATTTTTATGAATTTTTTAATTGTCATGTATAATTTTTTTATGGACTTTTTAAAATCTATGTTGTTACATTACCCTAAAATATATCTTTAAGCTTAATTTTATTAAGTAAAATGTTCAGGAAACAGATTTCTGCTTATTAAAAAAGTGTCAACATTTAGTAGTCTGCATGAGTTAAAACTTAATTCTGACTTTTCAATGCTGTTGACATTAAAGTATTTTTAATTCTGATTGTCAACATATGGTAAGTTGACTTTGAAAATGAGTTAATTCTGGAAGTTTCCCAAAGAAGACATGATAATTAAAAGGTAGTTGAGGGGAAAAGCGTTGAAATTGACAATATATTTTTATTAAAAATTAGCTGTTTTTGCTTATATACCATTCAGGGCATATTTGGCTAGAAACCCCTACAGTTCCTGAATCAACTTATAATTCATATAATGTGGTCAATTACATTTGAGTCATCTAAACCTAGATCTTTACCTAAAAGATCACCAATATTTCTCAACCTATGAGAACCAACCTACAATGGGAAGAAGTCACCTGACTCCATTCATCCCAATGTACCAATTCAGCATGGAGCTTCCCCAGCTCCCGGCGCCAAAACCCTGTGGATTACACATCCCAAAACTCAGCTATTGATGTTCCAACTGAGGGCCAGCTGATCAAACCTGAATTCCTAGACATTGCTACTTTTATTCAGTATTCTTTACATTTAATGATTTTCTTGCGTTTT
This sequence comes from Entomophthora muscae, assembly GCA_014839935.2. NCBI lineage: Eukaryota > Fungi > Entomophthoromycota > Entomophthoromycetes > Entomophthorales > Entomophthoraceae > Entomophthora > Entomophthora muscae. The sequence continues at coordinate 231,400 of QTSX02000726.1, read as the reverse complement.
AAAAACCTGTTAAAACGCTTTGAACACAAACAAAACACCACCACAGTGTTTCTAAACCCAAATTTGGGGGCTTATCTATGGTTTACCTTAACCCAACTTCTTGACACAGTCAAGGCAATTAACCATTATAATTAAATCCTCATTAATTATATTACAATGTATTTATTAATTAACCTTCCTGGTCAATTAACTTGTTTTTGAGATGCCTAGTCTCCAATATTGATTTGGCCAATCTTGCCTTAGTTTTGTTGGTTAGTACGGCCTAACTAAAAAAACTACCTCCTGCTCTTTTATTAAATATAGATACTAAGTTTCCAGGATTTTTTATCTGAAGAATACCAGCCAAACCTATTTACATAAAATAAACAGCAAAAACAGAGTAACTTTATATTTTGGAGTATTTATTTGGCTAAATACTCAACAGTAACTGTTGTACAGTCACAGGGGATGGTGGTGGTGGGGGTAGGGGTAGGAGGATTTTGTGTGGTGGCTACCATATAATTCTTGTCATACTTCTTGTCTGTCATTGGCTTTATTGGCTGGGAGGTGGCTGTGGCACGGGGTGGGAGGCACTTATCCTTACGTGATTGGCTGCCCATGTTCACATGGAAAACCATTTGCGCAAATAAGTCAGCCACCATTTGGTGATCAAAGAGAGAATTGTGGTCAAGGACCCCAAGATAGAGGTTGTTGAAAGCCTGAGGGTGGCGCTCCTTTACTGTGTCTCTGATGTTGAAGAAGACAACATCACCCAGATGGATGTCTGCATGGCCAGCAGGGTAGACCGAGGCCTGGTGCCTGCGTTGCTGGATGGCCTTGAGGGTGGTGGAGCTACCCTCTATCTGGAGGCTCAAGAAAACCTAGTGCTTGGAATTTGAGCCATCCCAGGAGTTGAGTAATCCACCAAGTATGTGACTGTACTTGTAGTCATCAGTGAAATCTGGGTTTGTCTGATAATAGACAGAACCCTTGGCTGAAACAGCCAGAAACACATCAATGAACTCCCCTTCTTGACCTTCTTCCTTCTATTCTTGGCAGTGGCGTTTACTTGCTCATCAAAATTTTTAAAAGCTATGAATAGCTTATAGTGAGAGATGAAGATGATGTCATCTGATAGACTTGTCAAGCATTGGACCAGGGTGGATGCAATGTCAGGATCATATGGGGAATCCTCAGCGCCATTCCATTGGTTGCTGGCAACATTGGTCAGTACACAGACTGACACACCTTCCTATACATCCAGAGCTACACCATGCGCTCAGACACCCAAATGCATGATGTGCAAGTTGTTTCCGGACCTGGGTCAAGGGAAGCTTGGGGTCCCGCTGAAGGAGGTCAAGCATTATTTGGTACACCTTGATGATTTGGGACTCAGGGGCCTTTTGGGCTTCTTGGCTGTCCTAATCAGATTCCCCTTGTTCATTAGGTTGTTTAACTCCTGCATGACTGTAGCTCAGTTAAATTTCAATTGGGTTGCAATATGGTCCCAGGACAGACCCTGCAGGTTTAGTGCCACAATTTCCTGGAGAATTTGGGCAGTGATGATTTGCCGTTTGGGCGCTAGGCTGCGGGAGCTGAAACCTGATTGGCTGTAGGGAGGCAGGTTGGGTGGTGGCAGGAAGTTGTTCCAAATCAAGGTTGCCATCCTATTGGTTGGTTGATGGGCAGCTTGTGCGGAGGTGGGTATGGGAGTGAGGGCAGAGCTAGACACTGGGTGACTACTGAACAAGTCAAAGCCATATGGGTTGGGGGTCAGGTACAGATCAGCTTCCTTGTTACCCACCTCAAAGTCTTGGGTATAAACGGGTGCCTCCACATTATGAGCCTTGCCTCCATTGAAGCTGGCTTGATGTTAGAGACCCACTTGGCAGGGAATAAACTCCCTAGCTGATGGGCCAAAGCCCCTACATTCAGACCTACTTTTACCAAGCCAATAGGAAGTGTGACCATTGCAAGATGGACAAGGTGTCCTAGGTAAGCAAATCTTCCAAACATAGAACTGAAATAACCTAGTAGATAGTAAACCACCAAATACGTCAAGAGGAAAAAGAAGGCGTAAGGTCTAACCAGAGTAGGTTCAGTAGACAGTGTAGTAAACAAACAACCATAGTGGAATTTACGTCCCCAATGTCCAGAAGGGTATTTAAACCATCCATGGGCAATGGATTCCTTCTGGTGGGCATCATCTGGAGAAGAGTTGTACCAGTCAGTTGTAGGTGTTGGATTTTCCAAGGCCAATACCACTGGCAAGAAGTAAGCTAGAAACCAGGATAGGAATAGAATTCCTCTCATGGCTTCAAAAATGTGTTTTATCATAAAATAAAGGAGTAGCAGGGAGTAGGATAATCTTTATTGTTGGAACATTTGAATTGAAGAAAGATTTAGAGCTTATATAGCTTGAAAATAAGGCTAAGTATTTGAGAGGAGTTTGGTAAATGAGATGATTTACCTGAGTTAATCATTTTAAATTCAACTGTTTTAAGTGCACCTTAAATAATTGCTTAATCATTTCCAAGCTAGCTTTGTGTAAGAAGAGGAACCAGAAAGATCTCACAATGATCATGCTAATTAAGCGGTATCCAAGCAGAAGATCAAGTATTGAATAGTACGGAGCTTGACCTAAAAGCAGAGAGAGCGGGTCACTGGTTGATTGGAAGGATAGAAGCAGTCAATCAGGAGCAAAGCGGTAAGTGACGTTTACAGTCTTATTATTAACACTTTCAAATTCAAAAGCCGTTTCAAAAGCAAAACCTGATTGAATTAAAATGTAATAAAAAGGTAAATCAAAGGTCTGTGAAGATCCTGTACTAACAATACATTCATTAGCAGCGTCCTGGGTTCAAATCTTTTTCTGAAAGGTTTTCAAAAGCCCAATATGATTTTTAAGTCTGTTGTGTTGTGTCTTTAACTGGGTGTCCTCCAAATATTTGTTCTGGTGTTGGTTTTAAAATATGTTTTTTCCAAGGCTGTCAATAATAGTCAGGTAGTCAGGGAAAGAATCCCTGACGCTTGGCTGCTGCTGGCTTGGTTGCTGGCGCTGTCAAAAATGTTGCTAGTAAAAACCATTGTAAAAAACCTAGGATAAAATTGCTAAAAGTAGAAGTTTAAAATTATATGATTTATTTTTATTGTAATCACCATTCCATATTTAGAAGGTTCTTAAATTCATTATACATAAATATGGATCCATGAAAATGAATATAATGCCTGTGTTCCTAAATTGAATAGCTGTTGATTGGCTCTTAAATTGATAGTTTTCTATCTTAGGCTGCTCATACTACATATCTTGTGTGATTTCATTTTGTTTTGTGCTTGTGGAATCTAACTTCCAGAGTGATCAAATTTTGTTTCATTTTAGTCCTTCTATTGGTGCCTCATATGACTCCTGATTGGATTATAATATACTCCGGAATAGCATCCATCCATCTCACTTGTTGTGTCAGTTCATTTTGTTTGTGGTTTGAACTACACCGCTTGATGTTTGATATAATTTTTTATAATGGGCTAGTAAAATTTTGTTTTTGGTTTGATAGTTCATTTATTAACCAATTTTTTTTAAATTATTTGAATCCTGAATCTCACGCAACTTGGATTTTGTTCAAATCTGAAACCATTTCATTTAAATCTGAGGTATTTTTGGTTGTTGCCATAGCTTTTAAAACTACTGTATCACATATCATCATTCCAATGTGTACTGATTATACGCCGTAAATTACTAGTTTAGTATACTTGATGTAGCAATTATATACTGTATAAACGTTAGCCAATATAGCAATTATCATTTATTATACGCCGTGTAATCACATAATATCAATTGTATATTGCTCATTCCATCCTACTGGACGTTGTATCAACTCAGTCTCACCCAGCCTGATAGGTTTATATGAGTATATCAAACAAGTGATGTACATATGGCTAGTAAATACCAAGTTTGGATTAGAATCACATGGTGTATAATTGGGTTCATTATTGGTTTTGGTCAGCATTACATGACAGATAATCCACAGGTCAATATTGGATCAAGTCAACTATTGTACGGCGTATAATTCCCAATTCAAACCGTTGTATTAATAAGCAGAAGGCTTGCCAGCCAGAAAAAGATCACTGATTAAGCCCTGCAAACAGAACACTGGAATTCTACCTTCCAATGTAAGAGGACTGAACAGGGACCATTTCTAAGTGTCAACCAAATATGGTATAGTTTCCTAGCGCAATAATAGACATATAAGGATGCAGCCAATTGATAACTACCAGTAGGCTAGCTCAAGAAGAGCGTAGACTGTAGCTGAAACACCATGTACAAATTTCTAAGGCCAGTAGGAAGCACACGTGCCAAGGACAACCAATCAGAATAGGCACAGCCAGCAAAGATGGACCTTTTGGGAAGGTAGGCACTGAGAACTATCTGAAATACAACAATGGTTGTTTCAGTATATGTTGATACAGACACCTGAAAGGATAAGAACAAGTTCTTAGTTACACCTGGATATATTGCAGCCACTGGCTAGATTGTACTCCAGTTTAAATAAACATAATTATCTTCAAAGTTCTATTCTATTGTAGCGTCATAACTGTGCTGTTTTAGCAGAGTTACAAGAGAAAAATATTTAGAAGCTAGATAATATTCTTTATTGAGAGATAGTGATTATATAGTCATTGTAAATCAAGGATAACAGGAACATGAAGGTGTTGATCACACGGCTGGATGGTGAAGGGGGTGGCTTGATCCTGTTAATGAGTCAAGCGCCAAAATAAGGTATCCACCATAAGAGATCATCATTTGTTCATGTTGTTAGATTTGGAAATTTGAGTTGACTTCCTAGTCTGGCTTCAAGTGGCCGGGTAATCAGATTGCAGGTCACAAACCTGCTTGTTTAGAACCTTGCTGGAGGGTTGAGCCTACTGTTTTGACACCCCCCTTGACTGAAGGTTGGCCTCCTCTGGAGGTAGGTTATCAGGGAGGTTGTCAGGAGCCTGGGCGCTGTACTAGACTAACTGTTGTTCTGTGGTAGTCAGAGCAGTTTTGCGTTGTTTTTGTCTTGCTTTTCAGGGTCTCAGGCAATCATGTTGCAGGGTTTTGTCTTGTTTGTGCTTCCCAAGTCCTTGCACAAGGTAAGTGTTATTGTTGTTTACCTTTATAATGATTGCTAGTCCTACTTTCTGGGGTTGTAGTTTGCTTTTATCAACTTTCATGACCCAAACTTTGTCCCCATTTTCATGTCTATCTCAGATGGGGACAAAAGCTTTCTGCAAACGGTCATTTTCCTTTTCTTTTTGCTTCCTGTTAGCCTCTAATACTTGAGGGTCTGAGAGGGGAGACTCTACTTGGGATTTTCAGGTTGGGTCCTGTTAATGCTTGGATGATATTTGGCTGTGTGCCATATACCAACTCAAAAGGGCTTTTTCCAGTGGATCTGTTCACTTGGGTTTGGCACACAAGTAGTGCAGTTGATAGCTGCTTATACCAGTCTTCAGGTCTCCTGGCAGTGAGCTTGGCTAAGGCTTGCACGAGGCTGTCATTTAGCTGCTCTACATGTCCATTTGCCTGTGGGTGGTATGGTGTTGTCACAGTATGTTTGACCCCATTTTTAGCAAGGTATATGTTGGTGTTTTTGGAGGTCAATTCTTTCCCTCCATTGGTTATCAGGAGTTCTGGCTTTCCAAACTTGCTGATTATCTCTTTTCCAATAAATTGTTGTACGTCATTACCAGTGTGCGCCTTTACTGCTTGGGCTACTGACCATCTTGTAGCAAATTCTATGGCGGTGATGATGTATTTCTTATCATTGTGTTTCTCTGGAATGGAGCCAACAATGTCAAGGGCCCATACCTGGAAGGGTAGTTGTGTGTGGATGGGTAGTACTGACTTTAGAGGGGTTTCACTTTTGGCAAACTTTTTGCATACCTCACATTGGTCTAGGACTTCCTGAACGTCACAATATAAGGTTGGCCACCAGGCCTTGTGCTTAAGGAAACTCATATAGTTTCAACTCTTGGTGTGTCTAAGGTCTCTGTGATAGTGTAAGATGGTGTCTATCCACTGGTGCATGGGGATATAGGGAATGGTAGTACTGTCAGACATTTTTCTGTGCAGGGTCCTGTACACGTCAGCAAATAGGTGTTTGTTTTTGATAACTGTTTCCTTTGTTATGTCGGTTGTACCAGGAGGGAAACCCTTGTCTTCTGTTTGTAGCACCAAGAGAGGCCAGTCTGGGCCAAGCCCAATTTCCCCTCTAGTGGCACAGACATACAGGCGCAAGAGTGCATCCGCCATGGCAAGTTCAGGACCAGGTTTGTACTATATGAGCATATTGTATCTCTCCAAGAGCTCCATCCAGCGGGCTTGGCGGCAAGATAGATTTGCTTGGGTTTTGATTTATATAAGCAACTTGTGGTCAGTTAATGCTGTGAACTCTTCCTGCCGTTCCAGATAACAACGTCATTTGACTAGACAGTGCACAATGGCCAGCAGTTTCTTGTTGTGGATAGGGTATTGACACTTGCCATCTGTCAACTTTTGTGATTTATAAGCTATAGGCAAGAAGTCACCATCATTATTTTTGATTTGTAGTACTCCCTCAATGGATGCATCTGAGGTGTTGGTTTCCATTTGGTATTCTCTGTCACGTTTGGGGTATTGCAGGATAGGAGCTGTTGTGAGTTTCTCCTTGAGGCGTCTAAAACAGAGGTCACATTGGGGGTCCACACAAACTTGGATTTGGCACCTGTTATGGCGGATAAGGGGGCAGTCAAAACGCCACAGCTGGTTATAAAGCAATGTACATAGGCCACCATCCCCAAGAAGGTGCAGAGTTCCAACTTATCCTTGGGTGGCGGCATCTTGCATATGGCCTGTATCTTTTGACTGTTGGGTTTGATGCTGTCCTTTGAGACTGTGTCCCAGGAAGGGTAATTGCTTGCAGAAGAACTGGCACTTGGAGGGCTTGGCCAACAGTTTGTGTTATGCCAGGGTAGCAAAGACTGCCTCAAGGTCTTTGTGGGGTTGTTTCACCAAGGAGCTGTAGACAATGATGTTGTCTAGGTAGACTAGAGCACGCTTGCCTATGTGTGGCGCAAACACTTTGTTCATGAAGGTTACAAAGATGAAAGGGGCATTTTTCATGCCAAATTTTAGCACCACATATTTTTATGAGCTGTATTTTGTGCAGAAGGCTGTTTTGAGGATGTATTCCTCCTTAATACAAATCTGGTTGTAGCCTGTGATTAGGTCAATCTTGGAGAAGACTGTGGCTCCTCCCAAGGCGTCAAAGAGGTTGTCAATCAGTGGTAGTGGATAACAATTCTTGATGGTAACTTTGTTTAGGGCTTGGTAGTCTGTGACCAGATGTAAGGTACCGTCTTTCTTGGCCATAAAGAATACAGCGGTCTCAAAAGGAGACTGTGAGGGGCAGATAAGTCCTTTCTCCAACGCTTCCTTGAGGTAGGCGCGTAGGGCGTTGTCCTTGTTTGGAGTCAGCCTGTAGATAGGGCGCGCTTTGGGTACAGCTCATTTGAGTTGAATGAAATGTTGGATATATTTTTCTGGAGGTAACCCAGGTAAAGCCTCCTTGAAGATTTCTGGATGGCAGGCTACAATTTTGCAATCCTTAGATGTGGAGGTATCCTGGTGATCTTTGAAGTGTATGATCTTGATCTGGCAGGAGTCCCAGTTGATTGCCTTCAAGTTTTCCTTTTTTTTCCAGGGTCTCTGTGATGTGCACAAAGACGTGGTCACGTAGGAGTTAATCCACTGAGTCAGGGTAGATCTGGTGCTTGACACCTTCACGCTTGATGGTCAACACTGAGGTTGCCCAGTCTACGTGAGGATTGTTCTTTTGTAATCAGTCTAACCCTGGTACAATGTTGAGCTTTAGGAAGTTAATGACAGGACCTTAGATGGTGGAGTGGAGCTCTCAAGCATGATGGAGAAGGGGGAAGTTTCCCTTCTCATAGCAATGTGGTGTTCATCAGCCAGGACCACGTTTCTAATCCCAAAAGAATTAGTGGATAGCTTGAACTTATCTACAAAGCGGCTGTTGACTAGGGCTTAATCCACATCCAAATCCAGGAGTGCTAAGCCTGTGTAACTTCAAAAACAGAAAGGATAGGACATCAGTTTATTGGGATGTCTGGCAATGGTGTACAGCACTGGGTCCTCCAAGGTTACTTGAATCATTGGACATTGATCCACATCCTTGGTTCAGTACTCATCATTGGGCAAGTCAGGAGTTGTGTGGGGAGAGCTTGGCTTGCTTAATGCTCTCCCTGAACTTTTCCCTCATCTTGATGGCCTTGTGTGGCAGTGATACAGAAATGGATACAATTTGATTGACCATTGTTTCCATTCCCATGTCTGTTTGAGCTTGTGGGTTATGGTTAGTGTTATTCCTGTTGTTTCCAGGAGGTGGTTGAGTGGAGTGCCTGCCTGTGTGGGAATCCTTGGGTCTCTCTTGTTTTCCAGTTTGTGCCTTATGAAGGGCGTTTGAAGTTTTTTCCACTTTCCCTTTTTCCCGGTACAGACTTTGTAGGCTGGTCACTTGATCCAGGTTCACATTTCTCATTATATGCAATTTGAGAGCGTTGTAGTACATGAGGTATGTGGCTGGGGTGTCAAAGACCATATCAGATGGTGCACAAAGGCAGAGTTCCTTGTAGGCCGGGTGAGTTCCTTCATGGTACCTGTCTGGGTTAGGTTCTTTACTTGGCATATGATCATGAGTGCCGTGTCCTTGAGCACAAACCTTGCCAAGAAGTACTGCTTGAAGGTATCCCATTTCTTTTAGATGTGTTCTTTATGCCACTTGTCACACCAGGTACCAGCTTTGTGGGTCAGGCGGATGGAGATTTCTGTAATACAAAATTGCTGCGGGCATTCCATCTGGGCCAGCTTGCTCTGGGTGGACTGGATCCATGTGGTAGTGTTGTTGTTGTTGGCCCCAGCAAATTTTTCCAAGGCAGTGCTTCACAGTCTTTAAGCTACATAGGCAGGCATAGTTTTTTGTTGGTTGGCTGCAGAATAGAAAAGGGAGCCTGAAAGAGTCCTTGTGCAGACATGGTGTTGAAGGCGGGTAGTGGAATCACCGTGTTCTGGTACAAGACAAAGCCATTGGGTATCTTGGTACCAGGGGTGTACAGGGTTTAGTCCAGCACAAGGCCAGACATAATTCTCTCAAGGATTTGTTGGCCGTGGCGCATGCAGGCAACAGGCGGAATTTTTCAAGTAAGGTAGGATGGAAAACCTACCTGTGCTACCAAAGTTATAACTGTGCTGTTTTAGCAGAGTTACAAGGAAAAAAATATTTAGAAGCTAGATAATAATCTTTAATGAGAGATAGTGATTATATAGTCATTGTTAATCAAGGATAACAGGAACATAATTGTGTTGATCACACAGCTGGATGGTGAAGGGGGTGGCTTGATCCTGGTTATGAGTCAAGCGCCAAAACAAGGTATCCATTGTAGGGGATCAGCATTTGTTCATGTTGGATTTGACAATTTGAGTTGACTTCCTGTCTGTCTTTGGGTGGCCGGGTAATTGGATTGATGATCATAAACCCACTTGTTTGGAACCTTGCTGGCAGGTCAAGCCTGCTGTTTTGACAGTAGTATGTAGTGCTCTTGCATAGGATTAGGTAGAGTACATTGGCAAGGCTAAAATCTATCTGTAGCTTTGAACATACTAGCAATAACCCCATTTGCTCAACATAGATAATAATCTTTATTAAGAGATATATATTATATAGTCATTGTGAATCTTGGATAACAGGAACATGATAGTGTCAATCATACAGTGGGATGGTGAAGGGGATGATCTGATCCTGATAATGAGTTGAGCACCAAAACAAGGTATTCACCATAAGGTATCATCATTTGTTCATGTTGTTGGATTTCAAAATTTGAGTCAACTTTCTAGTTTGGCTTCAAGTGACTGGATAATTGGATTATGGGTTATGAACCTGTTTACTCGGAACCTTGCTGGCAGGTTGAGCCTTCTGTTTTGACAAGTTGGGTTGAACAGGGGGTGACTTGATCCTTAGAATGATTCAAGCACCAAATTGAGCTGTCCACCAAGTAGAGATTTTCACTGGGTCTTTTTGCCCTGTTTGGAAATTTAAATTGACTTCCACATTTGGCTTTGAGTTGTGGGAAGCCAATTTAAGTGACACAGGTTCTTGTGTGTGGACTTTTCTAGGGGTTAACCCTTCTGTTTTGACAGTAAATTTAATGAAAACAATAGATGGCCTCAATCAACTCAATTCTGATTCCAGGAGATTCATTAAATCCACTTGAAATATGCAGCTTGACTTGAAATTTGCAAAATAATTACTTTAAATTCAAAACCTAAGGTAAAAATGCAGGATTGTCAAATAATTAGTCCAAATTTTGATCACATCTGTGGGATGACCTTTTTAATATAATTGAATTCTCTGTATTTTCATTAAATTTTTTAAAATTGTGGGAACTCATAGACACTTTGAAAATTTTGAGTCAAACTGCATGTCTCAAGTAGAAAAAATCAATTAACTGTAATCAGATTTTAAGTGTTCAGATCCATCAACCATTTTCATTAAGTTTACTATATTTTTGAAATTTTGGGGTTGTCAAATCCAAGAACCACATTTCAAATCATAAAGGGATGCCACTAGTAAACTCAAATAAGAATTGTGGGATTTGAAATCCAAATTGAATTTACAGCAAAAAACTAGGACAAATCAACCCAAATTAAGAAGCTCCACTCTGGATAAAATCAAATGAAAAATTGCATTTTGGTAGCCATGTCTAAACATGAAAATAAGTGAAATTTAAAATTGTCTAAACTGTAAATGATACAATATTCTGCACTCCAAATCACTAATATTTTCAGGATTGACAATTTTCTTCCCCTTGAAACCCGGGCCCAAGAGTGGGATTAAATCCCGATCCTGAGTTTCTGCAGGCTGCCAGCCCTATGGACCAAGGGACTGACTGCCCACGTTTTCCTGAGACTGAGCCTCCACAAGCTGAAGCCCCTGCTAAGCTCTGAAGTCAGAATACCAGCGCAGGTTTAACTATGGTGGCGCCCAAGGAGGAGCTTCTCAAATTGCCTAATGTAGGAAGAGAAAGTTCATCTGTGAACTTCATGAACTTGAAGTCCTCTTGGGTGACCAATCAGATTCAATTTCTAAATAAAACCATGGGCTTTAAGCCCAACCCTGTGACCACAGCCCAAAATCAATAAGATCAAGTGACCAATTTTGACATTCCATCCAATGAGAGAACATCCAGCTGAGGTGCCATTTAGCCGCTCCTGCACCCAGGCCTTCTGGCCACCCGCCTGCATTTTTCCTGAAATTTTGATGAAGCTCTTATGAAAAATACTAAGTTTGGAGGCAGGATGCTATATATGCCTATAGATTCTGTGCTCGAACCTTATTGCCATTTTTGAATAAAGGTTATGTTATTTTGGCTTACACAGCTACTGCCTGATTTTTGTATTTGCCATCTATCAATTAATTACAAGATCTCCTGGTCCTCCTGCCCTTCTGCCTACAGATTTCTGTCCTCTAGGTGTTCCCTTTGGCCCTGTCTACTTCACAGATTATTCTTTGAAGCCTGAATATAAGGACTACACCCCAGAGAAAATACTTGAACTAGATCCTTTGGCCTGCATACAATCTGCAGGTAGATACAACTTCCAAGGCCTGTGGATATTCTCAGCACTCAAACTGTTTAGAGGGAAATTCAACTATCTGCCTGCTTACAATCTCTGTATGAAACCGCCTGTGACCCCCAAGCCTATGCCTGCTTCCTCACCCAAACTACCAACTGACTACACCAGCAAGCTGTTTGAGATTGTGTATATCATTGTCACAGGAGTGATTAAAACTATAATCCTGGCAGCTGGCCTGTGGTCCTGGGTGGTGAAGTCTGTCTCCTACCTATTTAAGTTAGCTTCTCTTGTGTTGTTGCTCTGCCCACAAAAAACCTGGCCCACATAATCCCTGAAAATGATGGGCCAGCTGCCCAAGATTGGATCCCTGACACTGATTCCTTCTTTTTACCCTTGGGGGCATTCTTTTTACTTAAAGTGCTATAATCATTGACTTACAATGACAATTTATAGTAATATATAAATATTGCATTGTTCAAAATAGAGGACAGGCAGCAAGGGATGGTGGTACCAATTGCAGGGTCATATGGCAAATCAGAACAATCATCCAACTCATTGGTTAGCTGATTGGTCAGAATCAGATCACTGACTACAAGCCCATGCATCCAGAGCTGCGCTATGCAGATGGCAATAAATATGCCCCAGAGCCCAAGTAAGCAATGGACCTCAGTCAATAAAAGGTATTGGTCACGTTGCAGAAGGTTAAGCATTATAGAATACACCTCCTTGATCTGAGAGTTGACCTACTTCTTTGGCTTCTTGACTAGCTATGCACCACCTCTCTTCAAGAGGGCTCAGAACTCATATTTAATCACTGCCTTAGTAAATTGAAGCCAAGTGACTATTTTGGCAAAATTTACACCACTCTGCTGAGGCTCACAATCTCCTCTATCACCTCATTGGTTATGATTTGACATTTTTTGCGGAATTGATGAATAATGGGACCTGGATTAGGAAGGACTTGCTCTGATTGGCCCAAACTCTCAAGTGATGGCTGGATTGGATTGGAGGGGGCCACAGTTGCCCAGTCTCTGGAATGTGGCACAGGCGCAGGTTGAGCCTGGTCTTGGGGAGCACTATATTGGCTATTGGAAAAGCCACCTGTGGATGGGCCTGGTGACACATACAACTCAACCTCCTCACAACTTGCATTAAATTGGGTGTACACAGGAAACACAGTGGTTGTGCTCCTTAGCTCAGCAGACTGAGCTTGGAGTAGCTCCTGGTACTGCTCCTCAATAACATCAAAGTTATCTTCCCTTTAAAAATGCATATAAACAAAAAGCAATGAAAATTCTTTTAAAAAAGAAAAGCAAATTATTTCTAGAGAACTTTTTATTTAAATGAGTGCTCCTATTTGAGACATTCTCTCATAAATAAATGGCCAAATTTCTAAGCACATACATTGAAAATAATGATGTAGTTCCCTAATAGATTTTGATGGATTAACTCCTGATATCCACTATTTCCAATTTGAGTCCAAAAAAATCAATATTTTCAAAAAATGAGTTTTTTTGTGTTTGAGCTCATCACTTTTGTTACTGAACCTCATACGTTCTCTGTTTGTATCATACTTGCCACACACTCATGATCAAATTTGATGTAGAATGCTTCAGGAAGTGACTGGATTGCATGTGTTTTGAATTTGATTCCCATGTGTTTGCTATCTCATTTTTGGAATTCAGTATTTGACTTTATTTTTGTTGTATGATAGACTGTTTTCATTTTCTGGCTATAGATAAATGGAAGCTTTATTGAGTAAATTGACATTCAACTGGTTCCAGTTGAAATTTGTTTTGTGACTGAATCTATGCGTTCTAAACTGACTAATATATGTTTATCTCAACAGGTTTGAAAACTACTGTACCACAAGCATCTCAAGGCCAAATTTGGGCTTCATCTGAAGTTTAACAAGTTCTTTTCTCTCCTTCAACATTAGCAGGAGAATATCATCTCCAAGCTCCAAGATCTTGCCAACTGTGTCCCCACAACCAAGCCAATCACAAAGTAAGCCTACTTCACAAAGGCAATCCAAGATGTGGCCAAGCACAAGTACAAGGCCTCTGAGGTAAAGCAGCAGCTTGAATGTATTGACACTGCCCTCCTGGAAGAGGCCAAGATGAAGAAAGGTAAAAAGGGGGAAGAATATACTTGCTTGCTTGCTTGCTTATATAGTTTTTACTTTTAACTTTTAACTTTTTAGCTTTATTTTTTACTTTTTAGTTTCAATTCTTCCATTTTTTAATTTAATTGGATAGTACTGGTCTTTATGTATATATGGTAAGTTTGAGATTAATACTTATAGTTTAAAGTGAATGAAATGTCTTAGTTTTTGTTAATTTCTTAAAAAACATAAGATATTAGCAATTACAGGAGTTTCAAAAGCTATGGCAACAACCAAAAATACCTCAGATTTAAACAAAATGATTTCAGATGTATACAAAATCCAAGTTGCGCAAGATTCAGGATTCAATTAATTTAAATATTTTCAGTTAATAAATGAACTGTCAAACAAAAAACAAAATTTCACTAGCCCATTATACAAAATTGCATCAAATATCAAGCATCTTTGTTTAAACCACAAACAAAATGAGCTGAAGCAGCAAGTGAGATGGATGGATGCTGTTCTGGAGTATATTATTATCCAATAAGAATTCATATGAGGCACCAATAGAAGGACTCAAATAAAACAAAATTGATCACTCTGGAAGTTAGATTCCACAAGCACAAAACAAAATGAACTCACACAAGATGTGTAGTATGAGCAGCCTAAAATAGAAGTATAACAGTTTAACAGCCAATCAAAAGCTATCCAATTTAGGAACAGAGGCATTGTATTCATTTTCATAGATCCTTATTTGTGTATAATGGATTTAAGAACCTTCAAAATATAGAATGATGATTACAATAAAAATAAATCATATAATTTTAAACTTCTAATTTTAGTGATTTTATCCTAGGTTTTTTACAATGGTTTTTACTAGCAACATTTTTGACAGCGCCAGCAACCAAGCCAGCAGCAGCCAAGCCAGCTTCAATGGAGGCAAGGCTCATAATGTGGAGGCACCTGTTTACACCCAAGCCTTTGATGCGGATAACAAGGAAGCTTACCTGTACCTGACCCCTATGGCTTTGACTTGTTCAACAGTCACCCAGTGTCTAGCTCTGCCCTTTCTCCCATACCCACCCCTGCACAAGCTGCCTGTCAATCAACCAATCAGGATGACAACTTTCAGGATTTACCTTCTCTTAGCTGCTATTCTTAGTCCTTTATAATTTTGGTTTATTTACTTCAATATTGCCATGATTGTTCTGGACTATTATTTTTAATCTTAGTCATAATTAATTAGCTCCCACATTGTCACTATGGTTTTCCCCTTATTCCCCTACATTTTGTCAGGGATCCATGATTGGAAAGCCTCTCTCCAATTGAATGAAGTTGAGCTCTCAAGTTGAATTTGACTAAAGTGAAACCTACTGGAATTCCTATCATTAACATGTGTAGAAGATGACCAAATAAGCATAATCTTCCCAGAAAGGGAGTAAAGTGGTTTAGAAGGTAATAAACGCTGGTATACCCCAAGATCAACCAGGGGGCCTTGGGGTGGATGATAGGTGGGAATCAGGCTGTTTCTACATATGGAGCATGGCAACAATCTGGTCCAAAACAATACCAAATTGAGTCTTCTGATTTATTGGTGGGGGTTGGTTTGGGGGTTTCAAAATTCACATTTGCTAGCCCATTACTGATTAACACACAAAAAGCCCACACAATGAATATGAACTTCATGTTGTTGGAAGGGGGGAACCTTTGGATCTGCTAATCAAGTTTTTAGAGGTTAAAATATAGATTTATTGGTTTGATAGCATTAAGAAAAATTGTTGGAGCAATTTGAAAGGGGAAAATTTGCCAGTTTAAATACTGAGCCTCAAGTGATAAAGGGAACATTGTGGTTACCAGGTGGAACTGCAAGAGTGATTTGAGAAGTATTGCATTGCAGAACTTCAGCAGGCTGCAGCCTGCAATGCAAGAAGAGGCAGGTTGTAATATTTCATTGCAGTATTCTACTTCACTATAGTTGTGGATGGTTTCATGGAATGGATGTGCAGTACTTCTATGGCTTGGTTTGATTGCTGGTTCTGATTTGTCTCTTGGGTCCCTCAAAATCTGTTTTGGATGTTTTCCACATTTAATTTTGATTTGATTGGCTGTTGTTGGGTGATTGGGGCCAACTTCATATGCTAAATTGTTGTTCCTGTTGTTTTTATTATTGTCCAAGGCTTTTGAAACCAAATTCAAACTAGAATTCAGGTGTTGTTTGTTGTTTTTACGCTTGCTTTCAATTTGGGCTTTGGAATTGAATAAAACACATTTTTATCAATTTCAAATGTGTTTTTGAATCAATTAAATTAATAGCTTTGGTTTTGTTTTGTTCTTGTTTTCTGATTTAGCATTTAAAAATGCAATTTCTGGTTCCTGAATTGGTTTTTAAAACTCAAGTCTGGTTTTCTATTTGTATAAGGAATGGAATCCCTTACAATTTTCCACACTTTCAGGTCAAATTTGGTTCCTTTTTTACCCTAAAATCATCTTTACATTGATTAGCATAAGCTCAAACTTATCTTACCTTCAACAACAAAGCTTGAACCCTGTACCTATTTGCTTGTGTTATTAGTTTCTGTGTCCCTGAACTCTTACATTTTGCTTTTCACTGATGACGCATCCCCAGGCCTTTGGATCTTGTTTTTTCCGCTCTCTGGCCTCACAACGTCTCTAGTTCAACTCTCAAAACTTTTCTTCTTCTTCTCATCCTGGTCTTTTTTACTTAGTTTAACTTATCTAAGTTAAATTTAAAATATCTGACTCTTCCAACCTGTATTTTTCATAAATTTTTCCTAACCAAATATGGTTGAACTTTCCACCTCCATTCTTGCATTTTACAAACAAAGCACAATAAAAGGCTTGGTCTTTCCAGTCTCAACAATAAGTTGATATTGTTTGACTTGAACCCCAAAAAGGTACTTTTTAGGTTTTGTGGCTTGTGTTTTCTCCTTGTATTTTATTCTTGTATCTTTTCCAGGTTTATTTTTATGATTTCATTTGACTACATCTTCCATCAGTTAGGCAATTTTTATAGTGGTATTCACACTTTAATTGTTGACAGTTTCAATCCCCCATCTAGCGCTGATCACTTCATAGACTTAGAGATTGATTTTTTAACCAAATCTTCTATCATTAAGACTGGTCTTTATTTTATGTTTTTAGGTTTAAGAAATTTCCTTAGCCCTTATTTCACTTCTTATAAGCTTTTAGAAGCCTTAGTGCAGTTATTGTTGCAAATCTTGCTTACCTTTTTATACTTAACAAATATAAATATTCTTGATTTAAAAGCCTTAGTTTACAATTATCTTCCCCAAGCCTTCAGACCTTATAGCAACCTTGATTTAGAACAACTTCCCGCCACAAGCCAACCTGCCCCCCCTCAGCCAATAAGGCTTCAGCTCCTGCGGGCCAGCGCCAAAAAGCAACAAATCATCACCATCCAAATTCTTCAGAAAATTGTGGCACTGAACCTGAAGGGTCTGTCCTGGGACCAGATTGCAACCCAATTGCAATTTACTCAATCCATCATAACGCGGAAGTTCAACAACCTAATGAACAAGGGGAATCTGATTGGGATAGCCAAGAAGCCAAAGAAGGCCCCAGAGTCCCAGATCAGCAAGGCCTACCCAATTATGCTTAACCTCCTTCAGCGGGACCCCAAGCTTACTCTGACCCAGGTTCAGAAGCAACTTGTGCACCATGGCATTTGGGTGTCTGAGCGCATGGTGCAGCTCTGGATGTATGGAATGGTGGCTTCAGGATGGGTTCTTACCAATGTTGCTGGCAACTAATTCAATGCCGCTGAGGATTTCCCATATGATCAGGCCATTGAATCCACTCTGGTCCAATGCCTGACAAGTCTATCTTATGATATCATATTCATCTCCTGCTATAAGCTATCAATAGCTTTTGACAATTTTGGCGCGCAAGGAAGAGCCACCACCCAAAAAAGGAGGTAGAAGGTCAAGAAGGGGATATTCATTGGTGTGTTTCTGGCTATTTCAGCCAAGGGTTTTGTCTACTATTGGAAAACCCCAGATTTCACCAATGACTAAGAGTATGGCCACATCCTCAGTGGATTACTCAACTCCTGGGATGGCTCAAATTCCAAGCACTGGGTTTTCTTGAGCCACCAGATAGAGGGAAGTTCCATCACCCTTGAGGCCATCCAGGAGCGCAGGCATCAGGCCTCAGTCTACCTACCAGTCATGCAGATATCCATCTGGCTGATGTAGTGTTCTTTAATATTGGAGACACAGTCCAGAAGCGCCGCCTCCAGGAGTTCAATGACCTCTATCTTGGTGTCCTCAATCATGAGTCTCTCATTGGTCAACAGATGGTGGCTGACTTGTTTGCCCAAATTGTCTTCCACATGAACATGGGTAACCAATCATGCAAGGATAATTGCCTCCCACCCTGTGCCACAGCCATGTATCAGCCAATCAAGGCAATGACCAATGAGGAATACAATGAGCAACATATGGTGGCCATAACAGTCAATCCTCCTGCCTCTACCTCCGCCACCACCCCCCACCTTCCAGCCCCACCCACCCAACCCCAGACCCCCTGGCCAGCACTGCCTCTATGTTTTCCTTCCCGCGCTATTCTACCTACTAGGCATCACTCTTCCCTGCCCCCAATAAACTCCTTGCCACCAAACATTTTATATTTATATTATCTTTATTTAGAATTTTGATTGTTCATTTTCTCTTTATTTATAGTTGGTTTTATTCTTTATGTTCAGTTTATTTCTATAAAATCATATATTTACTATGCCATGTATCTAGATCTATAACACAGTTATTTTTAGTACCCAAACACAGCCCCTTGATAAAATATTAACAACAATTTGGTGATCAGCTAAATTTGAATTAGAAAATTATAGGTTAATTGTGTTTAGATAAAGTTGTTGCTGATCCAAATTCAAAACCTTAATGATAAACTTTAAGCTAATAAGGAGCCAAGTGATAATGTAATTGTTGTGACATAAAGAATTATTCAATAATTCTTTGGTGCATGTGTGCTAATTAACATAATTGACTGGTTGTTTTTCTATTGAACGCCATTGCTGCTGTGGCAAGTTGTTAGTGGACTAGTGCTAACCCAGCAGCTGATTGGGCACTAGTCCACCAACAACTTGCCACAGCAGCAATGACGCTCAATAGAAAAACAACCAGCCAATCATATTAATTAGCACACATGCACCAAAGAAGTATTGAATG
The DNA here is from genome assembly GCA_014839935.2 of Entomophthora muscae. Taxonomy (NCBI): domain Eukaryota; kingdom Fungi; phylum Entomophthoromycota; class Entomophthoromycetes; order Entomophthorales; family Entomophthoraceae; genus Entomophthora; species Entomophthora muscae. The sequence goes on along the minus strand of QTSX02000726.1, from coordinate 212,424 downwards.
ACCCTTTATGTCACAACAATCACATTATCACTTGGCTCCTGATTGGCTTAAAGTTTATCATTAAGGTTTTGAATTTGGATCAGCAACAGCTTTATCTAAACACAATTAACCTATAATTTTCTAATTTAAATTTAGCTGATCATCAAATTGTTGTTAATATTTTCACAAGGGGCTGTGTAAAGTGCCAAAAATAATATGTCAATTATGGAAGCAATACCAACACAAAGCAAACACATATTGAGAGAGCTTAAAACATATACACAATGGGTAAAAAGATGTAATAATGTAGTAAATGGGAAAACAAACAGGAATAAACAAAGAGGTAATAGTATCAGAATAATACAGATTATATTGGGGTGAAAGCCATAAAAACATATGGAAAGGTTAGTAAAAAAATAATGAGAGAATAGGAAAAGCTGCTTAAAGACCTTGACTCTGCAATTGCAGCAATTAAAGAAATTGACTGCAAGGTCAAAGCCAGAGTGAAGTCTGCTGTCCTTGAAGGGGAGAAATAGACAGGGTGTCTGCAAATGTGACAGAAATTAAGGGATAGTAAGAATCTGTCTCCATACAGTGGGAAATCACCCACCAAATCCACATAGAGTCAATGATTAACTACCGATGCAGTGTAAAAACAGCAGGCTCAATCTGCCAGCAAGTTTCTAAGTAAGCAGGTTTGTGACCTGCAATCCAATTATCCAATCACTCAAAGCCAGACTAGGAAGTCAACTCAAATTTCCAAATCCAACAACATGAACAAATGATGATCTCTTATGGTGGATACCTTATTTTGACGCTTGACTCATTACCAGGATCAAGCCACCCCCTTCACCATCCTACCATGTGATATACAAAATCATGTTCCTGTTATCCATAACTCACATTAACTATATAATCACTATCTCTCAATAAAGAATACATCAAGTTTCTAAATATTTTCCCCTTATAACTCTGCTAAAAAAGCACAGTTACAACAGCAGCTTCAGATACCATTTTGTGAAATTTCCAAATGAGATACTAGGTTTAAGTAAAATAATTAACCCTAACCAAAAGATCCCAAGATAAATGGCCTGCAAGAGAACCAGAGTGTCTTCAGCATAAAATTAAGGACATTGAGATAGCACCAGAGTTTCAGCTTCAACGGTAGGAGGAACAGCTCTGAGATTGACAGGCATTGAATTAACATTTGGCGGAGGCAACAACAAAGTACCAACAGCAGGGCCCCATCTTTCCGTAATAATCCAGCTAAGGATTAAATGTAGGGAATGTAGCTCAAAAGGCCAACTACAGGATGCATTTAAAATAAATATTAGACCAAGGATATTTGATTTTATTGAGTAAATTTTGGGAGGACTCAACTCTTAAGAGTTGAAACAGTGAAAATTATTCAATATTTATCAAAATCTGACTAAGCAATACTGCCTGGATCCTGGGCTCCTTTTTCTTCCATATTGTCAATTAAGTATCTGGTCCAGTTTTCAAAGAACCCTTGAGTGACCAACTTCTGATGACCATGCTGATAAATAAGATTATATCAGGTGACCCTCAAATTACGTCAATTTATCAACGTCAGCTTACAAGGGGATTTCAGATTCAACTTGCAAACTGGAGCAGCCATAACCCATTCTCAATCAACTGTTTGATTCAATTCTGTAAATTGATTAATTTTTTAAAGGTTTCCTGGCTTTCCAAGCCTTTCTACTTGGCCAAATAATTCCCAGCATTATGGAACTTACCATGACAGCAAAGGCCCTAATGATCAAAATACCAGACACCCCTGAGGAGACAATTGAGCTCCTACTCAACATTCAAAAGACAGTGGTCAAGGGCCTCAAGTTTAAGTCATTTGCCCTCTCCACGCTGTCTGTCTGGATGGATGACCCTGAAATATATGCCCACCTGAAACCTACAAAGCAGGAAAGAACAGAGGATAAAGAATTGCCTGCACAACTGCTTGCGCCAAGAATGGCCAAGTCAGCCAAGGCTGCAGGCAAAGAGGAAATCCAAGAAGGTAATCTAATAATGAAAATTAATAAAAATCCAATAATTCTTATCTGCTTTTTTAGAAAACATAGACGGCAAAATCTGCCAGGTCCTGGTCCCCTTTGTCCCTGCCTCATTTTATGTAAATTATGCCACTCACATGGCAAAGCAGCTATTTCTGTCTCCCCCTGTCCTGTAGGAGCTCAAGAAAAGGATTCAAGGTATCTTCCTGATGTTCAGGGAGGCATTAGTTGGGCTTTCACATACTGATGGGGCATCCAAGTGGGCAGTTACTGCCTATAAGGATGCCCAATTGGTCTTCCTTGACCTGGTAGTCCTCAGTGGAGTTTACTGTGTAAACTCCATTGAGCTTTTTGAGAAGTCCTGGAAACAAATCTATTCAAGAACATACCAGAGATGGGCCAGTGTCAGGAAGCCAGGCATAGGTAGAGGCATTGGTTGGCTTGGGTCAGAACACAGCCGGGTCAGATGGTAATGCCCACTATAGGATGGGTGCTAACTTGATAATATAGGAAACAGATTGCCCAAGAAAAGACCAGGGCCCTGAATCAAGCACCATAATGTCTACCATTCCTGTCAAAGTAATGTAGAGTACTTCAAACAGTTGGGTGGACGTAGTCTTGGCCGCGGTGGGGGTCTCCATTGGGCGGTCAGGTTGTGGGGTTAAGGGCAGAGTCATGGAAACAAAGTAGGCAGGCAGATAATTGTACTTGGCTTTGAACAATCTGGGCGGCCTCTTGTACCACTTTCCTTCACATCCTATGTATTCATTTTCTCTAGTCCTTGCCAAGAGATCAGCAATGAGGATGGTCTCCAAGTCATACTCTGCGTAGGCAGGGTTGGGCAGGTATTCAGTAAAATGCACAAGTCCAAAAGGGGCTCATGGGGGACAGTATAGTGCCTGGAGAGGGTTGGCAGGTTGGTCTCCAGTGGGGGTGGTTGCCTGATGGTCTATTTGGCCAGAGTTAAGATGGAAGATCACTAAGACTAGATAAGATAAGGTAAGATTTGTTTGAACCAAAGGTTCATAAAACTTTGTTATCAAAAATAACAATATGGTCATCACCATACCGCCAGGGCTTTTATACCATGAGTTTTTGCTTCTTTAATTTTTGCAGGGTTCAGGTTTTCAGAAAAGGCACTGGCGGGGCATGGATCTTGACTTAGAGCCTTGAGGGCGGCAGATCCAGGTTGTGCCTGCTCTGATGAATAGAAGTGACAATGCTTTGTTCTGCCGCCACTGTTCACTATGTCACCTGAATAGTTCAATTGTACTACCCATTCTGGACAGAAGACTGACAGTTGCTGGTGGTCATTGGCAGAGTTAACAGTAGGTTTTGTTTTAACCTCCTTAAGGCAAGCTACAACCTCTGCATAGGTCCAGATCTTTGGTGGCGCAAGGTTTGCATCAATCTAGTGACCATTTGGGGAATTGTACTTGGGAGACTGGTGGGTCTTGGAGTAACTTGTCAACTTGGGTTTTCAATTTAACAAGCGGGTGGGTTCCTGTCTACATTGTGTGACTCAAGCAGTCTTTGGAGGGTCAGGGTTCAATTCCAGGGTCTCCAATATTGATTTTGAACCTCCAGTATTGACACTTGGCAGGTTGGCAGGTTTTTGTTCCCCCTGTTTGGGGTCATCTATCTCTGGTGGTCCAGGGCTTGACCCAACTAGCAGTTGGGTGGTTCCCTGTCCACTCTGGTCAACATAAGGCTTTCCCTGAGACCCAGTTTCAATTCCCAGGTTTTTAATACAAGTATTGAAATGTCATTCATGACATCATCCCCTTCCCAGGAGTCCCCTCCTTCCTAGTATTTTTTGTAAGGTATTGTTGGATGGCCAGCTGGGCGTTGGTTAGATTCCTTAATGGTTCACATGTGCTTTTCTTGGGCGGGTATCCCTTCCATTTGATGTAGTACTAAAGCGTTTTGCAGTGGGTGTGGTCTCCATAAATATATTAAACTTCATATTCCTCAGAGCCCCTTACTTGGATAGGAGGTGGGTCAGTCTTGAGTTTCTGGTGGGGTAGGGAGCTTCCTTCTTTTTTGAAGAGTAGCGCACAGTGGAAGACATTATGTATCTTCCCTGAGGGGGGTAATTCTAGTTTGAATGCTACTTCACCCACTATCTTGGTGATCTTGTAGGGCCTGCTCCTTTGGTGGGCTAACTTACAACAGGGAACTGTCAAAGGCACGTTTTTCAAATCCAAATATACTTCATCCCTTATCTTCAATGGTTTTCCAGGAATCTTTTTTTTTGTCAGAAAAAGCCTTGTAAGTTTGGACATCTCTGGTCAGATTCTTAAGACAGGTTTCTTGGGTGTTGTGTATCTGTTCAATCATGGTTTTCCCTGGCGTGTTTGTCTCTTTACTGCCAATTCTGGGGTCCCAAGATGGGTCAAACCTATAATTGGCTTTAAAGGGGGACATTCCAGTGGATGTGTGATCTTTGCTGTTGTAGGAGTACTATGCCATGGGTAGCATCTTGGCCCAGTTATCTTGGTTGGTGTTGGTGTAGCATTGTAGGTATTGTTCAAGTATTTGATTCACTTGTTCAGTCTGGCCGTCAGTCTGCAGATGGTGGGAAGTGGATACATAGTGCTTTACTCCTAAGTCTTTCATCACCTGAGTCCAATAGTTTGAGATGAATTGGGGGCCTCTGTCAGTGATGATTTTTTCCAGGGTGCCGTGTTGGGTCAGGATGCAGTTGTGGAAGTGTCTAGCTGTCTCAGCGGCAGTGCAGTAGGTGGTGGTAGGGAGAAAGTAGGACATTTTAGTAAACCTATCTACTATGACTAAAATGACATTGAACAAATTTGAAGGGGGAAGTTCTACAATATAGTCCATTGAAACAGATTGCCAGGGTCCCGTTGGTATGTCTAGTGGTCTTAGCAGGCCTTCAGGCATAGATCTACGGGGTTTGGTCCTCCCACATGTCTCACAGCCCTCAATGTAGGCGGCTACGTCTTTGTCCATTAGGGGCCAAGCATATTTATTCTTGATTCCTTGGAGTTTCTTGAGTCTGCCAGGGTGGCCATCTATCTCTGAGTCATGATAGTCTATGAGAACTTTAGTCCTTGTCTTGCCTTTGGGTACATAGATTCAGTTATGTAGTAACAGGGCATGTTGTGTTCTGAGGCGCAGCACAGACACACAACGGGAAATCCTAACCTTAGGATTGGATTTGTACTAAGTCTTGGTTAGATGATAGGGAAGACTATGCAATTACCTTGTGGCCCTGGAAGAATAATCTCTACTAGTTGTGGCTAGAGAGAGGCGCGGAAGTACTGGAAGTCACAAAGACAAAAATTTGAATAGAACTTAGATTTTATTGGTGAATACAAAATGGAATATATAGTGGTTAGGAATACCACAAAACACTACCAGGATGGTAGGATCACTTGCCACAAGCATGAGTGGGGAAAGTGAGATGCGCAGAGTCAATAAACCAAACAATTGTATTTCCTGATTCAGTCATCAACTCATTTCAAGAGGCAAAAGCAAAAGCAAGAGATTTGTCTTTGAAATGGCCCAACAAAGGCAAAATCAAAACATGGTGAATAGCGGTATTCACAACATTGCCCTCCCCTAGATTAGCCTTAGGGGAGTGGTACTTGCGGAGGAGCTTGGCATGAACTCAAGCAAAAGGACGGCCACTGGAGAGGAGCTTTACAGTGTATTTGGACCCTTGTTTAAATATCACTTCTAAAGGGCCAATCCACAGAGAGTCCAACTTATGTGTGTGCCCACCTACTTTGTGTTGGTATTAAAGTACATGATCACCAACATTGAATTCAGGTAAGGGGGAGCATCCAGCATTATCAGGAGAAAGCTCAAGAATATTAGTCTTGTATGCAGAAGTGTAGGCAGTTGCCTGTATATCAATTATGCAGTTGACTAGATCCTTGATGTGGTTGTCAGGATTCATGGCCTTATCAGAGGAAAGCAAGGGGGCCCCAAGAGCAATGAGGTAGTAGCCTCTTGCCCCTACAACATAGCAAAAATGGATTATCCAGTGACACAATGTTTGCTAAGGCGGTACGCAAAGAGAGCAACAGGTAAGTATAGGTCCTATTTGGCAGCGTCAGAGTAGGTGAGCTTCCTTATGATAGAGACCAATGTTGATCTTGCACATTCAACTGCCCCATTAGTAGAAGGATTGTAGGGGGCAGAGAAGGACTGGTGTGATCCCAAAGCTTCAACAACAGAGGTTACCAGCTTGGCATTGAAGTTGTCCCATTATCTGAGAGCAACACTTGAGGACAGCCATGGCAGTAGAAAACATCTTGTAACAGGAAGGCAGCAGTTGTCTTAGCCGTGATGTCCTTTGTAGGGCAAGCCTCTACCCACTTGCTGAAGTGATCAACAGCAATCAGAATAAAGCAACACCCAGAATGTGAGCGGGAGAGAGGACCTACTGCGTCAATGCTGACAGTATGAAAAGCATGCTGAGGGGGAAATAATTTGAATTTGTGAGCAGCAGCTTGAGGCCTCTGCAGCTGGCAGTTGTGGCAGCTAGCTATGATGTCTGGGATCAGCAGGCAAAGGTTTTCCCAGAAGTAATTCTTATGAAGCCAGTCAAATGTCTTGGTGATACCTCCATGCCCAGTCTCTTTATGAGCTTGCAGCACCAACAAGAGGCAAAGACTGGGTTGTACATAAGGCAGATACTGGTCTTGTACCTTCTTGAAGAGCTGATTGTTGTGTATGAGGGTATCTTTGGATAGCTTGTACAAGGCTAGTTTTACCTCTTCTGTATCACTTTCCCAAGAAGAAGGGTATCCAATTAGCTTGTATAACCGGTCAGCCTCTGCAGGATGCAAAGCAAGAATGGGCATTCTGGATAGCCCATCAGCGTTCTGATGTTGAATCCCAGGGCAATGGAGCACAGTGAAGCCATATTCTTGCAGATGTAAAGCCCATCTATTTAGGCGCCCTTCAGGCTCCTTAAGCTGCTATAACCACTTAAGCAAAGCGTGGTCAGTGATAACTGTGAAGTGGGTATCATAAACGTAGTGACAGAACTGCTTGACTACATGCAACACGGTAAGACACTCCTTCTCTGTGACACTATAAGTCTTCTCATGCTTGTTTAGCATACAGGAAGTGTAAGCCACAGGATGCTCTACACCCTTGTTGTCTAGTTGGGCCAGAATAGCCCCAATAGCAAGATTGCTAGCGTCAGTGTATAGGATGAACTCCTTATTGTAGTCAGGATACACTAGGATTGGCGCCTCTTTGAGTTTTTGCTTAAGAGTCTCAAAGGCTTGCTGCTGACTGGCGGTCCATTCAAAAGGGACATTACTTAACAGCTGGAATAGAGGCTCACTAGTATTGGCAAAGTCAGGGATAAACTGTCTATAGTAGCCCATCATCCCTAAAAAGACTTGTATCTCTTGCAGTTTGGTGGGTGGAAGCATTTTATCAATGGCTTCAACTTTCTTGGTCATTGGGTATATCCCCGTCTGGGTTACTTCATGGCCCAAGAATTCAAGACACTCTTTGAAGAAAGCGCACTTGGAAGGTTTTAGCTTGAGGCCAGCTTCTCAAATCTTTATGAACACCTCTTTGAGATGAGCCAGGTGATTGGTGAAGGTAGCGCTGAAAACTGTTATATCATCTAAGTATACTAGGACACATGACAGCTTCAAGTTGCAGAGGATGGAGTCCATGGCCCTTTAGAAGGTGGCCGGGGCATTGCAGAGTCCCTGTGGCATGCGAGTAGGCTCAAAAAGCCCTTCAGAGGTAATGAGCGCGGCTTTTTGGAAATCCTTGGGCAATAGATCAACTTGTCAGTATTCAGATGCCAGATCCATTGCAGAGAAAAACTTAGAGCCTCCAAGATGTCAGAGAGCATCATCAATACGTGGCAAGGGGTATAAGTCCTTCTTGGTCAAGGAGTTCAATTGGCATTAGTCCATCACAATACAATGATCTCCATCTTTCTTCTTTAAGATGAGTAGCAGGGATGCCCAAGAACTTTGGAAAGGTGCCAGCAGCCCAGCGTCCAACAATTGTTTGAGCTCTTTGGATACCTGGGTGTCCTCCACGCAGCTGCAGCAATATGGTTTAGCATGGAAGAGGGGTGTTGCCAGTGTCAACTTTGATGGATAACACCTTTGGCCATCCCATAGTTGGTACTGTCCTTAGCAAAGATGTCAGAAAATTGGTCTAGCAAATCTAGCACCTCTTTCTGTTGAACCAGGGACAGCTGTGGAAAGTCTTGCGCAGTGAACAAGGATAAGACTTGGGATTCATCCTCAGGTAGGTTAAAATCTTGGAACATGCCATAGGGATGAAGAGACAGGACATCAGGAGCGCCCAACAACTTGCCATATCTGACAACCTGTCCTCTAGACACGGTCATGGGGAGAGCAGTCAGGTTGGCTATCAACAATTGAACAGAATCCTTATGGGAGACGTCTAGGATTCCAGGACAGAGGTAAGGTTTTTTGTGTCCTAATGAGGGAGGAGAGTACAAATCCAAGAAGGTTTGTTCAGGTAGTTTATATGATATCTGGGAGTCTAGGATGGCCTGGGAGCCAGGGGGGGATGGTGACAGCAGACGTGGCTAGGAGAGGGATCCCCTCAGACGCAGGACAAGCCATGGGTGGACATTTCATGTTTGAAGAGTGGGTACAATATTTGACGTTGAAACCTCCAGTGGGATATTCCAAGGCACATGTCTTGAGGTGTTTCCTGGGAGCTTTAACCTGCTCTTCAAAGATCAGAGGGACTTTGTATCCCAGAATAGCAAGGTAACCATCTTTCAAGTTGATTATCCCATTGTATTCCCTAAGGAACTGAGTGCCAACTAAAAGATTGTAACTCTCATTTTCCAAGACACCTGCTGGCGCAGCTAGAAGAAGCTTGCCAAACTGCATGGGTAGAGCAGAGTACGCCCCTATGGCGCGGGTCATAGACAGCCCAGCTGTACCATAAAACTGGTGATAGTTAAGGTCAGGGGCAAGTTTGAGTTTCTTCACAAGCTTGGAGGAGACAACGTTGACTGGCAAGCCAGTGTCTAAAACAGCCTTGATCTTCACTTTTTGGATGGATATCTCTACTCCAGTAGTAGTGCAACCAAAGGGTGGAAGGACAGCCAAGATATCTTGAGTCTCTTCTAGTTCCTTATCCCACTTCTCAATCATGCATCTTAACCCCAGGAACTCCTTATAAACAATTTGGAGAGGGAGCAAAACAGATACATTCTTGAAGACAGCGTCAGCAACCTTGGCAGCTTCTTCTGACAACTCCACTAGAATGGGGGACCTCTTAGCTTGAGTGAGGTAAGGGCAAGAGACAACTTCTTTGGCTTCAGGCAAAGGCTTAGCGGTAGTTGTAGCTTTTCCTGATCGCAATTTATAGGGGACTTTAATGGTTTCAGGAACAGCCAGAACAGAGTACCCATATGTATCAGTGTTGTCAGTATCAGAGTCATCCAGGTCAGAGTCATCAGAGATATCATGGAACAAGAGGAGGATATGAGGAGCCTCATTATCATCAGGCTCAGATTCAGATATAGAGGGAGGGATTGAAAGAGACTGGGAAGAATTGTTAACCAAGAGCGTCTCTGCCTCTAGGTTGACTGTTCTTTTCCCGTCTGCTCTTTTGGATCAGCTCCTTCAACCTGTGGGTTGATGCAGACTCAAGAATGGTGACCTATCTGACCACAGTTGTGGCAACCTTGACATCAAGGAGGATTTTGCAAGTTCATAGTAAAGATTCAAGGACTACAGGAAGACAGACCAGAATTAGAAGCAGCTCAACTTTCCCTAACAACTTCTCCAGAATGGGTAAGGTGCATGTCCTGCAACAGCGTCTTGATGCTTTTCATGGAGGAAAGAATAGTCTTATGGACTTTGAGTTGAGGGACAGAAGCTGGTTAACATTGAGAGCTTAAGCGCAAGCCATGTAAGCTTCATGGGCTATCAACTGTCTGCTCATTATCAGTTGCTGTCCCTCCATGTAGAATCTGTTGGCAAACTCAGCTAATGTCTCCTTAGGCTTGAAAGCAATGTGCATGAAGGCATCCTTCTTCACTTCCAAACTAATATCACCACCAAACTTGTCAATCAGAAGCTGCTTCTAGTTAGAAAAGCTGCAATGGTCAAGGTTCTGGGGTCAAAGACTTGCTTAAAGGTAGGCTTAAAATGTGCCTTGGGAGTTGGACCACCATTGTTGCTATCAAGTATGTTTATGCGCGGGGAAAACTCTGCTTTGGATTCAGAGGGGGGCTGTCTAGCCCATAGCTGGTGAACACTCTCTTCAAGGGTAGTCAGGGTCTCAACAGCGCAGGCACCTGTATTGACAGCTTGAGTGGTCTGTTGTGCAGTAGCATCTAGGCATTGTCCTTGGGTGGTCACTACTGTAGAGAGCTCAGCTAGTTGAGAAGTGAGGGATGGCCCAACTGAGAGGCAAGGGGAAAACCTGTCATTCACAGAGTCAATCAATTTACTCATTTCTTGTACATCTATATCCAGCTCAGTATGATCCTGCTTCAAATAATTCACCTTGTTAGCTAGGGCAGTTAGTTCCCTAGCGCATTGGATTCAAGGGGCTCCTGGTAAGCCAGGGCAACAACCATCTTTGTCAACAGCCCCAACTGGACTAGCAGCAGTTGCCATCATTTCACGTAGGGCAGCAATCTCTTGCTGTAGCTCAGCAACTTGAGCAGTCAACTCAAGCACCTGGGGGTCAGGTTGAGGTGCTTTGGTAGGACGCCCTTGACTGCAAGTAATTGTATGTAGTTCTCAAATAGTGTCCCATAATCTCTGCTCTTGATCCACTAAGTCATCAGAAGGGGGAGAGGGCGGAGCATCTGGCTTGGGCGTAGATAATTCATTCACCTGACTCTGGATTTTGGCTATAGCAGCAGTGACAACTCTCTCTTGATCAAACGCTGTACTGAGTTCATTAAGGCTGTTAGCAGCAAAGTCTGCTACTTGCTGTAGTTGCTCAAAAGAATATGTGCTGAATGCATTAAGCTGCTGCACAAGTTGTTTGAAGTTGGAGAGGTAAGTGTTCAAGGTTGAATCTACTTGAGTTTGACAGGGTTGTTCTAGCTGGTGAAACTTGTGTAGACGCTCCCTCACGTACTTGGGGATAGACTGTTGCATTTGTTTGAAAGAGTTAACCAAACGGGTCTGGGAGGTAACAGAGTTGTGTTGATTGTCAGATACCAAGGAAAACAGGGAATGGATCCACTGTTGGTAAGCAGCAAACTGGTCCCAGGGATGAGTAACCGCTGCCTGTAGAGACGAGATTTCTTGGACATGGAGCCCCAACACCATTTGATGGTGGGCCAAGGCAGGCTGCACAAAGGACAATAGTAAGTGTTCAGCGGAGCCAGCCGCTGAGAGGAGATGTTGTGGAATCTGAGGAGCCACAATCAATTCATAGTACTCCACTTGACTGAACTGCAGCTGAAGACAAGGGATGGCTCCTTCACAGGCTATCCCAAGGGCTACAGCCATGACTTTTTCCAAGTCAGGGGTACCCATGGGGTAAGCAATTAGGTGGGGACCATTCCTGAGGTTCAGTACAGTAGGGATAATAGGCAGGTTGACAATATCTTCCTCAATAGGAGGGCTAGTAATTCCAGGTGAAGTCAGCTCTTGTATAGGCAGAGGCAAAGAACCTGAAAACGTGGATGCAAAAGGGATAACCAAGGGGCTTACAGCCCCTGTAGTGAGCACCATTTTTATTGTGTTCTGAGGCACGGCACAGACACACAATGGGAAATTCTAACCTTAGGATTGGATTTGTACTAAGTCTTGGTTAGATGACAGGGAAGGCTATGTGATTACCTTGCGGCCCTGGAAGAATAATCTCTACTAGTTGTGGCTAGAGAGAGGTGCGGAAGTACTCAAAGACACAAAGACAAAAATGTGAATAGAACTTAGATTTTATTGGTGAATATGAAATGGAATATATAGTGATTAGGAATACCAAAAAACACTACCAGGATGGTAGGATCACTCACCACAAGCATGAGTGGGGCAAGTGAGATGCGCAGAGTCAAGAAACCAAACAATTGTATTTCCTGATTTAGTCATCAACTCACTTCAAGAGGCAAAAGCAAAAGCAAGAGATTTGTCTTTGAAATGGCCCACCAAAGGCAAAATTGAAACATGGTGAATAGTGGTATTCACAACAGGGTAGTTCCTTTCAACAAGAATCCTTTCTTATGGTGGCGGCTCTCAGGGTCAGAGGTCAAGTTGGCAATGAGTTTTGTTGAGTATTTTTCTAATTTCTGCGCCTCAATTATATTGGGTTTGCAAGCCATTATCTTCATGTACATCAGCTTAATACCTAGGCTGGCAGGGTCAAGAAGTATGTGAGTGTTATGGTCTTTGGTCTCAGATGTGGAGGGGATCAAGTCTGCTCTTCTGCTCAGTGCGTCAGGTACTATGTTGACTTTCCCAGGTTTATAGTCAATTTTCAGAGTGTAGTCAGCCAGTTCTAGGGCCCATATGGCCTGTCTCTGGTTCAGATGTCTAGGTTTAAAGAAGTAAACCAAGTTCTTGTGGTCAGTTAGGACTTTTACTTGGAATTTGGCGCCACATAGATACCGGCGCCAATATTTCAGGGTCTTCATTATTGCAAGCATCTCCCTATTGTAGATTGGGTAGTTTCCTTCCGCAGGTAGCATCTTCTTGGAGTAATATGGTACAGGATGTAGCATACTATCCCCTCCTTCCTGAAGAAGGACCCTGCCCACCGCAAAGTTGGACGTGTCAGTTTCCAGTACAAATGGTTTGGATGGATCTGGCATATCCAGGACAGGGGAAGAGGTGAAGGTAAGCTTCAAGGCTTCAAAGGTGGTGGTACATTCCAGGGTCCAGAAAAACAGGACCTTGTCAGAGCAAAGATGGGTCAGGGGTAGAGTAATTTGAGAAAAATTTTAGATGAAATCCCTGCAGTAATTTGCCAGGCCCAAAAAAAATCTCACATCCTTTCTGCATTTGGGCACCAGCCAGGTAGTTACTGCTTCTACTTTGTCATGTGCCATGGTAAACCCACCAGTTTTCACTACATATCCTAGGAATTTGACCTCATACTGAAAGAATTTGTATTTTTTCAGCTTGGCGTGTAGGTTGGCCTGGGAGAGTTTCTCTAGTATTTGATCAAGGTGTTGGAGGTGTTCATCATGTGACTTGCTGTATATGAGAATGTTGTCCAAATATGCCACACAGAATTGGTCAAGATACTTGCCTAGGACAGAGTTGATCATCCTTTGGAAAGTACTGGGGGTGTTGTACAAGCCAAACAGCATAACTAGGTATTCATACAACCCATATCTGGTTTTGAAGGCCGTTTTGTATTTGTCTCTGTCTTTGATTTGGATCTGGTTGAAGGCGTCTCTTAGGTCAATCTTCAAATACACCCGGGCTCCAGTCAGTACGTTGAAGAGGTCATCAGTGTTGGGGATGGGGTAGCAGTTCTTCAACGTAATATAGTTCAGTTTCTGATAGTTTACATATGAGCGCATTCTGCCATCTTTTTTTCCTACAAACAGCATGGGAGACAAGCAAGGGGTTTTTGACACTTGGATAAAACCCTTTTTGGTCATTTCCTCTAGATAAGTCTTCAAGGCTGCCTGTTTGCAGTAATTACAGCTGTAGATGGGGCTGTGGTGTGGCTGGGTCCCTGATAACAGGTCTATTGTGTGGTTGTAGATTGAATGGCTGGGTAGTTTTGTGGCTGCTTCTTTGCTAAATACATGGTCCCATTTCTGTAGGGGGTAGGTAGTATCCCAAAACTAGGCTCTATCTTTATTATTAAGAGTTTGTTGGGCGGTGTTTTGCTGGGGCTCATACAGAAGGGAACAGTGTCACAAGATTCAGGTCGTCCCAATGTAGCAGTTTGTTCACAATAGTTTAGGATCAAGCCGTTTTTTCAGACCAGGAGTCACCCAGTATTAGGGGGTGGGATAAACCTGGCAAGAGGATCAAGGGGGTTGGGTACACATTCTGTCCAATTGTCAAGGGAAGTTCTTGTTTGCATCTGTATCCTGTGTCCAGAGAATTGTTTCCCATGATTACTTGTAGGTGGTGTTCTGAGGCTTTCAGGCCTAGTTTCTTGGCCAGGCTGGCGTCAATGAAACTTTCATCCACTCCTGTATCAATAAAGGCTTCAATCTGGCGCTTGATTCCTGATAGTTCCATGGTCACTTGGATGAATTTTTAGGATTGCGCAGAGGTGTTTATATGTGCCAAGGATAAAGGAGAGGTATTTTTTGGTGGAAAGCTCTGTTTAGATGCCCTGCCTCATGGCAGTAGAAACACAACCCATCTTGATAGTGATGTTGTAGTTCTTCAGGGGACATCCCTGGTTGCCTTGGCGTTGCAGTTCTGCCAACACAGGTAGGGTACAAGTTTGGACCTTCCTTCTTTAAGCTCAGTCCTTTGCATAGGGGAAGTAGTTCCTCTAGGCTCAGTATGGGCGGATGGTGTTTCAACAGGTCTTTCATGGCTACATTAACTCCTTTTCTGAAGATAATGGTGGCTAATTCATCCTCAAGTTGAGTGAAAATCTTCAGTTTAAGGAACTCATCCACATAGGCTTTGATGGGCCAGTTCCCTTGTTGGATCTCCACCAGAGAGTTTAGTGCATAGTATCTGGTGTCTTGGTTGTCTCCAGTGGCCATCAATTCACTTTCAAATTGGGCGTAATCAAGGCAAAATTTGACATCTTCAGCAGTGGCCTTTCCAAACCAATCCAGTGCGTCTCCTAACAGCATGGCAGCCACCCCCAGGACTTTCTCAGTGTTACTGGGGTATGTGTTGGTGTTGGCTTGGAAGTGGAGATGGAGGACAGGTATGGCTCGGCAAGCTTCTTCTAAGGTGAGTTTGCCCATCTGGGACATGTCCACCTTGGTTATGGTCTGGTTCACTATCACGTTTTGTACTTGTGACGTGGCTGTGTTCTGGGGTTCTGCCCCAAGTGCAGGGTCTTTCAATTCTTGGGCAGGTCAGTTCTTCATCCATGAGGATATCAGAGAGGTAATTGCCTTATGGGTGTAATAAGTGATTATCACAAAAAAAAGCATGCAAGTTGTCTCAAGTGTCAACAACATCTTGGGGCCCAGGTTACCATGTTTGTAAAAGATTGTCATAATGTCAGGAAGCCAGGCATAGATAGAGGCATTGGTTGGCTTGGGTCAGAACACAGCCGGGCCAGATGGTAATGCCCACCATAGGATGGGTGCTAACTTGATAATATAGGAAACAGATTGCCCAAGCAAAGACCAGGGCCCTGAATTGGGCACCATAGTGTCTACCATTCCTGTCAAAGTAATGTAGAGTACTCCAAACAGTTGGGTGGACGTAGTCTTGGCTGCAGTGGGGGTCTCCATTGGGCAGTTGGGTTGCAGGGTTAAGGGTGGAGTCATGGGAACAAAGTAGGTAGGCAGATAATTGTACTTGTCTTTGAACAATCTGGGCGGCCTCTTGTACCACTTTCCTTCACATCCTATGTATTCATTTTCTCTAGTCCTTGCCAAGAGATCAGCAATGAGGATGGTCTCCAAGTCATACTCTGCGTAGGCAGGGTTGGGCGGGTATTCAGTAAAATACACAGGTCCAAAAGGGGCTCATGGGGGACAGTATAGTGCCTGGGGAGGGTTGGCAGGTTGGTCTCCAGTGGGGGTGGTTGCCTGATGGTCTATTTGGCCAGAGTTAAGATGGAAGATCACTAAGACTAGATAAGATAAGATAAGATAAGATTTTTTTGAACCAAAGGTTCATAAAACTTTATTATCAAAAATGACAATATGGTCATCACCATACCGCCAGGGCTTTTATACCATGAGTTTTTGCTTCTTTGATTTTTGCAGGGTTCAGGTTTGCAGATAAGGCACTGGCAAGGCATGGATCTTGGCTTAGAGTCTTGAGGGCGGCAGATCCATGTTGTGCCTGCTCTGATGAATAGAAGTGGCAATGCTTTGTTCTGCCGCCACTGTTCACTATGTCACCTGAATAGTTCAATTGCACTACCCATTCTGGACGGAAGACTGGCAGTTGCTGGTGGTCATTGGCAGAGTTAACAGTAGGTTTTGTTTTAACCTCCTTAAGGCAAGCTACAACCTCTGCATAGGTCCAGATCTTTGGTGGCGCAAGGTTGGCATCAATCTAGTGACCATTTGGGGAATTGTCCTTGGGAGACTGGTGGGTCTTGGAGTAACTTGTCAACTTGGGTTTGAAATTTAACAAGTGGGTGGGTTCCCTCCACATTGTGTGACTTGAGTAGTCTTTGGAGGGTCAGGGTTCAATTCCAGGGTCTCCAATATTGATTTTGAACCTCCAGTATTGATGCTTGGAAGGTTGGCAGGTTTCTGTTCCCCCTGTTTGGGGTCATCTATCTCTGGTGGTCCAGGGCTTGACCCAACTAGCAGTTGGGCGGTTCCCTGTCCACTCTGGTCAACATAGGGCTTTTCCTGAGACCCGGGTTTCAATTTCCAGGTTTTCAATACAAGTATTGAAATGTCATTCATGACAGCCAGGCCCATGCAGCTGCTTGCTTCTGCTTCCCGGTAGAGCATACGCTCTCTTACCTGCTGGAGAACTTTGGGTGCGCGGTAGGAAAACTGGCTGTTGCAGATGCAACAGCCGTGAAGAAGACCAAAATCCTCCTTGCTGACTTTTGGCTGTCCTGGAGTGCCAACAAGACGGGGATCCCTCTGGCAATGGATCTTATCTTTGGCAAGACCAAGCACAAAAAGAAGATTAGCGCTGTCTACAACAAACTATGTGACTTTACTGAAGCCTTTGCTGGGCAAAGGCTTCATCTGGTTGTTACCTGGGGTTCCTCTTTTACTTTGGGATGACCCTGTCTGTTGAGGACCTGGACGGGGTCTTCCTTGGGATCAACAAGGCCAAGCTTTCCCTGGATGGGAAGAAGGTCCCCCAGGATACAACTCAGTTGACCATGTGATCCAGGACGCCCTGGTCTGGGCTGGAATTTACAGTTCTACAGTCCCACCAGAGAAGCTGCTACTTCACTCCCACCTCACCATACTCCCTTTTACTAGCCGCCAAAAATATTTTAATCAGGGTGTATCCACTGTATACAGTGTGGTGGTGGAGGTTGTGCGCCACCTCCATTGCCAGATGGGTACATATCAAAGGACTCACTATAGGTGCACCTAATAAATTCTCTCTTCCAATAAATTTCATTAAAATTTATATTATTTTTATTATAATAAAATTTTCTAATTCTTATTTTATCAAGAAAGTTTTGAAAAAGAAATCACAGTGAAGTTTTTTATAAAAGCAGAATAATATATGTTAATAAAATATACTTCTAATTTGTACATTTTACATTTTTTAATTATATTTTTATATTTATTTGATAAGAGTGATATAAACATATTTGCGTAATCCAGTATCAAGTGTTTGGGATAGACTCAGATGCCATAATAAAATAATTTAATATAAACTAAATAAATTACAACCCTTCATTGATGGTCCCGCTGAATGTGATTGTGGGCTTATAAGCTTCTAAATATAAAATGATTTTTAATAAATACTGAATAGTAAATTAGATAATATAAAAAAGTTAGACACACTAAGCCTTTAATTGATTGGCTGTTTGGCAAGGCACAAGGGGATGAACAAATCAGTGTGGCCATAGAATTTGGCCATGGTCTCAGCTGGGAGGGTGTGGATCTCAGCCTGCAGTAAATCAAAGAGGTACTTGGTCCCAGTTGGGGTCCCCCGCTTGACAACTTGCTTGAGCCATCCAAAAACTTCCTCAATGGGATTTAGGAAGGGCAAATAGGTGGGGAGGAAGAGAAGGCACAAATTTGCTGTGGCCAATTGCTGGGGGCCCACTGCAATGCTGGTGTCAATTGATGGAAATTCAGCAAGAATATCTGCCACCTTGTGAAGACCAACATTATCCAGTACTATTACATTGGTGAATCCCGGGCTTGTGCACCTCAGGTGCTCCTGGACCAATTGGAGGAATAATAGAAATGTACAGCTATTGTGAGAGCCCAACATCATTTGATACAGCTCAATTCCCTTTGGAACAAGAAAAGCCACCATTGAATAGGCTGTGACGTGGACTGCAGCACGCCAAGCTACCCCATCATTGGAGCCTTTTGGGACATACCCATATGCATTGTGCATAGACAAGGCAAATGCTGATTTTTCAATATAATAAAATTTGACTTTCCCCTTGTTTTTGAGCACAGTGTACGCATCTGTGTATTTTTTCTGGACCTCAATATTGAAAGGGCTGCTGCAATTGTAGGGAGATACCTCAAGTCTTTTCCATAAAAACTGCAGACCCTTCACCAGATGGTAGTAAAAGAAAATTGAGGCCTCAACCCCAAAAGTAGATTTGACCATGGCCTGTATATTTTCAGTTCAAGATGACAGTCTCAGGTTATCCACTGGAGGATTTCCCATTTGTGCTCCTTGGTGAGCATAGTGGAAACATGCAAGAATTTCTCTGCATGTCAGGAATGACCATTTGGATGCTCCTAAATCTCAAAATATGGAATCAGAGTCAAACCCTGGACAAAACCCTTTGCGGACCGCCAGACTCATAGGCTAGGAACACAATAACCCACTACCAATTGATGAAGTTGCTGCCAGCCCGCCAGGACCCAAACCCTTAGCTGCCCTGCAGGATTCTGCAAGCAAACTGCCAGTGCAAGATGCCAGGAATTTCCCTGAGATGCCAACGCCTGATACTGGCGGTTTGCCCAGTGAAATAGACAAATTTCTCCCTGAAAGTTATTCCAAACTCCCCCAAAGTCCCGGGGAAGGCACTGAACCCAAAGAGGCACCCAATACCCAAATCAATAAACAGAAGGATTTGAAGTCTTCTCACCCCAAAGCGGCCAGTGGCAAACTGCCAGTGCTGAGCGCCACACTGCCATCTGAGACACCCAATGCCAATCCACCCAAGCCCAGAAAACCCAACCAGGTAGTTTAAGCCTGGCAGCGTGGTATAAATACCTGCCAGGCCAAGATCAACCCCCATTGACATTTTTAAATAAAGGTTATGAGATATTGGTTTCCCCAAATATTGCTGTATTTTATTCTTGCCATCTTCCAGTTAACCCCAAGATTGTCTGCCCCCCTGCCAACCCGCCAGCTATGTACCACCCGCCAGGTGCCCCCTTTGGTCCTGTTCATTTCACATAGTACCCCTTAAAGCCTGAGTACAAGGACTACACCACCGACAAAATACTAGCCCAGGATCCCTTGGCCAGGACTACCAAGTTAACCAGATACAACTGAGAAGGCCCCTGGTACGTTACCAAACCCCGCCTGTTCAGAGATAAATACAACTTCCTTCCCGCCTACCAAATGGACATGGAACCACCTGTCACCCCCAAACCAATGCCTGCCTCTGCTGCTGAGCTCCCACTGGACCATACCAACAAGCTTTTTGGAATTGTATATATTACTCTCACGGGAGTAATAGATACTATCCTCCCAGCCACTGGTCTGTGGTTGTGGGTGGGAAAGTCAATGTCCTACCTCATTAAGTTAGCACCAATCCTTTGGTGGGCTCTGCCCACCCAGTCCGCAACCTGCCAGTTCCCAAACACTAGCAAGCCGGCCAATCAGGGTTGGTTCCCTGACATTATGACAATCTTTTTTAAACCTGGTACCTTGAGCCCCAAGATGTTGATTATTCTTGGGGCATCTTGTATGTTTTTTGTAATGATAAGCACTTATTACACATTTATGATGACCAAGAACCTGATCTCTTCTGCGTGAAAGAATACAAACGTGACCCCAGACAACCCCAAGAACTCCAACCCCACCACCAAACCTGCCAAAGGACCCTCCTCTCAGGTAGAGAATGTGATAGTCAACCAATCCCTCACCAAAGTGGAGATGCCCCAGATGGGAAAACTCACTCTCAAAGAGGCCCGCCGTGCCATGCCAGTGCTCTGACTACATTTTCAAGCCAATGCCCCATCCTATTCCAGTGACACCAAAAAGGTACTTGGAGTAGCCTCTATGCTATCAGGAGACGCCCTTGATTGGTTTGGCAAAGCCACCACTGAAGACGTGGAATTTTGCCTAGACTATGCCAAGTTTGAAGCCAAACTGATGGCCACAGGGGAAGACTGCAACACCAGATACTATGCCCTGAACTCCTTGTTGGAAATCTGGCAGGGCGCCTGTCCCATCCAAGCTTACATTGACAAATTCCTCAAACTAAAGACTTGCACCCAACTGGAAGACAAACTGGCAGCCATCATCTTCCAAAAGGGAGTCAACCTAGCAATGAAGGACTTGTTGAAGCACCATCTGCCCACCCTCAGCCTAGAAGATTGGGTTCCCCTGTGCAAGGGCCTTAGCATGAACCAAGAGAATGCTGGCCCCTCCCAGACCCACCAAACCCAAGCACCAAGCCCCAACAGAACAGGAATGACACCTGAAGAGCTCCAACAACACTATTACAAAGGACTCTGTTTCCACTGCCATAAGGCAGGCCACTTGACCAGAGCCTGCCCTAAGAAGAACACTGCCCCAGTCTCACTGGCGCAAATAAACACTTCTTCTCAGTCTTGCAAACTTATCCAAGGGACCATAGAACTATTGGGAAACAAGCGCCATATTGAAGCTTTTATTGATACAGGAGCTGATGAAAGCTTCATTGACGCCGGCCTGGCAAAGGAACTAGGCATGACAGCTTCATAGTGTAGCCTACAAGTAGTCATAGGAAACAGCTCTCTGGACACTAGCTATGAGTGTGAACAAGAACTCCCTTTGACAATTGGACATAATTTGTACCTGTTGTCCCTGATCCTGTTACCCAGACTACCCCACCCCCTCATACTGGGCAACTCCTGGTCTAACAAACATGGCCTGATCCTGAACTATTGTAAACAAACCGCCATGTTGGGCTGACCTGAATCTTGAAATACTGTCCCCTTTTGCATGATTCATGGCCAAACCCCTACCAACAAACTCTTAACCATAAAGATAGAACCTAGTGTGGGAATACTACCTACCCCCTACAGAAATGGGACCATGTGTTTAGTGAAGAAGAAGCCACAAAACTACCCAGCCATTCAATATACAATCATGCCATAGACCTGATACCGGGAACCCAACTTCACCACGGCCCCATCTACAGCTGCAACCACTGCAAACAAGTAGCCTTGAAAGCATACCTGGAAGGTATGACAAAAAAGGGTTTCATCCGAGTGTCAAAGGCCCCCTGCTTGTCACCCATGCTGTTTGTAGGAAAAAAAGATGGCGGGATGCGCACATGTGTGAATTACCAAAAACTGAACAACATCATGGTGAAGAACCGCTATCCCATCCCCAATGCCAACAACCTCTGTGATGTACTGACTGGAGCCCAGGTGTACTCAAAAATTGACCTCTGAGATGTGTTCAACCAAATCCAAATCAAGGATGGAGACAAGTACAAGACTTCCTTCAAAACCTGATATGGGCTTTACGAGTACCTGGTGATGCCCTTTGGCCTCTGCAACGCCCCCAGCACCTTCCAAAGGATGATCAACACCGTCCTAGGGGAATACCTTGACCACTTCTGTGTGGCATATCTGGACAGCATCCTCATCTACAGCAAGTCTCACAAGAAACACCTGCGCCACCTGGACCTCATATTAGAGAAACTCTCCCAAGCCAATTTACACGCTAAGCTCAAGAAGTGTGAATTCTTTCAGTCTGAGGTTGAATTACTGGGATACATAGTGAAGACTGGCGGGTTTTCAATGGCACAGGACAAAGTAGAAGCAATAATGTCTTGGCTGATGCCCAAATGTAGGAAAGATGTGAGAAGTTTTTTGGGCCTGGCAAACTATTGCAGGGATTTCATCCAAAAAATTTCTCTTGTCACCCTTCCCCTGACCCGCCTGTGCTCTGACAAGGTCACCTTTGTCTGGACCCCAGAATGCACCACCGCTTTTGAGACCCTGAAACTTGCCTTCACCTCTGCCCCCATCCTGGCCATGCCCAACCCATCCAAGCCTTTTGTGCTGGAAACCAATGTGTCTGACTTTGCGGTGGGAGGGGTCCTTCTTCAGGAAGGAGGGGATAGTATGTTACATCCTGTAGCATATTACTCCAAGAAGATGCTGCCTGCCAAAGGAAATTACCCAATCTACAACAAGGAGATGCTTGCTATAATGAAGACCTTGAAACATTGGCACTGGTACTTATGTGGCGCTGAGTTTCCAGTAAAAGTTCTAACCAACCACAAGAACCTGGTTTACTTCTTTAAACCCAGACAGCTGAACCAAAGGCAGGCCATATGGGCCTTAGAACTGGCCAACTACATCTTGACCATCAACTACAAACCCAGAAAGGTGAACGTGGTACCTGAAGCCCTGAGTAGAAGAGCAGATATGATTCTCACCAGAGCTGAGACCAAGGACCACAATACCCATGTACTCCTCAACCCCACCAGCCTAGGCATCTAACTGATTTTCATGAAGATCATGGCCTGTAAGCCTGACATAATTGAGGCGCAAAAATTAGACAAGTATTCAGCGGAACTCATTGCCAACTTGACCTCAGACCCAGATAGCCGACACTACAAGAAGGGATTCTCATTGAAAGGGCCCACCCTGCTATTACACAACCAGATCTACATACCAGAAGGTGAAACAAGGACCAAAGTACTCATAGACTATCATAACTCAGAGATGGACAGCCACCCTGGCAGACTCAAGACAATCCAAGGAATCAAGAAGAATCATGCTTGGCCCCAACTGGACAAAGACGTGGCTGCCTACATCAAAGGCTGTGAGACATGTGGAAGAACCAAACCCCGTAGATCCAAACCTGAAGGCTTGCTAAGACTACTAGACATACCAGCGGGACCCTGGCAGTCCGTTTCAATGGATTATATTGTGGAACTGCCCCCTTCTAATTTGTTCAATGCAATCCTAGTCATGGTAGATAGATTCACTAAAATGTCTTATTTTGTCCCTACCACCACTCACTGCACTGCCGCAGAGACAGCTAGACATTTCCACAACTGCATCCTAACCCAACATGGCACTCTGGCGGAAATCATCACTGATAGAGGACCACAATTTACCTCCAACTACTGGGCTCAGGTGATGAAGGATTTGGGGGTAAAGCACTGTGTATCAACCTCCTATCACCCACAGACCGACAGCCAGACTGAACAAGTGAACCAAATACTTGAACAGTACCTACAATGCTATACCAACGCCAACCAAGATAACTGGGCCAAGATGCTACCCATGGCACAGTACACCTACAACAGCAAAGACCATACATCTACTGGGATGTCCCCTTTCAAAGCCAACTACAGGTTTGACCCCACATGGGACCCTAGCATTGGAAACAAGGAAACCAACCTGTCTGGATGCTCCTGGATTGAACAGATCCATGACACCCAAACTATATGCCTAGCAAACCTGAACCAAGTAGTACAGACATACAAGGCCTTTGCTGATCAAAAACAGACCCCTGGCAAACCCCTCCAAGTTGGAGACAAGGTCTATTTGGATTCCTGTAACGTGCCCCTGCATGTGCCTTGCAGAAAACTAGCTCACAGAAGAAGCAGACCACACAAGATCACCAAGCTCATTGGAGAAGTTGCCTTCAAGTTAGACCTACCCCCCACATGGAAGATCCATAATGTGTTTCATTGTGCCCTGCTGTTCAAAAAAGACAGAAACTCCCTTCCCCACCAGAAGATCAAGTCAAGCCCCCCGCCAATCCGGAAGGACCACTCAATTGAGTACAAAGTTGAGTACATCCACGGTAACTGGGTCCTCTACAAGACCCCCCAGTACTACATCAAGTGGTCAGGCTACCCCCCAGAAGAAAGCACCTGGGACCCCTTGAGCAACCTAACCAATGCCAAACAGGCCATCCAACAATACCTTGAGAAGAAGGCCCTGAAAGGGGAAATTTTGGGGGAAGAAGGGGATGATGTCAGGAATGACAATTTGGATGCTCCTAAATCTCAAAATATGGAATTGGAGTCAAACCCTGGACAAAAACCTTTGCGGATTGCCAGACTCATAGGCTGGGAACACAATAACCCACTACTAATTGATGAAGTTGCTGCCAGCCTGCCAGGACCCAAACCCTTAGCTGCCCTTCAGGATTCTGCAAGTGAACCGCCAGTGCAAGATGCTGGGAATTTCCCTGAGGTGCCAACACCTGATACTGGCGGTTTGCCCGGTGAAATAGACAAATTTCTCCCTGAAAGTTATTCCAAACTCCCCCAGAGTCCCAGGGAAGGCACTGAACCCAAAGAGGCACCCAATACCCAAATCAATAAACAGAAGGATTCAAAGTCTTCTCACCCCAAAGCGGCCAGTGGCAAACTGCCAGTGCCAAGCGCCAAACTGCCATCTGAGACACCCAATGCCAACCTGCCCGAGCCCAGAAAACCTGACCAGGTAGTGAAGCCTGGCAGTGTGGTATAAATACCTGCCAGGCCAAGATCAACCCCCATTGTCATTTTTTAAATAAAGGTTATGAGATATTGGTTTCCCCAACTATTGCCGTATTTTATTCTTGCCATCTTCCAGTTAACCCCAAGATTGTCTGCCCCCCTGCCAACCTGCCAGCTATGTACTGCCTGCCAGGTGCCCCCTTTGGTCCTGTCCATTTCACAGAGTACCCCTTAAAGCCTGAGTACAAGGACTACACCGCCAACAACATACTAGCCCAGGATCCCTTGGCCAGGACTACCAAGTTAACCAGATACAACTGAGAAGGCCCCTGGTACGTTACCAAACCCCGCCTGTTCAGAGATAAATACAACTTCCTTCCCGCCTACCAAATGGACATGGATCTACCCGTCACCCCCAAACCAATGCCTGCCTCCGCTGCTGAGCTCCCACTGGACCATACCAACAAGCTTTTTGGAATTGTATATATTACTCTCGCGGGAGTAATAGATACTATCCTCCCAGCCACTGGTCTGTGGTTGTGGGTGGGAAAGTCAATGTCCTACCTCATTAAGTTAGCACCAATCCTTTGGTGGGCTCTGCCCACCCAGTCCGCAACCCGCCAGTTCCCAAACACTAGCAAGCCGGCCAATCAGGGTTGGTTCCCTGACACTGCGGCAAGGACTTGGCCAGTCTCAATGAAGGTGTTGAATGTTTTGGAGGCATACTTGGGATCCACTCCAACAAGGGCTGCGGCCGCCTTGTAGTCACCAGATTCCTGCATGAGCTGGAGAAGGATGATGCGCTTTATATCAGGAATGCACTTCTGAGAGGGCTTTGAAGGTACAGACAAGCCAGGATCCTGATTGATGACAGGCTTGCAAGGCATGGGTACCTTGGTGTAGAACACAGCAACTTTCTTTAACACTAACTGCCCCTCTGCGGTTCTATAGAACTCAGGCTTATTGTTGTCTTCTTGGTTGCCATCACTGATGTAGGGCTCATAACTGGTGTCAAGCACAGGCTTAACCTTCTCCATCATGGCTGATGGAACCAACTCTTGGCGGTACACAGTGTCAAACACATAGGATGTAAGTTCAATCTCTTTGTTCCTGACTGTTTTTGTTGTGGTAACCTTAGTGGGCTTCTGGGTCAGCTTGGGGACCCAAGGGTTGATGCTCTGCACCCTAGCAGCTTGTGCTCCCTGAACCGGCTGTATCATTTCAGTGTCACTATTGAACTCTCCTCTCCTCTCCCATCTCTTTCCTGAGTAGGCACTTGTGTTGCAGTGACTCAATTTTTGACCTTTGGGAGCAACTGCAACCATGGCACAACAGGTGCATTGCTACTCTGTTGTTGTATTCCTTGCATTTTAAAAATTTAATAAAATACTAAATAAATTTCATTTAAGTTATACACTTGTTTTTAATTTTTGCTTTTATCTGAATATGGATATTTAATTAATATTTCCCCCATATCCAAATTATAGATTTTTTATTTCTTAATTAGTTGTTTTTGGTTTTACAACGCCCATTTTAGAACACCTAAAATAATTCCTCCCTTTTTCCCAGATTTATGCCAAATTAAGCACTCAACACCTTTTTTTAAAAATTTATGTTTCAGATTGTGTGCTCTATTTTAGATACCTTGGTATCATTCTTGATTGCATTCCATTACACACAACATTTGAGTGGTTTTGTTTACATATTGAGTTGATATTGTGTTTTGGTTTTGGGTTGAGTTTTGACCCACTGCGCTTGGGTGTATATTGTCACCAATTCACATAGTAAACATATGTACACCAAGAGTCAACTCACACCATTTGTTTGTGAATCAGTGTATTTTAAATAGTATTTTGAATAGTTATGTTTGGCGTGTGAGCACTTCTTTGCTGTGTTGACCCGTTTTGCCCATTAACACCAAAAATCCCTGTTAACAGAGTGTATATTTTAACCAGATAGTTGGAATTTGCTTAAATATTAAATCATTTTGTTTAAATCTGAAGTATTTTTGGTTGTTGCCATAGCTTTTAAAACTACTTTACAGACCTTTCCTACCTTTTTATATCTTCTTAATCTTAACCCTAATGCTTTACACGCTTTAGTTTTTAACTTTGCACCATTATGGGTGTCAAGATTTTGTGTTCTTGAAAAAGAAGAGATTTTGTTTTTATTAGGTGTATTATACATGTTGAGATTTGTATATCTGTATGAGGACAGATGTGTTTCCAATTGGTGTGTGTGTTTGCTGCAACAGGATGGGTTCTGTTGCTGCTTGAACCAAGTAAAGGGAGAGTCCTGTGGTCTTTGGGACACGACACTGGCTGTGGTGATTTGGCAGGATTCTGGAAGTATCAATAATACACTCTTATTGTACTTGATACTACTACTATTTTGTTTAGTAGTAATGTTGATGGTTATTAATTGTCTGCCTCCCAAGTGATCTTGGAAGGACTTTTTATAGTGTGAAGCTAGCAGCCAGACTGGTGTCTAGCTGCGGACAACTCTTACTAGCTAGTCTATGTGACAGATCCAGGTCCAACCAGTCAAACTTACCATTATCTTGCCTTTGACTCTTATTACCATTACCTTCCTGTGACAAAGCTTTGAGGAGCTTTGCCTCCAGGGAGGCAATTTTGTGAGACAACACTTTATTGTCATCTTGCCAATGATCCTTAATTTTGACACTCTTTTCCTCCCTATTTCTTAATGCCTCAACTTCATGATTGGCTCTGTCCTTCACCTGTTGTAAAATTTCATTGAACCCTAACAGCAAGTTCCAGGATTCCCATGCATAAACTCAATTTCCTTGTGCAGGGGTTCCCTCTTTGGCAAAATAGCCGTAATATAGTTCTTCAAAAGCTGCTTTCACTTCTACCAAAGATTCCTCAGGTGCTATCTTAGAGACCTCCAAACTCGCCCAAGCTTCCTTGAGAGAGCTTATAGGAACTTCTTTTCTGACAGCTGCTGTTTCCACCCAAAGTACTCCAAATTTTGCCTTTTCAAATGATAGTAAAGAAGACGTGATAATTAAAAGTAGTTTGAGGGGAAAGCGTCAAAATTGACAATATATCTTTATTAAAAATTAGCTGTTTTTGCTTATATACCATTCAGGGCATATTTGGCTAGAAACCCCTCCTGTTCCTGAATCAACCTATAATTCATATCATGTGGTCTATGACATTTGAGTCATCCAAACCTAGATCTTTACCTAAAAGATCACCAATATCTCTCAACCTATGAGAGCCAACCTACAATGGGAAGAAGTCACCTGACTCCATTCATCCCAATATACCAATTCAGCATGGAGCTTCCCCAGCTCCTGGCGCCAAAACCCTGTGAATTACACATCCCAAAACTCAGCTATTGATGTTCCAACTGAGAACCAGCTGATCTAACCTGAATTCCTAGGCATCATTACCTTATTCAGTTATTGTTACATTTAATGGTTTTCTTGCATTTTAAAACCCCGTTAAAACGCTTCAAACCTCAAATGAAACACCACCACAGTGTTTCTAAACCCAAATTTTGGGGTTTACTTATGGTTAACCTTAACCCAACTTCTTGACACAGTCAAGGCAATTAACCAATATAATTAAATCCTCATTAATTATATTACAATGTATTTATTAATTAACCTTCCCGGTCAACTAACTCGTTTTTGAGACGCCTAGTCTCTAAGATTGATTCAGCCAATATTGCCTTAGTTTTGTCAGTTAGTACGGCCTAACTAACAAAACTACCTTCTGTTCTTTTATTAAATATAGATACTCAGTTTTCAGGAATCTTTGTATAAAGATATCCTGCCAAACCTATCTACATAAAACAAACAGCAAAAACAGAGCAACTTTATATCTTGGAGTATTTATTTGGCTAAATACTTAACAGTGACTGTTGTACGGTCACAGCCTATCATCCCCAAGCTACTAGTTTCACCCCCAGAGTTGGATTCTAAACCTGAATAAGGTTTTATAATGAGGTAATATTCTAGGCTGCTGATTTCTGCTCTTTGGTCTAGATATCCCTTGACTTAGTCGAGACCAACTAAGTTGACATCCATAGGGCCAACCCGTCTTGCGCTCAGTGTAATGTACAAAATTTGCACAGGTGGTCTTCCGTCTCATTTCTCAGTGAAACAGGATGTTGTAGTTCCCCGCCTTTATTCTCCAGGTTGGGTTTGCGTCTATTTCAGGATCCGGAATGCATGGCAGAAGCTTCTGGATTAACCAATGACCTGAGACCTGTAATGTCTCAGGTGTCTTCTGGATTCCAAACTATATCAGTCTTGATATAGTTTCTTCATATTCTGGAATAGATGTTTCAATCTGGCTGTGGCCCGTCTATTGTTAACATATAGCTTTAGTGATAGGAATATGGATCAGTCAACCCTAATAGATCAGGATTTCCTGACAGTGGGCAAGACTTTACAGCAAGTTATTTCTTGGCTTCAAACCTTACATGGAACCTACCACTGTGCCACCCTCTGTGGCCTTATAGATTTCCCCATATTGTATATTAATCACAATATTCTACAATAAATTACATCTTATTCTATTCATTATTGTCCTTTCTATTAGACTGTAGTCTTCCTCAATCAAATACTGAACTAGCATTGGTTCAGTGGCAACAATCTGAAGCTTAAAAATAAGGATTCAAATATTAAGATCAGCTTAGTATTCACAGAGATACATTGATTTTAGTTTTTTAGTGTGTATTAAGGTTAAATTTATGTATTGAATTGAGTCTAAGACTTTGATTATGACTAGGGCTGAGCAGATTAAAAACACACCAATTACAGCATTTGCTGTAATTGACACATCCAAGCTGTCACATTTTCAGATTTTGGATTCCCCTTACCTAAGGGAATCCAAAATTTTAAAAAAAACAGTCAAAGATGGCCTTTTTCTGTTGGGTCATTTTCTATTTCTTTTTTGATAAAATTTTATTTTTACATAAAAACTGGATGCAATCTTATGTTTTTTATTTTAAAATTTGAAAGAAAAAATACATTTTTTATTTAAAAAAATCTGAAAAAATATCCGCCTGTAGATGTCTATGAAAACAATTCTGGAAAAATTGCAGCTATGACAATTTGCCGGAATAGTTTCCCGATCTGAGATGAATGGCTACTTTTTTTACAAAACAGCCATTGTTTCAGATCTGCCCTAGCCCTAATTATGATGCAAGCTTGATTTCAGTACTTTACTATATATCTGATCATCTAGAGCAGCTAGAGCTATCATGTTTGGTACTATTTTGATTGAAATTATATGAAAGATTTATCTAGATACTTTAAATTCAATTAAAATCTTTATGCAGAGTATTAATATCATTATTGCTAGTTTACTCCACTAACATCATTTTTTAGGATAATAAATGGCAAGCAAGGTTAACTATGAAACATTGTGCATCTACTTGGATCAGGTGACGCATCAGAGTGGAATATTCTATTATTTCTCCTGAAAATAAATAAATGTGCAAGCCAACCATCTCTTACTTAAAATGAACTTTTTATATAGGATTTGAACTGTATCTCATTAATTTAACCAAGCTCTCTTTTTGTCGGCCAATTCGATTCTCAGCAGAGTTTAAACATCTAATCATGTAAAGTATTTTAAATAATCTGGTGCTATCTTTCTTATTTTAATCCACACATTCTGGAGTCGGGGAATCTTCATAGACAAGCCACTTTGCAAAAGTTGAACCACGATTTGAAAATCTATAAATGAAAGATATATTCATTAAAGTCCGAGTGGCTTATATTCTCAGTTCGGCATAATTTAGGCCACACTCCACCGAATTCAACCTTTGTACTTTCAAAGATGCATGTAAGGATGAGCCAATTCAAGCTGTTGTTTGGCTATCGACTTTATATTTAAATATTATAAAAAGGATCGTTTCAGTTTAAATCCCTTAAGGCTTGAGCCCACTCGAGGCGACCTAACATCCAGACACTCAGTCTTATTTATATTAATTCCTAAAGTAAAGCTCACCTTTTGAAGCGATGCAGTCAGAATTATCGAGCCTGGCCCGAATTCCTTTGAATGAATTTCAATCAATTCATCACCTATGGATTCACAACCAAATCCGCCAATTAATTGCATTGAATTTAATTTATCTTTCAAACTTAAAGTTTTGCTGTGAAAACTTGGAATCGTGCCAAGTAGTCAAGCCCTTGGATATTTGAATTTAAATAATAAGAGTTTTAATAATAAACAGTAATTGGATAATTATTGACTATTTTGATTTATTTAGCAGATTAAATTAAAATAAATTGTTCAAAAGAGGACTGTCTGAATTAGTATATCCCTCTTCAATGAATAATTTTATTCGGTCATCAAATAGTGTTGAAACAGCAGGCTCAACCCACCAGCAAGGTTCCGAGCAAGCGGGTTTGTGACCCGCAATCCGATTACCTGGCCACTTGAAGCCAGACTAGGAAGTCAACTCGAATTGCCAAATCCAACAACATGAACAAATGCTGATCCCTTATAGTGGATACCTCGTTTTGGCGCTTGACTCATTACCAGGATCAAGCCACCCCCTTTCACCATCCAACCATGTGATCAACATTATCATGTTCCTGTTACCCATGATTCACACTAGCTATATAATCATTATCTCCCAATAAAGAATATTATCTAGTTCCTAAAATATTTTTCCCCTTGTAACTCTGCTAAAATAGCACAGTTACGACATTGGTAGCACAGGTAGATTCTCCATCCTACCTCATCTTGTAAAATTCTGCCTGCTGCCTGTACTTGCCGCGGCTAATAAATCCTTAACAGAAGCATGTCTGGCCTCCCGCTGGACTGGACTCCATACACCCCTGGTACCGAGATACCTGATGGTTTTGTCCTGTACCAGAACACAGTGATCCCACTACCTGCCTTCAATGCCATGTCTGCCCAAAGGTTCTTCCAGGCTCCCTCTGCCATGCCTCATGCAACTGACAAAAACACTATGCCTGCCTACGTAGTCCAAAGACTATGAAGCACTGTCTTGGAACCTTTTGCTGGGGCCAACGACGACAACGCTGCTGCATGAATCCAGTCCGCCCAGAGCAAGCTGGCCCAGATGGAATGCCCGCAGCAATTTTGGATTACAGAAATCTCTATCTGACTGACCCACAACACTGGCACCTGGTGCAACAAGTGGCACAAAGAACACACTGAGAAGAACTGGAATAGCTTCAAACAAGACTTCCTGGCAAGGTTTGTGCTTAAGGACACCGCACTCATGATCATACACCAAGAAAAAACCTAACTCAGACGGGCATCATGAAGGAACTCACCCGCGCCTATGAGGAACTCCAACTACACACACCCTCTGACATGGCCTTTGACACCCCAGCCACACATCTCATGTACTATGATGCACTCAAGTCATATGTAATGAGACAGGTGAACCTGGATCAAGTGACCAACCTGCAAAGCCTGTATTGTAAGGCAAAGAAAGCGGAACAAACATTTAACGCCCTTCATAAGGCACATACTGGAAAACAAGAGAGGCTCAAGGATTCTCACACAGGTGGGCACTCCACTTGACTACCCCCTGGAAACAACAGGAACAACACCAACCATAAACCTGCAGGTTCAAATGGACATGGAAGTGATAACAATGGCCAGTCAAATTGTACCCATTTCCGTACCACTGCCACGCAAGGCAATCAAGACAAGGGAGAAACCCGGGGAGAGCATTAAGCGGGCCAAGCTCTCCCCACACAACTCCTGACTTGCCCAATAATGAGTACCAACCTGAGGACGTGAGCCAACGCCCAATGATCCAAGTACCCTCAGAGGACCCGGTACTGTACACCATTGCCAGACATCCCAATAAACTGATGTCCTATCCTTTCTGTTTTTGCAGTTACACAGGCTTGACACTCCTAGACTCGGGCGCGGATTGAACCCTAGTCAACAGCAGCTTTGTGAACAAGTTCAAGCTAGCCACTAATCCTTCTCCAATTAAAAATGTGGTTTTAGCTGATGAACATCACATTGCTGTGACAAGGGAAGCCACCCCCTTCTCTGTCATGCTTGAGAACATACACTCCACCATCCAAGGCCCCATCATTGACTTCCCAAAGTTTGACATTGTACTGGGGTTGGATTGGTTACAAAAGAACAATCCTCACGTAGACTGGGCAACCTCGGTGTTGATCATTAAGCGTGAAGGTGTCAACTACCAGATCTACCCTGACTCAGTGGATAAACTCCTATGTGACCATATCTTTGTGCGCATCACAGAGACCCTGGACAAAAAGGAAAACCTCAAGGAAATTGACTGGACTCCTGCCAGTATGAGATCATACACTTTAAAGATCACCAGGATACCTCCACGCCTCAGGATTGCAAAATTGTAGCCTGCCATCCAGAAATCTTCAAGGAGGCTTTACCCGGGTTACCTCCAGAAAAACATATCCAACATTTCATTCAACTCAAATGAGCTGTACCCAAAGCACGTCCTATCTACAGGCTGACCCCAAACAAAGACAACACCCTATGTGCCTACCTCAAGGAAGCGTTGGAAAAAGGACTTATCTGCCCCTCACAGTCTCTCTTTGGGGCCGCTGTATTCTTTGTGGCCAAAAAGGACAGTACCTTGCATCTGGTCACAGACTACTGAGCCCTAAAAAAGTTACCATCAAGAATTGAAATCCACTACCACTGATTGACGACCTCTTTGACGCCTTGGGAGGAGCCACAGTCTTCTCCAAGATTGACCTAACCGCAGGCTACAATCAGACTCATATTAAGGAGGAAGACATCCCCAAAACAGCCTTCTGCACTAAATACGGCTCATACAAATGTGTGGTGCTCAACTTTGGCATGACAAACACCCCTTCCACCTTTGTGACCTTCATGAATGAGGTGTTTGCCCTGCACATAGGCAAGCATGCCCTAGTCTACCTAGATAACATCATTGTCTATAGCCCTTTGGTAGAGCAGCACCACAAAGATTTAGAGGCAGTCTTTGCTATCCTGGCACAACACAAACTTTTAGCCAAACCCTCTAAGTGCCAGTTTTTCCACAAGCAATTGCCTTTCCTGGGACACAGTCTCAAAAGATGGCATCAAACCCGGCAGTCAAAAGGTACAGGCCATCTGCAAGATGCCGCCACCCAAGAATAAGTCAGAACTCTGCACCTTCCTGGGGATGGTAGCCTATGTACACCGCTTCATACCTGACTGTGGCGTTTTGACTGCCCCCTTATCTGCCATAACACGCACCAAATCCAAGTTTGTGTGGACCTCCCAATGTGACCTCTGTTTTAGACGCCTCAAGGAGAAGCTCACAACAGCTCCTATCCTGCAATACCCCAAATGTGACAGGGAATACCAAATGGAAACTGACGCCTCAGATGCATCCATTGGGGGAGTACTACAAATCAAAAATAATGATGGTGATTTCCTGCCCGTAGCTTATGAATCCCAAAAGTTAACAGATGACAAGTGTTGATACCCTATCCACAACAAGAAACTGCTGGCCATTGTACACTGCCTAGTCAAATGGCGTTGCTATCTAGAATGACAGGAAAAATTCACGGCATTAACCGACCACAAGTTGCTCATATACTTCAAAACCCAAGCAAATCTATCTTGCTGCCAAGCCCGCTGGATGGAGCTCTTGGAGAGATTCAATATGCTCATACAGTACAAACCTGGTCCTGAACTTGCCATGGCGGATGCACTCTTGCGTCTGTATGTCCGTGCCATTAGAGGGGAAAATGGGTTTGGCCCAGACTGGTCTCTCTTGGTGCTACAAACAAAAGACAAGGGTTTCTCTCCTGGTACAACTGACATAACAAAAGAAACAGTCATCAAAAACAAACACCTATTTGCTGACGTGTATGAGACCTTGCACAAAAAAATGTCTGATGGTACTACCATCTCTTATATCCCCATGCACCAGCGAGTGGACACCATCCTACAATATCACAGAGACCTAAGACACACCAAGAGCCAAAACTTATACAAATTCTTTAAACACAAGGCCTGGTGGCCAACCCTGTATTGTGATGTTCAGGAAGTCCTAAACCAGTGTGAAGTATGCAAAAAATTTGCCAAAAGCAAAGCCCCTCCAAAATCAGTACTACCCATCCGCACACAACTACCCTTCAAGGTGTGGGCCCTAGACATTGCCAGCCCTATCCCAGGAAAACATAATGATAAGAAATACATCATCACCACCATAGACTTTGGTACATGATGACCAGTAGCCCAAGCAGTAAAGGCGCACACTGGCAACAATGTGCGGCGGTTCATAGAAAGATAAATAATCAGCAAGTTTGGAAAGCCAGAACTCCTGATAACCAACAGAGGCAAAGAATTGACCTCTGAAGATACCAATGTATACCTCCCCAAGAATGAGGTGAAGCACACAGTGACAACACCATACCACCTGCAGGCCAATGGTTGTGTAGAGCAGCTAAATGGCAGCCTTGTGCAAGCCTTGGCCAAGCTCACCACCGGGAGACCTGAAAACTGGTATAAGCAGCTATTAACTGCACTACTTGTGTGCCAAACCCGGGTAAACAGATTCACTGGAAAAAGCTCTTTTGAGTTGGTATACGGCACACAGCCAAATATCATTCAAGCATTGACAGGACCCAAACTGGAAATTCCAAGTAAAGTCCCCTCTCGTTCAGACCCTCAAGTTATACAGGCTAACAGTAAGCAAACAGAAAAGGAAAACAAACATCTGTAAAAAACTTTTGTTCCCATCCAAGATAGACATGAAGTTGGGGACAAAGTTTGGGTCATGAACGTTGATAAAAGCAAACTACAACCCAAGAAAGTAGGCCCAGCAATCATTTTAAAGGTAAACAAAAATAACACTTACCTTGTGCAAGGACTCAGGAAGTGCAAACAAGACAAAACCCTATACCACAATTGCCTGAGACCCTGCAGAGCAAGACAAAAACAACACAAAACTGCCCTGCCCGCCACAGAACAACAGCTAGTCCAGTATGGCACCCGGGCTCCTGACGACCTCCCTGACGACCTACCCCCAGAGGAGGCCAACCTTCAGTCGGGGGGGTGTCAAAACAGCAGGCTCGACCCACCAGCAAGGTTCTGAGTAAACGGGTTTGTGACCCGCAATCCGACTACCCGGTCACTCTAAGCCAGACTAGGAAGTCAACTTAAATTGCCAAATCCAACAACATGAAAAAATGCTGATCCCCTACAGTGGATACCTCGTTTTGGCACTTGACTCATTACTAGGATCAAGCCACTCCCTTTCACCATCCAACCATGTGATCAATCCTATCATGTTCCTGTTACCCATGATTCACACCAGCTATATAATCATTATCTCCCAATAAAGAATATTATCTAGTTTCTAAAATATTTTTCCCCTTGTAACTCTGCTAAAACAGCACATTTACGACAATAGCAATCAGGAGTTGGCCAAGGATGGATTGAAGCGACCCTGGTCAGTGGGTCTGAATCAGGGATGCCTCGGTTAGCTTCCGGCTCTGGGTCGCCACAGCCAAAATGGTTATTTTACAATATTTGATGATTATGAAGTAACTTTTTAAAGAGGGTAGCCAAGAGTTGGGCTAAAGCACCTAGTCTAGATGACGGCAATGAATCCCATCAAGGAGCCCCTTTACACGAAGATGCGATTAAATGTGTCTATAAATTCTTCTTGGGTTTGGAAGGGGCTTGAAGAAGAGCAGGTAAAACAAGACAATTCAATGAGTTCAGTTACTTGCAAAAATCAGACTGGGATTGGAAATCACGGGCATGGAGTATTCTCAAGTCGGAAGATTCAGTCTGCAGCTATCATGAATTGCTGGTGCTGCGGCTTGCCAGGTTTGTCAAGCCGTGATTTGGTCGTGGGGAATTTCTGCCGCAGGATTTGATTGGCAGATAATGCCACATAAAATTCACAAGCCAATATGGTGGACACCTTGGATAAAACCTTAATCATGTCCCTAAAAATGGTTCGATTTAATGCTTACGCAAATATTAATAAATTTTTAAATTAAAGATAGCGTGATTATTTTGTGATTAAAAGAGAAATACAGCCAATCATAAGGTAAGTGGCTTAAAATTAACGAATTGCGAAGCTTGGGTCCTGGAAATAATCTGATGCCATTTGGCATCATCACGATAACAAAAACTTCATGGCCTTCTACGGCTTGATTGGCTAACGCGACGTCTCCAAGTCAAGAGTCGGAACTGAACTTGTGAACCACCACATCGTCTCCTTAGATTACTAACAGGCAGTTGGTTATAACAAGTTGTCTGATCTGCTTCCAATAACTTGGAATCATGTTCGGATTTTTGTCGATATTTAAATATGTAAGACTTCATTTTAAATAATACTTTATTGTTTTTGGCTTAATTTTTACAGAATAAGAAAGAGAATTATGAGGCAGTATTGGCGGAGCTGGACGACAAGATAAAAGAAGTTGAGCTTAGTCTAGCTGATCTCAAATTGCAGAGGGGCTATTACTCTGGCACTACTTTCATTTACCTCTCCCTCATCTACGCCATCTATGTTCCTTTCTACTTCTTTTTCTTGAGAAATCCTCGCATCGATGATTGGTACAAAGCTAGTATCAAGGGTGCTCCTGTCGTCGCAGTTCCTATACTGTAAGTGTATTTATTTTCTATTCCTTAAATGTTGCTATAGCCTTTATTTTATCCGTTCGGTGCTGGATTATTTTTTTGCTAGGCGTGTTTCCACAAAAGGTACATTTGTTTTTGATCCAGCACTCATTTTTCCTAGAGGAGCTATTAAAGGCCCTTCGAACCAAACAAAAGATCAAGGTAATGGTCTTTCTATTCGTTATAATAATATTTTTAGGTTGAGGAGCTTAAAAAGAATTCTTCTTATTACCAAACCAAGAGTCTAATTGATCGGTACAGCGAAAAGCCTAAGATGGTAAATTAACTTTATAAATTCGTCTGATTATATAAAAGGAGCCTAAACCTAATTCTGCTTCGCTAAACGGAAAACGTATGACTCCTGCTCTTCAGGGTAAATTTAAGGTTCAAATAAGCCCTAAAATTTCAGCTGTAAAAGATGCCCCAAATTCTCATCCAGGCTTTGGTAAAGGTCCTGCTAAAACTGTACGCTCATCCAATGTTACTTCTCAAGGTATGTTTTTTCTTCTATGCAGCTACTTAGCATTCTGATAGAAGCCTCTTTATCGGCTGGAGGTGAACGCTTCTGGTATGATAAGCTAGTCGATGCGATTGTTGGGGAAGAGGCTACTACTGTTCCGCAATTCGCCCTAATTTGCCAGCACTGTTTTTCCCACAATGGGTTGGTATCCCCCATTGAATACGAAACTATCCAATATAAATGTCCCTCTTGCAAAAAGTTCAATCCCAGCAAACGCTCTCTTCGGCGGAAAAGCATT
This sequence comes from Entomophthora muscae, assembly GCA_014839935.2. Taxonomy (NCBI): domain Eukaryota; kingdom Fungi; phylum Entomophthoromycota; class Entomophthoromycetes; order Entomophthorales; family Entomophthoraceae; genus Entomophthora; species Entomophthora muscae. The sequence goes on along the minus strand of QTSX02000726.1, from coordinate 174,651 downwards.
GACCTTCAGAATATGCCCAACGAGCAAAAACCGTTGGCTCAAAGTTCCATGATGAGGTCAGCCACTCAACTTCCTTTCCCTCGGCAACAATCCGATCCCGATTTCACTCCTAAAATACTCTCAGCTTCCAACTCCAAGCAAAAAGAAAACCCCCCGACCCTTGGTTTCCGAACCATTTCACGAAGAGAATGAATCTACTGAGCCTGAAGCCAGCCAGGAAAATAACCCCACTACAAGCAATTCCGTGGAAACTACGGCTGAGTGATTTCCTTTGATGCTGATGTGCTACGCAAGTTCTCAAGAAGTACGAGCCACAACTGCTTGTTCAAAGCCTGGTGCTCACATACATTTAATTATCCCACGTGATTTGTCCTCGTATCTCCCTGATCTAATCATACCAGACACCGTCACAAATTAAACCACTGACTTGTTTTGATCAAGTCTCCCAATAGAGAAATTCATTTTTGAATTACTCTACCAAGCTTACCATTTCAATACATATTTTATTCTAGAATTCTCCATATTCTACTGCAAGTTACAGATGCAATTCGCTACTTGAGCTGCTGAAAGACATTGGCTTTTAACCTTTTCATGTTTTTGAAATTAAAGATTTCAGAAAAGGCTGCTGCATAGTTTTTGATCCCCGTCAAGCCCACACCGGAGCCTTATTTTGATATCAAGTAAATGTCGCTCACATGAAACTTAGATCCTAACACATTTATGGCATCGGAATCCCTACTGAGATATTCTTAAGATCATCCATTCCATTATCTAAAAATAAAGCATCTATCCATGCAGATCATCGTTTAATAGGCCCAGCCATCTTCTATTACATTTGCTACCAAATTTGTAGCACAATCCGATTTAAGTTTAAAAATTATTTTAAAGGTATACATTTGAAGATTTATAAATACCAAGGACTTAAAATTTCCACATACTATAAACTATCAAAACAGCTAGAACATGTCGCATTTCATTACTACATAGTAAATAAAGCTATACATTTATAAGAAATAAAATCAATGGTTATTAAAGTAAAAGGATTACTATTCACAAAATTTAATCATTTGTGCAAAAATCATTCAAAGTGTCGTGTACATACTTCTGAGAAGTATAATAAACAAAATAGAGGGGAAATTTAAGAAGAGAATGATACTTTATTGATATGAATTTAGAGGATTATATAGTATCATGAGAAGCCAAATGCTGTCCATGTACGTCATAGTAGTCATGGGGCTTGTCCAGGTAATGTTCCATTTAGGACTCAAAAGGTTTGATCCCTGTATAAGATGGGCGGCTGATAAGGGTGCCACCAACTTGATGATTAATTGGGAAATCACTCAGGGAATTACTTTCCTGAGAGAGAGTAATTGTAGATGTTGCGACAAAAGGTATCTGCTTTAATAATCAAGCAATTTACTTTGTAGTATTTCAATGATAAGCTTCAATAATATTTTATCATTGAAATAAGATCACTAATAAACTAAAATACTAAAATGATATTCCTGTACAGGAGTTTTAAAAGCTATGGCGACAACTAAAAATAATTCAGATTTAAACAAATTGAACTCAGATTTAAGCAAAATCCATCTCTCAGTGTAAAATATACACTCTGTTAATAAGTTTTTTGGGTTTTAATGGATAAAATGGGTCAACATAGCAACAAAGTGCTCACCCTCCAAATAAAAATATTCAAAATACAAACCAAAATATGTGGGTTCACAAACAAAATGGTGTGAGTTGACATTTGGTGTACATATGGGACATTATTTTTCTTGTTATGCCTAGGCGCCAGATTGGTTATTTTATAACTTAATCACATTATTCATATTCAAATTATTCAGAAAGAGTAAAATACAATCAATCCCAAATATTTAATTGATCTTGGGCTTGGGTGATTTTTTAAAAAATAATTCATTGATTTTATAATTGAAAATTGCAACTTATAGTACTACTGAAAATATCTTAAGTGCTACTACAAACCAAAAATATTTATGATGAGTTGCATGGGAGAGTAATAGCAGCCCCAAAGCTATAAATGCTATTACCCTATCTTTGGCTCATCATAAATATTCTTAGTTTGTTTCAGAAAAAAAGGTTGTTGTTTTTGAAAGACTGATAACTCTATTTAAAATACACCCTCTAGTAAGCTGCCCTACTTCATGAACTTGCCCCAATACACTACTAGCATCTTCTGATATTTTTGTTTCTCTGGTATCATCACGTGATTTCAAATGATAAAATATCTCAGAATATTCTGAGAAGCTTTCAAATGTTAAAGGTGAAGTATATAACTTCCCATCTTTCATCAAATATGAAAGATTAATGCGCAGATTTTTAACTTCAAGCTCTCTTTTTATAGGCCTAAATTTCCTTTCATAAATATAAAAAAATGCTTTTTGGGAAACAATTGAACCAGTTAAAGATGAATTGTATAATTCTTTTCTTCTTTCTTCTTTCTCACAAATATTTTTTAGATCATTAATGTTGTTAATATAAAGTACATTTTCTTTTTCCTTTAAAATTTTTGATATTACACCAAAGTGACCATCAACAATGCTTTTTCCATGGCATTCAACAAAACGGTTATATTTTATGGAACCCTTAATATATTTAGGTGCCTCTTTAAATAAGTAATATAAAAATTCATATGATCTAAAATGATTTCCATTATCTGTCCATACTTTTATATTTTTTATTTTTTTAAATCTATCTAATTTAAGAAGACTTATTAGACATTCACCTGAAAATAAAGAATCATGTGATAATATTTGAGACAAAAAATCATGATATTCATATTTAATTTTATTGTTTTCTTTAAAAACTAATGCAAACCCTAATAATGAGATTGGTTTTTTTGAATAAAAACAATTATTGGTCTCAATTGGACCACCTCCAACCTTTAAGTTTTCTTTATAATCTATAACTACAACACAAGACTCATCATCTAGTTCATTAATATCTTTTTTATATTCACAATTTTGATGAACATAAAAGTCTTGGTGCTGATTAATAGTCTTTAAGTCATTGTCTATAGATTCTGGTAATGGTAAGTTTTTACTTTCACATTCTTCCTTCTTTTTTCTAGTGAATTTTTTAAATTACAAATATTGCACATATCGGTTTGTTTTTTACTTTTTATTATATTTTTAGGGATTAATTTATAGTAAGTAGAAATTGAAACTGAAATTTCATTTTTTATTTTCATATTTTCATATATTTCTTTTTTTGTTTTAAGTAGAGAGTATTTAATTTCAGTTGAGTAATTACTCATCTCTTTTTCTATATCTTTATAAATTTTTTCAGGCACTTTTTTTGTAAACTGGCTTGTTTCAAAAGAATTTTCCAGCAATTTTTTAATTATTTTTTTAGTTATTTCTTTTTTTTAATGAATAGTTATTATTTTTTTGGCTTTTTTTGTTTAAGCTTACATTTTTATTTTTATTTATTTTTCTTGAGTATTCAAACTCACTTTTGGTTATATTAAACCCCATATCATTAAGCTCTTTTAAAGAGTAACTGGAAGTAACCAGAGATCGCAAGGCTGGGAGATGTTTTTGGGGAGAAGATTTCATGAGATCCTTTAAGTTTTCAATGAACTCATTGCCTTTTTGATTTTGAATAGTTGGCAGGAACTGAGCTTTCCCAAATTCAGTTTGAGTAAGGAAGTGCTTGATGAAATTATCAAGATCATCACCAGCAATAAAGAGGAATGCCTTTTTTAACATTGCAATTCTCTCTCTTTTTGTTGAAGCTCCCAAGGAAAAAAAGGGTAGCATGGAAGAAGTAAATTTAACTGAGGACATGGTAGTATTTTGAATCTGTAATTAGGTCAGATCTTTGATGTGTGCCTTAATGATGGAGTAGTTATGATCAGAATGTGGTCTTTGAATTGGGTTATTTGGATTAGAAGCTTTGTGGTACTTTAGCTCTTATATACCAAGCTAAATGACACCATTCTGAAAGAAATGATGTGATAGCTTTTATTATAGTTTGAACTTGAATTTATGTTTGCAGAAATTAATTAAATACCCAGTTTTCATGCACAAGTGATATATGTGAAGCAGCTAAGCATTATTATTACATCATATCCTCTTTGTAATCAATGCAAATCAATTAAAATGATGTATTCAGTTAATTGTAACTCTTCCGCATATTTTTAAATGATAAAATATTAAAGAATTCCATTTAAAGAATGCTCAATTTGAGGTTCGAAGCTCACTTGAACCTTAAAATCAATCTAAACAGTGATAAAAACATCCTAACTTCAAACTATCATAAAATCCTAGAGAATTGAGCTTTTTAAATAAAATAAAATGCAAAAATAAAGCTCTCAATCTTATCTTTAATTTCGTCAAATAAAAAACATCTGTTGTGTATTCAAAAAAGAGTATTTATTAGCTTTGAAGTGATCTACTTTATATCATTAGATATAATCATATAATAAAATCTGGATTATGCTCTTTTAAATTACTTTTGCTTTAATATTGAGCATAGTATACATATTAAAATTTTTACACCAATAGAAAGATAAGATTCTTAGCTTCATTTTGATAGTTTACAGTGTGAAAAAATATTAATTTTTCATTGAGTTATTAATGTTTTAAATATAAATTATGTAATTAGTTACTTTTTCAAAATCGAACTGTGTTATGCTGCGACTTGAGCAGCATGTGCATTAGAAAATGGCCTAACCTCTAAAATAATGACCCATATGTTTACTATGTAAATTGGTGATAAAATACACTCACGCATGGTGAGTCAAAACTTGAACCAAAAACAAAACACAATAGCAACTCAACATGTAAACAAAACCCTTTGATCATTGTGTGCAATGGATTATAATCAAGAATGATACCATTTTTTTTAAAAAAACCCAAAATTATATTAGGAAGTTGGTTGGAGGGAGAATAGGGGACATAATCAAGAATGATACTGATGAGGAGCAACTTTTGGGAAAGCTTCAAATATGGATTTAGAGAAGAAAGAAGTATCTTTTATTAGATAATAATTTGACTTATATAGCTTGTGCTGTGGCGGGGATTTAATTTAGATCAAAGATAAGACGGTCATGTGTGAGTTGGATTTGGATTGCTGGATACCTGGACGAGCATGTGATATTGGTTTGTTGCCATTTCCAGAATACCAAATTGAATATTGGATTGGCGCAAAACCAGGTGATGACTGGATATTATGTGTGTTGGTGATAGCCAGAATACCAGTACATCCATCTCCTTGACAATACCATGGTATCTAAAATAAGGCATAGGATCTGAAACATAAATTTTAAAAATATTGTGCTGGATGTTTAAATATGGCATAAAATCTGGGAAAAAGGGGGAAAATTATTTTGGGTATTCTAAAATGGGCATTGTAAAACCAAGAACAACTAATAAAAAAATAAAAAAATCTATAATGTTGCAACATCTTTGATCACTCTCTCTCAGGAAAGCAATTCTCCGAGTGACTCTACAAATGATTCCCAGACTAATCATTAAGTTGTTGGCACTCCTATCATTTTCCCATCCATTATGGGGATCAGACATTTTGGAGTCTTAAGAGGAACACTATTTGGACAAGCTCCATGACCGCCATGACATAAATGGACAACATGTTATCACAGTAGTGTGACAGATCCAGGTCCAACCAGTCCAACTTACCATTATCCTGTCATTGACTCTTATTTCTGTTACCTTTCTGTGACAAAGCTTTGAGGAGCTTTGCCTCTGGGGAGGCAATTTTATGGGATAACACTTTGTTGTCATCCCGCCAATGAGTCATGATCTTGACACTCTTTTCCTCTCTTGCTATTAAAGCCTCAATTTCACAATTGGCTCTGTTCTTTACTTGTTGCAAAATTTTGTCAAATCCTACTGACAGGTTTCATGAATCCCATGCATAGATTCTATGTCCCTGAGCAGGGGTTCCTTCTTTTTCAAAGTAGTTGGAATACAATTCTTTGAACACAGCTTTTACTTCCACCAAAGCCTCCTCAGGCACAGTCTTGGTGACCTCCAGACTTGCCCAAGCTTCCTTGAGAGAGCTTGTAGGAACTTCTTTTCTGGCAGCTGCTGTTTCCACCCAAAGTACTCCAAATTTTGCCCTTTTGAAAGATAACAAAGAAGACATAATAATTGAAAAGTGATTGAGGGGAAAGCGTTGAAATCAATAATATATCTTTATTAAAACTTAGCTGTTTTTGATTATATATCATTTGGGGCATATTTGACTAAAAACCCCTTCAGTTCCTGAACTAACCTATGATTCATGTCATGTGGTCTATGACATTTGAGTTATCCAAACCTAGATCTTTACCTAAAAGATCCCCATAATTCTCAGCCTATGAGAATTAACCTACAATGAGACAGAATCACATGACACCATTCATCTCAATGTATCAATTCAGCATGGAGCTTTCTCAGCTCCCGGTACCAAAACCCTGTGGAATATACCCATTTTAAAACTCAGCTATCAATGTTCCAACTGGGAACCAGCTGATCAAACCTGAATACCCATGTACCTTTGCACGTATTAAGATTTACATTGGTTAATTGACGCCCTGTCAATTAACCTGATTAACCTACATGATTAATCAACTTGGTTTAAAGACACCTAGTCCTTACTTGAAGCAGTCAAGTCCATTTTGGCCCAATGATTACATCCTCATTAATCATTTCTGCGGGTATATTTAATTAGCTTTTGGAGTTAATTGAATTGTTTGCGGGACACCCAGTCCCCAAGATTGACTCAGCCAATCTTGCCTCAGTTTTGCTAGTTAGTACGGTCTAACTAACAACCCATATTCTATTCTTTTATTTAATATAGATACCAAGTTTCCAGGAATCTTTATATGAAGAATTCCAGTTAAACCTTTGTATATGAAATAAACAACAAAAACAGAACATCTTTATATTTTAGAGTATTTATTTGGCTAAACACTCAATAGTGACTGTCGTACAGTCACAGGTAGGTTCCATAACGCCAGGAATTATTTGCACAAGTTGCAGGGTGCATAAGTCAGGTAGGCTGTTAACCAGATTAATTGATTTGACAGATTTAAAACAAATGGCTGATTTTAAATGGGTTGTTGCCGCTCTAGTTTGCCAGTCAAATTTGATTTCCCCTTTCAAGCTGACGCTGATAAATCAACTTAATCTGAGATTCACTTGATACAACCTTGTTAATCAGAATGGCTGTCAGAAATTGGTCACACAAGGGTTCTTTGCATACTAGATCAGGTACTCTTTAGAAAATTCAGAAGGAATAGGAGCTGAGGATCCAGGTGGTAGTGCTTAGTTGATATTTGGTATATATTGTTATAACTGTGCTGTTTTAGCAGAGTTCCATGGGAAAAACGTTTAGAAACTAGATAATATTCTTTATTGAGAGATAGGTATCATATAGTCATTGTGAGTCATGGATAACTGGAACATGATTGTGTAGATCACATGGTAGGATGGTGTAGGGAGTGGCCTGATCCTGGTAATGAGTCAGGCGCCAAAATAAGGTATTCACCTTAAGGGATCATCTTCTGTTCATGTTGTTGGATTTGGAAATTTGAGTCATCTTTCAGGTTGGCTTCAAGTGACTGAATAATTGGATTGCAGGTCACAAACCTGCTTACTCAGAACCTTGCTGGCGGATTGAGCCTGCTGTTTCAACACCCCCAACTGAAGGTTGGCCTCCTCTGGGGGCAGGTTGTCAGGGAGGTTGTCAGGAACCCAGGCGCCATACTGGACTAACTGTTGTTTGGTGACAGGTAGGATAGTCTTGTGTTGTTTTGTCTTTCTTTGCAGGGACTTAGGCGGTCATGGTGGAGGACTTTGTCTTGTTTGCGTTTTCCAAGTCCTTACAAAAGGTAAGTGTTGTTTTTGTTTACCTTTAGGATAATGGCAGGGCCCACTTTTTATGGCTGTAATTTACTCTTGTTGGTATTCATTATCCAGAATTTGTCATTGACCTCATGTCTGTCTTGGATGGGGACAAAGGTATAATGTAGACTGTTGTAACCTGAGGCGCAACACAGATACACAACAGTGAATCCTAACCTTAGGATTGGATTTGTACTAAGTCTCAGTTAGAATGTCAGGGAAGACTATGTGATTACCTTGTGGCCCTGATTGAATAATATCTGCTAGACGTGGCTAGAGAGGCGCCAAAGTATGTGAAGACACAAATACAAGAATGTGAATAGAAATTAAATTTTATTGGTAGAAGTAAAATGGAATATATACTGTGTAGCTTTACCACAAAACAGTACATGAACGGTAGAATCACTTGCCACAAGCATGAGTGGGGCAAGTGAGTTGCACAGAATCAGGAAACTGAACAATTGAATTCCACAAACTGGAGCCAGACTCATTTTGAAGGGCAAACTCTAAAGAGAGGGATTCATCCTCAAAATAACCCACCAAAGGCAAAATCAAAACATGGTGAATGGCAGCATTCACAACATTGCTCCCCTCTAGATTGATCCTAGGGGGGTGATACTTGCAGAGGAACTTTGTGAGAGAGGGGGGCTAAACTAACTAAGTTTGGCTCCCATCCCAGTGAGACAAACCACCAGGATGCAGCCCAGTAGAGGACTGGGACAGCTGCTCAAAGGGGGGGCCACAGGGAAGACACGGGGGATAGCTGAGGGAAATAGATGTTAAGTCCCATCAGGACCAGACTGGTGAGCAATCAGGGCGTACAAGTGGGGGTAGGAGGAGAAGACACAGGAGCGCGCAAGGGCACCAAATCCCTCTTCCCCAAATCAGAAAAGGAGGGCATTGGCAGCTCCTCACCTGCAGGAGCAAAGGAGGCATGGTTAACATCATCCAAATCCAGGACATCACAAGTCAAGCTCTTCACCACAGCCTTGCCAGAGAACAGAAGACCATTTGGAAGATTTAAGAGACTGGAGGGGTCCTTGCTCACAAGCCGAGAAGAAGAGGTGATTTTAAACCATAAGTCTGGCAAAGTCAACCATAGAAGCAACATAAATGGGGCCAAAGAAAACACAACAAATTTTAGGACTGTGAGTATCATAATAATGATCTCTGCAAAATTTGAGGGAGATTGATGGGATTTTTACAATTTTAAGCAATAAAAAAAGAACCAACAAGAGCAGCACAAGAAAGAGCCAAGGGGGAGCAACAAATATGGTTCAGGAAGCTTGGTTGTGAACTTGGGTGTCTTGAGACAGGCAAAACAAAAGTGGGTTCAAAAATAGATAAATTAAAGAAAATTCAAGATAACAATAGAGATTATATTGAAAATTAATTAAAATTTCAAGTTTGAGAGCGGGTTTTAAGAGCAAAAGCAACGAGAAGCAACACCTATACTCTAACACCTTTTCCAAGGATGTCTGAAGAGGTGCCAGGTTCAAAGCGGGTCAAGGTAAGGTAAGTTTAAAGGAAATGACTAACACTTTAATCTTCTAGATGACAAGGACTCAAAACTTAGTTTCAGTCCAAACAAAATGATCAAAATTAAGTGCAACAACCAAAACTTTAATAAATTTGAGAATTGACAAGCAGGAGATCCAAAATCCCCTGGCATTGTTAAAAGGGAATGGGTTGTTGGGGGGTGGTCACATGACTAATTTGGCTTGCATTTGGTTGGCTGGGTGATAAAATTTGCTGGCCAGAGCCAGGGGTGCTGGAAAGTTTCAGGGTAATTTCCGCGGATCCACCTGATTGGCTGGAAGACACCTCAACTAGTTCAGGTTCATCTAACTTTCTGGTCATAGATGTGGCCCCATTTGATTGGGCGTTCCTGATTATTTTTAAGAGAGGACAATACCATGCTAATAAATAGTCCAAATTAACCAGCATTTCTTCCCAGGCCAGGGCAACCAAAGCCAGGGGTTCTGCGGGGTATGCCAACACAAATCTTTCATCCACAGTGTGGGCTAAATCTTTGAGTGAATTAAGTGGTTTTTCTGGACTTTGAGCAGTCTTTTTTGTGCAACAAGGAAAGAAGGTCCTATCCAAGGCCAAAGGGGGCAGTGAATTTACAAACTTGGCATACACACAGGCAAACAGTTGACCACTAGAGAGGAGTTTTAAAGTATAATATGATCCTTGTTTGAAGGTCACTTCTAAGGGACCAACCCACAACAAGTCTAGTTTGTGAGTGCGTCCTCCTACTCTATGCTGATAGTAAAGAATGTGGCCCCAATGTTGAACTCAGGCAAGGAAGATTGTCCATCATTGTCAGATAGAGCTCAAGCATCTTGGTCTTATATGCAGACGTGTAGGCAGTGGCTTGAATATCAATGATTTGGCTGACTAGATCTTTGATATGGTTGTCAGGGTTCATGGCCTTATCAGAGGAGAGTAGGGGGCCCCCAAGAGCAACAGAGTGGTGGCTCCACAACCATACAGCATAGCAAAAGGGGAATACACGGTGACACAATGTTTGCTAAGGCAATAAGCAAAGAGAGCAGCGGGTAAGTATAGATCCCAGTTTGCAGTGTCAGAGTAAGTGAGTTTCATCATGATAGAAACCAGAGTTGAATTTGCACGCTCAACTGCCCCATTGGTGGAAGGATTATAGGGGGCAGAGAAAGACTGGTGAGACCCCAAGGCTTCAACAACAGAGGTTACTAACTTGGTGTTGAAGTTAGTCCTATTGTCAGACAACAACACTTGAGGACAACCATGGTAAAAAGTACATCTTGAAGCAGAAAGGTGGCAGTTGTATTGGCAGTGATATCCTTAGTAGGGCAAGCTTCTACCCACTTGCTAAAATGATTGACAGCAATTAGGATAAAGCGGCAGCCAGAGAAGGAGCAGGAGCAGGGGAGAGGCCCTACAGCGTCAATTCTGACAGTGTGAAATGTGTGTTGAGGGGGGACTAGCTTGAACTTGTGAGAGGTAGCTCAAGGTTATTGGAGCTGAAAATCATGGCAACTAGCAATGGCATCTGGAATCAGCAGGCAAAGATTTTCCCAGAAGTAGTTCTTCTGGAGCCAGGTATAGGTTTTGGCAATGCCTCCATGTCTGTCTCCTTATGAGCTTGAAGCACCAACAAAAGGCAAGGACTAGGCTGTACATAAGGCAAGTAGTGGTCTTGTACTTCTTTAAAAGCTGATTGTCATAAATGAGCCTGTCTTCAGATAATTTAGAAAGGGCAACTCAAACTTCTTCTGTCTTGTTCTCCCAAGAAGAAGGATATCCAATTAGTTTGTACAGCCTGTCAGCCTCAGCAGGGTTTAGAGCAAGGATGTGCATTCTGGACAATCCATCAGCATTCTGATGTTGAATCCCAGGGCGGTACAGCACTGTGAAGTCATAGCCCTGTAGTCAAATGGCCCATCTATCTAGCCGTCCTTCTGGTTTTTTGAGCTGCTGCAGCCACTTGAGCAAGGCGTGGTCAGTGAACACAGTGAAATTTGTGCCATAAACATAATGACAGAATTGTTTGGCGGCATGCAGCACAGCAAGGCACTCTTTCTCTGTTACACTGTAGTTCTTCTTGTGCTTATTCAGGACACAAGAGGTATATGCTACAGGGTGCTCCACACCTTTATCATCCAATTGAGCCAAGATGGCTCCAATGGCCAGGTTGCTACCATCAGTATATATGATGAATACCTTATTTTAGTCAGGATATACTAGGATGGGGGCCTCTTTAAGTTTTTGCTTAAGGATCTCAAAGGCCTGTTGCTGGCTGGCAGTCCAATTGAAAGAGACAATACACAACAGCTGGACCAAGGGTTTGCTAGTGTCAGCAAGATTAGGGATGAACTGTCTGTAGTATCCCATCATGCCCAGAAAGACTCAAACTTCTTGCAGGTTGGTAGGTGGAAGCATTTTGTCAATGGCCTCAACTTTCTTAGTCATGGGGTGAATTACTGTCTGGGTCACTTCAGGGCTCAAGAATTCAAGGCGTTCCTTGAAGAAGGCACATTTAGATGGCTTTAACTTAAGGCCAGCTTCAAAAATCTTTATGAACACTTCTTTGAAATGAGCCAGGTGGTTGGTAAAGGTAGCACTAAAGACTGTTATGTCATCTAAGTACACTAGGACACATGAGAGCTTTAAATTACGGAGGATGGAGTCCATGGCTCATTGAAAAGAAGCTGGGGCATTGCAGAGTCTTTGCAGCATTCATGTAGGCTCAAATAATCCTTCAGAAGTGATGAGCGCAGCCTTCTGTCTATCTTTTAGAGAGAGATCAACTTTCCAGTACCCAGAGGCTAGGTCCATAGCAGAGAAAAACTTGGAGCCCCCAAGGTGGCAGAGAGCATCATCAATGCGTGGTAAGGGGTAATAATCCTTTTTGGTTAAAGAGTTCAATTGTTGGTAGTCCATCACAATACAATGACCTCCATCCTTTTTTTAGTATGAGCAAGAGGAGACCCATGGGCTTTGAGAAGAAGCAATTAGTCCAGCGTCTAGAAGTTTTTTGAGCTCTTTAGAAACCTGAGCATCCTCTACACAACTGCAGCAATATGGTTTGGCGCAGAAGGGGGGAGCATCACCAGTATTGATATGATGAATGGCACCTTTAGATAGATCATAATCAGTGCTGTCTTTAGCAAAGATATCTGAAAACTGATCCAGTAGGTCAAGCACTTTTTTCTGTTGCACTGGGGATAGTCGCAGAAAGTCTTGAGCAGTAAACAAGGATAGGAATTAGGGCTTGTCTTCAGGTAAATTGAAGTCCTGGAACGTATCAAAGGGATATAGTGATAGGATGTCAGGAGAATTCAACAACTTGCCATAACCAATGACCTACCCCCTAGACACATGTATGGGGAAAGCAGTTAAGTTGGCAACCAGCAATTGAACAGGGTCCTTATAAGAGACATACAAGATTCCTGGATAGAGATAGGATTAATTACGTCCCAGAAAGGGAGGAGAGTACAACTCCAGGAACGTACACTCAGGTAACTCATATGATATTTGGGAGTCTAGGATAGCCTGAGATCCAGGGGGAATGGTTACAGCAGAAGTGGTTAAGATAGGAATCCCTTCAGACGCAGGGCAAGCCATAGGAGGACACTTCATTTTGGATGAATGGGTATGGTATTTTAGAGTGAAAACACCAGTAGGATATTCTAAGGCACATGTCTTGAGGCGCTTCCCGGGAACTTTAGCTGGCTCTTCAAAGATCAGAGGGACCTCATACCCTAAGATAGAGAGGTAACTGTCCTTCAAGTTGATGATCCCATTGTATTCCCCAAGGAATTGAGTACCAACTATGAGGTCTTAGCTCTCATTCACCAAGACAACGGCAGGCGCAGCCAAGAGTAGTTTGCCAAACCACATGGGAAGATAAGAATAAGCTCCTATAGCACAAGTCATGGATAGCCCAGCTGTGCCATACAACTGGTGATAGTAGAGGTTGGGGGCAAGCTTGAGCTTCTTGACAAGCTTCAAGGAGACAACATTAACAGGAGATCCAGTGTCCAAGACGGCCTTAATTATCACTTTCTGAATAGATATCTCCACACAAGCGATAGTACAATCAAAGGGAGGGAGGACAGCCAGAATGTCTTTGGCTTCTGCCAGCTCTTTGTCCCATTTTTTAATCATGCATCTTAGGCCCAGAAACTCCTTAAAAACCGTCTGGAGAGGAAGCAAGACTGAAAAGTTTTTGAACACAGCATCAGCAATCTCAGCAGCTTCTTTGGAAGACTCTACAAGCACAGGGGATCTCTTAGCTTGAGTAAGGTAAGGGCAAGAGACAACCTCCTTGGCTTCAGGCAGAGGCTTGGTGGTTGTTGTAGATTTATCAGAACATAGTTTATAAGGAACAGCAATAGTTTCAGGGACAGCAAGAACTGAATACCCATAGGCGTTGGGATCCTCCACATCTGAATTGTCCATGTCAGAGTCATCAGAGATGTCTTAGAATAGCAGCAGGATGGGAGGAGCACCAGTGTTGGCAGGCTCAGAGTCAGCAATAAAGGGGGGATAGGAGGAGACTGGGAAGAGTTGTCAACCAAGAGCGTCTCTGCCTCTAGGTTGAATGTTCTTTTCCTGCCTGTTCCTTGGGATCAGCCCCTTCAAACCGAGGATTGGTGCAGACTTAGGAATGGTGACCTATCTGACCACAGTTGTGGCAACCTTGGCATCAAGGAGGATTTTGCAAGTTCATGGCAAGGATGCAAGGGCCACAAAAAGACAAACCAGAAAAAGAGGCAGCATAATTCTCCTGCACAACCACCCCAGAATGGGTAAGGTGCATATCTTGCAACAGCATCTTTATGTTCTTAATAGAGAAAAGCATGGCTTTATGAGCCTTAAAGTGGAGACACAGAAGCTGATTAACCTTGAGGGCTTGAGCGCAAGCCATGTAAGCTTCATGGGCTGTCAATATTCTGCTTTTTATCAGTTGTTGTCCTTCCATGTAAAATCTATCTGCAAATTCAGCTAGAGTCTCCTTAGGTTTGAAAGCAATGTGAATGAATGCGTCCTTTTTTACTTCCAAGCTAAGGTCACCACCAAATTTGTCAACCAGAAGCTGCTTCATCTCTTCCCAAGTCTTGATGGTGGGCAACTTGGGCACTAATACCTCCTGAAAGGTTGGATGTAGACAGGTTAGAATGTGTTCTTTCTTAACCTCATCAGAGGCCCTACTCATAGCGGTTTTGTATATAGTTAGTAAAGCTGCAATAGTGGAAGTCTTGGGGACAAAGACTTGCTTAAAGGTAGGATTAAAATGTGCTGTGGGAGTTGGACCACCATTGTTGCTATTGAGCACATTTATACGTGGGGAGAATTCTGCTTCAGACTCGGAGGTGAACTGCCTGGCCCATAGCTGAAAAACACTCTCTTCAAGATTAGTCAAGGTCTCAGCAGTGCAGACACCCCTATTATTAGCTAAGGTGGTTTTTTTGCTAAGTAACATCTAGGCGCTGACCCTGTGCTGTTACTACCATGGAAAGTTCAGCCAGCTTGGAGGTGAGAGACAGACCCACTGAGAGGCAAGAAGCAAACCTGTCATTCACTGAATCAATTAACTCACTCATTTCTTGTACGTTTTTATCAAGTTCAGAGTGGTCTTGTTTTAAATGATCCACCTCATTAGCTAGAGCTATCTACTCTTTAGCACAGTGAATGCGGGAGCTCCTGACAAGCCAAGGCAACAGCCATTGACATTGGTAACCCCAGTTAGACTAACAGCAGACACCATCATCTCACACAAGGTAGCAATCTCTTGTTGTAATTCAGCAACTTGAGTCGTCAGAGCAAGCACTTGGGGATCTGGCTGAGGAGCTTTGGTAGGGCAATCTTGACTGCAGGTGGAAGCTCTTAACTCTCAAATGGCATCCCATAGTATCTACTCTCTATCCGCCAAATCATCAGATGGATGAGAAGGCGGGGCATCTGGTGTAGGGGTAGACAATTCATCCACTTGAGTCTGGAGTTTGGCAATGGTAGCGGCGGTAGCAGCCCTTTCTTGATCAAATTCTTTTCCAAGTTTGTGGAGGCTTTTGGCAGCAAGGGCTTCTACTTGCTGTAGTTGGTCAAAGGAGTAAGCATTAAACTTGTTGAGCTGCTGAACAAGTTGTCTAAAGTCAGTGAGATAGGCATTTGGGGTGGAATCTACTTGGGTGCACCAGGGTTGTTCCAACTGGTGAAACTCATGTAGACACTCTCTGACGTACTTGGGGATGGACTGGCGCATGCGTTCAATGAAATTTACCAAGGGGTTTGGGAGGTGACCAAGTTGCACTGATTGGTAGACACCAGGGAAAACAGGGAATGGATCCACTGTTGATAAGCAGCAAATTGGTCCAGTGATTAGTTACAGATGCTTGTAGGGACAAAATTTCCTGAATGTGGAGTCCTAGCACCATTTGATGATGAGCTAAGGCAGGTTGTACAAAGGAAGCCAATAGATGCTCAGCAGAACCAGCTGCTGGGAGGAGATGCTGTGGAAATTGCGGAGCCACAATCAATTCATAATAATCTGCTCAATTGAACTGTAGCTGGAGGCAAGGAATGGCTCCATCACAGGCTATCCCAAGGGCTACTGCCATGACTTTTTCTAAGTCAGGGGTACCCAAATTTTAGGCCAATAGGCGGGGACCATTCCCAAGGTTCAGCACAGTAGGGACAATAGGCAGGTCTGGGATGTTTTCCTTGATAGGAGGACTAGTAATTTCAGACAAAGTTGGCTCTTGTATGGGAGGAGGCAAAGGTCCTAAAAACATGGTTGCAAAAGGGATAACCAAGGGGCTTACAGCGCCTGTAGCAAGCGCCATTTTTGTTGTGACCTGAGGTGCAGCACATATATATATAACAGGGAATCCTAACCTTAGGATTGGATTTGTACTAAATCTTGGTTAGAATGGCAGGGAAGGCTATATGATTACCTTGTGGCCCTGATTGAATAATATCTGCTAGACATGGCTAGAGAGGCGCCAAAGTATGTGAAGACACAAATACAAGAATTTGAATATAACTTAAATTTTATTGATAGAAGTGAAATGGAATATATACTGTGTAGATTTACCACAAAACAGTACATGGACGGTAGGATCACTTGCCACAAGCATGAGTGGGGCAAGTGAGTTGCGCAGAATCAGGAAACTGAACAATTGAATTTCCCAAATTGAAGCCAGACTCATTTCAAAGGGCAAACACAAAGGAGAGGGATTTGTCCTTGAAATAACCCACTGAAGGTGAAATCAAAACATGGTGAATGGCAGCATTCACAACATAGACGTTTTTTCTCTTTCTAATTGATTGCTATTGGACTGTATGATCTGGAGATCTGAGCGGTATGGAACCTTGCTTGGAATTTCCAGCTTAGGTCCTGACAATGCTTGGATGATATTAGGCTGTGTGCCATAAACTAGTTCAAAGGAGCTTTTCCCAATAGATATATTCATACGGGTTCAGCATACAAGCAATGCAGTTGGTAGCTGCTTATACCAGTCCTCAGGTCTCCTGGTGGTGAGCTTAGACAGGGCCTGCACTAGGTTGCCATTCAGCTGCTCCACGTGTCCATTGGTCTGAGGATGGTAAGGTGTTGTCTCTGTATGCTGGAACCCGTTCTTGATGAGGTATAAACTGGTATATTCAGAGGTCAGTTCTTTGCCTGTCAGTTATCAAGAGTTCTGGCTTTTTGATCTTTCTGATGATTTCTTTTCCTATGAATTGCTGCATGTCATTGCCTGTGTGCATCCTTAATGCTTGTGCCACTGGCCATCAAGTGGCAAAGTATATAGTGGTGATGATGTATTTCTTCTTGTTATGCTTTCCTGGCATGGGGCCCATAATGTCTAGAGCCCATACCTTGAAGGGTAGCTGTGAACAGATAAGTAGTACAGACTTAGGAGGGGGATTGCTTTTTGCAAATTTCTTACATACTTCACATTGGTCTAGGACTTCCTGGACATCCTGGTATAGGGTCAGCCACCACGCTTTATGTTTGAGGAATTTGTAGAGGTTGCAGCTTTTTGTATGTCCTAAGTCCCTGTGGTAACAAAGGATTTTTTCAACTTGCTGATGTGTGGGGACATAAGGGATTGTGGTTCCGTCAGACATTTTTTGATGTAAGTTCCTGTATACTTCTGCAAATAAGTGTTCATTCTTGATGACTGTTTCTTTTGTTATGTCTGTGATACCAGGGGGAAGCCATTGTCTCTTGTCTGGAGCACTAAGAGAGGCCAGTCTAGGTCAAGCCCATTCTTGCCTCTTGTAGCTCTAACGTATAGGCACAAGTGTGCATCCACCATGGCAAGTTCAGGATCAGGTTTGTATTGTATGGCCATATTAAACCTCTCCAGGAGTTTCATCCAGCGGGCTTGAAGGCAGGAGAGGTTCTCCTGTTTTGAAGTATATGAGGGACTTATGATTGGTTAATGCCGTAAATTCCTCCTGTTGTTCTAGATAACAATGCCATTTGACCAGACAGTGCAAAATTGCTAACAATTTTTTTGTGTATAGGGTATTGGCACTTTCTGTCTGTCAGTTTGCGTGATTCATAGGCTACAGGCAGGAAAAACATCATTGTTTTTTATTTGTAGTACTCCCCCAATAGATGCGTCCAAGGCATATGTCTTCATTTGATATTCCCCATTACGTTTGGAGTATTATAGAATTGGTGCTGTTGTGAGTTTCTCCTTAAGAAACCTGCAGCAAAGGTTGTGTTGGGGGGTCTATACAAACTTAGATTTGGCGTCATTTATGGTGGGCAAGGATGTAGTCAGGACGCCACAGTTGGGTATGAATTGTTGTACATAAGCAACCATTCCTAAGAATGTGCAGAGTTCTGACTTGTCCTTTGGAGGTGGCATTTTGCAAATGGCCTAGATTTTCTGGCTGTCAGGCTTGATGTCACTCTTTGAAACTATGTGTCCCAGGAAGGGCAACTGTTTTTGGACGAACTGGCATTTGAAGGGCTTGGATAGAAGCTTATGTTGAGCTAGAGTAGCAAAGACTTCCTCCAAGTCCTTGGGGTGTTGTTCTACCAAGGGGCTATAGACAATAATGTTGTCCAGGTATACCAAGGCATGCTTATCAATGTGGGGGGTAAACACCTTGTTCATGAAGTTCACAAAGGTTGAAAGGGCTTTTGTCATTCCAAAGTTGAGTACCACACACTTGAATGAACCTTATTTAGTCCAGAAGGCTGTTTTGGGTATGTCTTTCTCCTTGATACAGATTTGGTTGTAGCCTGCAGTTAGGTCAATCTTGGAGAAGACTGTAACGCTGCCCAGGGATTCAAAGAGGCCGTCAATAAGTGGCAGTGGATAACAATTCTTGATAGTGACTTTGTTTAGGGCTTGGTAGTCTGTGACTAGGAGCAGAGTACCATCCTTCTTTGCCACAAAGAATATAGCAGCACTAAAAGGAGACTGTGAGGGCGGACAAGACCTTTTTCTAATGCCTTCTTGAAGTAAGCACATATGGTGTTGTCTTTGTTTGGGGTAAGGCGGTAGATGGGTTGCGCCTTAGGTATAGCTCCTTTGAGTTGGATGGAGTGTTGGATGTGTTTCTCTGGTAGAAACCCTGGTAGAGCATTTTTTAAGATCTTTGGATGGTGGTCTACAATTTTGCAATCCTGAGGCGTAGTGGTATCTTGGTGATCCTTGAAGTGTATGATCTTGTACTGGCAGGAGTCCCATTCAATTGCCTTGAGATTATAATTTTTGTCCAGGGTCTCTGTAATGTGTATAAAGACGTGGTTGCGCAGGAGTTGATATACTGTGTCTGGGTAGACCTGGTGATTGACGCCTTCATGTTTGACAGCCAATACTGAGGTCCTCCAGTCTACATGAGGGCTGTTCCTTTGCAACTAGTCCAGTCCCAGCACAATATCAAACTTGAGAAAATCAATGAAAGGGCCCTGGATGGTAGAATGCAGGTTCTCTAGCATGACATAGAAGGGGGCAGTTTCCCTTGTCACAGCAATGTGATGTTCATCAGCTAAAACCACAGTTTTAATTGCAAAGGATTAGTGGTCAGCTTGAACTTGTCTACAAAGCTGCTGTTGACTAGGGTTCAATCCACACCAAATTCCAGGAGTGCTGAGCCTGTGTAACTGCAAAAACGGAAAGGATAGGACATCAGTTTATTGGGATATCTGGCAGTTGTGTAAAGTAATTGGTCTTCTGAGGGCACTTGGATCATTAGGCATTGGTCCACGTCCTCGGGTTGGTACTCATTGTTGAGCAAGTTGGGAGTTGTGCAGGGAGAGCTTGGCTTGCTTAGTGCTCTCCCCAGGCTTTCCCCTCATCTTGATTGTCTTGTGTGACAGTGATATAGAAATGGATACAGTTTGACCAACTATTGTTCCTGTTTCCATGCCCATATGAAACTGTGGGTTTGAGGTTCAAGTTGTTGCTATTGTTCCCAGGAGGCAGTTGGTTGGAGCATCCAGTTGGGTGAGAATCTTTAGGTCACTATCTCTTTCCAGTTTGCGCCTTGTAGAGAGCATTGGTTGTTTGTTCTGCTTTCTCTGCCTCACAATACAGGCTTTGAAAGTTGATCACTTGGTCCAGGTTTACATGCCTCATTACATGTGACTTGAGTGCATCATAGTACATGAGATGGGTAACTGGGGTGTCAAAGGCCATATCTGAGGGCGCACATAGTCAGAGTTACTCATATGCTTAGGTGAGCTCCTTTACTGTGCCCTTTTGAGTCAGATTCTTCACTTGGCGTATGATCATGAGTGTGGTGTCCTTCAGGACAACCCTTGCCAAATAGTCCTGTTTGAAGGTATCCCAATCCTTCATGGCGTGCTTTTTGTGCCACTTGTTGCACCAGGTGCCAGCGCTGTGTGTCAATTGAATGGAGATATCTGCAATCAAGAACTGTTGCAGGCATTCCATTTGTGCCAGCTTGCTCTGTGTAGATTGAATTTAGCTATGGCGTTGTTGTTGGCTCCAGCAAAAGGTCCCAAGGTGGCACTTTGGAGTATCTGGACCATCTAGGCTGGCGTGACACTGTCCTCAGTTGCTCAAGAAATGACAGCAAGTGCTTGGAAGAAACCTGTGCAAATAAGGTGTTAAAGGCAGGGAGCAGGATCACTGTGTTCTGATAAAGTACAAAGCCATAATTTATCTTGATACCAGGTGTGTACAGTGTTCAGTATAGTAGGAGGCCAGACATGATTCTATTTAGGATTTGTTGGCCACGGCAAGTACAGGCAACAGAAAGAATTTTGCAAGATAAGGTAGGATAGAGAACCTACTTGTGCTACCAATGGCGTAACTGTGCTGTTTTAGAAAAGTTACAAGGGGAAAATGTTTAAAAACTAGATAATATTCTTTATTGAGAGATAGGTATTATATAGTCATTGTGAATCAAGGATAACAGGAATATGATTGTATTAATCACATGGCTGGATGGTGAAGGGGGTGGCTTGATCCTGGTAATGAGTCAAGTGCCAAAACAAAGTATCCATCATAAAGGATCATCATCTGTTCATGTTGTTGGATTTGGCAATTTGAGTTGACTTCCTAGTCTGGCTTTGAGTGGTTGGGCAATTGGATTGCAGGTCACAAACCTGCTTGTTTGGAACCTTGCTGGTGGGTTAAGCCTGCTGTTTTGACAAAACTATGGTCTTCTATGACATCTTCAGGAAATCAAAACAATCCCTCAACCCTGGCTACCTCACAAGTTTAAAATATTCAAAATAAGCAACAAAATTCAGATTCTGGGAATCCTGGATTTTAATTATAGCCATCTAGGTAAAGAAGAGTGTCAGGAAAGCTTGGAAACAGTTGCTTACCACTTGGATTCAAACCACATCCTTTTCAAACTCAAATTTCAAAAACAAGCAATCAATTAGTAGATGAATTGAACTAGAACTTACCAAGCAGTGCAAAAACAAAAGTGGGTTCTGTTACGCTTCTGAAGACAACTATACCAATAATAGGACATCTGGAGCTTTGAAAACAGTTCCAACCAATCCAAAAACAACCAGAACAAAAATGACCAATAATATACTCCCAACAGAACTCAGGGTGCCAAACAAGTAAATAAATGACCAGCAGGGAAATGATGATGAAGCCAAAGTTCCAATTTCAAATCTAGTTCACCCAAGCTAGCACAAGCCAATATACAGAGCTTAATCATCCTACTCCAACTAGAAGGTTTGGCTGCTGCTAGCTGCATAATGCAGTATTCAGAGCAGAAGCAAAGCCAAAGTGACCAACCAGACACTACTCAAATGGTAAAAAATGCACACCAAATTTTATCTCACATCATTCCACTCTCTACAGTCAAACTCTAAGTATTTAGTAAGTAGCATTTGGGGTCTCCCCAGTGCTCTAACACCTTCAATTCCTGGATCAATGAATCTTGCTTTCTCTATTCTTTACTTTTAAATTAGTAGATTTGAAATTATTGTGCCCTGCCCCAAAGGGCCGGCTTTGAAACAACTTTAAATTCTAAATTCAAATCTAAGAATTGAAGTAGATTTTATTTAATTAGTTTTAATCAAAACTTACCTTGTTTTTGCTTGCTTTTGGTTTTGGTTTTTGCTTTTCTGTGCTTGCACACAGTTCCTTTCTGGTTATCTTTATAAATTCCTATTTCAAATAGGGTTTCTTTCCACTGCTTACGCAACTGCTGCTCCCCCAAACACTGCAGTTGCAGATCTTTGGGTTGTCTCCTGCAAGATCATCTTCCCCAACTAACATGTGTTCTCCACAATTTATCAGTGCCTTTGCCAAGAAACTCCTGGTTACACATTGCAGATCCTTCCAGGCTTCAATTTTGTTATCTATAAATAAAGGCTTTAGAAAAGTAGGCATCTAAGCTGAAATTATAAGTGGTTTTCCCAATCACTATTCACAGGTTTTTTTCTACTTCAATTATATATTTTTGTTTTCAAATTCTAACTTTGAAATTTACTTATATTATCATCTTTTTTTAAAAGAAGCTTAGGTTTATAATAAATATGTTGTTAGGTCTAAATTTGCTCACAGAGTTTAAACAGCTAGCATAATTAGAATGTAGATAGCTAGACAACAAGCATTTAGCTTGTTGTCACCATTTTTTAACATTAGGGATAATTTGACTAGTTTTATGTTGAGAGATTATTGTGGGGAATATCCTGACGTAGATATACCTTTGATTACAAACAAAGCTTTATTCAATACCTTGTTCTATGTAGTTTGTTTAGGCCTAGTTAACTCTATGACATCTTTTGTGTCTAATCATAAGTTTTTGGCAGGTCTTTTAAAAGTACTTCCCCAAACTATACCTACTTTCTTTTATCTTTTAAACTTAAATCCAAACGCTTTACATTGTATAGTTTATAATCTTGAGCCTTATTAGGCAAGACCTTACAGAAATTAACCTCCCAATGATCTGGAATCAAAATCTTCTTCTGCTCTGTTTGGTGTTATGGAGCCTGGTTGCTGAAGGTCATGAATTTGATTCTAACATTCAAGTCAAGAACGCTACAAAGTCTTTGGCTTGGGATTATCTGTATACTAAGCACCCATTTCCTCCCACCTGTGATAAAACAACGCCTCTTCCTGCTTTGCCTCTTCCTTTGCCTCCCCCAGTTATTTGACCAGGAGCTTCTTGGTATGTATTAACTTATGTGGCATTATACTATGGGTTAACACATTTTGCTCCTTTCTTTGGTTCTTACAGACTATGGGGATATCTAGTGAACACTTTAATGGTTGGAATTACCATTGGTACTTCTCTTGTAGTCTTTCATTATTCTGCTCTTTTTACACTACTTGGGTTCCTTCCTTCCTCAGGAATGGATCCCTGACAACTCCTGATAACTGACAGAGGCAAAGAACTGACCTCTAAAGATACCAACATATACCTCACCAAGAATGGGTCTAGCACACAGTGACAACTCCCTACCATCCTCAGGCCAATGGATGTGTGAAACAGCTGAATGGCAACCTAGTGCAGGCCCTGGCCAAGCTCACTGCCAGGAGACCTGAGGACTGGTATATGCAGCTACCAACTGCATTGCTTGCATGCTGGACCTGTGTGAACAGATTGACCAGGAAAAGACCCTTTGAGTTAGTTTATGACACACAGACCAACATCATCCAAGCATTGTCAGGACCTAAGCCAGAAATGCCCAGTGAAGTTCCACCCCACTCAGATTCCCAAGTCATACAGGCCAATAGCAAATAGCCAGAAAGAGAAGAAAAGCATCTACAGAAGGCCTTTGACCCCATCCAAGACAGACATGAGGTCAGCAACAAATTCTAGGTCATGAATACCAACAAGAGTAAATTACAGACATAAAAAGTGGTCCCTGCCATTATCCTAAAGGTAAACAAAAACAACACTTACCTTTTGTAAGGACTTGGAAAACGCAAACAAGACAAAGTCCTCCACCATGACCGCCTAAGTCCCTGCAAAGAAAGACAAAACAACACAAGACTGTCCTACCCATCACCAAACAACAGTTAGTCCAGTATGGCGCCTGGGTTCCTGACAACCTCCCTGACAACCTGCCCCCAGAGGAGGCCAACCTTCAGTTGGGGGTGTTGAAACAGCAGGCTCAATCCGCCAGCAAGGTTCTGAGTAAGCAGGTTTGTGACCCGCAATCCAATTATTCAGTCACTTGAAGCCAACCTGAAAGATGACTCAAATTTCCAAATCCAACAACATGAACAGATAATGATCCTTTATGGTAAATACCTTGTTTTGGAGCTTGACTCATTACCAGGATCAGGCCACCCCCTTCACCATCTTACTGTGTGATCAACGCTATCATGTTCCTGTTATCCACAATTCAAAATGACTATATGATACCTATCTCTCAATAAAGAATATTATCTAGTTTTCAAACAATTTCCCCCTTGTAACTTTGCTAAAACAGCACAGTTACAACAATTAGAATTTTAATTATTACTTTTTATATTCAATTTTAAATAGTTGTTTTAGAATAGCAAACTATTAAAAAACAAAAGAACCTTAAAGAAGGTCTTTATACAGGAATAATAATATTTATTTATTAAAAATCACATATAGCTTGAGCACTTTATATTTAATTTTTTAATATAGTTTTTATATTTATTTGATGGAAGTGACATTTTTATATACTTATCATATTTTAGTATTAAATATTTTTGATTGTCACCACAAAATACAATAAAATAAATTAATTTAAAATAAATAAAATACAAACCTTCATTGGTGGTCCCACTGAATGTGATTGAGGGCTTGGAAGCTTCTAAATATAAAATGATAATCTGTGAATCTAAAATAGTAAATTAGAGAATATAAAAAATAGTCAGAAAAGCTAAGCCTTTAATTTATTGGCTGCTTTGAGAGGCACACAGAGATGAATGAATCAGCGTGGCCATAAAACTTGGCCACAGTCTCTGCTGAAAGGGTGTGGATCCTGGCCTGCAGAAAATAAAAGAGGTCCTTGATCCCAGTTGGCATCCCCCGCTTGACAACTTGCTTTAGCCACCCAAAGACCTCTTCAATTAGGTTTAGGGGTGGGGAATATGCAGGGAGAAATAAGAGGCACAAATTTGATGTAGCCAATTGTTGAGGGCCAACTGCAATACTGGTGTCACTTGTTGGAAATTCCTCAAGAATATCTGCACCCTTATGGAGACCAACATTATCAAGCAGAATTACATTAGTAAAGCCTGGGCTTATGCGCCTCAGGTGCTTCTAAACCAATTGGAGAAAATATAAGAAGGTCCTGCTATTGTGGAACCTAATAAAATTTGATAAAGCTAAATCCCCTTTGGATCAAGGAGAGCCACCATTGAATAGGCTGTGGTGCAGACTGCAGCACACCAAGCTATCCCGTCATTAGAACATTTTGAGGCATAGTCATATGTGTTTTACATTGACAGGGAAAATGATGATTTTTCAATATAATAGAATCCAACAGCCCCCTTGGCTTTAAGGGCAGTTTACACCTCTGCGTATTTTTCTGGGTTTTGATCTTGGAATGGCTGTCTTGGTTATATGGAGATACCCCAAGTTTTTTCCAAGAAAATTTCAGACTCTTTCCCAGATGATAATAAAAGGAAATTGAAGCCTCAACCCCAAAAGTAGTTTTAACCATCATCTGTATATTTGCCAGTTCAAGATGGCAGTCTCAGGTTATCCACTGGCAGATTGCCCATTTGTGTTCCTTGGTGAGCATGGTGGATACACACAAGGATTCTCTGCAGCAAAAAATTGGCCAGTATCAATGAATTTGTTGAATACCTTGCTGGTGTACTTAGGATCCACCCCAACAAGAGCCGCAGCTGCATTGTAGTCACCAGATTCCTGCATCAGCTTGAGAATGATGATGTGCTTTATATCAGGAATGCACTTCTGAGCGGGCTTTGTGGGTTCAGATAAGCCAGGATCCTGATTGGTGACTGGTACACAAGGCATAAGCACCTTGTTGTAGAATGCAGCAACCTTTTTTAGCACCTGCTGCCCATCTGCAGTTTGGAAGTACTCAAGCTCCTCAATGTCTTCTTGATTGCTGTCACTGATGTAGAGCTTGTAGCTAGTTTCAAGCACAGGCTTTATCTTCTCTATTATGGCTGCTGGAACTGCTTCCTGGAGGTACACAGGGTCAAATACAAAAGAGGTAAGTTTGATCTCCTTGTTCCTAACTGTTTTGATTATGGTAGCCTTGGTGGGCTTCTGGGTCAGCTTGGGGACCCTAGGATTGATGCTCCATACCCTTGCACAATGTGCTCCTTAAACTGGTTGTGTCAGTGCAACCTCACCATTAAACTTTCCTCTCCCATCTTCTTCCTGAGTAGGCACTTGTGTTGCACTGACTCAATTTTTTGGCCTGCAAGGCTGCCACAGCGCACAACAGGTGCATTGTTACTCTGCTGTTGCATTTGATCCATTTTATAATTTAATAAAATACTAAATAAATTTCAATTAAGTACTCCCTAATTTTGTTGCAACTGAACCAATTAGAGTTCAGTATTTGATTGTGGAAGACAACAGTCCAATAGAAAGGACAGGAATGAATAGAATAGAGTATCATTTATTATAGAATATTGTGGTTAATATACTATATGGGGAAAGCCACCGGGCCACAAGGGGGTGGCATAGTGGCATGTTCCATGTAAGATTTAAGCCAAGGAATAACTTGTGCGGGAATCAGGAGGTCAAATTGGCAGTACTCCTAATTAGGAAAAAGTGCCCGCAGTTTGATATTGCCATCAGATTGGTCCATGTTGTTAGATATGTCAAGGGGCAACTCATTGAGCGCCCCCTGTGTATCATAAGATATGTTGGCAGGCGAGGATGGAAACTTGGTTGCAACACCCCCCCTGCTTGTTGTCAGACACCAGGATCAGAGTTTGTGGGAGATCTGGGAAGGTCCATACAAACAACTTTTGTGTGGGGATGGCACGGTAGAGGCACAAGCAATTGTGGTAAAGCTTCTTGGTGTTTCCTTGGGCATCTTCAAGTTGGTAGGTGTGGTTGTCATAGACTGCAGCTATCTTGAAGGGCCCCAGGTGGTTAGGTTCTAATTTAGCCAAATTGGGGTTGAGGGCATAGACAGGATCATCTATTGTGTACCTGGCCTCAAGGTGTTTTGTCCCCCCCTCAATTCACTTGTGTTTAATGTCTCAGACTTTGGCACACCAATGGCTCGGGGAGGGAGTAGTCAAAAAGGGGGTTTCCTGATAACTTTGGACCCTAATTTCCCTTTTTCTACCCCCATCAAGCTGTCAGGTGTTCCAAAGGCCAAGGTGTTGGGGCTGAACCCATTGCCCCTTTGGTTCTTGCTTGTAAGATAAGTAGAGCAGTGGGCAGGTGTTCAGTCCACGTGGTATTGGGGTGCTTCTGTGAGAGCTTGGCAATCAGTTGGACCAGTGAACCATTTAGGCGCTCTACATGCCCATTGGCTTGAGGATGGTAGGAGGTTGTAACTATACATTGGAGTGTATTCTTGGCGCAGTATGCCTTCATGACATGGCCTACAAGCTTGGGTCTACCATCTGTGATAAGTTGTTTGGGTTGCCCAAAGCAGGCCACAATTTCCTTGCTAATGAAGCGGGTGATGATGGTAGCAGTATGGTTAGTGATTGCCCACGCCAATGGCCAACAGGTGAAGTAGTCAATGGCCGGGATGATGTACTTATTGCCTAGTCTGTCTTTGGGGAGAGGCTCAACAATATTGAGGGCCCAATTCTCAAAGAATTACATAGCTTTGATGAGCAGGACAGACTTGGGGGTGCAGGTTCAGACGTTTTCTTTTTGCACAACACACATGTTTTGAGGAGATCTAAGATGTCTTGGTGCACACAAGGCCACCAAACCTTAAACTTTATGATTCTGAAGAGGCTACTTCCTCAAATTTACCCAAGGTGTGGTGGTAGTGTAGTATGATATCCCCTTGCTATGTAGTGGGAAAATAAAGCGTCTTCTCACCTATCTCTTCCTGGCGGCAGACGTTACCAGCATAAGTGGTGAACTGGCTTTTGTTGTCCTTCAGCTTGGAGATAGTCACATAATTAAGGCCTTTGTAACAAGTTGCTTCAGGGTGTAGGTAA
Organism: Entomophthora muscae; assembly: GCA_014839935.2. Taxonomy (NCBI): domain Eukaryota; kingdom Fungi; phylum Entomophthoromycota; class Entomophthoromycetes; order Entomophthorales; family Entomophthoraceae; genus Entomophthora; species Entomophthora muscae. Next base: position 146,720 of record QTSX02000726.1, on the reverse strand, counting down.
AGCATTGGTCAGTCTAGATCAAAACCATTGTCTCCTGTGATGGATGCTACATATAGTCTGGAGAGGGTGTCAGCTGTGACAAGTTCCTTTCCAGGCTTGTACTTGATGCGCAACTGATAGGGAGACAGGTGTTTGACCCATCCTGCCTGGCGTTGTGTCAAGTGGGACTGTGTATTGAAGTACTGGAGCAACTTGTGATCTTTCAGGACGCAGGGCAGAAGGGTGGCCCCTTCCAGGTAACAACATCACTTCTTGATATAGTGCTCAATTGCCACTAACTCTTTATCATGTATGGGGTAATTTTGTTCTGAGTTGGTGAGCTTCCTGGATTTGTATGCCACAGGGAGGAAGACACCCTTGTCAGTTTTCACTGGTACCACACCCCCTATGGCCCTGTCAGAGGCATCAGTCTTGAGTTTGTACTGGCAATTCCAATTGGGGAATTGCAAGACAGGCGCAGTTGTAAGTCTTTGCTTCAATGTCTTGAAGTCTTGATCCCTGGCAGGGGTCCATTGGAAGCGCTGTTTAGTGTTCAGGAGCTCAGTGAGAGATGCAATTAGTTCTCCGCAATTGGGAATAAACTTGCGCACATAGGCAACCATGCCTAAGAATGTACACACCTGGCCCACATTGATGGGAGGTGGCATGCTTGTGATTGCCTTAATTTTGGCAGGGTTGGGATTTATCCCTTGGGCAGAGATGATGTGCCCAAGGAACAGAAGCTCTGACTTGAGGAATTTGTATTTGGAAAGCTTAGCCTTCAACTGGTTTTTTCAAAGGGTGTCAAGGACAGCACGGAGGTGTTGGAGATGTGTGGTTTGATTTTTACTGAAGACAATAATGTTGTCAAGGTACACAATAACACATTTCCCAATCAACTCCTCAAATGCTTTGTTCATCAACAATGCAAAGGTGAAAGGAGTGTTGGTCATTCCAAAGTTCATGACCTGGCACTCAAATAACCTGTAGTGTGTGTGGAAGGCAGCCTTTGCCTCATCCCCTGGTGCAATGCAGACCTGGTTGTACCCTGCTGTGAGATTGATCTTGCTAAAGACTTTTGCACCCGCAAGCAGGTCAAACAGGTTGTCAATTAACAGCAGGGGGTACTTATTTTCAACTGTCACTTTATTTAGGGTGCAGTAATCTGTGACCAGGAAAAGGGACCCGTCCTTCTTGGCTACAAAGAAGACAGCAGCCCTGTATGGAGAGCAAGGGGCAAATGAAGCCCTTATTGAGTGTGTCTATAAGGTGCTGGCAGAGGGTTTATATTCTTTTGGTGTCAAGCAATAGAGGGGACATGCCTTGGGAAGCAGCCCTTGTAGTTGTACATCATACTGGATCTCTTGGAGAGGGGGTAGTTGGTCAAGTGTTTCACTGAACACGTCCTTATATTCCTTGAGGAGTGTGGTAATTGCTGGTGAAGGTAAAATGGTCAAGGGAGGGGCCGCAAGTGGTTCAGCGTGGATAAATTTGACTGAGCATTGGTTGAAGTCTATTCCCCCTTGAAATTGTATGTACCTGTCCCTGTGATTCTGAAGAACACGGTATCATGGAGCAACTTGCTCATTTTGATAGAATAAATCTGGAAACCCACCCCATTTCTGTTGAGGGTGATTACAGACATATCCCAGTCAATATAGGGACAGTTATGACAAAACCAGTCAAGACCAGCAATGAAATTGTGGCTGAGCCCTGCCATGATTGGCCCAGAGAGCTTAACCTGGATGTTCCCCATTCTCACAGAGAAGGGTACCGTCTCATGGGTAATTGCCACTCTACAGGAATCAGCCACCTGTACTGCCTTGAACCTGCTTGGTACTTGGTCTAATTGTTGAGAGTCAGCAAATTCCTGGTCAACCATAGTGTGATTGGCCCCAGTGTCTACAAAAAGTTTGTGGGTGTTCCCACAAAAACAGAAGGGGTAGGCCAAGCAGGTTACTTTATTTAAAGAATGGCTTTCTTGGAGAGCAGGGTTGTCACTGTAGACCTGGAATACATTGAGAGTTTCAACATCATGCACATTGTAATCACAGGGGCTCTTTGCAAGGAGGAATTGAGAGTGAGGGTCAAGTGGGGCTGCAAAACCTCTTGTATCTACAACCCCCAGGCTTTTCCCTGATCCTCAATTTGTGCTAGTTGTAGCTCCCTCTTGAAGGGACGCTTAACCCCATTTTCTTGTTGGTGGGACTGGCAGCAGCCTACTTGATTGTGGGCACTGCCAGGTGCAGGACAAGACTCAGGTGGTGCATCATTGGATCTGCGGAAGCCCATTGAAGCCTGGTTATTGGCCTCCACAATGGCCTTATAGAAGTTGTTGATGGAGGTACAGCAATCCACGGGAACCCATATGCAGATATGGGGTTTGAGCCCATTGACTATCAAAGTAAGGAGCATGGTATTCCCATTGGTGATGGCTTCTGGGGCGGCATCAAGGGCTTGTTGCCAAGCTGCAAGTTATTCAGGAACAGACCTGGTCTGCTTAATGGCCAGGAGGGGAGTTCCCACCACAATAGGTGAAAAGATTTCACTGTAGCAGGGCTTTGCGGCGTCCCTGAACGGCGCCCAAGTAATGTCTATCTCTTGGCTGGCCCAGTTGGTGAACCACATAGCAGAAGGCCTTGTAAGGCACCCAGAAGCAGTGACAACCCACATTTGCTCATGCATTTGACAGATTTAAAGGCGGGTCTCAATAGAATAGAGCCAAATGACAATGTCAGCTCCTTCAACACCACCTACAAAAGACTCAAGCTGGAGATTTAGCATGCATTGAGAAAGGTCCAATTGGGGCAGGGTGACACTTGCGTTGCACTGCCTAAAGCAGAGTTGATTGTACATGCTTGTGAGCACCAGCTGGTCTTGGTAGATAACATACCCCTCAGGAATGTCCTCTTGGGGATTGTAAGGAAGGTTTCTTGATGGGGAGTAGCCATACAGCCCGTACTCTGTCCTTTCTTGGGGGGATTTTTCTTTTAGGTAGGTTGTGAACCTACTGCTGCTACTACTGTTGCAACTGAACTAATTAGAGTTCAGTATTTGATTGGGGAAGACAACAGTCTAATAGAAAGGACAGGAATGAATAGAATAGAGTATCATTCATTGTAGAATATTTTGGCTAATATACTATATGGGGAAAGCCACAAGGCCACAGGGGGTGGCATAGTGGCATGTTCCATGTAAGGTTTGAAGCCAAGGAATAACTTGTGTGGGGATCAACAGGTTGAATTGGCAGCACTCCTAATTAGGAGAGAGTGCCCACAGTTTGATATTGCCATCAGATTGGTCCATGTTGTTAGATACGTCAAGGGGCAACTCATTGAGCACCCCCTGTATATTGAAGATACATTGGCAGGCAAGAATGGAAACTTGGTTGCAACAATGTTAATTTTTGCTTTTATCTGAATATGGATATTTAATTAGAGATTTTTCCACCCAATATCCTGGTTATAGATTTTTTATTTCTTAATTAGTTGTTTTTAGTTTTACAACACCCATTTTAGAATACCTGAAATAATTTCCACCCTTTTTCCAAGATTTTATACCAAATAGAAGCACCCAACACAATATTTTTAAATTTTCTGTTTCAGATCTTGTGTCTTGTTTTAGATACCTTGATATCATTCTTGATTACAATTCATTGCACACAACAATTGAGTGGTTTTGTTTACATGTTGAGTTGCTATTGTGTTTTGTTTTTGGTTTTAGTTTTGGCTCACTGTGCTTGGGTGTATTTTGTCACCAATTTACATAGTAAACATATGGGACATTATTTTTCTTGTTATGCCTAGGCGCCAGATTGGTTATTTTATAACTTAATCACATTATTCATATTCAAATTATTCAGAAAGAGTAAAATACAATCAATCCCAAATATTTAATTGATCTTGGGCTTGGGTGATTTTTTAAAAAATAATTCATTGATTTTATAATTGAAAATTGCAACTTATAGTACTACTGAAAATATCTTAAGTGCTACTACAAACCAAAAATATTTATGATGAGTTGCATGGGAGAGTAATAGCAGCCCCAAAGCTATAAATGCTATTACCCTATCTTTGGCTCATCATAAATATTCTTAGTTTGTTTCAGAAAAAAGGTTGTTGTTTTTGAAAGACTGATAACTCTATTTAAAATACACCCTCTAGTAAGCTGCCCTACTTCATGAACTTGCCCCAATACACTACTAGCATCTTCTGATATTTTTGTTTCTCTGGTATCATCACGTGATTTCAAATGATAAAATATCTCAGAATATTCTGAGAAGCTTTCAAATGTTAAAGGTGAAGTATATAACTTCCCATCTTTCATCAAATATGAAAGATTAATGCGCAGATTTTTAACTTCAAGCTCTCTTTTTATAGGCCTAAATTTCCTTTCATAAATATAAAAAAATGCTTTTTGGGAAACAATTGAACCAGTTAAAGCTGAATTGTATAATTCTTTTCTTCTTTCTTCTTTCTCACAAATATTTTTTAGATCATTAATGTTGTTAATATAAAGTACATTTTCTTTTTCCTTTAAAATTTTTGATATTACACCAAAGTGACCATCAACAATGCTTTTTCCATGGCATTCAACAAAACGGTTATATTTTATGGAACCCTTAATATATTTAGGTGCCTCTTTAAATAAGTAATATAAAAATTCATATGATCTAAAATGATTTCCATTATCTGTCCATACTTTTATATTTTTTATTTTTTTAAATCTATCTAATTTAAGAAGACTTATTAGACATTCACCTGAAAATAAAGAATCATGTGATAATATTTGAGACAAAAAATCATGATATTCATATTTAATTTTATTGTTTTCTTTAAAAACTAATGCAAACCCTAATAATGAGATTAGTTTTTTTGAATAAAAACAATTATTGGTCTCAATTGGACCACCTCCAACCTTTAAGTTTTCTTTATAATCTATAACTACAATACAAGACTCATCATCTAGTTCATTAATATCTTTTTTATATTCACAATTTTGATGAACATAAAAGTCTTGGTGCTGATTAATAGTCTTTAAGTCATTGTCTATAGATTCTGGTAATGGTAAGTTTTTACTTTCACATTCTTCCTTCTTTTTTTCTAGTGAATTTTTTAAATTACAAATATTGCACATATCGGTTTGTTTTTTACTTTTTATTATATTTTTAGGGATTAATTTATAGTAAGTGGAAATTGAAACTGAAATTTCATTTTTTATTTTCATATTTTCATATATTTCTTTTTTTGTTTTAAGTAGAGAGTATTTAATTTCAGTTGAGTAATTACTCATCTCTTTTTCTATATCTTTATAAATTTTTTCAGGCACTTTTTTTGTAAACTGGCTTGTTTCAAAAGAATTTTCCAGCAATTTTTTAATTATTTTTTTAGATATTTCTTTTTTTAATGAATAGTTATTATTTTTTTGGCTTTTTTTGTTTAAGCTTACATTTTTATTTTTATTTATTTTTCTTGAGTATTCAAACTCACTTTTAGTTATATTAAACCCCATATCATTAAGCTCTTTTAAAGAGTAACTGGAAGTAACCAGAGATCGCAAGGCTGGGAGATGTTTTTGGGGAGAAGATTTCATGAGATCCTTTAAGTTTTCAATGAACTCATTGCCTTTTTGATTTTGAATAGTTGGCAGGAACTGAGCTTTCCCAAATTCAGTTTGAGTAAGGAAGTGCTTGATGAAATTATCAAGATCATCACCAGCAATAAAGAGGAATGCCTTTTTTAACATTGCAATTCTCTCTCTTTTTGTTGAAGCTCCCAAGGAAAAAAAGGGTAGCATGGAAGAAGTAAATTTAACTGAGGACATGGTAGTATTTTGAATCTGTAATTAGGTCAGATCTTTGATGTGTGCCTTAATGATGGAGTAGTTATGATCAGAATGTGGTCTTTGAATTGGGTTATTTGGATTAGAAGCTTTGTGGTACTTTAGCTCTTATATACCAAGCTAAATGACACCATTCTGAAAGAAATGGTGTGATAGCTTTTATTATAGTTTGAACTTGAATTTATGTTTGCAGAAATTAATTAAATACCCAGTTTTCATGCACAAGTGATATATGTGAAGCAGCTAAGCATTATTATTACATCATATCCTCTTTGTAATCAATGCAAATCAATTAAAATGATGTATTCAGTTAATTGTAACTCTTCCGCATATTTTTAAATGATAAAATATTAAAGAATTCCATTTAAAGAATGCTCAATTTGAGGTTCGAAGCTCACTTGAACCTTAGAATCAATCTAAACAGTGATAAAAACATCCTAACTTCAAACTATCATAAAATCCTAGAGAATTGAGCTTTTTAAATAAAATAAAATGCGAAAATAAAGCTCTCAATCTTATCTTTAATTTCGTCAAATAAAAAACATCTGTTGTGTATTCAAAAAAGAGTATTTATTAGCTTTGAAGTGATCTACTTTATATCATTAGATATAATCATATAATAAAATCTGGATTATGCTCTTTTAAATTACTTTTGCTTTAATATTGAGCATAGTATACATATTAAAATTTTTACACCAATAGAAAGATAAGATTCTTAGCTTCATTTTGATAGTTTACAGTGTGAAAAAATATTAATTTTTCATTGAGTTATTAATGTTTTAAATATAAATTGTGTAATTAGTTACTTTTTCAAAATCGAACTGTGTTATGCTGCGACTTGAGCAGCATGTGCATTAGAAAATGGCCTAACCTCTAAAATAATGACCCATATGTACACCAAAGGTCAGCTCACAACATTTTTTTTAATCAATGTATTTTGGATTGTATTTTGAATAGTCTCTCTTGGTGTGTGGGCAATTTGTTGCTGTGTTGACCCATTTTGTCCATCAGCACCAAAAATTACTGTTAACAGAGTTATATTTTAACCTGATAGTTGTAATTCACTTAAATCTGAAATTATTTTGTTTAAATATGAGGTATTTTAGTTTTGCCATAGCTTTTAAAACTACTGTATAGTAGCCTAAAGGCTTGTACTGTAAATTCAGAACCTAAACATAAAAATGCAGGATTGTCAAATCCTTGGTCCAAAGTTCAAATCACTTTTGCAGGATAGCCTTTTTTAATTGAATTGAATTCTTTGCATTTTTATTTGAATTTTTAAAAATGTGGGAACTCATAGACACTTTGTGAAGTTCAAGTTTAACTGCATATCTCCAATGGACAAAATGAATGAACTGGAATCAGATTTGAAGTGTTCAAATCCATCAACCATTTTCTTAAGTTTACTATGTTTTTTAAAATTGCGGGATTGTCAAATCCAAGAACCAAATTTCAAATCACTTTTGAATGCCACTAGTAAACTCAGATATTAATTGCAGGAACTAGAATCCAAATTGAATGTAAAGTAAGAAACTAGGAAAAATCAACCCAAATCAAGAAGCTCCACTCTGGATAAAATCAAATGGAAAATACAATCTCAACAACCATGTTTAGACATGAAATTAAGTGAAATGTAAAATTGTTTAAGCTGGAAATGATGCAATATTATGCACTCTAAATCACTAATATAGCGACCATAAACCCATATAATGATATATGAGCTACTCTCCTGATGACGCAGAATTTTTTTAAAAGTTTTTGGGCCCCTGGCGTAGCCAAGGGGCCAACAAAACTTTATTTCAAGGAAGAAAGGAGAGGAAAAGATAAAACATCAGTTTACTACACTATGTATTCATGTACTGCTATTAAGGATACTTTATTATTAGCATTTTTTAAAATCAACTGTAATCAAGCATCTAAATTTTAGCCAACCTAAAATGGAATAGGGTGATTTTTGCAAATACCTATGATTCCTAAAAGAATTAGCAAAAATCCACTCTAGATCCTTTGACATCCTTTTTGAAATGCCCATTGTCATAATTGTGCTTTTAATGCTATTTTGATTTGCCCTTCAAATATTGATAGTTGCAAAGATTTGACTGGCTTTGCCTTCAAGTTTGGAAATTCCTTGCCTTCTGCAAATGGGTCTGGTTCAATATCCACCCATTCCGGATTATTGTACCTGTCTGTGGTTGATCCTGGTATGACCTCATCCCAGTGTGATCCCCTCAGCCACTCTGTCTTCCTATTGAGTGATCCCCGCTTCTTGTCAACTATTTAAAGTAGAATCATTACTCCTAATAAAGACAAGTTTATCCACATTTGTGTTGGCTTTTATAGTCTTCAAGATTTTCTTGTCCTTTCTGCCAAAAGGACTTTTACATCTTGTTTTCCAGGAAATTAAGGTATGTGCCCTTAATTTAGCCCTGAAGGCTAACCCAAGGCTAGCTTCAAACCTCAAATCTTTTGTAATAAAGATTTCCTGCTGTGTTCTCCAGGATGTTGTCCCCTGGAGCCAAACACAACAAAATGGTGCTCACTACAGGGGCTGCAAGCCTCTTGGTTACCCTGTTCCCACATGCATTCTCTGGTCTCTCTCCCTTTGTTTCCAAAGTACCAGATCAACCTAAGGTTTCTAGTCCCCCTCTAGAAGAAGACATTACCAATGCTCCTGCAAATCCTATGGTATTGGTTCTGTCTCCCGGGCCCTTGTGGGCCCCCCTTCCTGCTTTCTCTCTCAACTATGAGCAAGCCCGGGCTGCTGCCCGCTCCCTTCTTCACTCTGGCACAGTAGCCATGCACTCTATCCCTGGCCTCTATCCCGGGTACGCCTCTGAAGACCTGTACTCCTTCCTTTTGGACTTTGGTCCCCCCGCGTTGATGGAATACATGGATACTATTGGCGTGTTGGTTAACCAGTTCATCCAACCTGCCCTAGTTCACCACCAACTTGCCTTAGGATCCCAGAATCAACTGCTAGATGCGGTAGCCTCCGCTGTCTCAAATAACCACGCTCAAAATATGGCCTATCAAGAATGGTCACACAGTCTCTTTGCTTGTATTTCTGACAACCAGCGCAACTTGTTAGCGTCACAAAATTATTTAACCACCTCCCTGAATTCCCTTTGTTCCTCACTCCCTGGATACATAAAGGATTGACTATGAAAATTGGATGAACATCAGGCAGCCTGGTGTGAGCAAATCAAAGCTTTTCTGCTTAACCATTGGCAGGATTTTGAGACTATGGTTAGTGAACTCAATCAATTCAGGGAACATGTCAACTTGCAACTCAAATTGATAGGAGCTCATGTTGACACTTGGGGCTGCCACCTGCAGCATCAATATGGTCTAGATAAGAGTGCACTAGGCAACACTCTATACCAAGTGCAAAATTATGTGGACAATTGGGTGGCCTCTATTGAGGTGACTCCTCCTGCCCCTCCTGTCAGGACCCCTTCTGATTTCAAAACCAAAGTATGGGAGGCCATTGCTGAGCTCAAGGCTACCACTAGACACCAAGCTTCTGTGCAGCCTCCCCCTCCAGTTGAACCTATGCCTGACCCTCATATTGCCTCCCTCACTGATCAAGTGGCTACCTTACAAGGTGAAATCAAGTACTTAAGACAGCACCTCTCAAATTCTGAAGGTTTGTCATCTGAATCTGAAGATGAAGAAGAAGGTGAAGTCATTAATCCTCCCGCTCATGAAAATCATGGTTGTTGCCCTGGCTTAGAAGTTCAACCTTGGGTCTACTGTGTGTGTGCTCTAGATCAACTTGCCAGGTGACAAATGATGTAGCTGATAGGCAAGACACGTTGGAAAGAGAGGTCTAAAACCTCTCCCGCTTTACAGAGACTCTAAATGGACAAGTCGCCCCCTTGGTCACTCAGGCCACCTCCCTGGCTACCTGTGTCAATGGGATTGCTGGCACCTTGGCAGTACAACAAATTAAGATTGATGAATTTGGGACTGATGCCACAACTGCCCAAGACATTAGGGGGCAAAATAGCTCTACCTTGGACACTTTAGAGGAAAGCCTTTGACTTCTCTGGACTAGACATCCTACTGCTGAATCCGAGTTTGAGGGCAACCCTCACATTAACATCCTCAACCCTGGTGAAAACAGCCAGTCCTTGTCCTTGTCCATCAACCCAAATTATAAGCCAACCTTCAAGCAGATATTTGATACCAAGACCTCGACCATTGCTGCTTTTCTGACCATTTACAAAACTGCAATGTATAGGGCTACTGAGGAGCTCAAGAAGGAACACATCCTTACCTGCCTCCATCCCACTTGCCAGGAAGTTGTGGTCCCCAAGCTCCCTTTTATTATCACCTGGGAGGATATGAAGTGCCTCCTTATTGAAGAGTTTGGAGGAGACCTCAGTTTAGAAGTCAAGAAATATGCATTTATGCATATTGCTTTCAAACCCAAGGAGACCCTGGCTGAGTTTGCAGATTGTTTCTACATTGAAGGCCAGCAGTTAATTACTAGTTGACAGTTAACTCCCTGGGAAGCCTACACGGCTTGTCCAAATGCTTTGAAGGTGAACCAGCTTCTATGTCTACAATTTAAGGCACACAATGCTTCACTCACTTCCATGAAGAGTATTAAGACGCTCTTACAAGACATGCATTTGACACATGGAGGTACAGTGGTGCGTGAGAACAAGGCCAATAATGCTGGGACCACCTCTTGTACACCACACATTATGACTCTGGGTACTAGTGGGCAGGCTAAGAAACAAGGCTGTCCTAATTGTGGCCAGATTGGGCACCACTTGCGCACTTGCACTAATCCTCAAGTGGAAGTTTGCAATCCCAAGGAGCGGGTGGGAAAAGAGAGGTCAGCTTAGAAACAGAGATGCTCTCTGCTGACCAATCTCCCCTGTCTCCCCCTGATCCTCTGTCTGATGAGGAAGCTCCCTCTTCCTCTGGCCCAACTATCCTTCATCTGTTTCACAACCTCTCCAGTGATTCTGAGCTTGATAATTCTGATAGTGAAGACTCTGATAGTTACGGCTACTCTGTCCCGGCTGTTCCGGAAACCATCCCTGTACCCTACAAGCTTTGCTTTGGGAAGACTACCACCACTTCCCAAGTACCTACAAGTGAAGCTAAATCCATGATAGCTTGCCCTTACCTAGCCCAAGCCCGCCAACCTCCTGTCTTGGTTGATTCTTCTGAGGAAGCAGCAGAGTTAGCTGAAGCTCTTTTCCACAACGTAACCGTATCTCTTCCACTACAGACTGTGTATAAGGAAATCCCTGTGTTACGGTGTATGCTGGCCAAATGGGAAAAGGAGCTAGAGGCTGCGCAAGATGTGCTGGCAGTCTTGCCCCCCTTTGGGAAAGATACAACCCACATGGAAGTATCAATCCAAAAGGTTAAGATCAAAGCCATCTTGGACATGGGTTCCCCAGTCAACGTGGTATCTTCCAAGCTAATGAAGAAACTTAAGTTGGCCCCTGACCTCAACTACACACAGTTGTATGGCACAGCTGGCATGGCCCAAACTTGAGCCATTGGGGCCTACTCTGCTCTACCCATGAGGTTTGGGAAACTCCTTATTGCTTCCCCTACTGTGGTCCTAGAGAACAAAAGCTATGACCTCTTGGTTGGTACTCAGTTCCTCTTCAAATATAATGGAATTGTAAACTTACAAGATGGATACCTTTTGCTCTTGGGATATGAAGTTCCTTTGATTTTTGAGGAACCTCTGCGCCTTCCAGGAAAATGCCTTAAAACTTGCATGCTTGAGTACCCTACGGGTATCTTATCACTCAAGTATAGGACTCACTCCTCCAACATGCGTACCCCTCCTCCTTCCTGCCCTGCAGAAGAAGGTGTACCTCTTCTAGCGCCAGCTGCTATCACCATCCCCCAGGCTTTCAAGTGGTGATTGACTCCCAGATTTCCTATGAGCTGACTGAAAAGTCCTTCTTGGAGCTTTTTACTCACCTGAATCTCTAAGTTGTACTGAGCCTTGCCTATGTCCTGGGACTTTAGACCAGACCCACAAAGAGCCCGTACAATTACTGCTTGCTAACCTGACGACCCTGCCCATGCAAGTAACCAGAGGCCAGGTTGTGGGTCATGGTTGTGTAATTGGGGCAGAACAAGTATCTTCTCTCTATCCCTTCAGAACTTTCAGTGATTTCAACCTACCTGAAGATGATCCACAAGTCCTCTCCTTGTTCACTGCTGCTGATTTCCCCCAACTGTCTCCTGTTCAACAAAAAGATGTGTTGGACCTACTTGATTAGTTCAGTGACATCTTTGCCTCTGGACCTAAGGACTATGGCCTAGCTAAGTGAGTCATCCATCAGATTGATACTGGGGATGCACCCCCTTTTGTGCTAAACCATACCACTGTAGTAGGGTGGAAGATGCTCAGGTGTCTAAAGAACTCAAGCAACTTCTGGATGCTGGGTTACTGGCTCCCTCCCAAAGTCCTTGGGCTTCCCTGTTACTGATCCTCAAGAAGAAGGATGGAGGACATTGCATTGTACTGGATTATTGCTGCCTGAACTCTCTCACTGATAAAGATTCATACCCCCTGCCCAGAATCAACAATGCTATCTGACAGCTGGGTGGTTCCAAGTTTTTCTCTGCCATGGATATAGCTTTGGGGTACTGGCAGGTTGACTTATCACTTGAAGATCAAGAAAAGGCTGCAATCATCATATCAGAGGGCCTCTTTGAACCCACTTGTATGCCCCAGGGGTTATGCAATGCCCCTGCCACATTTCAACGGGCTATGGACTCCATCTTACGAGACCTAAAACTCTCTTGTGTCCTCATGTATCTTGATGATATCACCGTATTCAGCACTACCTTTACTGATCACTTGGAGCATCTCAAGGCTGTCTTCATCAAGATCTGTGAGGCTGGCCTGAAACTCAAACCCTCCAAATGCTCCTTCTTCAGAGAACGTCTTGAGTTTCTAGGGCATGAAGTCACTCAGACTGGAATCTTCCCCATGAATAATAAGGTGGAAGCCATTGACAAGATGCTACCTCCCACAAATCTTTGATAGGTACAAGTATTCCTTGGTATGATGGGCTACTACCAACAATTCATCCCTGACTTTGCTGAACTGAGTGAACCCCTTATCCAATTGCTTTGCAATGTCCCCTTTGAGTGGACTGACAGCCAACAACAAGCATTTGAAGCACTGAAGGCCAAGCTCAAGGAGGCTCCTATCTTAGTCTATCCTGATTATGATAAAGAGTTCATCTTGTATACTGACGCTAGTGTAGTAGCTGTAGGTGGTATCCTTGCCCAACTCAACAATGAAGGAGTAGATCAACCTGTTGTTGCAACTGAACCAATGAGAGTTCAGTACTTGGAATTGGGGAAGACAACAGTCCAATAGGAAAGGACAGAATAATAAGAATAAGGTGTCGTTTATTGTAGAATATTGTGATTAATATACCATATGGGGAAAGCCACAAGGCCACAAGGGGGTGGCATAGTGGGAAGTTCCATGTAAGGTTTGGAGCCAAGGAATAACTTGTGTGGGGATCAAAAGGTCAAATTGGCAGCACTCCTAATTAGGATGAAGTACCTGCCATTTGACATTGCCATCAGATTAATCCATAACATTAGATATGTCAAGGGGCAACTCATCAAGCGCCCCCTGTGTATCATAAGATATGTTAGCAGGCGAGCCTAGAAAATTAGTTGCGACACCCCCCCTTGCCCCCTGTTTGTTGTCAGACACCAGGACTGGAGTTTGCGGAAGGTCTGGGAAGGTCCGCACAAACAACTTTTGTATGGGGATGGCGCGGCAGGGGCGCAAGTGGTCATGGTGAAGCTTCTTGGTACTCCCTTGGGCATCCTCAAGTTGGTAGGTGTGGTTGTCATAGACCGCAGCTACCTTGAAGGACCCTAGGTGGTTGGGTTCTAATTTGGCAGAATTGGGATTGAGGGTGTAGACGGGATCACCTACGGCGTATCTAGCTTTGAGGTGTCTTGTCCCTCCCGCAATCCACTTGTGTTCAATCTCCCGGGCTTTGGCACGCCATTGGTCTAGGGAGGGCGTTGTCACTAGGGGGGCTTGTCGGGAACCTTGGACCGTAGTTTCCCCTGTTCAACCCCGGTCAGGCTGTCAGGTGTTCCAAAGGCCAGGGTGCTGGGGCTGAACCCTGTGCCCCTGTTGATTCTTGCTTGCAGGATAAGTAGAGCAGTGGGCAGGTGTTCAGTCCATGCGGTGTTAGGGTGCTCTTGTGAGAGCTTGGCAATCAGTTAAACTGGGGTGCTGTTTAACTGTTCCACGCAGCCATTGGCTTGCGGATGATAGGGGGTTGTGACTATATGCTGGAGCGCATTCTTGACGCAGTATGCCTTACAACATGTCCAACAAGTAAGGGTCCACCATCTGTGATGAGACGCTTGGGCCGCCCAAAGCAAGCCACAATCTCTTTGCCAATAAAGCAGGTAATGGTGGTGGTGGTGTGGTTGGTTGTTGCCCACGCCACTGGCCAACAGGTGAAGTAGTCAATAGCAGTGATAATATACTTCTTACCCAGTCTGTCTTTGGGGAGTGGTCCCACAATGTTTAGAGCCCACTGCTTGAAGGGTTCCATAGCCTTGATGGGTAGGACAGACTTGGGAGGTGCAGGTTTAGATGTATTCTTCTCATACAACACACACGTCTCAAGGAGGTCCAAGATGTCTTGCCGCATGCGCGGCTACCAAACCTTATGTTTCATGATCTCAAAGAGGTTACGCCCTCTGATGTGACCCAAGGTTTGGTGGTAGTGTAAGATGGTGTCCCCTTGTTGGGTGGTGGGAATGTAAGGCGTCTTCTCACCTGTCTCTGCCCAGCGGCAGACATTTCCAGCATCAATGGTGAACTGACTTTTGTTGTCCTTCAGCTTGGAGATGGTGACCAAGTTAAGGCCCTTGTAGCAGGTCGCCTCAGGGCGCAGGTAGAGCATGGGCCAGTCTGGGTTCAAACCGTTGTCCCCAGTGATGGACACTATGTAGAGTTGTGAAAGAGCGTTGGCTGTGACAAGTTCCTTTCCAGGCTTGTATTTAATGCATAACTGATAGGGGGATAGACACTCAACCCATCCTGCCTGGCAGAGTGTCAAATGAGACTGCGTGTTGAAGTATTGGAGTGACTTATGGTCTGTCAGAACGCGGGGTGGAAAGGTTGCACCTTCCAAGTAACAGCGCCACTTCTCAACGCAGTGTACAATGGCTTCCAGCTCTTTATCATGGATGGGGTAACATTGTTATGAGTCAGTGAGCTTCCTGGACTCATATGCTACAGGCAGGAAGGCGCCATTGTCAGTTTCTACCCTTAGAACGCCCCCTATGGCCCTGTCAGAGGCGTCAGTCTCAAGTTTGTACTGTCAATTTTGGTTGGGAAACTGCAGTACTGGTGCTGTTGTGATCCTTTGCTTCAACGTCTTGAAGGCTTGATCTCTGGCAGGGGTTCAATGGAAGCGCTGTTTGGTATTGAGGAGCTCAGTGAGAGGTGCAATTAGTTCTCTGCAATTGGGGATGAACTTGCGTACATAGGCAACCATGTCCAAGAATGTTTGCACTTGGCCCACATCAGTGGAGGGCGGCATGCTAGTGATTGCCTTGATTTTGGTGGGGTTGGGCTTTATCCCTTGGGCATAGATGGTGTGCCCAAGGAATAGTAACTCTGACTTGAGAAACTCACATTTGGAGGGTTTAGCTTTTAGCTGATTTTTCCAAAGGGTGTCAAGGACAGCGCAGAGGTGTTGGAGGTGTGTGGTTTGATATTGAATGAAGACAATAATGTTGTCAAGGTACACAACCACACACTTTTCAATAAGTTCCTCAAAGGCTTTGTTCATCAACATGGTAAAGGTGAAGGGAGCGTTGGTCATTCCAAAGTTCATGACACAACACTCAAAAAACCTGTAGCGTGTGCAGAAGGCAGTTTTTGCCTCATCCCCTGGTGCAATGCAGACCTGGTTGTACCCTGCAGTGAGATCAATCTTGCTAAAGACCTTTGCGCCTGCAAGTGTATCAAACAGGCCGTCAATCAGCGGCAGGGGGTACTTATTTTTAACTGTCACCTTGTTTAAGGCACGGTAGTCTGTGACCAGGCAAAGAGATCCATCCTTCTTAGCTAAAAAGAAGACATCTGCCCCGTATGGAGATAGCAAGGGGCAAATAAAGCCCTTATCAAGCGCGTCCACAAGGTGCTGGCGGAGGGTTTCATCTTCCTTTGGTGTGAGACGTATAATGGTCATGCTTTAGGTAACAACCCTTGAAGTTGTACAGCGTGCTGGATCTCCCGGGGTGGAGGTAGTTGTTCGAGTGTTTCACTGAATACATTCTTGTACTCCTCAAGGAGTGCAGCTAGCGCTGGTGGTGATGATGACAAGGGAG
The DNA here is from genome assembly GCA_014839935.2 of Entomophthora muscae. NCBI lineage: Eukaryota > Fungi > Entomophthoromycota > Entomophthoromycetes > Entomophthorales > Entomophthoraceae > Entomophthora > Entomophthora muscae. The sequence goes on along the minus strand of QTSX02000726.1, from coordinate 130,520 downwards.
GGACTGCAGATGATTCTGCATGGATAACTTTGACTGAACATTGGTTAAAGTCTAGTTTCCCCCCTTGAAGTTGTATGAGCCTGTCTCTGTTATCCTGACAAACACAGTGTCATGTAGTAGCTTGTTCATTTCCACGGGGTAGATCTGGAACCCCACCCCATTCCCATTGAGGGTGATGACGGAGGTATCCCAGTTGATGTAGGGACAGTTATGCCAGAGCCAGTCAAGGCCAGCAATTACGTCGTGGCTGAGGCCTGCCATGATTGGCCCAGAGAGCTTAACCTGGATGTTCCCCATTCTTACGGAGAAGGGTACCATCTTGTGGGTGATGGCCACTCTGCAGGAGTCAGCTACATGTACTGCTTTGAATCTGCTGGGTACTTGGTCTAATTGTTGGGAGTCAGCAAACGCCTGATCTACCATGGTGTGATCAGCCCTGGTATCTACCAGTAACTTGTGGGTGTTCCCACAGAAACAGAAGGGATAGGACAAGTGTGTTAATTTATTGGAGGAATGAGCGGCTTGCAACACGGGGTCATTGCTATGGACCTGAAAGACGTCTAGGGGTTTGACCTCGTGAAGATTGTAGTTGCGGGAGTTCTTTGCAAGCAAGGGCTGAGAGGGCGGGTCGGTTGGGGTTGTAAGGCCTCTTGTTGTTACAACCCCCAGGCTTTTCCCTGGTCCTCATTAGCGCTAGCTGGAGCTCTCCCTTGCGGGGGCGTTTAGCTGCACTTTCTTGTTGACAAGGTTGGCAACGGCCCACTTGACCTTGGCCATTGTTGGGTGCAGGACATGGTTGGGGTGGAGCATTGTTGGTGCGGCAGAAGCTCATTGAAGCCTGGTTATTGGCCTCTACAATGGCTTTATAACAGTCATTGATAGAGGTGCAGCATCCTACGGGAACCCACTTGCAAATATGGGGTTTTAACCCATTAACAATGAGAGTGAGCAACATGGTGTTCCCATTGGTCACAGCTTTGGGGGCGGCAGCAAGGGCTTGTTGCCAAGCGGCAAGATACTCGGGGACGGAACCAGTCTGCTTGATGGCTAAGAGGGGAGTCCCCAAGATAATGGGAGAGAAAGTTTCACTATATCAGGATTTGGCAGTGTCTCGAAATGTTTCCCAGGTGACGTCACACTCCTGGCTGGACCAATTGGTGAACCACACAGCGGTGGGTCCTATAAGGCGGCCAGATGCCGTGGCAACCCACATGGACTCCGGGACCTGACAGATACAAAGGCGTGTTTTTGTGGACTGGAGCCAACTGACAATGTCAGCTCCTTTGACACTGCCAGTGAAGGACTCTAGTTGGAGGTTGAGCATACATTGAGACAGGTCCAACTGTGGCAGGGTGACGCTAGCATCACGCTGCCCGAGGCAGAGCCAATCGTATACACTGGTAAGAACTAGCTGATCTTGATAGATGACATAACCTTTGGGAATGTCCCCCTTAGGAATTGGGAGGAATGTCTCTTGTTGTGGAGTAGCCATGTGGCCCGTACTCCATCCTTTCTTGGGGGGATTTTGTTTTTAAAATAGGTTGTTAACCTACTTCTGCTACCACTGTTGTATCTGAACCAATGAGAGTTCAGTACTTGGAATTGAAGAAGACAACAGTCCAATAGGAAAAGACAGAATAATAAGAATAAGGTGTTGTTTATTGTAGAATATTGTGATTAATATACCATATGGGGAAAGCCACAAGGCCACAAGGGGGTGGCATAGTGGGAAGTTCCATGTAAGGTTCAGAGCCAAGGAATAACTTGTGCGGGGATCAATAGGTCAAATTGGCAGCACTCCTAATTAGGATAAAGTATCTGCCATTTGACATTGCCATCAGATTAATCCATAACATTAGATATGTCAAGGGGCAACTCATCAAGCGCCCCCTGTGTATTGTAAGATACGTTAGCAGGCAAGCCTAGAAACTTGGTTGCGACACTGTAGCCTACTCATCAAGGGTCCTTAATAAGCACAAAAAGAACTACAGTGTCACCAAGAAGGAATGTTTGGCAGTACTGCATGCTGTGAAACAGTTTTGGTATTACATCTATGGAACCCACTTCACGGTAGTCACCAATCACTCCTCTCTCAAGTAGTTACAACAACTAAAGGAACCTGAAGGTTGGCTAGCGTGTTGTGCTCTACGTCTGCAAGGGTATGATTTCACAGTGGTACACTGTCCTGGGGCCCAACATCAGAATGCTGATGACCTGTCAAAGATGCCAATCCTGGCCATCCATCCTGCTGATGCTGATTGACTATAAGAGCTAATAGGATATCCTGTGTCAGGGATACAACCTGTGGGGGGTTCCTGAGGACTTGCAGGCAGACGGCCCGTGGGCCCAGCAGGGAGAGCCCACCACAGGATTGGGACTAACTTTACAATATAAGATATGATTTTCCAAGGATTGCCCAAGGTCTGCTCATAGGCACCATGGAATCAATCAACCCAGTGAGGGTGATATACATCACCCCAAATATTTGGGTGGAAGTGGATTCATCAGTGGCAACGGATTCTTGCAGGCGGTTGGGCCATGGGGTGAGGGGCGGCGTCATTGGAACCAAATATGTGGGCAGGAAATTATACTTGTCTTGGAATAGCAGAGGAGGTATGGTGATTTTGATGCCTTCTTTGTATACAGTTTCAGTCTCTCTAGTTCTAGCTTCAGGGTTGTGGATGAGGATCTCCTCCAGAGTAAACTCTGAATACTCCAGGTTGGGTGGGTACTCGGTAAAATGTACTGGGCCGAAGGGAGCTCCTGGTGGACGGTAAAGTTTGGGCGGCTGGTCTGCGGTTTCTTGGGGTATGTGGGCATGGGAAACAGGGCCGCAAGGAGTAGACTGTAGATGAAGTAAAACTAATAACAAGTATGGTATGATCTGGTTGAACCAAAGGTTCATGTCACTTTATTGCAAGAATGGCAATGGGCATCTTCCTGGTGGCCCAGGGTATAAGTATGCCCATCTGTCATGGCAAAACTTTCAAAGATTTTCATGGCCCGGGTTTCCCCATCTACTAGGTCCTCACAGCCCTTGGTGGCAACAATTGCGGGGGTTATTTCATTGGCTGGCTTGCAACTAGAGCACTCAAATTCCTTAACCAGGTCATGGGATGGGTCATCTCTGGGTGGCCCGCTTCTTATAGAAGGTATCTTTGTTTCTTCTTCTGTAGTGGCCCAGGTTATTCTGGGGTCTGTGGCTAACCCGGCCCGTTGATTGGTTGGGTTAACAGGAACCTCTAGTGCGGGGGCATTGTTGTAGGCAAACTTGGTTCATCAAACTTCAGGAGATTCTCTGAAGTCAAATCCAATTCTGATTCAAACCCCAAAAACTGCGGGCAGCCGGGTGACTGGCCCTGAGGGCTGGCAGCCTGCGGGGCGTCAGGGTTCAACTCCCATAGTTGAGATCTTTTGATTATCATATTTGACAGGAGTTTGTCACTTGTGACATCCTGACTCTTGGACCACTGAGCCCAAAGATATCTGCCTGGCTCTACAGACTCTATCCAAGTACACCATAATTTGTGATAGACAACTCTTCAAGAAGGTTAACAAGGCCTACCTACCTTATGTTTGCCCTAGTATGAGGATAGCCATCATCCTCCAAGCTCACATTGATACTGGCCATGGAGGCATAGCCAAGACTCATGACTGGTTGTGCAAAAACTTCTACTGGGAAAACATGCGCATCTTGATCCCTGATGTCCTTGACTCCTGCCATTCTTGTCAACTCCAACGTCCTCGTCCTTCCTAACACCAGTTCCAACTCATCCCTCCAAAACATGCCTTCCATACAGTGAGTATTGATGCTGTTGGGCCCTTCCCCCGTTATAGGTTGGTATGTTGGTTTATTTTGGTTGCTATAGACCACTTTAGCAAATGGGTTGAAGCCAGAGCAACAAAAGATATAACGGCCAGGACCACAGCTACTTTCTTGCTGCAAGATATCTTCTATTGACATGGCTGCCCTCAAGTCCTGCTCTCAGACAATGGCACCAATTTTAATGCTTGCCTCATCACCTCTATTTTTGAAGCTATGGGGACTCACCAGTTGTTCTCTGCGCCATATAATCCCTCCACCAATAGAACTGTTGAACGAGCAAACTCAACTCTAGTATTCATCATGAGAAAACTCACACTCTCTGACGCTGCCAATTGGGACATGTTTCTCCCTGCTGCCCTCTTTGCCTACCGCCTTAGTAGACACCGGCTGACTGGTCAATCCCCTTTTGCCATGCTTTATGGACAAGAGGCTACTACCTCCTCAATCTTGGGACCTCCTCTGATTGAGTATGATACTTCTGCAAATCCTGAGACCCACGTGAAAGACCTAACCAACTTTATCATTGAAATCCAGGCAACCGCCTACTCCACTGCTTATAAGGTTAAGGTTTTGGAGCTCTCTCCATCCAATGCTGCTAGAGCCCCCCTCCCCAAATACCAAGTAGGCAATCTAGTTCTCTACTACCAGAATTGTACAGGTGGTAGAGCCCACAAGCTGGATTCCCTCTGGATTGGGCCCTGTGAGGTTACCTTCAAGAAGGGCTTTGAGTACACTGTGAAGCTCCTATTGTCTGGCCGTCCCTTTGCCTGCGTACACTCCAAATTTCTTTGCAAGTATCAACTCCCTCTGTCCAATCTTGAGGGGGTAGATGTCGTAAATTGCACTATTAATGCTATTTTGATTTGCCCTTCAAATATTGATAGTTGCAAAGATTTGACTGGTTTTGCCTTCAAGTTTGGAAATTTCTTTCCTTCTGCAAATGGGTCTGGTTCAATATCCACCCCTTCTGGATTATCATACCTGTCTGTGGTTGATCCTGGTATGACCTCATCCTAGCGTGACCCCCTCAGCCACTCTGTCTTCCTATTGAGTGATCCCCGCTTCTTGTCAACTATTTAAAGTAGAATCATTACTCCTAATAAAGACAAGTTTATCCACATTTGTGTTGGCTTTTATAATCTTCAAGCTTTTCCTGTCCTTTCTGCCAAAAGGACTTTTACATCTTGTTTTCCAGAAAATCAAGGTATGTGCCCTTAATTTAGCCCTGAAGGCTAACCCAAGGCTAGCTTCAAACCTCAAATCTTTTGTAATAAAGATTTCCTGTTGTGTCTTCCAGGATGTCATCCTCTGGAGCCAAACACAACACCCATAAATTATATTTATTTCAAATTCACTTCATTTTTGATTTGAAATCTGGTTCTTGGATTTGACAATCCCGCAATTTCAGATTTGTTAATTTTTACATGATGTCTATGATTCACTTGAAATACAGAAAATCTCAAATTGTACATAAGAATCCCACATTTCTGATTCATGTATCCCACATTTGTTTGCTGAGTTTTGTCTTTTGTTAGTTGAGTTATCTACTCAAGATATTTGAAATTTGCCAAGTTAAATAAATCAAAAAAAGTCAAATTAAATGATTGATTTTATTAAATACTTAATTTTTCACTCAGCTGAGTTGCCTGCAAAAGTGATTTGAAATTTGGACCAAGGATTTGACAATCCCGCATTTTTACGTTTAGGTTCTGAATTTACAGTAGTCACTACTGTTAATTTCAAATTAGGTTTTTATATCTCTATATTTATTATTTTTGATTGTAAACATGCACTGTTAATTGTATTTTTTTGATGAATTTGATTTTTTATAATTTTAATCCCAAAAAGACACTTAGAACATTTATTTTTTCATATTCTATATTATATGTCTTAATGAAGATGAGCTGGTAAAAGTAGTATAGATTCACTGATTTTTTTATATTTGATATATTTGTTGTCTGTTTCAGTTGCTATTGGGATTCATGGTTGGATTAAGTTTGCAACTTTTGTGACTGAGTTCCATGCATTCATAAAAAACATAGTAAACAAAGTAGATTTGTTATGTGACTGAAACTCATGTGTTCTAGTGTTTGGTACAATTGTTGTTGAATTATCATATATCTGTTCCCAGTTTGCATAGGTTGTTGTGTGACAAAATTTTTTTGCCAAAAACCACACATTTTCTGTGAAATTAGTTTCTATTTTTATCTAAAAAGTTAGAGGTCATTGTGACTGAACCTTTCAGGATTGACAATTTTTCCCCCTGGAAGCCTGGGCCTAAGAGTGGGATTCAAACCCTGACCCTGAATTTCTGCAGACTGCCAGCCCTATGGAGCAAGGGACTGCCTGCCCACGTTTTCTTAGGACTGAGCCTCTGCAAGCTGAAGCTCCTGTTAAGTCCCAAAGTCAGAATACCAGCGCAGGCTTGACCATGGTGGTGCCCGAGGAGGAGCTTCTCAAATTGCCTAATGATTGCAGAGAAAGTTCCTCTGTGAACTTCATGAACTTGAAGTCCTTTTGGGTAAACAATCAAATTCAGTTGCAAAAGGAAAACATGGGCTTTAGGCCTGACCCTGCGACCACAGCCCAAAATCAAGAAAATCAAGTGATCATTTGGACATTCCGACCAATGATATTACTCAGCTGAGGTGCCATTTTGCCGCTCCTGCACCCAGGCCTCCTGGCCACCTGCCTGGATTTCCCCCAATATTTTGATGAAGCCCTTATGGAAAATACTAAGTTTGGAGGCAGGATGCTATATATGCCTATAGATTCTGTGCTCAAACCTTATTGCCATTTTGAATAAAGGTTATTTTGTTTTGGCTTACACAGCTACTGCCTTATTTTGTATTTGCCATCTATCAATTCATTACAAGATCTCCCGGCCCTCCTGTTCCTCTGCCCACAGATTTCTGTCCTCCAGGTGTTCCCTTTGGCCTTGTCAGCTTCACTGAATATCCTTTGAAGCCTGAATATAAGGACTACACCCCAGAAAAGATACTCAAACTCAATTCTTTGGCCCGCATACAATCTGCAGTTAGATACAATTGTCAAGACCTGTGGATATTCTCAGCATCCAAATTGTTTAGAGGAAAATTCAACTATATTCCTGCTTATGAGCTCCACATGAAACCGCCTGTAACCCCCAAGCCTATGCCCGCCTCCTCACCCGGCCTCCCAACTGACCACACTGGCAAGCTGTTTGGGATTGTGTACATCACCCTCACAGGGGTGATTGACACTATAATTCTGGCCGCCGGCCCGTGGTCCTGGGTGAGGAAGCCCTTTTCCTACCTTTTTAAGTTAGCTCTTCTCTTGTGGTGGGCTTTATCTGCAAAAAACCCAGCCTGAGTTATCCCTGAAAATGACGGTCTGGCCGCCCAAGACTGGATCTCTGACAGAACCTACGTGTTCTAAACTGAACAATAATTGAAACCTATAACAGGTTTGGAAACTACTGCACATTTAGAAAAAAGTCAGAGTTAACTTTAAGGTTGTTGAAGCATAACAGTCCTATTTAGAGATAAATCTATTTGAGGTTTGACAGATATGGCATTTTATAAATTCATGCATGAATTATCAGAAAGCAAATATGTGTCAGAAATCCCAACATTGCCAATAATCACAAGAATAGGAAAACAAGAAAAATTAAAACATGAATCATAGATTGGGATTTGGATAGCATCTGAGTGCTATCCCTGGCAGAATCACTAATGTAATATTACACTCAGGAAGAGGGCCTTTACAAGTCTGGTGGGTTTGAAAAGACAGAGGTAAAGATTTTCCTGTATGAGCTCGTCTGGATAGATTTTCAGTTAAAATCTGAAATATTCTCAAAGCAATTATAAAGGCTAGTTTGGGATTTTTAAAATATAATTGTGTTGTTTATTTGAGAATATGAACAAAGTATATAGTATCAGTTAACGGACAATATTAGAGAATATGGAGTAGTTTGAGGGTTATCCATGAGGCTGGTGCATGGTGGTGAAGTGGGGAATTCAGGGATGGATATTAGACTGAAGTTTCAGTTTAAGACTGTTATGTCACACTTCTTCTCTTCATTCATGGGCTTGATTAAAAACTTTTATTTGATTTCCATTAATGACAATCTAATGGATGATTTTCTTGATTTACTAGATAGTAGTTATTAGATGTGGGTGTCTAATACCTTATTGGGACCCGACCACTTTGGAAAATTTTTCTTTGAAAGTGATTGAGATACAGAGTTCTTAAAAACAAGAACTTCAGTTTTAATAAGGATCTGATTGATAGTAGGTGCGGCAAACAATTTTGCTCCCAGCTTCTTCCAAGACTTGCACTTGGGCTTGCCTGTGGGCTTCATCTATGGAAAATTGCTTGAGCTTATATTATTACCATCCAAGCTTCAAATAGGAACTCCATATAAAAGTTCACAGGGTTTGAACCGTGTTGTTGCTTGAACTCGGGAACAATAGTTACACTGTGTGGCTGGTAAGTGGATGTCCCAATGTGTTGTGTCTTCTGTTGTGATCTTCTCTAAGCTCTTGATGAGTGTCTGGTTAAAGCACTATGTCAGGCCATTATATTGTGGGTTGTATGGTGTGGTAAGTTTGTGTTTAGTACTAACAACCCTGCAGAAGTTATCAACTAGCTTGTTTCTAAAATGATTTCCTTGATCGCTGAGCAGGACTGCAGGAGTTCTGTAGACGGTAAAATTTTCTTTGTAAAGGAACTTCACTGTGGTTTTCTGTGTCATGCTTCTTTGTTTCTCTGGCAACAGGCCATTTGGTAAAGTACTCTGTTGCAACAATTATGTATTTTTTCTTACTAACACTCTTTGATATAGGTCTGATGTAGTTGATGCCCCACATTTCAAAAAAGCTGCATACTGTTATAGGGTTGATGGGCTTTGATACCAGGTGCTTCTTCTCTAAATCTGGTACAGATGGCAACTTTTTAGGTAAGTTTTAATGTTGTTTTTGAAGTAGTTGAGCCAACAATACTTCCCCCATAAATTGTCTGCTATCTGTGCCAGATTTAGAGAAAAAGTACCCAGTATCAAAGCCCATCAACCCTATAACAGTATGCAGCTTATTTGAAATGTGGGGCATCAACTACATCAGACCTATATCAAAGAGTGTTAGTAAGAAAAAATACATAATTGTTGCAACAGAGTACTTTACCAAATGGCCTGTTGCCAGAGAAACAAAGAAGCATGACACAGAAAACCACAGTGAAGTTCCTTTACAAAGAAAATTTTACCGTCTACAGAACTCCTGCAGTCCTGCTCAGCGATCAAGGAAATCATTTTAGAAACAAGCTAGTTGATAACTTCTGCAGGGTTGTTAGTACTAAACACAAACTTACCACACCATACAACCCACAATATAATGGCCTGACATAGTGCTTTAACCAGACACTCATCAAGAGCTTAGAGAAGATCACAACAGAAGACACAACACATTGGGACATCCACTTACCAGCCACACAGTGTAACTATTGTTCCCGAGTTCAAGCAACAACACGGTTCAAACCCTGTGAACTTTTATATGGAGTTCCTATTTGAAGCTTGGATGGTAATAATATAAGCTCAAGCAATTTTCCATAGATGAAGCCCACAGGCAAGCCCAAGTGCAAGTCTTGGAAGAAGCTGGGAGCAAAATTGTTTGCCGCACCTACTATCAATCAGATCCTTATTAAAACTGAAGTTCTTGTTTTTAAGAACTCTGTATCTCAATCACTTTCAAAGAAAAATTTTCCAAAGTGGTCGGGTCCCAATAAGGTATTAGACACCCACATCTAATAACTACTATCTAGTAAATCAAGAAAATCATCCATTAGATTGTCATTAATGGAAATCAAATAAAAGTTTTTAATCAAGCCCATGAATGAAGAGAAGAAGTGTGACATAACAGTCTTAAACTGAAACTTCAGTCTAATATCCATCCCTGAATTCCCCACTTCACCACCATGCACCAGCCTCATGGATAACCCTCAAACTACTCCATATTCTCTAATATTGTCCGTTAACTGATACTATATACTTTGTTCATATTCTCAAATAAACAACACAATTATATTTTAAAAATCCCAAACTAGCCTTTATAATTGCTTTGAGAATATTTCAGATTTTAACTGAAAATCTATCCAGACGAGCTCATACAGGAAAATCTCTACCTCTGTCTTTTCAAACCCAATGGACTTATAAAAGCTCACTTCCCGAGTGTAATCTTACATTGTATTCTGTTTTACGGTTTCTAGTTAAGCAGCAGTCATCTTGAGCTCTACTATCAAAATACAGCCATTTAAAGCAACATTAATTTAAAGGTAATTATAAAGGTTATCAACTTCCTTACCAGAATGAGACTACAAACTCAAAAAACCTGCCACAAAAAGCTTATTGGTCCTACAAGCAGTTGAATGGACCAATAATATCCAAGTCTTATCAAATTTGTTGCGAAAATAGGCAAGTTTATTTTTATCAAGTCTTAATTAGTCGAATCGGTGGATTCAACACTCATACAATTGAGAGAATATGAAAGGAAATGATATTTTAATGGTTGTTGGCTCATGTGAGTGACAATTCCAACTTTTAACAAACTAAAGCTATGCGTTAATTAAGATATAACGTAAGCAATCAACTTGTGAATCGAAATCTGTAACGATTGATCTAAAAGGCAGTGAGCGGCACATATGATTAGATTTTGAAACCTGATACCATAATTTATATCCAACCATTAAAGTTCAGTGCGAAAACTAGATCGATCGAAAAAAGTATGGCAGCAATTGACTCTAAAAAGGGAATTTTGTAAAGATAATTTGAACAATACAGCAGATCTTGTCTACACTTATTTTTTAATAAAAAAGATAACAAATATTACTTCATAATTACGTATCTTTCTATATTCAGATACCAAAAAATGTTTTCAACTTGAATGGGAATATGACATTTATTAAGAATCTATATGAATATTTAATTTTCAAAAAGGCTGAATTTAAATTTTAGACTTTAAGTGAGTCCATATATTGGAGGAAGAAATATTAGAAGCTTAAGTTGAGTTCCAGAAATTTCAAAGCAAACGTTACAGGATACAAACAAGAAGTAGAAAAAAACAATGCAAAATAAAAACATTAAAAGAGACTATTTAAAAAAATATATAAACCTGACTTTAAGATGGCTAACAAGCTTAAAAAATTAGGCCACTTGTGACACAAATAAAGATATAACATATATGGTTATTATTATATTAATTTATCTTGCTATTGTTTATAGCATAAAGCTTTAATTGGCAGCGACTATCTGGTTGATCAATTTCTTAGTTTTTGGTTTATCTTGAAGTCTCTCAAAGCTTGAAATGCGTGGCACCTTTCCTTCTGACGCTTTAGAAGACAGGGGTCTACGGCCAATCATAAGATGCAAAGTTTCGGTTATTAACCAATTGGAGCCCATGATTTGGGGGCTGGGATGTAGACTTGAAGGCTTGAGACTGAATCCAGGATTAAAATCAAATGACGAATTAACTTCTTGAATTTTTAATTATGGACTTGGGGTTGATTGTTTTTCAATAGGCTTGGTATTTTATATTTAAGATTGAATCAATCAAGTCCGTGGATCTCAACAAGAACCAGCTGGCATTCACTTGAAGTCTATCAGGATTCAATTATATCATGAAAACTAAAGTTTTCGAGTGGTTGAAAGTGGGATGCTGAAGAGTTCCAGCTGATATTAAACAGTACAGTTGGCTTACTTAAAGCCTCCTTCAGGAAAAATGTCCAATCAAAATAATATCCAAAATAATGTGTTTTATAGTTTGCCACATCACCTAGTGTGGCATTAGCGGCAGTGGCTTTGAAGTGACACTGACTTCACAGCCTTAGAACAATCGATGCAAGCTAAGATTTTAGATATCAGCTTAACTATATACTATGATACTTAATTTACATATCTTCACTTTTATCTATAATTTGAAATCCAGATATTTATAAAATGCAGACCATCAAGTGTGTTGTTGTAGGTGATGGCGCTGTTGGAAAAGTAATTTTAACTTTATCTCATCATTATATTTACCTCAGTATAATATCTTACTTTGATTTTAGACATGTCTCTTAATTTCTTACACAACTAATAGATTTCCTTCAGAATATGCGCCCACTGTAAGTTTATAAAGTTTCTATATATTCCTTTATTTATTAAAATTTTGTCATAGGTGTTTGATAACTATGCTGTTACTATTACCATAGGTGAAGATCCCTATACTCTTGGATTGTTTGATACTGCAGGTATTATAATTTTTTATGCTTTTTAACTCTTTCTATAGGACAAGAAGATTATGATCGCTTGAGACCTTTGTCATACCCACAAACAGATGTTTTTCTTATTTGTTTCTCTGTAACATCACCTGCTTCTTTTGAAAACTTAAAGGAAAAGTGGTTTCCTGAAGTTCATCATCACTGTCCTAAATTACCTTGTCTTATTGTTGGAACTCAGGTAGATCTTCGAAATGACCCTGGGATGATTGAAAAGTTAGCCCGTCAACGGCAAAAGCCTATCACAGCAGATCTTGGTGAAAAGCTAGCTAATGATCTTAAAGCAGTCAAATATGTTGAATGTTCAGCACTCACTCAAGCTGGGCTTAAAAATGTTTTTGATGAAGCTATTATTGTAGCTCTAGAACCACCCAAGCTGCGCACAACCAAAAAGTCAGGATGTTTGGTTCTATAATGCATCTCACTTGCCTAACCAGAAGGTATTAATCTTGAAAGATATATTCTTCTTAACTTGAAATAGTTGTCTTATGAAATCTTTTTATTGAAAATTTTAATGTTAGTTATTATTCATTTTTGAACTTTTATTTGCAGCTATCTAGGTTTAGTTTAGTACTAATAGCTATTTTCTCAGCTCTCAGCTTTTTTATCATTAATGTAATATGTAGTATTCATTTTGTTAAGTTACTTTAGCATATTTAAGCCATATATTTTTAATATTTAAACAAATTTTTCTTTAACAAAGCTTTGGAGAGACTCTTTTTTCTTTGCCCTGTATAGATTGATAATATTTCTAAAGCTAACTATTCAAACAAATATCTCATAGCAAAAAAACTATAATCAATAATACTGCAATATAAAATATTCAGCTTGCTTAGTCTATAGCTTTGAAGCTGTTTTTTATTTACTTACAGTAATCACTCTGGTCTCTGCTTAAATTTTCACTACTACTTTTCTTGACATCCTCATATCTAGAAGTCAACTTATAATATTGTGACATATTTCTAGTTTTTTACAAGGAAATTAAAAATTAAAATTACTCTAAATGATGTCATAATATAAGAAATTAGTTTCTAGAAATAAGAGTATTAAAAATGTAGCAGGTCTTAAAAATTTTTGCACCTATAAAGTTGTTTTAAATCAGGGCTATTTATTTTTTAAACCTATACAATATTATGAAAGCTTTTAATTAAGTTTAAGCTTGATAAAACTCTAAATAATACTCACTGCATTTTATGACTAGCAGCAACATATAGGCTTACTATTTGCTGATTTTTTCATTGTCAGGAATAGCTTGCCTTTTATATCAAATATGACTTCAAAGACAAGTCTATGTGCACAAGTAAATTAGATACAAAGACTTACAGTAGTTTTCAAAGCTGTGGCAGTAAGCAAAATCAAATCAACTGTAAGTGAAAACAACTCAGATCAGAACAAAATTTAAAACCAATGAATTTACATTGATTGAAAATAGATTTAGGCTCCCTTCTATTTTGTTATGTTCTGTGATGAGTTGATTTTGCTAGTTGCCATAGCTTTGAAAACTACTGTAAAATCAGAAGTTGTAAATGTTAAATAAAGGCTAATAAAAGTAGGATTTAGAAGACAAATGTAGTTTTTTTAGGTTTTCAAGGGGAATTAATAATGTTAATGTGCTATTCCTGAAAGAGAGATTGATCTAAGTAACCAATTTGAAGTAAATTTATTAAGCAGTTAGATGTTGACTTAGACATGCTCTTGCCTAAATAGGCAGGATAGTAGTTAATTAGGCCAGCATTGAATAATTTCACTATTTGGTTATGTATCACAAAATAATAGCTGATACAATAATTTTTCTGTTTTGGCTTAAAAAATCTGAGTGTAAATAACTTCTCTCATTTAGATGCTACTTATTCTATTTACAATTGTGTCTATTGCTTAGTGTTTAACGATACTCTATTTCTGTTTTTAATTTACCAGACTCAGGCTTCTAAATTTATAAAGCAGGTAATTTTACAACTGAGCTTGATTTAGCCCAATTGATGTAAACAAAATTAAGACAGCAATTTAGAGAAAAATAATTGGGTTGACACGTCATTGAATTGATCAAGTGTCTAATATAGTTTTTGCAGACAACAGTCACAGAAATTTTTTAGAACTATTTTTACATTTTAGGTTACTATTATATCTCACAATGCCTGTGACAGAAATTGCCGGATAGTAAGAAGCCATCTCCAAGTGGTGGGGAATCACCACCCAAATCCACATGGAGTTAATGATCAACCACCAACGCAGCTTCAAATACCGTTTTGTGAAATTTCCAAATGAGATACTAGGGTTAAGTAAAATGATTAACCCTAACCAAAAGAGCCCGAGATAAATAGCCTGCGAGAGAATCAGAGTGTCTTCAGCATAAAATTCAGGACATTAAGATAGAATCAAAGTTTCAGTTTCTGATGTAAGAGAAACAGCTCTGAGATTGGCAGGCATTGGATTAACATTGGGCAGAGGCAACAACAAAGTGCCAACGGCAGGGCCCCATCTTTCAGTGATGTTCTGGATAAGAATTAGATTGTAGGGAATGTAGTGCAGCAGGCCAACTACAGGATGCATTTGAAAATAAAGTTAGACCAAGGAATATTTGATTTTATTGAGTAAAATTTTGGGAGGACTCAACTCTTAAGAGTTGAAACAGTGAAAATTATTCAATATATATCAAAATTTGACTAAGCAATACCACCTGGATCCTGGGCTCCTATTCCTTCCACATTGTCAAGTGAGTATCTAGTCTAGTTTGCAAAGAACCCTTGAGTGACCAACTTCTGATGACCATGCTGATAAATAAGATCATATCAGGTGACCCTCAAATTACGTCAATTTATCAATGTCAGCTTACAGGGGGGAATTAGATTCAACTGGCAAACTGGAGCAGCTGTAACCCATTTTTGATCAACCGTTTGATTCAAGTCTGTTAAATCAGTTAATTTTTTAAAGGTTTTCTGGCTTTTTGAGCCTTCCTACTTGGCTAAATAATCCCTGGCATTATGAAATTTACCGTGACAATTCCCAGTGTTCACTTTCAAGGTTAGCCAGGCTGTGACTACTAAGCAGAGTACTGTAAGAAAAGAGAGCCAGAATGACAATGTTTGGTGTTTATCCTGAGATAAAAAGCCAACATAATAAAATTCCAAAACTCACTGAAAATAGCATTCTAAGATTATGACCAAGAAAGATAGATATATTATATAGATGAAGCAAAGATTTATTAACCTTTAAAAAAGTTGCATTTCTGAGCATGACATGTTGCCAATAATTTTTGACAATATTTTCATTGACATGTCACTGATCACTCTTTGGAGGTTTCTTGTGTTAGAATGAGAAGACAAAAAGATTAGAGAAAACTTTCATGCTTTACTAGATGTTAATAAAGGCATAAGTGATATGATATCTTTTAAATTATTTTTATTTACATGCTAAAAATTAGCTATTAGAAAAAAAGTGAATAAATTATGTTGCAACTGAACCAATGACAGTTCAGTATTTAGATTGGGGAAGACAACAGTCCAATTAGAAAGGACAAGAATAGGAATTAGATGATGTTTATTTTAGGAATAATAAAGTTGATTTATTATATTTGGGAGCCACAATTGCCAGGGGGTGGCATAGTGGTGTATTCCCGGTAACATTCTGGCTGGGAATAACTTGTGGGATGGATCAGTGTATCAAATTATCATCTCTCCTAATTTGGAGATAATGGCCGCAATCCAACATTGCCCAAAGGATCCTCTATACTGTTATTCATGCCATGGGACGTCTCTTTTAGCACTCCCTGTGTATTGTGAAATACATTAGTAGACGGGGGAGTAATCTTAATTGCAACAATTACAAGCATGGTACAACAAAAATACCAGAATGATAATAAACCTGATTATTTTAACTTTAAGTTTTAAGAGCTCTTAACTTGACTCTATAAAAAATCTTATAAACTGTTTTTTATTTAATTAAATATATCAATATGATTACAATAGAAAGTAATAAATAAGGATTTTTATTATGTTTTTCTGGTTTTTAAACTTCCTTCAATCATTTCTGAAAGGCATTGGGTCTCTTCCTGGGGCCATATTTTAAGGTTTCTTGACATTAGCTGAATAAACTAATCTTATTTCTTTGAAAATGTTTATAATTTTCATTTGCCTCTATGATTTATCTAAAAATACCTCAACTCAATCTTTTGATCTAAGTAACAAATTTGAGCATAAGAACATTTAAAACCATTAACCAGAGGCTCAGATATGATCAAATTTTCCCATAACATGCTCATCATCTTTTTTGATTCAAAATTCAATCTTGTGGCTAATTTGAAAAGTGCTAATGAGACTCTTATAATCAATTCTTAAAATTGAAATGAATTAGTTTTACTGTAAATTCAGAACCTAAACATAAAAATGCAGGATTGTCAAATCCTTGGTCCAAATTTTGAATCACTTTTGCAGGCAACTTAGCTGAGTGAAAATTAAAGTATTTAATAAAATCAATCATTTAATTTGATTTTTTTGGTTTATTTAAATTGGCAAATTTTGAATCTCTTGAGCAGACAACTCAACTAACAAAAGATAAAACACACAAACAAATGTGAGATACATGAATCAGAAATGCGGGATTCTTATGTACAATTTGAGATTTCCTGTATGTCAAACAAATCATAGACATCATGTAAAAATTAACAAATCTAAAATTGCGGGATTTTCAAATCTAAGAACCAAATTTTAAATCAAAAATGAGGTGAATTTTAAAAAATATAATTTATGGGCATCTCAAACAGGAAGTCAAAGGATCTAGAGTGGATTTGTGCCAATTCTTTTAGGAATCACAAGCATTCCCAAAAATCAACCTATTCTAGTTTAGGATGGCTAAAATTTAGATCATAATATTTGCCAACTTAACATATTTAACAATAAAATTAACTAAAATGTATACTTCTCTTTTTGAGTTTAATTTTTTAATATAAATTTTATTATGCCTTCTTTTAATAACAACCAAATAATCAAGCTGTTCCCCGGCCTTGACAAAATCATACAGGGCTACGCTGGGTCTTCTAATAATGAAGCCTCCCTCTATGGCCACTCCCAACCCGCAGGCCCCTCTGCAAGCACTACCCAGGGATGTGTTCTTTCTCCTGCGTCCTCAAGCATGGCCCTTTTTGTCCATCACGCACAGGCAGCTGCTAACCCAAATCATGTATCAACAATGACATCCAGAACCAGTCAATTGATCCAAGGAGTCACCCAGAGAAGCAAGAATCCAGAAGCAGCCAATCAGATGGCAATGTCCAGTTCCCAAGACAGACACATTCCACCTCTAGCCAATCAGCCTGCAAGACACAGAAGAAAATTGATCACCCCAGAAATTGTTCTCAAAATGGTTGAAAAGCAAGGGATGCTTATGTTCCTTGGGGAAATTGCGGCCATGATGGGTTTTGCAAAGTCCACTGTGGCTACAACCCTGCAAGCCCACACCAATTGTGGCCCCCTCCCAAGAAGACCCCAACTGGAGCCTGTACTTTAACTGATAGCAAAAAAGCCCATCCCCTTATGATAGCCATCATGAAACGTGACTCACAGATGCCCCTGGTCCAGGGTTGTCTCTAACTGAGACTTCATGGCATTTTCACTAATAAGAGAACAGTCAATTTGTGGATGCACAGAGTTGTGATTGCTGCTAGAATCTTGTTCAATCAAGTTCTCAGTGGTCCCAGTTTGGTGGATACCAACCCCTATAATTCAACCATTATTAATTTTATTAAAGGGAGGGCAATGAGGACGTGCAATGACGTCATCTTCTTGTCATATATCAAGATTTCTGCAAGTATCCAAGACTATGGAGAAAAGTGTATCCAATCTGACGTCTAAAAGCGCAGCCCAATCTTGTATTGATTTGTTGGGGTTTTATTGGCAGTTTCCCCATTGGGCGTCAATTATTACTTGGCAATATCAAACACCGCAGATGGGTATGCCTACCAGACAGAGCTCAAGGCCATGCTAGAGGAGTGGATCACACAAAATGCCGTGCACACAGTTGTACTTAGTGCTGAGATGGAGAGCGGGAATGGCAACCCAAGAAATCAGGGCTGCAGGGCATACCTGCTGGTCCTAACCCATCAACCACGCTGATATGCATCTTGCAGATGTATGTCTCTATAATTTTTGTTCCACACTCAGGCACTTAAAGCCTGCCACATACAATGAACTGTGTACTCAAATTGATAAGGGTTATGAGCTTTTTCCTTCCATATTTGTCCAGGCCTTATCAGATCTTGTCATATTTTATGCAAGTAATAGTGATAAGTCCAGAAAGGACTCCTGCCTCCCCCCCACGCCCATCCATTTGGTTTGTCAAACCCACATACATGACAGAAGAAGAATTTGAGCAATTGAATCAATCAGCTCTTGCCGCCTCTTCCCAGTCAACAAACCAAGCCTCCCCAACTCCCCCATCAAGACCAAGTCACCTGCTTTCCAACCCTGACTTCCAGACCACCACCCATTCACTACCCATTATCTCTGATGCCGTCCCTTTCACAAGCGCATATGATGATGATGTACATGCTGCCCATTCCCTCCCCTACTCATCCTTTTGTCGTGAATAACAGCATTCACCATGTTTTGATTTTGCCTTTGGTGGGCTATTTTGAGGACAAATCTCTCGCTTTTGCGTTTGACTCTCAAAATGAACTGGCTTCTGCTTCAGGAAGTATGATTGTTTGGTTTCCTGACTCTGCGCAACTCACTTGCCCCACTCATGCTTGTGGCGAGTGATCCTACTGTCCTGGTAGTGCTTTGTGATATTCCTAACCACTATATATTCCATTTCACATTCACCAATAAAATTTAAGTTCTATTCACATTTTTGTCTTTGTGTCTTCTGTACTTCCACGCCTCTCTCTAGCCACGCCTAGTAGAGATTATTCATTCAGGGCTGCAAGGTAAACGCAATTGCCTTCCCTGTCATCTAACTGAGACTTAGTACAAATCCAATCCTAAGGTTAGGATTTCCCGCCATGTATCTGTGCCGCGCCTCAGAACACAACAAAAATGGTGCTCACTACAGGGGCTGTAAGCCCCTTGGTTATCCCTTTTGCATCTATGTTTAAAGGTCCCTTGCCTCTGCCTATTTGGGAGTCAACCTCACCTGAAATTACCAGCCCTCCTATTGAGGAAAACATTGCCAACCCGCCTATTGTCCCTACTGTACTGAACCTTGGGAATGGTCCCCGCCTAGTTGCTTACCCTATGGGTACCCCTGACTTGGAACAAGTCATGGCGGTAGCCCTTGGGATAGCTTGGGACGGAGCCATCCCTTGCCTTCAACTACAGTTTAGCCGTGCCAAATACTATGAGTTAATTGTGGCCCCTCAGATTCCACAACACCTCCTCCCAGCAGCTGGCTCCGCTGATCATCTGCTGTCATCCTTTGTACAGCCCGCCTTGGCCCACCACCAGATGGTGTTGGGACTCCACGTTCAAGAAATCTTGTCTCTACAAGCAGCTGTTACCCATCATTGGGACCAGTTTGCCGCCTATCAACAATGGCTTCATTCCCTTTTCTCCCTGATATCTGATAATCAGCGTGATTTGGTCACCTCTCAAACACGTTTAGTCAATTCCATCAAGAAAATCTGCCATTTCATCCCTGAGTACGTTAGGGAGAAACTACATGAGTTTCACCAGTTAGAACAACCCTGGCGCACTCAAGTAGACTCCACCCTAAACGCTTATCTCTCTAATTTTGAGCGCCTAGTGCAACAGCTCAATGCATTCAGTGTCTATTCCTTTGAGCAATTGCAACAGGTAGCTGACCTTGCTGCCCAAGGTCTAAATGAGCTCAGTGCAGAGTTTGATCAAGAGAGAGCTACCACTGCCGCAGCTATTGCCAAACTTCAGAGTCAGGTGAATGAGCTGTCCACTCCCAAACCTGATGTTCCGCCTTCTCCTCCTGCTGATGATCTGGTGGACAGAGAGCAGAAGATCTGGGAGGCCATCCAAGAATTACGCGCTTCCACTTGTAGCCAAGGACGTCCTACTGAAATGCCTCAACCTGACCCCTGGGTTCTTGCGCTGACTGCTCAGGTCACTGAACTACAGCAAGAAGTCACTGCTTTACGTGAAGAAGTGAAGGCCACTGCTAGTCCACGCGGGGTTAACAAGGAAGATGGATGTTGTCCTGGTTTTGATGGGGCTCCTCAAATCCACTGCACTAGGGAGTTGATTGCCCTAGCTAATGAGGTGGACCATTTGAAACGAGACCAGACTGATTTGGACAGAGACATACAGGAGATGAATGAGCTGATTGACTCGGTAAACGACAGGTTTGCCCCTTGCCTATCAGTGGGGCCATCTCTTACTTTGCAACTGGCTGAACTCTCCACGGTTGTCACTACCCAAGGACAACACCTAGATGTGACTGAACAACAGACCGCTCTAGCCAACACTACGGGTGCCAGAACCACCGAGACTCTGACGACCCTTGAATAAAGCGTTCAACAACTGTGGGCTAGACAACCCCCCTCCGAATCTGAAGCTGAGTTCTCCCCACGCATAAATGTACTCAATAGCAACAATGGTGGTCCAACTCCTGAGACACACTTCAAGCCTACTTTTAAGCAAGTGTTTGATCCTAAAACCTCAACTATTGCAGCCTTCTTAACTATTTACGAGACTGCTATGAGACAAGCATCAGATGAAGTCAAGAAAGAACATATTCTGACTTGCCTACACCCGACCTGTCAAGAGGTAGTTGTACCAGAGCTGCCCTCCATCAAGACCTTGGAGGACAAGAAACAGCTCCTGATTGACGAGTTTGGTTGTGATCTTAGCCTGGAGGTGAAAAAGGATGCTTTCATGCACATATCCTTCAAGCCCAAAGAGACATTAGCTGAATTCGCCAACAGATTTTACATGGAGGGACAACAGTTAATAACAAGCAGACAGTTGACGGCGCATGAAGCATATATGGCCTGCGCCCAGGCCCTCAAGGTGAATCAACTCCTATGCCTCCATTTCAAGGCCCACAAGGCTATGCTGTCTTCTATGAAAAGCATAAAAACACTGCTACAAGATATGCATCTTACCCATTCTGGGGCAGTCTTTCAGGAAAGTTGTGCTGCTTCCAACTCTGGCTCCTCTTCTTGCGGCCCTTGTATCCTCACTATGAACTCCCAGACTCCTCCTTGACGTCAGGGTTGCCACAACTGTGGTCAGATAGGCCACCACTCTTGCGTCTGCACCAATCTGCGGGTTGAAGGAGCTGATCCCAAGGATCAGTCGGGAAAAGAACAGTCAACCTAGAGGCAGAGACGCTCTTGGTTGACAATTCTTCCCAGTCTCCTCCTACGCCCCCGCCTGCTACTGACTCTGAGCCTGCTGATGATGAAGCACCTCCTATCCTCCTCCTGTTCCATGACATTTCTGACAATTCTGATGTGGATGAATCTGATGCTGAAGACCATGATGCATACAGGTATTCTGTTCTTGCTGTCCCTGAGACTATTGCCGTTCCCTACAAGCTACAATCTGGGAAGACTACAACAACCACCCAGCCTTTGTCTGAGGCCAAAGCAGTTGTCTCCTGCCCCTATCTTACTCAAGCAAAATGGTCCCCTGTATTAGTGGAATCATCAGAGGAAGCCGCTGAAGTTGCAGACGCCGTTTTCAAGAATGTATCTGTCTCACTCCCTCTCCAAACTGTATATAAGGAGTTTCTGGGACTAAAATGCATGATTGAGAAATGGGACAAGGAACTAGCTGAGGCACAGGATATCTTGGCTGTTCTTTCACCCTTTGGACGCACCACCACCCGAGTAGAGATATCTATCCAAAAGTTCAAGATCAAAGCTGTCCTGGATACTGGTTCTCCAGTCAACGTTGTTTCTTCTAAACTGATGAAGAAACTTAAGCTGGCCCCTGATCTCAACTACCATCAATCCTATGGCACCGCTGGTCTCTCCATGACTTGTGCCATTGGTGCTTACTCTGCCTTACCAATGTGGTTTGGTAAACTCCTGTTGGCTGCGCCGGCTGTTGTTCTAGAAAATGAGAGCTATGACCTTTTGGTTGGTACCCAGTTCCTTCGGGAATATAATGGGATCATCAACCTAAAAGATGGCTATCTTTCTATTCTAGGGTACAAGGTCCCTCTGATCTTTGAGGAGCCCATCAAAGTTCCTGGTAAATGGTTGAAGACATGTACTCTGGAGTACCCCACTGGAGTTTTCACCCTAAAGTACCAAACCCATTCCACCAACATGAAGTGTCCTCCCATGGCTTGTCCTGCAACTGAGGGAATCCCTCTCATAGCCACGTCTGCTATCACCATCCCCTCAGGCTCTCAGGCTATCCTAGACTCCCAGATATCATATGAACTACCTGAACTGACTTTCCTAGAGCTGTACTCCCCTCCTTTTCTGGGGTGTAATGAGCCTTACCTTTGTCCTGGAATTCTAGACGTTTTCCACAAGGATCCCGTTCAATTACTAGTTGCCAACCTTACTGCGCTTCCTATGAAAGTATCCAGAGGACAGGTCGTTGGTTACAGAAAGTTTTTAAATGCTCCTGACGTCCTGTCTCTTCACCCCTTTGAAACGTTTCAAGACTTTAATCTACCCAAAGACAAGCCTCAAGTCCTATCTCTGTTCACTGCCCAAGACTTCCCTCAGTTGTCCCTGGTACAACAGAAAGAGGTGCTTGATTTACTAGACCAATTCTCAGAAATCTTTTCTAAAGATAGTAATGATTATG
The DNA here is from genome assembly GCA_014839935.2 of Entomophthora muscae. Taxonomy (NCBI): domain Eukaryota; kingdom Fungi; phylum Entomophthoromycota; class Entomophthoromycetes; order Entomophthorales; family Entomophthoraceae; genus Entomophthora; species Entomophthora muscae. The sequence goes on along the minus strand of QTSX02000726.1, from coordinate 107,678 downwards.
GGCTAGCCAAAGGTGTGATACATCAGATTGACACAGGAGATGCTCCTTCCTTTTGTGCCAAGCCATACCACCGCAGCCAAGTGGAAGATGCGCAGGCTTCCAAGGAGCTCAAACAACTGCTGGACGCTGAATTTCTAGCTCCCTCTCAGAGTCCCTAGGCTTCTCCTCTGCTCATCTTAAAGAAAAAGGATGTTGGTCACTGGATTGTGATGGACTATTGAAGGTTGAATTTTCTAACCAAGAAAGATTCCTATCCCTTACCACGCATTGATGACGCCCTTTGACGCCTTGGAGGTTCTAAGTTTTTCTCTGCCATGGATTTGGCGTCTGGTTACTGGCAAGTTGACCTCTCTCCTGAAGACCGTCAGAAGGCTGCACTCATCACATCAGAAGGATTTTTTGAGCCTACTCACATGCCGCAAGGGCTCTGCAATGCCCTGGCAACTTTCCAGAGGGCCATGGACTCCATCCTGCGGGACTTGAAGTTGTTGTGTGTCTTAGTCTATCTAGATGATATAACAGTCTTCAGCGCAACTTTCACTGATCACCTAGCCCATCTTAAAGAGGTGTTCATAAAGATCCAAGAAGCTGGCCTCAAGTTAAAGCCTTCATAGCGTGCTTTCTTTAAAGAGTGCCTTGAATTCCTGGGCCATGAAGTAACCCAAACGGGAATTTGTCCAATGACCAAGAAGGTTGAAGCCATCAACAAAATGCTTCTGCCCACCAACCTCCAAGAAGTACAAGTCTTTCTGGGAATGATGGGTTACTATAGACAATTCATCCCTGATTTTGCCAATACTAGTGAACCCCTGGTCCAACTATTGTGTAATGTCCCCTTCAAATGGATTGCCAGCCAACAGCAAGCCTTTGAGACTCTAAAACAGAAACTCAAAGAAGCACCCATTTTAGTGTACCCTGATTATAATAAGGAATTCATCTTGTACACTGATGCTAGTGACCTTGCTATTGGGGCTATCTTGGCTCAACTTGACAATGAAGGTGTGGACCACCCTGTAGCCTATACTTCCCATGTGCTGAATAAGCATGAGAAGAATTTTTAGTGTTACAGAGAAGGAATGCCTTGCTGTGCTGCATGCAGTCAAACAATTCCGTCACTACGTGTATGGTACCCATTTCACTGTTGTCACTGACCACACTTTGCTCAAATGGTTACAACAACTTAAGGAGCCTGAAGGACGCTTAGCCAGATGGGCCCTCCATCTGCAAGGTTATGACTTCACTGTGTTCCATTGCCCCAGGATTCAACATCAGAACGCTGACGGGCTATCCCAAATGCCCATCCTTGCCCTACATCCTGCTGAGGCAGATCACTTGTATGAGCTAATTGGCTACCCTTCTTCCTGGGAAAGTGAGACAGAAGAGGTTTGACTTGCCTTGACCAAATTGTCTGAAGATACCCTCATACACAACAACCAACTCTTCAAGAAGGTGCGGGGTCAATACCTGCCATACATGCGTCCCAGTCTTTGTCTCTCTTTGGTGTCACAAGCTCATAAAGAAACTGGCCATGGAGGCATTGCCAAGACATTTGACTGGCTTCAGAAGAATTACTTCTGGGAGAATCTTTGCCTGTTGATCCCAGATGTCATAGCTAGTTGCCATGACTGCCAACTTCAGAGGCCCCAAGCTGCTTCTCACAAGTTCAAATTGGTTTCCCCTCAACACACATTTCATACTGTCAGCATTGATGCTGTAGGCCCTCTCCCCCGCTCACGCTCTGGATGCTGCTTTATCCTGATTGCCGTTGACCACTTCAGCAAGTGGGTAGAAGCTTGCCCTACTAAAGACATCACTGCTAAGACTACTGCTGCCTTTCTGCTGCAGGATGTTTTCTACCGCCATGGCTGTCCTCAAGTGCTGTTGTCAGACAACGGGACCAACTTCAATGCCAAACTTGTAACCTCTGTTGTTGAAGCTCTAGGAACTCACCAGTCTTTCTCTGCCCCCTATAATCCTTCCACTAATAGAGCAGTTGAGCGTGCCAACTCGACACTGGTTTCTATCATGAGGAAACTCACCTACTCTGACGCTGCCAATTGGGATCTATACTTACCTGCTGCCCTATTTGCCTATTGTCTGAGAAGACATTGGGTCACAGGGTACTCCCCCTTTGCCATGTTGTATGGGCGTGAAGCCACCACTCTGTTGCTCTTGGGGGTTCCCCTACTCTCCTCTGACAAGGCCATGAACCCTGACAACCACATCAAAGACTTAGTCAACTGTATCATTGATATACAGGCCACTGCCTACACTTCTGCATATAAGACTAAGATGCTTGAGCTCTCTCCTGACAACGCTAGGCGCTCCCCCTTGCCTGAGTTTGCTGTTGGTGACCATGTCCTATACTATCAACACTGTGTGGGTGGGCGCGCGCACAAACTGGACTCCCTGTGGATTGGTCCCTTAGAGGTGACTTTCAAATGAGGATCTGAGTACACTGTAAAGCTCCTCTCCAGTGGTTGTCCTTTTGCTTGCGTACACGCCAAGTTCCACCGCAAGTATCACCCCCCTAAGGCCAATATAGGGGGGCAATGTTGTGAATAACAGCATTCACCATGTTTCAATTTTGCCTTTGTTGGGCCATTTTGAGGACAAATCTCTTGCTTTTGCGTTTGACTCTCAAAATGAACTGGCTTCTGCTTCAGGAAGTATGATTGTTTGGTTTCTGGACTCTGCGCAACTCACTTGTCCCACTCATGCTTGTGGCAAGTGATCCTACCGTCCTGGTAGCGTTTTGTGGTATTCCTAACCACTATATATTCCATTTCACATTCACCAATAAAATTTAAGTTCTATTCACATTTTTGTCTTTGTGTCTTCTGTACTTCTGCGCCTCTCTCTAGCCACAACTAGTAGAGATTATTCTTCCAGGGCCGCAAGGTAAATGCTATTGCCTTCCCTGTCATCTAACCGAGACTTAGTACAAATCCAATCCTAAGGTTAGGATTCCCTGTTGTGTATCTGTGCCGCGCCTCAGAACACGGCACCTTTGATGAGTAAAATAAAACCTTTCTTTGTGACAACTTATTGAAATTGATATTATTTCTTTTGATTTATAATTAATAACATATTCTTTTTACATTATTGACATTCTCATAATCAATAAAAAGTTGTACCTTTTATGAATAACATAAAATTCTTTGCATAAATATTTTTCATTATCAATAATAAATTGAGAACCACAAATATAAATGTTATATTAGAATATTGCAGGCATGCACAAAACCTGATATGTAGATATTATGGGCATAGCTCAATACATTCTTTATAATAAAATTCATTGTAAACAAGGCTTTTTTCATTATAATTTATGTAAATGGACTGTATTTATATTTAGGAGCCATTAACACTTAGTACAAATTTTTGATACATAGTGCATTTTAAAGTCTGCATATTTACCTATGGATTTTAATTCTGTAAACTTCCTAGTCGGATTTTGTGAAGAATAATAATATAATGGATCAATAAATTACTGTTTGTTTACCATTAATTGGCTGATTTTCTTTGCTGTGGCAATTGTACATTTTCTGATATTTACACACTGGTTTCCAATTGGTTGGTTTCACATCCAATTGCACAGGCTATAGGAAATCAAGTTGCCATCCCAAGACCGGATGCTGTTGGGGTGGCAACCATGTTTCCTATTGCCTGTGCAATTGGATTGAAACTAACCAATTGGATACTAGTGCGTAAATATCAGAAAATGCACAATTGCCACAGCAAAGAAAATCAGCCAATTAATGGTAATAAACAGTAATTTATTGATTCATTATATTATTATTACTCACAAAATTCAGCTTAAAAGTTTACAGAATTGTTATCAATAGGCAAATATGCAGGCTGTAAAATGCACTATGTATCAATATTTGTACTAAGCGTTAATGGCTCTCTAATATAAACACAGTCTATTTAATTAAGTTACAATGGTAAAGACCAAGTTTGCAATGGATTTTATTAATCAAAATGCATTGAGTTATGCACATAATGTCTAAATATCAAGAGCTGATGTCTAATTGCTATATTCTGATGCAATATTTACGTTTATTGTCTTTAATTTATTAACTATGATGAAAAATATGTATGCATTGAAGGTAGCACTATAAAAACCTGTCTTTTGATGGAATTAGAACATAATGTCAAATATTTACACACTTATCAATGAATTAGAGTCAGCCCTCCAAAAGGTTGTCAAGCTTGAATACAACATCAGGGAAATTGTGGTAAATCAACTGGGAAATGAGGGAAGAGCCTTGGTCTAGCAAAAGGAAATTGCAAAAAATAGCCTGGGAACAATAGTTAATATGAGAACACAAGAAAACAATTTTGAATCTTCAAAAGGAAATACTCAAGTGGTTAGATTTCAAAAGCAAAAGTTACAACTTGTGGGAATTTGCAAAAACCAATAGAAAGAATACTCAAAAAATCAAACTAATTGAAGAAAATGAAATTTCAAAGGAAATCAACACAAATGAAGAGAAAACCCACCAAATGAAAACAGACAAAAACAAAACTCAGTCAAGAAGCAGGAGCGCTTCAAGAAATACAGACATTTTATCAAATGAAAACCAAGAAGAAACACAAGTTGCAAGAAATATAAGAAAAATTCAGCCTAGGAAAATTAATGAAGTGCAGCCAACGCTCATGAAATTTGCTGAGGTGGCGCCTATGGCTGAGGGGGCCACAGGGGAAACAATTAGTAAGTCTTTTTATGTTTTATTTATATTTATTTTAGTCATCACCAGGAATGGGGACAAGGTTGCAGAAGTGGCAGCTTTTATGCCAAGTTGGTTCTACGGGGGTTACCAGTCACTGGTAGCCCCTGTAAAACAAACAAATAAAAATAATTCAACAGAATATGAATAATTTTTCAAGTATTGAAGCTAAAGATAGGGAATATTTACCACCCGCAGGGTGCTTGCCGTGGTTAAGGGAAACATAAGAAATATGATCAAATATCAGCTTCAAAGAAATGAATGTAATTTGCAGGGATGTCAAGTTAAACTTTGATGAATATATCTATGAAAGCATTCAACAATTCCCATTTGAGAACATCAACAAATATGAGAAAAACTTAATAAAAACTGACTTTCAAATAAGAACTGAATATTTAAAAACTGAAATTTTTAATGAAGTATTTAAAGGCATTGTCAAACAAAGCCGGGGACGCAGTCCTTGTGAACACATTTAAACCTTTATTAATATTGGCAGAGGCATGGGGGGCTGATACAAGTTGGGTGCCCCCCAGAACCCTCTTCAAATTCAATCAAACATCCTATATCAATAGATTAGTTCAATTCTTCAAAAAATTATGCATATTCTCTGAAAAATATACCTCTCAAAGGATTCACATCACAATATACCTAGGAATCCTATTACATTGCATATTAAAAACAAATGTTAAAAAGTTGGAGGATGCACCTATTCAAATGGACATATGTCGGTTAGCACTCAAACACCATAAGACACCACAGGGGTATAGGACAGTTGAGCACACCCTGTATGACTCCTTTGCATAGGCAACGTTATACGGGCACTACATGCCTCCTGGAAAAAACCTATTAATTGATTCACTCACCCGCCTTCCTTTTATTAAACGTTCAACATCCACCAGGGTACATGGCGCCCCCCCTCTAGCAATCACATCCAGGGTTGTCCACCACATACAGAAGAGTATGTGGATCCAATTAGACGCTCTAGCCAAAAATTTAATTTTGGGGTATAATTCCCTGGAATAATTGCATTCTCTTTGCAATTAGTATCCCCCAATAAATATTTTCCCTTGCAAATTAAAATTTATTTTTTTAAAATTTTTATATTTTAATACAAAAATTTTAATATTAAAATATGTAATTTTAAATATATAATATTTCAATATTGAATTTATCACAATTAAATAAAAATAGTTAAAATTTGAATATTTAAACTTTAATAGATAACTTTAAAGATTTATAATTAAAATTTTACTTTTAATATTTTAAGATTGTTTTAAATTTTAGTAGGTAAATTATAATATTAATATATATAAATATATTACAAGACATTAGTTAAAGTTGTGACCACATCAAATAATAAAAATAAGTTATTAATGTTTTTATTTACTAGCTTGTTGAGTACGGGTTCATTTATTACATAAAAATACAACAAGAATTGAATTAATCCGCATCATGCAACCCGCTCCACTTATATTCTAAACAAGTGATTGTTTAGAACTCAAATTACCTTTCCCTTGTAATATAATTTGATAAATATATTCAATATGCTTGACCCGCGTCCTAAGTACTAATTAGTAAGCAATACATAAAAATCATTGGCTTCCGTGTTGTGTGGCTATAGTGGCACTGATTTAATAAGGATCAGATGATGACCTGCAAGGTCCAATTTGTGGCTTAACAAAGCCAAAGTACCAACAAAGATTCATAATTATTTAAATAAAATTAATCTATTTCTATCTTTTTAATTTATTTATTTATTTGTTAGCGCAACAGTCAATATAATATTCAGTGCATTATAATAAAAATATATTCCTCATACCTTGTATAATTAATTTTACTTACCTTTTCTACATACTCTTATATGTCTATGATATAATCAAACATCACGTCATTATATATAGATAAAAAATTTTGAGTCCTACTAAAAACAAAATAAATAAAAATAAAAACAAATAAAACCCAGAGCCCCCATTTATCTGATTGGCTTGGAGGCCAGGGCTTTGAGGAGGAAGGATTCTGAGTGCTTGTAAAAAGCTGCCACCACATTGGGTGGCATTGCAAATTGACTGACCTCAAGAATATTGAATAGATCCTCAGTGTCCTGAGGAAGGCCTTGTTTCACCTTATTTGTGATCCAACCAAACACCTATTTTATTGGGTTCAGATATGATGAATACAGGAAGAGGAGTCTCATTGGGCAGTCAGCCAGGCGGTGGTTGGCCAAATGGCTATTTTTATTGATTGGTGGAAACTCTGAAACAACCAAATCCACCTTGTGGAGCCCAACGTTATCCAACAAAACAATGTTGGTTGTGCTGCTGTAATTGATCCAGAGGTACTCCTTTACAGCTCAGAGAAAATTGAGAAAAGTCTCACTATTGTGAGAACCCTTGATCATTTGATATTGGTCCAACCTGCAAGGACCCAGAAGCACTACCGTTATATATGTCTGGAAACAGACAGCTGTACAATGTGCTACACCATCCTTGGACCCCTTCTTAACCCACCCATGCCTAGACCTGAGTGAGGAGGAAAATGATGATTCATCTATCTAGAAGAACTGGCCCTTCCCAGTCTTCTTTAGGGCCAGATAAGTCTTGGCATAAATGTGTCAATCCTCAATGGTCTTCTCACTGTTTCTGTTGTATGGTGTCAGGATACCAGGAGTACTGTGGAGCTCCAACAGGTGAGGGAGGAGTCAAAACAGGTACTGGCATGGCCCACCAGATGATAGGATCTAACTTTACCAGGTAGGAAAGGACCTTCCCAGACACAGCCCAGATCCAGGCCGCTGGCAAGGCAGAATAAATCAATCCTGTGAGCACCAGATAAAGCACTCCCAGGAGTTGACTACTCTGGCCAGTGGCATCAGAAGTGGGTGGAGTTGAGATGGTTAGTTTGGGTGTTGGGGGTGGTTCCATGGGGACCAGGTAGGCAGCAGGATTGTTGTATTTCCTGTTGAAGATTAAAGGGTAAATGGTGATTGCCTTGCCGTCACAGATGATTTAGTAGGGTTCCTTGGGGGCGTTTGGGCAGGTGTACCACTGCAAGTCTTAAAAGGTCCAGGGTTTGTGGTCAGGATTATCAGGATACTCAGTGAAATGCACAGGGCCAAATAGAGTGTTGTGTTGGCATTAGTAGTCAGAGGCTTTGGTTTTGTCAACTGGAGTCTGGCTATCTATCCCTGTGGATGAGTACTGACGCTTTGTTATTTGCTGATGGAAGAGTATCAAAAATAAAGTATGGAAACAGATTGGTGAACCAAAGGTTCATAACAACTTTATTTGGTAAGGATGATAATACAAACTTTTTCAGGTGCTTCTGCTTTATATACTTACTCACATGCAAGTGCCTCTGGGCATTCTTCTGGTGCTATCTGTGTGGCAAGGCTTGGTATCTCAGGTTCTGATGTTTGGTTGGCTGCTTCATGGTCATTTTTGGGGGTTTCAGGAACAGTTGTTTGGCTTTTTGGTGGTCCATCTTGGCTTGGCTGGTCATTGGTTCTGGCAGGGTTGGTTTCAGGGATCATGGGATTTTCCCCAATTTGATCACCATTTTTGGACTGGCTTGACAGGCATTCCTGAGGCCAAAGAACTTTATTAAAAAAGGGGTCCCAAATTGGGGACCCCAAATTACTTAATGGAGGGTGGGCTTAAACTTGGTTTACTGGGCAGCTAAATTTAGCCTGCCCAGGCCCAGCCAAACCTACCAAGGCTTGGGTGTAGCTTTTGGGGCCCAGAACAGGGCCCACAGCTGCCACCAGGGCAGGAATAATTCCTGCACCTGGATTTTTGCTTTTTGAAGCAAATCCAGGTGCAGGAAAATTTCCCTCATCTGCTCACCCCGCCTGGCAGCTAGAAGCAGGTTTGATTCCCACCTGGGGCTTTGAATTCATTACTATACTAACACTATCCTCTTATAAACCAGACTTGGCTTTCTTCTTCTCCCAATACTGGCAAACAGCATCAGCTGCATTGGTTAGATTGTCAGCTGGTTCCCAGGTGCTTTCCTCAGGCGGGTATCCTAGCCATTTGACGTAGTACTGTGGCTTGCAGTAGTGGGTGTGGTTGCTGTGTATATACTCTAATTTGTGTTCAAGGGATCTCACTACCAGGATGGGCAGAGGGGCAGTCTTCAGTTTCTGGTGGGGCAGAGAAGTTCCATTCTTTTTGAACAGCAAGGATTGATGGAATACATCATGTATTTTCAAGGTGTCAGGTAACTTCAGACAGTAGGCTACTTTGCCTACTTGGCCTGTGATCTGGTGGGGGCTGCTTTTTTGGTGAGCTAACTTCTGGAATGGGGCAATTAGGGGTATGTTCCTTGAGTCTAGATAGAACTTGTCCCCAATCTCTACTGGTTTCCCAGGGGTTTGCTATTTGTCAGCAAGGGCTTTGTAGGTCTGTACTGCACGGGTTAGGTTTTGGGAGCAGGTCATCTGGGTTTTGTGGATGTATTCCATCCAGATTCTACCTGCTTTGTTAGACTCCTGGTTTCTAATCTTGGGGCCCCAAGTGGGGTCAAATCTGTAATTAGCTTTGAAGGGAGACATCCCTGTGGACATGTGGTCTTTGCTATTGTACGCATATTGGGCTATAGATAATAGGTCTGCCAAGTTGTCTTGATCAGCGTTTGCGTAGCATCAGAGGTACTGTTCCAGAATCTGGTTTACCTGTTTGGTTTGGCTGTTGGTCTGGGGGTGATACAAAGTGGACACACATATTTTGATTCCTAGGTCTTTCATCACTTGTGCCCAATAATGAGATGTGAACTGTGGTCCTTGGTCTGTCACTATTTCTTCTGGGGTTCTGTGTTGGGTGAGTATTTGGTCATGAAAGTGTCAGACAGTTTCAGCGGCAGTGCAATGGGTAGTGGAGGGACAAAGTAGGCCATTTTGGTGAAACGGTCAACCATCACTAGAATTGTGTTGTAGTCTTTGGAGGGTGGGAGTTCAACTATGTAATCCATGGATACCAGTTTCCAGGGGCCTGGAGGGATGTCTAGGGGGCAGAGGAGGCCTTCTGGCTTAGAGCGACTTGTTTTGGTGCGCCCACATGTCTCACAGCCCTCATTGTAGTTGATGACATCTGTGTATATCTTGGGCCACAGGTAATTCCTTTTGATGCTTTGAAGGGTTTTGTGGCAGCCCAGGTGGCCGGCTAGTTCTGAATTGTGATAGTCCTTTAGGACAGAAATCCAAGTCAATCCTTCTGGTACATAGAGTCTTCTTCAGAACAGTAATGTGGTTCCCTTTAATGAGTAACCTCTTTTGTACAGGGGACTGTATAGTTGCATTGAGAGTTCTTAAACCATGGCCTTGGCAGCAGGGTCCTTTGCCTGGGCTTCTAATACGTCTGATTTCTTAGCAACAATTTTCAGGCAGTTTAGCTGTATTTTTCCACTGGTTGTATCCAGCAGGGTATGGGTGTTGTGTTCTATCAACTTGGTGGAGGACATGATCAGGTTGGCTCTTCTACTTAAGGCATCTGGGACTATGTTTACTTTGCCAGATTTATAGTCAATTTTTAGTATGTAGTCTGCCAGTTCCAAGGCCCATCTGACTTGTTGTTGGTTAATCTGACATGGTTTGAAGAAGTAAACCAAGTTTTTGTGGTCTTTTATGACCTTTACTGGGTTCTCAGTGCTGCATAGGTATCTGCACCAGTGCTTCAGGGTCTTCATTATTGCTAGCATTTCTTTATCATATATGGGATAATTTCCTTTGGCAGGGATCATATTTTTGGAGTAATATGCTACAGGATGTAGCATACCATCCCCTCCTTCCTGAAGAAGCACCCCTCCCAGGGCAAAGTTGGAAGCGTTGGTTTCCAGGATGAAAGGTTTAGTGTAGTCAGGCATGACCAACACAGGCGCAGAGGTGAAGGCCAACCTCAGGGCTTCAAAGGCAACAACATAGTCAGGGGTCCAGTCAAACTGGACTTTGTCCAAGCAAAAGCAGATCAGGGGCAGAGTAATCTGAGAATTATTTTATGAAATCTCTACAGTAGTTTGCTAGCCCCAAGAAACTCCTAACGTCTTTCTGACAGGTGGGGATAAGCCAGGCTGTGACTGCGTCCACTTTATCTTGGGCCATGATGAATCCCCCAGTTTGTACCACATAGCCCAAGAATTCTACTTCAGGTTAAAAGAACTCACACTTCTTGAGTTTGACGTGGAGGTTGGCTGCTGCAAGTTTCTCTAATATGAGGTTCAGGGGTGGAGTGGTCTTCATGTGTTTTGCTATATATCAGAATGTTGTCAAGGTACACCATGCAGAATTGGTCAAAGTATTTTCCAAGGACTTAGTTAATAATCCTCTGGAAGGTGCTAGGGCATTTTATAGTCCAAAAGGTATGACCAGGTAATCATAGAGTCCATATCAAGTTTTGAAAGCCATTTTGTATTCATTGCCAGCTTTAATTAGGATTTGGTTAAAAGCGTCTTGGAGGTCAATCTTAGAGTATACTTGAGCCACAGTCAAGATGTCACAAAGGTCATTGGCATTAGGTATGGGGTATTGGGGTTTCACTGTGATTTTTCAGCTTCTGGTAGTTTACACAAGGTCTCATTCCCCCATCTTTCTTCCCAACAAATAGTAGGGGAGAAGAGCATGGGGCCTTTGAGACTCAGATAAATCCTTTCTTGGTCATGTCTTCAATGTACGCTTTCAAGGCCACTTGTTCTTTGTGGTTGCAACTATAGATAGTCCGTGGCTAGGTTGCATATCAGGGAGTAGATCAATGGTGTGGCTGTAGATAGAGTGCTCAGGTAGTTGAGTTGCCGCCTCTTTTCTGAAGACACTAACCCATTTCTCAAGGGCTGAGGGCAGCTCCCCTGAGCAAGGGACCAATCACATGGTCATAAGTTTTGTGGGGGTACTAAATGTGGGCTTAGCTAAACGGGTACAGTGTCAGGGGTAGGGCCTTTTCCCAGGGTTACAGTTTGATTGCAATAGTTAAGGATTGCACTATGCTTGTCAGCCCAGGAGTCTCCAAGTATTAAGGGGTGTGGTAATCCTTTCAACAAGATAACAGACAATGGATAAGTGTTTTTCCCAATATTCAGCTCAAGGTGTTGGTTACATTCTTGGCCAATGTCAGTTGAACCATTTCCCATAGTGACTTGGAATTGAGTATCTGAGGGGGTGAGCCCTAGCTTGGATGTAAATGTGGGGTCAATGAAACTTTCATCAGCTCCTGTGTCTAAGAAAGCCTTTTTTTGAAATAATTTATCTCCTACTTCTAGGGCTACTATTGTCAAAATAGCAGGTCAACCTGCCAGCAAGATTCTGAGTAAGCGGGTTTGTGACCTGAAATCCAATTACCTGGCCACTTAAAGCCAGACTAAGAAGTCAACTTGAATTGCTAAATCCAACAACATGAAAAATTCTGATCCCCTACGGTGGGTACCTTGTTTTGGTGCTTGACTCATTACCAGGATCAAGCCACCCCCTTCACTATCCAACTGTGTGATCAACGCTATCATGTTCCTGTTATCCATGATTCACACCAAATATATAATCATTATCTCTCAATAAAGAATATTATCTAGTTTCTAAATATTTTCCCCTTTGTAACTCTTCTAAAAAAGCACAGTTACAACATTGGTAGCAGAAGTAGGTTCTCCATCCTACCGCATCTTGTAAAATTCCGCCTGTTGCCCGTACTTGCCTTGGCCAACAAATCCTTGACAGAATCATGTCTGGCCTCCTGCTGGACTGGACTCCGTACACCCTGGTACCAAGATGCCTGATGGTTTTGTCCTGTACCAGAACACGGTGATTCCACTATCCGCCTTCAACGCCATGTCTGCACAAGGGTTCTTCCAGACGGCTGCCATCATCCCACAACCAACTAACAAAAACACCATGTCTGCCTACGTGGCCCAGATACTCCAAAGTGCCGCCTTGGGACCTTTTGCTGGAGCCAGCAACAACACCACAGCTAAATTCAATCTACACAGAGCAAGCTGGCACAAATGGAATGCCCACAGCAATTTTGGATTGCGGAAATCTCCATCTGGCTTACCCATGACACTAGCACCTGGTGCAACAAGTGGCACAAGGAACATACCAAGAAGAACTGGGATACCTTTAAACAAGACTTATTGGCAAGATTTGTGCTTAAGAACACAGTGCTCATGATCATATGTCAAGTGAAGAACTTAACCCAGACGGGCACTGAAAGAACTCACCCGCGCTTATGAGGAACTCTGACTACGCGCACCCTCTGAAATGGCCTTTGACACCCCAGCCACACACCTCATGTACTACAACACCCTCAAGTTGCATGTGATGAGGCATGTGAACCTGGACCAGGCAACCAACCTGCAAAGCTTTTACTGTGAAGCGGAGAAAGCGGAGCAAACCTCCAAAACACTTCATAAGGCACAAACTGGGAAACAAGAAAGACCCAAGGAATCCCATCCAGGCAAGCGCTCCTCTTGACCACCTCCTGGAGGCAACGGCAACAACAACAACCAAAAGCCCACAGGTTCAAATGGGAATGGAAACATGAACAATAGTTGGTTAAACTGTACTCATTTCTATATCACTGTCACAAAAGACAATCAAGATGAGGGAAAAGCCCAGGGAGAGCATTAAGCAAGCCAAGCTCTCCCCACACAACTCCCAACTTGCCCAATGATGAGTACTGACCCAAGGACGTGGACCAATGTCCAATGATCCAAGTACCCTCAGAGGACCTTGTACTATACATCATTTCCAGATATCCCAATAAACTGATGTCTTATCCTTTCTATTTTTGCAGTTAAACAGGCTTGGCACTCCTGGACTTGGGCGCGGATCAAACCCTAGTCAACAGCAGCTTTGTAGATAAGTTCAAGATAGCCACTAATCCTTTGCAGATTAAAAACATGGTCCTGGCTGACAAACACCACATTGCTGTGACAAGGGAAACAGCTTCCTTCTACACTATGCTTGAGAATCTACACTCCACCATCCAAGGTCCTGTCATTGGCTTTCCAAAGTTTGACATTATACGGGGTTTAGATTGGTTGAAAAAGAACAATCCTCACATAGACTGGGCAACCTTGGTGTTGACTATTAAGCGTGAAGGTGTCAACCACCAGATTTTCACTGACTCAGTGGATCAACTCCTATGCAACCATGTCTTTGTGTGCATTACAGATACCCTGGACAAAAAGGAAAGCCTGAAGGCAATTAACTAGGACTCCTTCCAGTACAAGATCATACACTTTAAAGATCACCAGGATATCTCCACGCCTCAGGATTGCAAAATTGTGGCCCATCATCCAGTAATCTTTAAGGAAGCCCTACCTGGGTTTCCCCTGGAAAAACACATCCAACATTACATTCAACTGAAAGGAGCTGTACCCAAAGCACAACCTATCTACTGTCTGACCCCAAACAAAGACAACACCCTATGCGCTTACCTCAAGGAAGAATTAGAGAAAGGGCTTATCTGCCCTTCATAATCTCCCTTTGGGGCTGCTGTATTCTTTGTGGCCAAGAAAAATGGTACCCTGCGTCTAGTCACAGACTACCAAGCCCTAAAAAAAGTTACCATCAAGAATTGTTACCCACTACCACTTATTGACAACCTCTTTGATGCCTTGGGTGGAGCCACAGTCTTCTCCCAGATTGACCTAACCGCAGGCTACAATCAGATCTGTATTAAGGAGGAAGACATTCCCAAAACAGTCTGCTACACTAAATACAGCTCATACAAGTGTGTGGTACTCAACTTTGGTATGACAAACGCCCCCTCAACCTTTGTGACCTTCATGAATAAAGTGTTTGCCCTGCACAATAGGCAAGCATGTCTTAGTCTACCTAGACAACATCATTGTCTATAGTCCCTTGGTAGAGCAGCACCAAAAAGACCTAGAGGCAGTCTTTGCTATCCTGGAACAACACAAGCTGCTGGCCAAGCCCTCCAAGTGCCAGTTCTTCTGTGAGCAACTGCCTTTCCTGGGACACATTGTCTCAAAAGACGGCATCAAACCTGACAGTCAAAAGATACAGGCCATCCACAAGATGCCACCACCCAAGGATAAGTTGGAGCTCCGTACCTTCCTGGGGATGGTGGCCTATGTACACCGCTTCATACCTGACTGTGGCGTCTTGACTGCCCCCTTATCCGCCATAACTGGCGCCAAATCCAAGTTTGTGTGGACCCCCCAATGTGACCTCTGTTTTAGATGTCTCAAAGAGAAACTCACAACAGCTCCTATCTTGCAATACCCCAAACATGACGGGGAATATCAAATGGAAACCAACACCTCAGACGCATCCATTGGGGGAGTACTACTAATCAAAAATAAAAATGGTGACTTCCTACCTTTAGCCTATGAAGCACAAAAGTTGAAAGATAGCAAGTGACAATACCCTATCCACAACAAAGAGCTGCTGGCCATTGTACACTGCCTAGTCAAATGGCGTTGTTATTTGGAACAACAGGAAGGATTCATGGCATTGACTGACCACAAGTTGCTCATATAATTCAAAACTCAAGCAAATCTATCTTGCCGTCAAGCCTGCTGGATGGAACTCTTGGAAAGATTCAATATGCTCATACAATACAAACCTGGTCCAGAACTTGCCATGGCGGACGCCCTCTTGCGCCTGTATGTCCATGCCACAAGAGGAGAAAATGGGCTCAACCCAGACTGGCCCCTCTTGGTACTAAAGACAAAAGACAAGGTCTTCCCCCTGGAACAACCAACATAACAAAGGAAACAGTAATCAAAAACAAACACCTATTTGCTGATGTGTATGGAACCTTACACTGAAAAATGTCCAATGGAACTACCATCCCTTAAATCCCCACACACAAACAAGTGAAACCATCCTACAATACCATAGAGACCTAGGACACACCAAGAGCTGCAATATATATGAGTTCCTTAAACACAAGGCCTGGTAGCTAACCCTGTACCAAGATGTTCATGAAGTCTTGGACCAATGCAAAGTATGCAAGAAATTTGCAAAGAGCAAAACCCAACCAAAATCAGTACTACCCATCCACACACAACTGTCCTTCAAGTTGTGGACCCTAGACATTGTTGGCCCCATGCCAGGGAAACACAACAATAAGAAATACATCATCACCGCTATAGACTTTGCTACACAATGGCCAGTAGCCCAAGCAGTAAAGACGCACACTGGCAATGATGTGTGGCAGTTCATAGGGAGAGAAATAATCAGCAAGTTTGGAAAGCCAGAACTCCTGATAAATGACAGAGGGAAAGCATTAACATCCAAAGACACCAACATATACCTTGCTAAAAATGGGGTCAAACACACTGTGATAACACCATACCACTCACAGGCCAATGGACATGTAGAGCAATTAAATGACAGCCTTGTGCAAGCCTTGGCCAAGCTCACCGCTGGGAGACCTGAAGACTGATATAAGAAGCTATCAACTGCACTACTTGTGTGCCAAACCCGGTTGAACAGATCCACCGGGAAAAGCCCTTTGAGTTGGTATACAGCACACAGCCCAATATCATTCAAGCATTGAAAGGACCCAAGCTGGAAATTCCAAGCAAAGTCCCCCCTTGATCAGACCCTCAAGTTATAGAGACCAACAGTAAGCAAACAGAAAAGGAAAACAAGTGTCTGCAAATTTTTTTCCCCATCCAAGATAGACATGAAGTTGGTGACGGAGTTTGGGTCATGAACATTGATAAAAGCTAGCTACATCCCAAAAAATAGGCCCAGAAATCATCCTAAAGGTAAAAAAAATAACACTTACCTTGTGCAAGGACTCAGGAAGCGTAAACAGGACAAAATCCTCCACCATAATTGCCTGAGACCCTTCAAAGCAATACAAAAACAACATAAAACTGCCCTGCCTGCCACAGATCAACAGATAGTCCAGTATGGCGCCCGGGCTCCTGACAACCTCCCTGACAACCTATCCCCAGAGGAGGCCAACCTTCAGTTGGGGGTGTCAAAACAGCAGGCTTGACCCGCCAGCAAGATTCTGAGTAAGCGGGTTTGTGACCTGCAATCTGATTACCCAACTACTCAAAGCCAGACTAAGAAGTCAAGTCAAATTGTCAAATCCAACAACATGAACAAATGCTGATCCCCTACAGTGTATACCTTGTTTTGGCGCTTGAATCATTACCAGGATCAAGCCACCCCCTTTATCATCCAACTGTGTGATCACCAATCTTGTTCCTACTATCCACTGACTCACACCAAATATATAATAATTATCTCTCAATAAAGAATATTATCTAGTTTCTAAATATTTTGCCCTTGTAACTCTGCTTAAACATCACAGTTACGTTACTATGATATACTTATAAGACTGGGAGGTAGTGTTTAATTGGGAAAGGGAGCCTGAAGTTTGGTTTTTTCTGGGACAGGACCTAGTCTGGTGCCCTGCTTCATGGCTTTGGAAACACAAACTGTCTCTGTAATGTTGTTGCAGCTCCTCAGGTGTCATGGCTGGTCTGGCTGCAGTGGGGCTTCTGGCCACTTGGGGTCCATGGGGGGCGGCGCTGTGGGTTTCTTGGTTTAAGCTTAGTCCTTGGCATAGTAAAATCAGTTCTTCCAACCCAATTATGGGGGGGGGTGCTTGAGGAGATCCTTTAAACTTGGGTTCACACCCTTTCTGAATAGGATGGCAGACAATTTGTTGTCCAGCGTAGCACAGGTCTGTAGTTTGATGAATTCTTCTACATAGGTCTGAAGTAAGGAGGCTGTTTTGCTTGAACTCCAACAGAGTCATGAAGGCAAAGTGTTGGATATTCTGGACTTCTCCTGTGGACATTAGTTCAGCCTCAAATTGAGCATAGTCTAAGCAAAATTATACGTCAAGGAAGTGGCCTTGCAGAACCAATCTAGGGCATCCCCTGTTAGCATGGAGGCTACTCCCAAGACTTTGACTGTGTTGTTGGGGTAGGCAGCAGCATTGACTAAGAAGTGTATTTGAAGTACTGGCATGGATCTTCTAGCTTCCTCTAGGCTGAGCTTGCCCATCTGGGACATGATCACATTGGAGGTGGTTTGGTTCACGATAATGTTCTGTACTTGGGAGGAGGTTGCTGCGGTCGGGTCTTTGCTCTCTGGAGCATCCTTGGAATTGTCCAAGGTCTGGGTTGTTCTCTTCCACATGTAGGAGATTTGGTATAATAGACACAAATAACAGTAACAAGTGATAATCATAAAAACAAACATACAAGTAGCCACAAGTGCTAATAACATCTTGGGGCCCAGGTTACCAAGTTTGGGGTGGATTGTCATAATTTCAGGATACCAGGAGTACCATGGAGCTCCAGCAGGTGAGGGGGGAGTTGAAACAGTTACTGGTATGGCCCACCAGATGATGTGACCTAAATTTACCAGGTAGGAAAGGGCCTTCCCAGACACAGCCCAGAGCCAGGCTGCTGGTAAGGCAGAATCAATCAATACTGTGAGCGCCAGATAAAGCACTCTCAGGAGTTGACTACTCTGGCCAGTGGCATCAGAAGTGGGTGGGGTTGAGATGGTTGGTTTGGGTGTTGGGAGTGGTTCCATGGGGACCAGGTAGACAGCAGGATTGTTGTATTTCCTGTTGAAGATTAAAGGGTAAATGGTGATTGCCTTGCCATTACAGATGATTTAGTAGGGTTCCTTGGGGGCTTTTGGGCAAGTGTACCACTGCAAGTCTTACAAGGTCCAGGGTTTGTGCTCAGGGTTTGAGGGATACTCAGTGAAATGCACAGGGTCAAATGGAGCGTTGGGTGGGCATTAGTAGTCAAAGGCTTTGGTTTTGTCAACTGGAGTCTGGCTATCTATCCCTGTGGATGAGTACTGACGCTTTGTTATTTGCTGATGGAAGAGTATCAAAAATAAAGTATGGAAACAGATTGGTGAACCAAAGGTTCATAACAACTTTATTTGGTAAGGATGACAATACAAACTTTTTCAGGTGCTTCTGCTTTATATACTTACTCACATGCAAGTGCCTCTGGGCATTCTTCTGGTGCTATCTGTGCGGCAAGGCTTGGCATCTCAGGTTCTGATGTAGGATTGGCTGCTTCATGGTCATTTTTGGGGGTTTCAGGAACAGTTGTTTGGCTTTTTGGTGATCCATCTTGGCTTGGCTGGTCATTGGTTCTGGCAGGGTTGGTTTCAGGGATCATGGGATTTTCCCCAATTTGATCACCATTTTTGGACTGGCTTGACAGGAATTCCTGAGGCTAAAGAACTTGATTAAAAAAGGGGTCCCAAATTGGGGACCCCAAATTACTTAATGGAGGGTGGGCTTAAACTGGGTTTACTGGGTAGCTAAATTTAGCCTGCCCAGGCCCACTAAGGCTTGGGCGTAGCTTTTGGGGCCCAGAACAGGCCCCACAGCTTCCACAAGGGCAGGAATGGTTCCAGCACCTGGATTGTTGCTTTTCAAAGCAAATCCAGGCGCAGGAAAATCTCCCCTGCCCACTTGTCCCGCCTGGCAGCTAGGAGCAGGTTTGATTCCTGCCTGGGGCTTCAAATTTGTTACTATTGTAACATACAGAGAAACTCCCAGTACCTTTCACAAGAAGCGCAAATAAACCATCACTTGGTAAACAAGGGTTTTAAAGACAGAAAGCCCAAACTCTGTGGCAAGCATTGATTGGACAGCAAGCGTGTCCAGGTGCAATCCTTGATCTCTCACAGCCTGATTGCCTTGAGATGGATGGGCTGAATTAGGCTGGGCTGCTGCTTATCCTTGTTTTATTTCTTAAATTTGACCAGTGTTGCCATATTTGGTGTTGAGGTTGCCAACATATCTGGCTGTGACTCCAAATTAGGACGCAATATCCCAAACTGCCATTCCCCCATTCAAGCAGTTGAGGAGAGCTTCACGCTCACTATCTGTGAACCAACACCAGCCCTTGGAAGGTACCGCGGCATCCTGGGTGGCAGGCTCAACACAGGAGATGGGGACCTTTGTGTAGAAGGTGGGATCACTCTTAATTGTGGTGGCGCTGTCAATGGTGAAATATGTCACAGGTGCAGATGGCTCCTCAGTTATGGCCAATGGCTCATAGGAGGTGTCAAAAACGCGGGGGCAGGAAGTGGCAACTCTTGGATCAAGAGTGTGGGGCTGGGTGACAACTGGGTACACAGTGGAGGTGTAAGTAACCTCAGTGTTCCTGGTGACCCTGGTATAGGAGACTTAGGTGGCAGGCCTTGAGAGCAGCTTCTGTCTAGGATTCAGGATGTGCAATCTGGCTTGGGATGCAGAGGTGGTTGACTGGCGCTGATGCCGTGGGAGGCCTGTGTGATGGCATTCCTCCCCTCAAGTTGGGTTCTGGGTCTGTTCTTGGACCCTCTGGGACGCCCTCGTGGACAGGCTGCCCCACAGGCTGGTGCAAGAGCTGGTTAGGAATGCAATTGGCGGCCCATAAAAATAAAATAAAAATATATTTTATATTAAATATGTATTTATTTAAATTTTTGGTTTTGTTGTGAGTATTTATTTTCCCTTGATTTAGCCTTGAATAGTAACAGAATTTCTAAAACCGTTATTTGAAGTGTATAATATTGTATGCTTTCTGGGGTTGGATAATTTTAAAGTTTACTTACTTTTTATGTCTTAACATAGGTATTGAGATTGAATTTTTCATTTGATTTTATCCAGAGTGGAGCTTCTTGATTTGGGTTGATTTGTCCTAGGAACTTACTGTACATTAAATTTGGATTCCAGTTACTGCAATTAATATTTGAGTTTTCTAGTGGTATTCAAAAGTGATTTGAAATTAGGTTCATGGATTTGACAATCCCGCAATTCCAAAAAGCATAGTAAAATTAATGAAAACAATTGATGGATTTGAACACTTCAAATCTGATTCTAGTTGATTCATTTTTTCCATTGAAAATACTGTAGATTCAGGACCTGAATGTAAAAATGCAGGATTGTCAAATCCTTGATCCAAATTTTGAATCACTTTTGCGGGATGGCCTTTTTTTTAATTAAATTGAATTATTTGAGTATTTATTTGAATATTTGAAAATGCAGGAACTCATAGAAACTTTTCAAATTTCAAGTCAAACTGCACATTCCCAATGGATAAAATGGATTAACTGGAATCAGATTTGAAGTGTTCAAATCCATCAGCCATTTTCATTAAGTTTACTATGTTTTTGGAAATTGCGGGATTGTCAAATCCAAGAACCAAATTTCAAATCACTTTTGAATGTCACTAGTAAACTCAAATATTAATTGCAGGAACTGGAATCCAAATTAAATGTACAGTAAGCACACTAGGAAACACCAACCCAATCTAAGAAGCTCAACCACAACTAAAATCAAATAAAAATTCAATCTCAATACCCATTTTTAGACATAAAAAGTGATTAAACTTTAAAATCATCCAAATCTGGAAAGGATACAATATTATACACTTCAAATAATGGATATAGAAATTCTGTTACTATTCAAGACTAACTCAAGAGAAAACAACTACCCACAACTAAACCAATAAATCCAGATAAATACATATTTAATCTAATATATATTTTTTATTTTATTTTTATGGACCGTCAATTTCATTCCCAACCCGCTCCTGCACCAGCCTGCAGGGCAGCCTGTCCACAAGGGCGTCCAAGAGGGTCCAAGAACAGACCCAGAACCCAACTCAAGGTGAGTCATGCCAATACACAGGCCTCCCAAGGCCTCAGCGCCAGTCAACTACCTTCTGCATCCCAAGCCTGATCAACCAGCCTGAATCCCAGACAGAAGCCACTCTCAAGGCCTGCCACAAAAGTCTCCTACACCAGGGTCACTGGGAACACTGATGTTACTTAAACCTCCACTGTATATAGTTGTCACCCAGCCCCACACTCTTGACCTAAGAGTTGCTACTTCCTGCCCTCGCGTCTTTGACACCTCCTATCAGTCATTGGCCACAACTGAGAAATCATCTGCGCCTATTGTGTATTCAACCATTGACGGCGCCACTGCAAGCAAGCGTGATCCCACCTTCTACACAAAGGTTCCCATCTCCTGTGTTGAGCC
Source organism: Entomophthora muscae (assembly GCA_014839935.2). Taxonomy (NCBI): domain Eukaryota; kingdom Fungi; phylum Entomophthoromycota; class Entomophthoromycetes; order Entomophthorales; family Entomophthoraceae; genus Entomophthora; species Entomophthora muscae. The sequence continues at coordinate 85,960 of QTSX02000726.1, read as the reverse complement.
TGCCACCCAGGATGCCGCAGTACCTTCCAAGGGCCAGTGTTGGTTCACAGATAGTGAGCGTGAAGCTCTCCTCAACTGCTTAAATGGGGGAATGGCGGTTTGGGATGTTGCATCCTAATTTGGTGTCACAGCCAGATACATTGCCAACATCAACAACAAGTATGGCAATACCGGGCAAATTGCCAGATCCACCAAGGCAAAAAGACAGCCCAAACTCCTTCAGCCTATTCACATTGGCGCAATCAAGCAGTGGGTAGCCAAGGATTGCCACCTGGACACACTTGCTGTCCAGTCAATGCTCACCACAGAGTTTAAGCTTTCTGTTTCTAAAACACTCATATACAAAGCAATAGTCAAAATGGGCTCTTGTGGAAGGTGCTCAGAGTTTATACGTACAATAGGAACAATGAGAAGACATCAAGGATCAACACATTTATGCCGAGACATATCTGGCCCTAAAGGAGACTGGGAATGTCCAGTTCTTCTACATCAATGAATCATTGCTTTCCTCCTCACTCAAGTCTAGAATGTGTGGGTCAAGAAGGGGTCCAAGGACGGCGTAGCCTACTGTGCAGCTGTCTGTTCCCAGACCTATTCAATGTTTGCGCTTCTTGGTCCTCGTGGTTTAGATCAATACCAGATGATTAAAGGCTCCCATAAAAGCAGGACATTTCTTGATTTTCTCCAAACTGTCAAGGAGTATCTCTAAATCAATTATTGCAGTACAAACAACATTGTTGTGTTGGATAATGTTGGACTCCACAAAGTGGATCTGGTTATTTCAAAGTTCCCACCCATTAACAAAAACAGCAACACCTCCAGCCACCGGCTTACTGATTGTCCAATGAGACTTCTCTTCCTCCCGTCATACTCCCCATTCCTGAATCCAATTGAGGAGGTTTTTGGGTGGATCAAGAATAAGGTGAAGAAAGGCCTCCCCCAAGACATCAAGGATCTCTTCAATATCCTTGAGGTAGTCAATTCAAGATGCCACCCAATGTGGTGGTGGCTTTTTACAAGCACTTAGAATCCTTCCTCCCCAAAGCCCTGGCCTCCAAGCCAATCAGATAAATGGGTGCTTTGGGTTTTATTTGTTTTTTTATTTATTTTGTTTTTATCAGGACTCAAAAATTATTATTTATATATAATAATGTGACATTTGATTGTATTATAGACATGTAAGAATACATCCAAAAGTTAAGTAAAATTAATTATACAAGGTATGAGGAATATATTTTTATTATAATGCACTGAATATTATATTGACTGTTGCGCTAACAAATAAATAAATAAATTAAAAAGATAGAAATAGATTAATTTTATTTAAATAATTATGAATCTTTGTTGGTACTTTGGCTTTGTTAAGCCACAAATTGGACCTTGCAGGTCATCATCTGATCCTTATTAAATCAGTGCCACTATAGCCACACAACACAGAAGCCAATGATTTTTATGTATTGCTTACTAATTAGTACTTAGGATGCAGGTCAAGCATATCAAATATATTTATCAAATCATATTACAAGGGAAAGGTAATTTGAGTTCTAAACAATCACTTGTTTAGAATATAAGTGGAGCGGGCCACACAATGTGGATAAATTCAATTCTCATTGTATTTATATGTAATAAATGAACCTGTACTCAACAAGCTAGTAAATAAAAACATTAATAACTTATTTTATTATTTGATGTGGTCACAACTTTAACTAATGTCTTGTAATATATTTATATATATTAATATTATAATTTACCTACTAAAATTTAAAACAATCTTAAAATATTAAAAGTAAAATTATAATTATAAATCTTAAAAGTTATCTATTATAGTTTAAATATTCAAAATTTAACTATTTTTATTTAATTGTGATATATTCAATATTGAAATATTATATATTAAAAATTTTAATATTGAAATATGTATTATTAAAATTTTAATATTAACTTTTAGAAACTAAAATTTTAATATTTAAATATTTAAATATTTAAAATTAAAATTTTACTATAAAATTTTTAATATTAAATATTTCAATATTAAATTTTTTGTATTAAAATATAAAAAATTTAATTTGCAAGGGAAAATATTTATTGAGGGGATGCTAATTGCAAAGGGAATGCAATTATTTTGGGGAATTATACCCCAAAATTAATTTTTTTGCTAGAGCGTCTAATTGGATCCACTTACTCTTCTGTATGTGGTGGACAACCCTGGATGCTATTGCTAGAGGGTTGGCGCCGTGTACCCCAGTGGTTGTTGAACGTTTAATAAAAGGAAGGCAGGTGAGTGAATCAATTAATAGGTTTTTTCCAGGGGGCACGTAGTACCTGTACAACATTGTCAAGCAAAGGAGTCATACAGGACGTGCTTGACTGTCCTATACCCCTGCGGTGTCTTCTGGTGTTTGAGTGCTAACCAACATATGTCCATTTGAATAGGTGCATCCTCCAACTTTTTGACATTGGTTTTTAATATGCAGTGAAGGAGGGTTCCCAGGTATACCACAACATGAATTCTTTGCAAGGTATATTTTTCTGAGAACATGCACAATTTTGTACACTTGAACTAATCTGTTTTTATAGGCTGTGTTGCTGAATTTAAAGTTGGTTCCAGAGGTTGCCCAACTTGTATATGCCCCCATGCCTCCGCAAACAAAATGAATAAAGGTTTAAACGTATTCACAAGGACTGTTTCCATGACTTTAGTTGACAATGCCTTGAATACTTCATTAAAATTTCAGTTTTTAGATATTCAGTTTATACTTGAAATTTTATTTTTATTAAGTTTTTTTCATATTCATTGATGTTTGCAAATGGGAATTGTTGAATGCTTTCATAGATATTTCCAACAAAGCTTAATTTGATATCCCCGCAAATTTCATTCATCTCTTTGAAGTTGATATTTGCTCCTATTTTGTATGCTTCCCTAATCCACAGTGAGCACCCCACGGGTGGTAAATATTCCTTAGCTTTAGCTTCAATATTTGCAAAATTATTCATATTCTGTTGAATTATTTTATTTATTTGTTTTACAGGGGCTACCAGTGATTGGTAACCCCCTTAGAACCAGCTTGGCGTAAAAGCTGCCACTTCTGCAACCTTGTCCCCATTCCTAGTTATAACTAAAGTAAATATAAGTAAAACATAAAAAAGACTTACTAATTTTTTCCCTGCGGCCCCCTCAGCCACAGGCGCCCCTTCAGCAAACTTCATGAGTGTTAGTTGCTCTTCATTTATTTTTCTAGGCTTTATTTTCCTTATCTTTCTTGAAATTTGTGATTACTCTTGATTTTCATTTGATAATTTTCAGTATTTTTAAAGCGCTCCTGCTTCTTGCTTGTGTTTTGTTTTCTTCTGTTTTCATTTGGTCAGTTTCCTCTTCATTTGTGTTATTTTTCTTTGAGCTTTCATCTCTTTAATCAATTTGATTATTTGAGTATTCTTTCTATTGGTTTTTAAAAATTCCCACAAGTTGTAACTTTCACTTTTAAAATCTAACCACTTGAGTATTTCCTTTTGAAGATTTAAAACTATTTCTTTGCGTTCTTTGTTGACTATTAAACCTGGCTATTTTTCCAGTTTTTTTTGCTGTACCAAGGCCCTTCCCTCATTCTCCCAGTTGATTTACCACAATTTCCCTTATTTTATGTTCAATATTAACAACCTTTTGGAGGGCTGACTCTAATTCATTGATAAGGCTGTAGATATTTAACATTTTGTTAGAGTTACATCAAAAACTGGTTTTTATAGTACTACCCTCAACGCATGAATATTTTTCTTCATCATTAATAAATTTAAGACCATAAATGTAAATATTGCATTAGAATATTGCAATTGGACGTCAACTCTTGATATTTTGATATTATGTGCATAACTCAATGCATTTTGTTTAATAAAATCCATTGTAAACTAGGCCTTTTTCATTACAATGTAAAATAAATTGACTGTGTTTATATTAGAGAGCCATTAACGCTTAGTACAAATATTGAAAATTAGTGCATTTTACAGCCTGTACATTTACCTATTGGTAATAACTCTATAAACTTTTTAGTTGGATTTTGCAAGGTAATAATAATGTAATGTGTTAATAGAATACTGTTTATTGTCATTAATTGGCTGATTTTCTTTTCTGTGGCAATAGTGCATTTTCTGATATTTATGCACTGGTTTCCAATTGGTTGGTTTCACATCCAATTGCACAGGCAATAGGAAATCAAGTTGCCACCCTGACAGCATCTGGTCTTGAGGTGGCGGCTTGTTTTCCTATTGCCTGTGTGATTGGATGTGAAGCCAACCAATTGGATATTAGTGCATAAATATCAGAAAATGTACAATTGCCACAGCAAAGAAAATCAGCCAATTAATGACAATAAACAGTATTCTATTAACACATTACATTATTATTACCTTGCAAAATCCAACTAAAAAGTTTATAGAGTTATTACCAATAGGTAAATGTACAGGCTGTAAAATGCACTAATTTTCAATATTTGTACTAAGCGTTAATGGCTCTCTAATATAAACACAGTCAATTTATTTTACATTGTAATGAAAAAGGCCTAGTTTACAATGGATTTTATTAAACAAAATGCATTGAGTTATGCACATAATATCAAAATATCAAGAGTTGATGTCTTATTGCAATATTCTAATGTAATATTTACGTTTATTGTCTTTAATTTATTAATGATGATGAAAAATATGTCTGTGTTAAAGATAGTATTATAAAAACCAGTTTTTTGATGTAATTCAAACAAAATGTCAACAATCTATAACTTGATCAACAAATTAGAAGCACACCTGCAAAAGTTTGTTGAAATAGAAAAAAATATCAGGGAAATAATGACAGGAAAGCTGGGTTACAAGGGCCAGCCACTAATCCAGTCAAAAGAAGATGTTCTGGATAAATTGGGAAATATTATAGATGAAAAGAACAAAGAAGCATTACTTAATCTACAGGGAACAATTTTATCAAGTCTGAAGTTCAACAACACGGCCTACAATTTGTGGGAGTCTGGCAGGGGGCCAAAGAAAACAATAAGATCAAACTAATTGAAGGAACAGAAATTCAAAAGGAAATTAACGCCAATGAAGAGGAAAACGATCAAATGGAAACAGATGAAAATAAAACATAATCAAGAAGCAGAAGCGCTTCAAGAAATACAGAAGCTTTATCAAATGAAAACCAAGAAGAAACACAAGTTGCAAGAAAGATAAGAAAAATTCAGCCTAGAAAAATTAATGAAGAGCATCCAACACTCATGAAATTTGCTGAGGTGGCGCCTGTGGCTGAGGGGGCCATAGGGGAAACAATTATTAAGTCTTTTTATGTTTTATTTATATTTATTTTAGTTATCACTAGGAATGGGGATGAGGTTGCGGAAGTGGCAGCTTATACGCCAAGTTGGTTTTACGGGAGTTACCAGTCACTGGTGGCCCCTGTAAAACAAATAAATAAAAACCAAATAAATAAAATAATTCAACAGAATATGAATAATTTTTTAATATTGAAGCTCAAGATAGGGAATATTCACCACCTGCAGGGTGCTTGCCATGGATAAGGGAAGCATATGAACTAGGATCAAATATTAAAATCAAAGAAATGAATGAAAGTCACGGGGATATCAAACTGAACTTTGATGAATACATATACAAAAGTATTCAAAGATTCCCCTTCACAAACATCAACAAATATGAAAAGAATTTAATAAAAACTAACTTTCAAATAGGAAATGAATATTTGAAATCTGCAATTTTTAATGAAATTTTTAAGGCACTATCAAATAAAGTTGGGGATGCAGTCCTTGTGAATAATTTTAAACCTTTATAAATACTGTAAATTCAGAACCTGAATGTAAAAATGCGGGATTTTCAAATCCTTGGTCCAAATTTTGAATCACTTTTGCGGGCAACTCAGCTGAGTGAAAAATAAAATATTTAATAAAATCAACCATTTAATTTGACTTTTTTGGTTTATTTAAATTGGCAAATTTTGAATCTCTTGAGCAGATAACTCAACTAACAAAAGAAAAAACCCAACAAACAAATGCGGGATACATGAATCAGAAATGTAGGATTCTAATGTACAATCTGAGATTTCCTGTATTTCAAACAAATCATAGACATCATGGAAAACTTAAAGAATCTGAAATTGCAGGATTGTCAAATCCAAGAACCAAGTTTCAAATCATAATTGCAAGGAATTTGAAATAAATATAATTTATGGGTGTCTCAAAAAGGATGGCAAAGGATCTAGAGTGGATTTGTGCTAATTCTTTTAGGAATCATAGGCATTCTCAAAAATCACCCTATTCCATTTTAGGACGGCTAAAATTTAGATACTTGATTACAGTAGATTTCAGAAGATGCTAATAATAAAGTAGAATTATATATTACAATCTGCTCATCATGTTGTCTTTCCTTTGGTGTGTTGATAGTTCATTTGCTGTTGATAAGGTGTTTGCATTTAATTAGGTGGGCTCACCTCCAGTTGCCTTGGCGATAGGAAATCAAGCCACCTCCGCAACCACAGTTGGTCCCGGGGAGGCGGCTTGATTTCCTATCGCCAAGGCAACTGGAGGTGAAACCATCTAATTAAATGCAAACACCTTATCAACAGCAAATGAACTATCAACACACCAAAGGAAAGACAACGTGATAAGATAGATTGTAATATATAATTCTACTTTATTATTAGCGTCTTCTGAAATCTACTGTAATCAAGTATCCTTAGTAGCAATACATGAATACATAGTGTAGTAAACTAATGATTTATCTTTCCCCCCTCTCCTTCTTCCTTGAAATCTATTTAAGTTTTTTGGCCCCTGGTGTAGCCAGGGGCCAAAAAACTTTTAAAAAATTTATGCGTCATCAGGAGAGTAGCTCATAAATCATTATATGGGTTTATGGTTGCTATATTAGTGATTTAGAGTGCAGAATATTGAATTATTTCCAGTTTAGACAATTTTACATTTCACTTTAATTTCATGCCTAAACATAGTTGTTGAGATTTTATTTTCCATTTGATTTTATCCAGAGTGGAGCTTCTTGATTTGGGTTGATTTGTCCTAGTTTCTTACTGTACATTCTATTTGGATTCCAGTTCCTGCAATTAATATCTGAGTTTACTAGTGCCATTCAAAAGTGATTTGAAATTTGGTTCTTGGATTTGACAATCCCGCAATTTCAAAAAACATAGTAAACTTAATGAAAATGGTTGATGGATTTGAACGCTTCAAATCTGATTCCAGTTAATTCATTTTGTCCATTGGAAATATGCAGTTCAACTTGAACTTTGCAAAGTGTCTATGAGTTCCTGCATTTTCAAATATTCAAATAAATACTCAAAAAAATCAATTTAATTTAAAAAAGTCCATCCTGCAAAGGTGATTCAAAATTTGGACCAAGGATTTGATAATCCCGCATTTTTACGTTCAGGTTCTGAATTTACAGTATTGTTTGCCAAGGCCTGGGGGGCTGATTCAAGTCAGGCGCCCCCGGAACCCTCTTCAAGTTCAATCAAACATCCTATATTAATAGGTTAGTTCAAGCTTTCAAAAAATTATGCATGTTCTTGGAAAAGTATACCTTGCAGAGAATCCACGTTGCGGTATACCTGGGAATCCTCCTACACTGCATATTAAAAACTAATGTCAAAAAGTTGAAGGATGTACCTATTCACATGGATAGTTGCCGCGTAGCCCTCAACCGCCAGAAGACACCACGGGGATATAGGACAGTTGAGCACATCCTGTATGACTCATTTGCATTGGCAACACTATACAGGTACTACGTGCTCCCCAAAAAACCTACTAGTTGATTCACTCACCTGTCTGCCTTTTATCAAACAATCAGCAACCACCAGGGTATAGGGCGCCACCCCTCTATCAATCACATCCAGGGTTGTCACCAGGTACAGAAGAGTACTGGATCCAATTAGATGCATTAGCTGAAAATTTAATTTTGGGGTATAATTCCCTGAAATAATCACATTCCCTTTGCAAATAGCATCCTCCAATAAATTTTTTCCCCTTACAAATTAATTTTTTTTACTTTTTATATTTTAATACTAAATTTTTTACTATTTAAATAAGTAATATTAAAATTTTACTATAAAAATTTTAATATTACATATTTAAATATTAAAAAATTTAGTATCTAAAAGTTAATATTAAAATTTTAATAATACATGTTACAATATTAAAACTTTTAATATCAAATATTTTGATATTGAATAAATCACAATTTAATAAAATTGTTATATTTTGATTATTTAAACTTTAATATTTAACTTTTAAGATTTATAATTAAAATTTTACTTTTAATATTTTAATTTTAATTTTAAGTTTTAGTATGTAAATTGTAATATTAATATATCTAAATATATGGGTCATTATTTTAGGGATTAGGCCATTTTATAATACACATGCTGCTCAAGTCGCAGTATAACACAGTTCAATTTTGAAAAAGTAACTTATTACACATTTTATATTTAAATCATTAATAACTCAATGAAAAATTAATATTTTTTCACACTGTAAACTATCAAAATGAAGCTAAGAATCTTATCTTTCTATTAGTTTAAAATTTTTAATATGTATACTATACTCAATATTAAAGCAAAAGTAATTTAAAAGAGTATAATCCAGATTTTATTATATGATTATATCTTATGATATAAAGTAGATCACTTCAAAGCTAAAAAATACTCTTTTTTCAATATGCAACAGATTTTTTTTATTTAAAAAAATTAAAGATAAGATTAAGAGCTTTATTTTTGCACTTTATTTTATTTAAAAAGCTCAATTCTTTAGGATTTTATAATAGTTTGAAGTTAGGATGTTTTTATCACTGTTTAGATTAATTTTAAGGTTCAAGTGAGCTTTGAACCTCAAATTAAGTATTCTTTAAATGTAATTCTTTGATATTTTATCATTTTAAAATTATGCGGAAGAGTTACAATTAACTGAATACATCATTTTAATTGATTTGCATTGATTACAAAGAGGATATGATGTAATAATGCTTAGCTGCTTCACATATATCACTTGTGCATGAAAACTGGGTATTTAATTAATTCTGCAAACATAAATTCAAGTTCAAACTATAGTAAAAGCTATCACACCATTTCTTTCAGAATGGTGTCATTTAGCTTGGTATATAAGAGCTAAAGCACCACAAAGCTTCTAATCCAAAAGACCCCATTCAAAGGCCACATTCTGATCAGAACTACTCCATCATTAAGGCATATTTCAGAGATCTGGCCTAATTACAGATTCAAAATACTACCATGTCCTCAGTTAAATTTACTTCTGCCATGCTACCCTTTTTTCCTTGGGAGCTTCAACAAAAAGAGAGAGAATTGCAATGTTAAAAAAGGCATTCCTCTTTATTGCTGGTGATGATCTTGATAATTTCATCAAGCACTTCCTTACTCAAACTGAATTTGGGAAAGCTCAGTTCCTGCCAACTATTCAAAATCAAAAAGGCAATGAGCTCATTGAAAACTTAAAGGATCTCATGAAATCTTCTCCCCAAAAACATCTCCCAGCCTTGCAATCTCTGGTTACTTCCAGTTACTCTTTAAAAGAGCTTAATGATATGGGGTTTAATATAACCAAAAGTGAGTTTGAATACTCAAGAAAAATAAATAAAAATAAAAATGTAAGCTTAAACAAAAAAAGCCAAAAAAATAATAACTATTCATTAAAAAAAGAAATAAATAAGAAAATAATTAAAAAATTGCTGGAAAATTCTTTTGAAACAAGCCAGTTTACAAAAAAAGTGCCTGAAAAAATTTATAAAGATATAGAAAAAGAGATGAGTAATTACTCAACTGAAATTAAATACTCTCTACTTAAAACAAAAAAGAAATATATGAAAATATGAAAATAAAAAATGAAATTTCAGTTTCAATTTCTACTTACTATAAATTAATCCCTAAAAATATAATAAAAAGTAAAAAACAAACTGATATATGCAATATATGTAACTTAAAAAATTCACTAGAAAAAAAGAAGGAAGAATGTGAAAGTAAAAACTTACCATTACCAGGATCTATAGACAATAACTTAAAGACTATTAATCAGCACCAAGACTTTTATGTTCATCAAAATTGTGAATATAAAAAAGATATTAATGAATTAGATGATGAGTCTTGTGTTGTAGTTATAGATTATAAAGAAAACTTAAAGGTTGGAGGTGGCCCAATTGAGACCAATAATTGTTTTTATTCAAAAAGAACAATCTCATTATTAGGGTTTGCATTAGTTTTTAAGGAAAACAATAAAATTAAATATGAATATCATGATTTTTTGTCTCAAATATTATCACATGATTCTTTATTTTCAGGTGAGTGTTTTATAAAAATTCTTAAATTAGATAGATTTAAAAAAATAAAAAATATAAAAAGTATGGACTGATAATGTAAATCATTTTAGATCATATGAATTTTTATATTACTTATTTAAAGAGGCACCTAAATATATTAAGGGTTCTATAAAATATAATTGTTTTGTAGAATGTCATGGAAAAAGCATTGTTGATGGTCACTTAGGTGTAATACAAAAACATTAAAAGAGAAAGAAAATCAGCTTTATATTAAGAATATAAATGATATTAAAAATATTTTTGAGCAAGAAGAAAAAAGAAAAGAATTATATAAATCAGCGCTATCAGGCTCAAATATTTCTCAAAAGTCATTCTTTTATATTTATGAGAGAAAAGTTAGGCCTATAAGGAAAGAGCTCGAAGTTAAAAATCTGTGCATTAATCCTTCATATTTGATGAAAGATGGGAAGTTGTATACTTCACCTTTAACATTTGAAAGTTTCTCAGAATATTCCAAGATAATTTATCATTTGAAATCACATGATGATACAAGAAAAACAAAAATATCAGAAGATGCTAGTGGTGCATTAGGGCAAGTTCATGAAGTAGGGCAGCTTACTAGAGGGTATATTTTAAATAGAGCTATCAGTCTTTCAAAAACAACAACCTTTTTTTCTGAAACAAACTAAGAATATTTATGATGAGCCAAAGATAGGGTAATAGCATTTATAGCTTTGGGGCTGTTATTACTCTCCCATGCAACTCATCATAAATATTTTTGGTTTGTAGTTTGTAGTAGCACTTAAGATATTTTTCAGTAATACTATAAGTTGCAATTTTCAATTCTAAAATTGATGACTTATTTTTTAAAAAATCATCTAAGCCCAAGATCAATTAAAGTTTTGGGATTGATTGTATTTTAAGCTTTCTGAATAATTTGAATATGAATAATGTGATTTGATAAAAATATTTGATATACTTGACCCGCGTCCTAAGTACTAACTAGTAAGCAATACATGAAAATCATTGATTGCTGTGTTGTGTGGTTATAGTGGCACTGAAATAACAAGGATCAGATGATGACGTGCAAGGTCCAATTTGTGGCTTAAAAAAGCCAAAGTACCATCAACAATTCACTTTTATTTAAATAAACTAATTTATTTCTATCTTTCTTTAATTTATTCATTTGTTAGCACAAAAGCCAATAATAATATTCAGTACATTATAATAAAAATATTTGTCCTCAGACCTAGTATAATTAATTTTACTTACCTTTTCTATGTATTCTTATATGTCTATAATACATTCAAACGTCACATTATTATATATAAATAATAATTATTGAGTCCTAATAAAAACAAACTAAATAAAATTAAAGCTAAATAAAACCCAAAGCACCTATTTATCTGATTGGCTCGGAGGCCAGGGCTTTTGGGAGGAAGGATTCTGAGTGCTCATAGAAAGCTGCCACCACATCAGGTGGCATTGAAAATTGGCTGATCTTGAGAATGTTGAAGAGATCCTCTGTGTCCTGAGGGAGACCTTGTTTCACCTTATTCTTGATCCAACCAAACATCTCCTCAATTTGATTCAGAAATGGAGAATAAAGCGGAAGGAAGAGGAGTCTCATTGGGCAATCTGCAAGGCAGTGGCTGGCAGAATGACTGTTTTTGTCAATGGGGGGAATTCAGACACAACCAGATCCACTTTGTGGAGCCCAATATTATCAAGCACAACAACATTGGTTGTGCCGCTGTAATTTATCCAAAGGTACTCCTTGACGGCTCAGAGAAAATTGAGAAAGGTCCTGCTGTTATGGGAGCTCTTAATTATTTGGTGTTGGTCCAACCTGCAAGGACCAAGAAGTGTGACCATGGAATAGGTCTGGGAACAGACAGCTGCACAATGGGCTACGCCGTCCTTGGACCCCTTCTTTACCCACTCATGCCTAGACTGTCATGAATGACATTTCAATACTTGTATTGAAAACCCAAGAGTTAAACCCTGGTTCCCAGAAGGCACATCCAACCCTCCAGACCAGTCCAGGACCCGCCAATCTGTTAAAAGATGGGCTCAAATTGGTGAATTACTCCATGTTCCGCCGGCCTACTACAAAGGACCCTCCAAAGACAACTCAAGTCACACAAAGTGGACGGGGGACCACCAACTTGCTAAATTGTGTACTCAAGTTGACGAGTTACTCTGAGAACCGCCAATCTCCCAAGGACAATTCCCCAAATGGTCATCAGATTGATGCTAACCTGGAGCCACCAAAGATCCAAACCTACGCAGCAGTTACAGCTTACCTTAAAGAGGTTAAAACAAACCCTATTCTCAACTCTGCCAACAACCTGCCAGCATGCCGCCCAGAAGAGGTAGTATAATTGGATTACTCAGGTGACACAGTGAACAGTGGCAGCAAAACAAAGCATCACCTTTCAAATTTGCCAGAACAGGCACAACCTGGATCTGCTGCCCTTGGGACCCCAAGCCAAACCCACGTCCTGCCAGCACCTTGTCTGTGAACCTGAATCCTGCAAAAATTGAAGGAGCAAAACCCCATGGTATAAAAACCCCGGCAGTATGGTGAAGACCACATTGTCATTTTCAATAATAAAGTTTTATGAATCTTTGGTTTGAACAAATCTTACCCTATCTAGTCTTAGTGATCTTCCATCTTAATTCCAGTTAAGTAGACCGCCAGGCCGCCGCCCTTCCCCAAGACCAACCTGCTGAATTGCCCCAGGCATTATACTGTCCCCCGGGAGCCCCCTTTGGACCTGTGCATTTTACTAAATACCCCCCAACCCGGCCTATTCAGAGTACAGCTTGGAAACCATCCTCATTGCCAACCCTTTGGCAAGGACTAGAAGTACCAAGTACATAGGAAGCAAAGGAAAGAGGGTCAAGATCCCGTCCTTACTGTTCAAAGACAAGTACAATTACCTGCCTGCCTGCCTACTTTGTTCCTATGACTCCTCCTTTAACACCACAACCAGACCGCCCATTGAAACCCACTACCGCAGCCGAGACCACCTCTACCCAACTGTTTGGAGTACTCTACATTACTTTAGCAGGATTGGTAGATTCCATGGTCCCCAACTCTGGACCTTGGTTCTTACTCGGGCAATCTGTATCTTATATTATCAAGTTAGCACCCATTCTATGGTGGGCCCTACCCGCCGGCTTGGCCGTACCTCACCCCAAGCCGCCCAAGGCCTCTACCTACAACTGGCTTCCTGACATTATGACAATCTTTTTCAAACACGGTAACCTGGGCCCCAAGATGTTATTAACACTTGGGGCAACTTGTATGCTCTTTTTTGTGATAATCACTTATTACACCCATAAGGCACTTACCTCCCTGATACTCCCATGGATGAAGAACCAACCCGCCAAAAAATTGAAAGACCCTGCACCTAGTGCAGAACCCCAGAACCCAGCCACATCACAAGTGCAAAATGTGATAGTGAACCAGACCACAACCAAGGTGGATATGCCCCAGATGGGCAAACTCACCTTAGAAGAAGCCTGCCAAGCCATGCACGTCCTCTGCCTCCACTTCCAAACCAACACCAACGCCTACCCCAGTGACACCGCAAAAGTCTTGGGGGTGGCCGCCATGCTATCAGGAGACGCACTAGATTGGTTTGGGAAGGCCACGGCCAAAGATGTTGAATTTTGCCTTGACTATTCAAAATTTGAAGCTGAACTCATGAGCACTGGCAATGACCAAGACACCAGATACTAGCGCTGAACTCTATGTTAGAGATCCAACAAGCAAACCGCCCTATCCAAGCCTATATTGATGAGTTCCTTAAACTGAAAATGCGCACCCAACTTGAAGACAAATTATCTGCCATTATCTTCAGAAAGGGAGTTAATTCAGCCATGAAAGACCTGTTGAAGCACCACCCACCTACACTGAGCCTAGAGGAATTACTGCCCCTATGTGAAGGCCTGAGTCTAAATCAAGAAGGACAGAACGTGAATCCTACCCTATCTGAGCCAGCAGAGCCATGACGCCCAATTGACCTGGAATGTCCCCTGACAAGTTACAACGCCACTATTGAGATGAGTTATGCTTCTACTGCCACAAGGCTGGGCATCTAACAAGAGCATGCCCTAAGAAGAATACACCTTCTATATCCTTGGCGCAAATAAACACCTCTACGCAATCTTATAAATTCATCCAAGTGACCATAGACTGTATGGGAATCAAGCGTCAGATAGAGGCCTTTATTGACACAGGAGCTGATGAAAGCTTCATTGACGCCAACCTGGCAAAGGAACTAGGACTTACAGCTTCAGAGCGCAGCCTACAAGTAACCATGGGAAACAGTTCCCTGGACACTGGCTACAAGTGCAAACAGGAACTTCCCTTGACAATTGGACAGAAAATGTACCCAACTCCTTTGATCCTCTTGCCAGGATTGCCCCATCCTCTAGTACTGGGGGACTCATGGTCTGACAGACATGGTCTGATTCTAAATTATTGTGAGCAGACCGCCACCTTAGGACAACCTGAATCTTGTGACTCCGTTCCGTTCTGTATGAGTCCCAGCAGAACCCCAATTAACAGACTCTTAACCATAAAGATGAAATCCAGCGTCGGGACACTACCTACTCCCCTGCAAAAGTGGGACCACATATTTAGCAAAGAAGAGGCCACAAAACTACCCAGCCACTCAATATACAACCACGCTATAGACCTACTACAAGGTACCCAACCACACCACGGCCCCATCTATAGTTGCAATCACCAAGAACAAGTGGCCTTGAAAGCTTACCTGGAGGATATGACAAAAAAGGGTTTCATCCGAGTATCAAAGGCCCTGTGCTTGTCACTGATGCTGTTTGTAGGGAAGAAGGACAGCGGAATGCGCCCCTGCGTGAACTACCAGAAGCTGAATGATATCACTGTGAAGAACTGCTATCCCATCCCCAACGCCAATGACCTTTGTGACGTACTAACTGGAGCACAGGTGTACTCAAAAATTGACCTAAGAGATGTGTTCAACCAAATCCAAATCAAAGAGGGCAACAAATACAAAACGGCGTTCAAGACCAGGTATGGACTCTAAAAATACCTGGTGATGCCATTTGAACTATGCAACGCCCCCAGCACCTTCCAGTGCATGATAAACACAGTATTGGGTGAATACCTCAACCAGTTCTGCGTGGCCTACCTTGACAACATCCTCATCTACAGCAAGACCCACAAGGAACACCTGCGCCACCTGGACCTTATACTAGAAAAACTCTCCCAGGCAAACTTACATGCTAAGCTTAAAAAGTGTGAATTCTTCCAGTCTGAAGTTGAGTTCCTGGGATACGTTGTGAAGACTGGCGGGTTTGCCATGGCACAGAACAAAGTAGAAGCAGTAACATCTTGGCCGGTGCCCAAATGCAGGAAAGATGTGAGAAGTTTTTTGGGCCTGGCAAATTATTGCAGCGATTTCATCCAAAAAATTTCTCTGATAACCTTACCCCTGACCTGCCTTTGCTCAGACAAGGTTTCCTTTGCTTGGACTGACAAGTTCACGTCAGCATTTGAGGCCCTGAAGCTTGCTTTCACCTCTGCCCCCGTCCTGGCCATGCCTGACCCATCCAAGCCATTTGTACTGGAAACCAACACATCTGACTTTGCGGTGGGTGGGGTCCTTCTTCAGGAAGGAGGGGATGGTATGCTACATCCTGTAGCATATTACTCCAAGAAGATGCTGCCTGCTGAAGGAAACTACCTGATCTACAACAAGGAGATGCTTGCAATAATGAAGACCCTGAAACATTGGCGCCGGTACCTATGTGGTGCCAAATTTCCAGTAAAAGTCTTAACTGACCACAAGAACTTGGTTTACTTCTTTAAACCCAGACAGCTAAACCAGAGGCAGGCCAGATGGGCCTTGGAACTGACTGACTATACCTTGACCATTGACTACAAGCCTGGGAAGATGAACATGGTACCTGACGCCCTGAGTAGAAGAGCTGATCTGATTCCTTCCTCTACAGAAACTAAGGACCACAACACACATGTACTCCTCAACCCAGCCAGCCTAGGCATCCAACTGATGTACATGAAAATCATGGCCCGCAAACCTGACGTAATTGAGGCGCAGAAACAAGACAAATACTCAACAAACCTGTTGCTGACTTGACCTCAGATCCAGAAAGCCGCCACCACAAGAAAGGATTCTCGCTGAAAGGATCCACCCTGCTATTACACAACTGGATCTATGTACCAGAAGGTGAAACAAGGACCAAAGTACTCATTGACTATCACGACTCAGAGATGGCCGGCCACCCTGGCAGACTCAAGACACTCCAAGGAATCAAGAAGAATTACACTTGGCCCCAATTGGACAAAGATGTGGCCGCCTACATTGAAGGCTGTGAGACATGTGGAAGAACCAAAACCCGTAGATCCAAACCTGAAGGCCTGCTAAGACTGCTAGACATAACTGCGGGGCCCTGGCAGTCTGTTTCAATGGACTATATTGTAGAACTGCCCCCCTTCAATGCGTTTAACGCCATCCTGGTCATGGTAGATAGGTTTACTAAGATGTCCTATTTTGTCCCTACCACCACTCACTGCACCGCCGCAGAGACAGCTAGACATTTCCACAACTGCATCCTAACTCAACACGGCACTCTGTCAGAAATCATCACTGATAGAGGACCACAATTTACCTCTAAATACTGGACTCAGGTGATGAAGGACTTGGGGGTAAAGCGCTGTGTATTAACCTCCAACCACCCACAGACCAACAACCAGACTAAACGTGTGAACCAAATACTTGAACAATACCTATGATGCTATGCCAACGCCAACCAGGATAACTGGGCTGAGATGCTATCCATGGCACAGTATGCCTACAACAGTAAAGACCATGCCTCCACGGGAATGTCCCCCTTCAAAGCCAATTATGGATTTGACCCATCTTGGGATCCTAGTATTGGCAGTAAGGAAATAAATCCGTCAGGATAAACCTGGATTGAACAGATACACAAAACCCAACAACTCTGTCTTAAGAATCTGACCCGCGCTGTCCAGACTTATAAGGTGTTTGCTGACAAAAAGAGAATTCCTGGGAAACTATTGAAGGTAGGGGATGAAGTCTATCTGGACTCTCAAAACGTGCCTCTGACTGTTCCCTGTCGGAAGTTAGCCCACAGAAGCAGTGGCCCCTACAAGATCACCAAACTAGTGGGTGAAGTAGCATTTGAACTAGAATTACCCCCCTTGTGGAAAATACACAACATCTTCCACTGCGTGCTTCTATTCAAGAAAGAGGGGAACTCACTCCCCCATCAGAAACTCGACTGAACTCCCTCCCATCCAAGTAGGACGCTCTGAAGAATACAAAGTTGAATATATTCATGGAGACCGTACCCATTATAAAACCCTCCAGTACTACATCAAGTGGAAGGGATACCCACCTGAGGAAAGCACCTGGGAGCCATTAATCAACCTACCCAACGCCCAACTAGCAATCCAACAATACCTTGAGAAGAAGGCCAGAAAATAAGGGACCCCTGGGAAGGAAGGGGATGATGTCATGAATGACATTTCAATACTTGTATTGAAAACCCAAGAGTTAAACCCTGGTTCCCAGAAGGCGGATCCAACCCTCCAGACCAGTCCAGGACCTGCCAATCTGTTAAGAGATGGGCTCAAATTGGTGAATTACTCCGCGTTCCACCGGCCTACTACAAAGGACCCTCCAAAGACGACTTGAGTCACACAAAGTGGATGGGGGACCACCAACTTGCTAAATTGCATACTCAAGTTGACAAGTTACTCCAAGAACTGCCAATCTCCCAAGGATGATTCCCCAAATGTTCATCAGATTGATGCTAACCTGGAGCCATCAAAGACCCAAACCTACGCAGCAGTTACAGCTTGCCTTAAAGAGGTTAAAACAAACCCTATTCTCAACTCTGCCAACAACCTGCCAGCATGCCGCCCAGAAGAGGTAGTATAATTGGATTACTCAGGTGACACAGTGAACAGTGGCAGCAAAACAAAGCATCGCCTTTCCAATTTGCCAGAACAGGCACAACCTGGATCTGTCGCCCTTGGGACCCCAAGCTAATACCCACGTCCCGCCAGCACCTTGTCTGCGAACCTGAATCCTGCGAAAATTGAAGGAGCAAAACCCCATGGTATAAAAACCCCAGCAGTATGGTGAAGACCACATCATCATTTTTGATAATAAAGTTTTATGAACTTTTTGTTTGAACAAATCTTACCCTATCTAGTCTTAGTGATCTTCCATCTTAATTCCAGTAAAGTAGGCCGCCAGGCCGCCGCCCTTCCCCAAGACCAACCTGCTGAATTGCCTCAGGCATTATACCGTCCCCCAGGAGCCCCCTTTGGACCTGTGCATTTTACTAAATACCCCCCCCCAACCCGGCCTATTCAGAGTACGACTTGGAAACCATCCTCATTGCCAACCCTTTGGCAAGGACTAGAAGTACCAAGTACATAGGACGCAAAGGAAAGAGGGTCAAGATCCCGCCCTTACTGTTCAAAGACAAGTACAATTACCTGCCTGCCTACTTTGTTCCTATGACTCCTCCTTTAACACCACAACCAGACTGCCCATTGAAACCCACTGCCGCAGCTGAGACCACCTCTACCCAACTGTTTGGAGTACTCTACATTACTTTGACATGATTAGTAGATTCCATGGTCCCCAACTCCAGACCTTGGTCCTTACTCAGGCAATCTGTATCTTATATTATCAAGTTAGCACCCCTTCTATGGTGGGCCCTACCTGCTGGCTCGGCCGTACCTCACCCTGAGCTGCCCAAGGCCTCTACCTACAACTGGCTTCCTGACATAGACCTGAGTGAGGAGGAAAACAACAATTTTTGATATAGAAGAACTGTACGTTGCCAGTCTCCTTTAGGGCCAGATATGTCTCGGCATAAATGTGTTGATCCTTGATGGTCTTCTCATTGTTCCTATTGTACGGAGAAACTCTGAGCACCTTTCACAAGAAGCCCAAATTATCCATTGCTTTGTAAACAAGGGTTTTAGAAACAGAAAGCCTAACTCTGTGGTGAGCATTGGTTGGACAGCAAGTGTGTCCAGGTGGCAATCCTTGGCTACCCACTGCTTGATTGCATCAATGTGAATAGGCTGAAGGAGTTTGGGCTGTCTTTTTGCCTTGGTGGATTTGGCAATTTGCCTGGTATTTCCATACTTGTTGTTGATGCTGGCAATGTATCTGGCTGTGACACCAAATCAGGATGCAACATCCCAAACCGCCATTCCCCCATTTAAGCAGTTGAGGAGAGCTTCACGCTCACTATCTGTCAACCAACACCGGCCCTTGGCAGGTACCACAGCATCCTGGCTACCAGGCTTGACACAGGGGATGGGGACCTTTGTGTAGAAGGTGGGATCACGCTTGCTTGCAGTGGCGCCATCAATGGTTGAATACACAATAGGCGCAGATGGTTTCTCAGTTGTGGCCAATGGCTGATAGGAGGTGTTAAAGACGCGAGGGCAGGAAGTAGCAACTCTTAGGTCAAGAGTGTGTGGCCGGGTGACAACTATATACAGTGGAGGTTTAAGTAACCTCAGTGTTCCCAGTGACCCTGGTGTAGGAGACTTTTGTGGCAGGCCTTGAGAGTGGCTTCTGTCTGGGATTCAGGCTGGTTGATCAGGCTTGGTATGCAGGAGGTAGTTGGCTGGCAATGACACCTTGGGAGGCCTGTGTATTGGCATGACTCACCTCGAGTTGGGTTCTGGGTCTGTTCTTGGACCCTCTGGGACGCCCTTGTGGACAGGCTGCCCCGCAGGCTGGTGCAGGAGCAGGTTGAGAATGTGATTGACAGTCCATAAAAATAAAATAAAAATATATATTTTAGATTAAATATGTATTTATTTGGAGTTATTGGTTTAGTTGTGGGTAGTTGTTTTCTCTTGAGTTAGCCTTGAATAGTAACAGAATTTCTATATCTTTGATTTGAAGTGAATAATATTGTATACTTTCTGGGTTTGGATGATTTTAAAGTTTAATCACTTTTTTGTCTAAACATGGTTATTGAGATTGAATTTTTAGTTTGATTTTAGTTGTGATGGAGCTTCTTTATTTGGGTTGGTGTTTCCTAGTGTGCTTAGTGTACATTAAATTTGGATTCCAGTTCCTGCAATTAATATCTGAGTTTACTAGTGGCATTCAAAAGTGATTTGAAATTTGGTTCTTGGATTTGACAATCCTGCAATTTCAAAAAACATAGTAAACTTAATAAAAATGGCTGATGGATTTGAACGCTTCAAATCTGATTCCAGTTAATTCATTTTGTCCATTTGAAATATGCAGTTTGACTTGAACTTTGCAAAGTGTCTATGAGTTCTTGCGTTTTCAAATATTCAAATAAATACTCAAAAAAAACAATTTAATTAAAAAAAGGTCATCCTGCAAAAGTGATTCAAAATTTGGACCAAGGATTTGACAATCCCGCATTTTTACATTCAGGTTCTGAATTTATAATAGTTACTTAATTCTAAAAGGGGGTTTTTATGACCAAAATGTATATTTTAGATATAAAAAACTATAAAAAGATAGTTCAAATTTTGCATGCTAAATTGATACCCATATACAGTCAGTATATAAACAAATAAATTATAAATGCAGCTTATTGTAGTATAATATAGATTTTATTATGTAGTAAAAATAGAAAAGGCACAATAGCAGAATAATAATACAACTGAAGTGTGTTGTGTTTGGGGGCATCTTAAGGGGTCAAGTGACAGTTTCAGAAAACCAGGCATAGGTAGAGGCATTGGGTGACTTGGGACGGGGTACCGCAAGGCCAGTGGGTAATGCCCACCATAGGATGGGTGCTAACTTGATAATGTAATATAGGGATCACCTGAGTAAGGCCAGGGGCCAGAGTTGGGCACCATGGAGTACATCAAGTCTGTCAGAGTAATGTAGAGTAATCCAAATAGCTGGGTGGATGTGGTCTTGGTAGCAGCAGCAGGTTTCATTGGGCGGTCAGGTTGTGGGATTAGAGGTGGGGTCACAGGAACCTGGTAGTTGGGCAGATAATTGTAATTGTACTTGAACAATCTTGGCAGCCTCACATACCACTTTCCTTCACAACCTGTAGTTTTGGTCTCTCTAGTCTTTGCCAAGGGATTGACAATTAGTCTGCTCTCCAAGTTGAACTCAGAGTAGGTGGGGTTTGGGGGATATTCAGTGAAATGCACTGGTCCAAAGGGGGCTCCAGGGGGACAGTATAGCACTGGTAATGGGTCAGCTGGTTGGTCTCTAGATCAGGCAGGCGCCTTGTTGTCTACTTGACTAGAGTTGAGATGAAAGATCACTTAAACTAAATAGGGTAGAATTTGCTGGAACCAGATGCTCATAAATCTTTATTATCAAAAATGACAATATGGTCATCTTCATACTGCCAGGATTTTTATACCATATGATTTTGCTTCTTCAATTTTTGTGGACTTCAGGTCTGTGGGCATTTTGCCAGTGGGGGAGGGCTTGAGGAAAGGCTTTGGAGAGGTCTTAGGGGTAGCCTTCTTTGAGGATTCCTTTTGCTTTGAGGTCTTGAGGGCCTTGGAGGGACACTTAGTACCCTTCTGTTGCTTTGAAGTATTCTTTTCCTAAAATAATAAGTAGCAAGTTCTGAGATAAAGCTTTGTATTTAAAAACAAAATAAATATAAGAATTATCATATCAAAATTTTATAATTATAGTGCTTTCAATGAAATTTAAAGTAAAAAATATTTTAAAAGTTTTATTTTATTAGAGTTTTAAATAACAAGTTAAAAGCTAAATAAATATGCAAAAGTAGTAACTTTAGATATAATTTTTATTTTCAAAATTAATAATAATAAGGAAAAGAAAATTTTAAAATACAACAAGGTAAAATTTCAAATGTTTTTATTATGTAAAACATAGTTTCATATGTGAGAAATGAAAAGTGTTGACATCATGAGTGACAATTAGTAAAAAAAGCAAATTCTCACTGACGGTTAGAAAAATTAAAGACATTTTCAGAGACAACATTGGCACTGTCAACATTTTTTCAGAAAAACACTATGTTTTTTTATAGTACACTTAATTAAATTTAAGTGAACCAGCAAATATTGACTGTTTTCAGTCTTATTTTGCTCACATAATAAAATTAAAAAACCATATAAAAATAAGTCAAAAAGTCATCAAAGTTATTTATTAATTAAAAATGATGTTTTGGGGGTGGGAATATGATATTTTAACATTGTGTATATAAGAAATTTTTAATAAGTTGTATTCAAAGATGAAAAAAGTAAAGTGTCAACTTCACAACTGACAACATCTTCAATAAGTGGTGGCATAGTAATTTAGGCTTAAGTGCACCACTCTAATTTGCTTAAATTTACCCCAGTGGCTGATCACAAGCAAATAGTTGACATTTTTGATTGTTGACATTATTATTAATAATGAATTCTATAGTAAATTACATAGTAACATATACTTAAATTATGGGATTGCTGTTAGCCACCAATCCATTTAATATATTAAAGATGGAATAAGTGCCACAGATAAATTTATAATATTAAAATTTCAACTATCTTCTATATGTGCAATACCTTTTTCAATATATTAATTTAATAAAAAAATCAAGTTTGCACTTAATTTTTTTATTGTAGATGTTTCAGTTTTGCTATTAAAAATAAGTTAGGCTTAAAAAGTGTCAACATTGACACTTTTACATTGTGAAAACAAATTAATAAATAAATAAACTTTTACTAGTAAATGTAAATGTAAAGGGAAAATAGGGTTAAGTTGAGTTTTTGATTAAGCTTATTATTAAATTGTGTCAAAATGGCCACAATTTTGTTGTGTTTTCTGGGTTTGCACCCCTAAGTGCTTTAATAAATGGGAATTAAGCTAGTCCAACTAGCAAGAAACATAGTAGTTTTTAATTTTTGAGTCAATAGTGACCATGTTGACAAAGGTTTGACATGGTCACTGTTGACATGGGTGCTGTTGCCCCTTGGAGTACCAAAGATAGGCAAAGACTGGGGCAAATGTAAGGTAAGTACTGGTTGCAAACTTTCTTGAATAGCTGGTTATTGCAGATGAGGGTGCCTTCTGAAAGTTTAGTCAGAGCTGATTGAATGTCCTCAGTTTCACTATCCCAAGAAGATGTATATCTGATTAGTTCATATAACTGGTCTGACCCTGCAGAGTGAAGAGCTAAAGATAGACATTCACAATAATCTGTCTGCATTTTGATGTTGGATCCCAGGGCAATACAATACCATGAATTCATACCCTTGAAGGCAAAGGGCCCATCTAGCTAGTTGTCCTTCTGGTTCCTTAAGCTGTTTTAACCACTTAAGCAAAGCGTGGTTGGTGACCACTGTGAAATGGGTGCCGTAGACGTAATTTAAGAATTGCTTAACAGCATGAAGTACTGTGAGACATTCTTTCTCTGTAACACTGTAGTTATTATCATCCTTGTTGAAAACTTGAGACATATAGGCCACAGGGTGATCCACTCCTTCATTGTCTAGTTGTGCAAGGATGGCCTCAATGTCCAGATCACTAGCATCATAGTAGATGATAAAATCTTTATCATAGTTGGGATACACAAGGATATGAGCCTGCTTGAGCTTTTGCTTAAGGATTTCAAAGGCTTGTTGTTGGCTGGCAGTCCATTTGAAGGGGACATTACATAGTAGCTGGACTGGGGGTTCACTAGTATCAGCAAAGTCAGGGATAAACTTACTATAGTAACCCATCATGCCCAAAAAGGCTTGTACTTCTTGCAGGTTGGTGGGTGGAAGAATTTTGTCAATGGCTTCAACTTTCTTGGTCATTGGTTGGATCCCAGTCTGAGTTACTTCATGACCCAAGAACTCAAGACGTTCCTTGAAGAAAGCACATTTAGACAGCTTAAGCTAAAGCCAGGTTCTTGAATCTTGAGAAAAACTTTTTTCAGGTGAGCCAAGTGATCCGTAAAAGTTGCTCTAAAGACAGTGATGTTATCTAAGTACACCAAGACACAAGAGAGTTTTAGGTCACAGAGTATGGAGTCCATGGTGCGCTGAAAGGTGGCAGAAGCATTGCACAGCCCTTGAGGCATGAGTGTAGGCTCAAACAACCCCTCAGAAGTAATGAGTTCTGTCTTCTGCCTATCTTCAGAAGAGAGATCAACTTGTCAGTATCCAGATGCCAGATCCATGGCTGAAAATAATTTTGATCCCCCAAGACAGCAAAGACAGCATCTATGCAAGGCAGGGAGGATAAGAGTCTTTCCTGGTGAGGGAATTCAGGCGGCAGTAGTCCATCACTATGTGGTGTTCTCCATCTTTCTTCTTGAGGATTAGCAAGGGTGAAGCCCAGAGACTCTGGGAGGGGGCAAGCAGCCTGGAATCTAGTAGTTGCTTGAGTTCCTTAGATACTTGAGCATCTTCCACTTGACTATGTTGGTAAGGTTTAGTCTGGAAGGGGGTGCATCACCAGTATTGTTCTGATGAATGACTCATTTGGCTAAGCCATAATCTGTGCTATCCTTAGCAAATATGTCAGCAAACTGATCTAGTAAGTCAAGCACTTCTTTCTGTTGAATTGGCAACAGCTGCAGGATTTCTTGTGCGGTGAACAAGGATAGAACATATGGTTTTTCCGCCGGTAGATTGAAGTCCTGGAATGTGCCAAAGGGGTGTAGAGAGAAGACATCATGTGCGTTTAACAACCTGCCATAGCCAACAACCTGTCCTCTAGACACATGTATGGGGAGAGAAGTCAAGTTGTCAACCATCAGTTGAACAGGATCTTTATGAGAGACATCCAGGATTCCTGGGCACAGATAAGGTTTATTGCACCCTAACCAGGGAGAAGAGTATAGTTCTAGGAGTGTGTGTGCAGGTAACTTGTAGGGGATTTGGGAGTCCATAATTACTTACAAGCCATGGGGAATGATCACAGCAGAGGTGGTCAGGAGAGGGATCCCCTCAGACGCAGGACAAGCCATAGGCAGACACTCCATGTTGGATGAGTGGGTGCAGTATTTTAAAGTGAAAAACACTAGTGGGATATTTTAAGGCACACATCTTGAGGCGCTTTCTGTGAACTTTAAATGGCTCTTCAAAGATCAAAGGGACTTCATACCCTAAGATAGAGAGGTAGTCATCCTTTAAGTTGATGATCCCATTGTTTTCCCTAAGTAACTGAGTACCCACTAAGAGATCATAACTCTCATTCTCCAAGACAACGGCAGGCGCAGCTAAGAGTAGTTTGCCAAACTGCATGGGAAGAGCAGAATAAGCCCCTATAGCGCAAGTCATGGATAGCCCAGCTTTATCATACAACTGGTGATAGTTAAGGTTGGGGGCAGGTTTGAGCTTCTTGACAAGCTTCAAGGAGACAACTTTAACAGGAGATCTGGTGTCTAAGATGGCCTTTATTTTCACCTTTTGGATGAATATCTCCACACAAGTGGTAGTACAACCAAAGGGAGGGAGGATGGTCAGAATGTCTTGGGCTTCTGCTAGTTCTTTGTCCCATTTTTCAATCATGCATCTCAAGCCTGGAAATTCTTTATAGATAGTCTGGAGAGGAAGTGAGACTGAAACGTTCTTGAATATAGCATCATCAACCTCAGCAGCTTTCTCAGAGGACTCTACAAGCACAGGAGACCTCTTAGCTTGAGTAAGGTAAGGACAAGAGACAACCTCCTTGGCCTCAGACAAAGGCTTGGCAGTTGTCCTAGTTTTCCCAGAGCATAACTTATAGGGGACTGTAATGGTTTTGGGGATGGCAAATACTGAATACCTGTAAGCGTCAGGATCATCAATATCAGAATTGTCCAAGTCAGAGTTGTCAGAAATATTGTGGAACAACAACAGAATGGGAGGGGCCTTGGTGTCAGCAGGCTCAGAGTTGGCTATGGAAGGGGGAATGGAAGGAGACTGGGAATAATTGTCAACCAAGAGTGTCTCTGCCTCTAGGTTGACTGTTCTTTTCCCGCCTGCTCCTTGAGATCAGCCCCTTCAACTTGAGGATTAGTGTAGACTCAAGAATGATGACATATCTGGCCACAGTTGTGGCAACCTTGGCATCTAGGAGAATTATGAGAGTTCATAGTTAGGATGTGAGGGCCACAGGAAGAAGAACCAGAATTAGAGGCAGCTCAATTCTCCCGTACAACTGCTCCAGAATAGGTAAGGTGCATATCCTGCAACAGCGTCTTTATGCTCTTCATAGAGGAAAGTGTGGCTTGTGAGACTTAAAATGGAGACACAGAAGCTGATTAACCTCAAGGTCTTGAGTGCAAGCCATGTAAGCTTCATGTGCTGTTAGCTGTCTGCTTGTTATCAACTGTTTTCCTTCCATATAAAACTTATCTGCAAACTCAGCCAAAGTCTCTTTTGGTTTGAACGCAATGTGCATAAATGTGTTCTTTTTCACTTCTAGACTGAGGTTGTTACCAAACTCATCAATTAGAAGCTGTTTCATCTCCTCCCAAGTGTCAATGGAGGGCAGTTCAGGAACAACCACTTCTTGATAGGTAGGGTTCAAACAGGTCAATATGTGATCCTTTTTAAACTCATCTGAGGCCCTTTGCATGACTGTTTCATAAATAGTCAAGAAGGCTGCAATAGTGGACGTCTTAGGATTAAAGACTTGTTTGAACATAGGTTTGAAGTGATTCTTGGTGGTAGGTCCACCATTATTTCTATCTAACACATTGATGTGTGGGGAGAATTCTGCTTCAGATTCAGAGGGGTTTGTCACGTCCATAGTTGGCAAATACTCTCTTCAAGAGTGGCCAATGCAGTTGTATTGAAAGAGCTCATGTTGTTAACTTGATCAACATGCTGCTCAGAAACGTCCAGTTGACAACCATGAATGGTCACCACAGTAGAAAGTTCAGCCAAACTAGAGGTTAAAGGCCCGCTGAGTGGCAAGGGGAGAATATTTCATTCACAGAGTTGATCAGTTTGCTCATTTCTTGAACATCTTTGTCCAGGCTGGTGTAAGAATTGAAAATCCTTCCATCTTAAATACAATAATGGAACATGATTCAAATAATGGTATTTTTGGATTTTGGATCATCTCAAAGAATTTAAATTGATTCCTCAACCCTGGCTACCTCACATCTTTACATTGGAACTCATAAATGGAGAAATTCAGATTTTTGGTTGTCTTGGCTGGGAAACTGACCATCTAGAAGGAGATCAGCGTCAAAAAAGTTTACAGACAGTATATTATCTTTTGGAATCAAACTTGAAACCTTTAATTTGCACTTGAATATCTAGGTTACATAATCAATTAGCTAATAAGATAAAATTAAGCTTACCTAGTAATTTGAAAGCAAAAGTGGGTTCTGCCACAACTTTTAAGCTCTCTAAACCAATGGAAATAAGACCAAGCCACTTTAATAACCACCTAGTCAATCAAGGATTAGCACAAACTGTACCCATCAATAACAATAGCCCAGCAATTATAAGGAGCTGTGTTAACCAATTATCACCCAAGCCTCTACATGATGATGCAGATCAATTACCAATCACAATACCAGCTTGTCTGGCCATTCCCAGGCCATCTTGCACAGTACTCTACTGCTTATTTAACTAGCAGGTTTGGCTGATGAAAGCTGAATACTTCAGTCTGCCTGGCATCACACCAAACCAAATTGATCAACCAGAAAGTAGCAGCATAATAAATTATTCACTTCAAATTCATCCTCACCTTATTTCACATTCTCAAACCAATTTCCAAGTATTTAGTAAGTAGTATTGGGGCTTTCCCCAGTGCTCTAACAATTTCAATTTCTTGAATCAATAAATTTGGAAACATATATTCCTTACTCCGCTAAATTAGTAGCTTCTAAATTAAACTGGTCTCAGATGCAGTGGAAGCAGAAATTTCTTCTGATCTTCTTATTTCTCTCTTTCTGGTTCCCTTTTACTTAATGTCAACAATTTGATTCCAATACCAGAGTCAAAAATACCACCAAGACTTCAGCATGGGATTACCTGTATAGCAAGCATCAAATTCTTTATACTTGTGATAAGGTGTCACTTCCTCCTTCACCTCCTCCAGTAATCCTCCAAGGAGCGCCATGGTATGTGTTGACCTATGGTGCAGTATATTATGGCCTGACTCACTTTTCTCCTTTCTTGAGTTCCTACAGATTGTGGGGTTATTTGGTGAATAAAATGATGGTTGGAATTTCTTTAGGATCATATTTGGTGGGTTTTCATCATAATGCTCTTTTACATTACTTAGACTCCCTCCTTCCTCAGGAGTGGATCCCTGACAGCTGGTGTGATCCTGCTTGAGGTGGTCAACCTCATTGGCTAGGGCAATCAACTCCCTAGCACAAAGAATCCAAGAATTTCCGGGCAACCCAGGGCAACAGCCGTTGCTGTCAGTGAGCCCAGCAGCACCAGTGGCGCCAGTTACTACATCACAGAGTGCAGAAACTTCTTGCTGAAGGACAGCAACCTGAGCAGTCAAGACAGTCACCTGCGGGTCAGGTTGGGGGGTTTCCTCTTGTTGTCCTTGGCTGCAAGCAGACACACTAATTCCATGATGGCATCCCATAACTTATGTTCTCTATCCAACATTTCATCAGAAAGAGGAGAAGTAGAAGCATCCACCTTAGGTGCAGAGAAATTGTCTACTTGGGATTGGAGCTTTACAATAAAAGCAGCAGAGGTAGCTTTTTCCTGAGCAACTTCCTCTTTTAACTCAAGGAGACTTCAAGCAGTGTGCACTGTCACCTGCTGTAGCTGGTCAAAGGAATAGGCACTGAACTTTATGAGTTGTTCCATGAGTTGTTCAAAATCAGAGAGGCAGGCGTTCAAAGTGGAGTCCAGCTAGGTTTGCCAGGGCTGCTGTAACTGATGGAATTTGTGCAGACATTCCCTGACATATTTGTGGATAGACAAACATAATTTCTCAATGGAGGTAACTAGACAAGATTGCAAGGCAATTGAATTGCGTTGGTTATCAGACACCAGAAAGAACAGGGAATGAACCCACTGCTGATAAGCAGCAAACTGGTCCCAATGAATGGCTACAGGGGCTTGAAGGGATGAGATTTCCTGGATGTGGAGCCCCAACACCATCTGTTGGTGGGCCAAAGCAGGTTGGACAAAGGTCAATAGCAGATGGTTAGTGGAACCAGCTGCTGAGAAGAGATGTTGCAGAAACTGCGGGACAACAATTAACTTGTAATATTCTGCTTTATTAAACTGTAGTTGAAGGCAGGGGATAGCTCCATCACGGGCTATCCCAAGGGCTATCACCATGAATTGCTCCAAGTCAGGGTTACCCATGAGGTAAGCTACTAGACAGGGACCATTTCCTAGGTTCAAGACAGTGGGTACAATATGTGGGTCCAAGATGTCCTCTTCAATAGGAGGAATGGTAATTTCAGGTGAAGGCAACTCTTGTAGAAGGAGAGGAGATGAGCCTGAAAACGTAGTGGCAAAGGGGGTAACCAAGGGGCTTGCAGCCCCTGTAGTGAGCACCATTTTTTTGTGTTCTAAGGCGCGGCACAGACACACAACGGGAAATCCTAACCTTAGGATTGGATTTTTAATAAGCCTCAGGTTAGTTGGCAGGGAAGGTGAAGCAATTACCTTGTGGTCCTGAATGAAAATTATCTACTAGTTGTGGTTAGAGAGAGTCACCAAAGTACTTGAATAAATAAAAACAAACATGTGAATAGAACTTAATTTTTATTGGAGATAGTGAAGTAGAATATATATTGTTCACTGTTACTATCATGAATGACATTTCAATACTTGTATTTAAAACCTAGGAATTGAACCCCGGGCCTCAGAAAATGCCTTGCACCAACCAGGATAAACAGGGACCCACCAGCTTACCAGTTGAGTCAACCCCTGGGCCGGGGAGATCCCTTGCCCCAATCAGGAAGGACAGGAACCTGCCAGTCTGCCAGTGGTCAAAACTGAAAGTTTATTTTAGGGATTCTATCCCTTACCCAAAATTAATACCAAGCCCTGGATCAATGGATACAACTAAGAAGACCAAAAGAGCATTATTAAATGCAGAAACCAAAAATAAAGGTTATAGTTGGTTTATTAATCAAATTGGTTCAAAAACGCGCTTGAAAACAATTAACAAATGCATTAATAAAAACAAAACCAAAAACTGGTCCCAGAGCAAGAGCAAGTGCAAAAGCCCAAGAGATAAGATTAATATAAATTTTATATCAATTTCAAAAAATCAGGCAATCAATGATGAAAACAACTACGGCACTGAAATTGCATTTAAATTTAGCTCCAAAAAGATCAAACTACCCAATCAGACCCAAAAGAAATGCTCCAATTTGCAGCCACAATGTTCAGGGGAACCAACAAGCCAATCAGTCAAGTCAAACCACCCAAGCTTGAGAAGTGTTTCTCATCTGACTCCCAATAGCCAACAGAACCACAGTGTAGAAGAACACTGCACTGCAATAAGCCAAAATACTTCTTCTTCCTGCATTGTAGGTTGCAGCCTGCTGCAGGCCTGCAAGAAAATACTTTCTACCCTACACGTGCAGGATTGCCTGGTAAACTTTATGATCCATTCCCCAATCAAATTCAGTATTTAAACTGAATATTTTCCCTTGAGCTAATTGCTCCAACAATTTTTCTATTCTTATCAAACCAATAAATCTATATTTTCAACCTCTAAAACTTGATTAGTAGATTCAAAGGTTCCCCTTCCAACAAACATGAAGTTCATATGCCTTTTATGGACTTTTTGTGTGTTAATCAGTTATGGGCAAGACAATGTGAATTTTGAAACCCCCAAACCAACCCCCACTGATAAATCAGAAGACTCAATTTGGTATTGTTTCGGACCATGTTGTTGCCATGCCCCATATGTAGAAACAGCCCAATTCCCACTTATCATCCACCCCAAGGCCTCCTGGTTGGTCTTGGGGGTATATTTAGCATCTATTACCTTTTAAACCACTTCACTCCCTTCCTGGGGAGATTCCACTTATTTGGTCACCTCCTATATATGTTAATGATAGGGATTCCAGTAGGGTCCACTCTAGTCAAATTCAACTTGGGAGCTCTTCTTCATTCAATTGGAGAGAGACTTCCCAATGAGTGGATCCCTGAAAGTTTGTTGGAGCCCCTACTGAACCACCTTATGGGTGGTCCAGGTCAACATTTTACCTATGAATTCATCTTCTATGTTGCTCTTATCAAATGTCTTGCCCTCATAATTGTTACCTTCACCATAAGCTTCACTGTATACAAGATTCTGTCCCTTTTTTGAAAACCAACCACCTCAAAACCAATTGTCTCCAGAACTAGCAACCAGGTCCAAAAAGTGGTCCTGAACACTCTATCTGCAGTTGCCCCAGGAGATAATGAAGGAAATAAGATCCTGATGCTCCTAGCCTTCTCCAAGTCCCTGTTTGAAACCTCACCAGAAAAATTCACCACTGATGCACAGAAAGTACATCATGTGGCAGAAAAGCTTACTGGTAAGTCTCACCTTTGGTACGCCAAGACAACCCTCCAAGGAGAGGATCTCCTCGACAACTATGACCAGTTCTGCAACGCTCTCCTAGCCACAGTATCCCCTGCTCCAAACCCTGATCAGTTAAGAGACAAAACTCTGCCCTCTACCAAGGAATAATGTCAGTCTAAGATTATGCCAAAGAATTCACTTACCTCAAGAATGCCATTGGGATGAGCAACAATGAAGCCTGCTACCTGTTCTGTAAAAAACTCTCCTTTGAACTAAAGAATTTCCTTGCTCATCATGAGTTGCCAACCAACTTTGACTCCATGGTCAAGGAAGTGATCAAGTGGTCCTCCAAGGTAAAGCAGCTCCCATCTTGGGCCAAACCTTATAATCCTGTTCCATCTTCTGCAGCTGTTATTAAGTAAAACAGAAATACCCCTCAAAGGTCCAAGGGGAGATGCCTAAAGGACTGATCCCCAAGGAGGGTGAGGGATACCAACCCTCAACAGAGGAGAAACAACGCCAAACACAACTGAGACTCTGTATGTATTGTGGGAAGGCTGGACATTCAGCCAAGGACTGCCAAGCCTTGGCCAAGGTACAAACTCCTACTTCTTTTCTAGCTAGTTCTTCAAATAAAGAACCCTCTCAATCTTATGCCCTATTACCAGACAAGCTAAGTTCTGCTAAAAACTTGCAGGGAGTAAAAGTCTTATTGGACACAGGCGCCATGGAGAACTTCATGAGTAGCTCCTTGACCCAAAAATTGGAACTCCAGTAAGGACCTTCTGCTTGGGTGACCCTATCCAATAATTCACGCACCAAGGTAACTAGAATCAAGGGGAACCTAGGGGTCAAGGTAGGGAATAACCAATTCAACATCATGGTGTCCTCCTTGTCAAATTTGGCCTTTCCACTGATTCTGGGTTTCCCTTGGGCCAAGACCACCAAGGCCGTATTAAATCTGGACTCAATGACACTATCCACTCAGAAAGAAGGAATTACTTCTTCCATTCCCTTTGACCAGACTGGAAATGAAGGGATCTTGACTCCAGAAGACACCATCAATGTTCTCACTGCCTTGAAGGAATTATCCCAACCTCAGATCCCTCCAGAGCTTCAAGACCTGGTAGAAGCCTTTAGTGAATCCTCTTGCTCCCAGTTACCTAGTTGCAGAGAGTCAGAATTATGTATTGATTTAGTACCAGGATCAGTACCCACCTGGGGTAATCTCTATCTAGTCAACCGCGCCCAGAGTCTAGCCATGAAAACGTACCTAGATGAAAATGTAGCAAAAAGATTCATGCGTCGCTCAAACTCCCCCTGCTCTTCTCCTATGTTCTTTGTTGGTAAATCAGATGGATCCCTAAGACCTGTGGTGGACTACTCAAATCACAACAGCATCACAATCAAGAATTGAAACCCTATTCCCTCTGCTGAAACCCTCACCAATTGACTAACAGGGGCAAAAATTTTATCTAAACTTGACCTTCACAACGCCTACCATCAAATTTGTATAGCTGAAGGTCATGAATGGAAGACTGCTGTGAGAGCCCCAATTGGATTATATGAATACCTGGTAATGCCTTTCAGCCTAATTAACTCCCCAGCAGCCTGTCAGGAGCTCATGAATGAAGTCCTCTTCCCATTTCTGAACACCTGTGTATTAGTATACCTTGATGATATCCTCATCTACTCTAAGGACCATGACTCTCACCTCACCCATCTTTGAGAAGTCCTTCAGACCTTAATTAAAGCTCGCTTGTTCTGCAAACTGGAAAAATGCAAATTCTACAAGAATGAGATTGAGTTCCTAGGCTACAATATCTTGGAAGGAGGCTTTGTTGTTGCCCTGTCTAAGTTCCAAGCTGTGACAGACTGGCCCGTCCCTACCTCCCGCACCAAGCTTTGTGAGTTCCTGGGACTAGCTAATTTCTGTCGCAAATTCATCAAGGACTTCTCAGCTATTGCCTTACCTCTCACACAGCTCACCTTGGACAAAGTTTTCTTCTCATGGAACCCTGAAGCTCAGTCAGCCTTTGAAGCCTTGAAACACACCTTCTCTTCTGCCCCTGTCCTTCTACGCCCAGACCCAGAGCGTCAATTTTTTCTGGATACAGATGCCTCAGACTTTGCGCTGGAGCAGTGTTGCTCCAGCTTGGGGAGGATGGAGAACTTTACCCTGTTGTGTTCTACTCCTACAAGCTCCTGAACAGGGAAAGCAATTACCATGTCTACAAAAAGGAATTATATGCCATAGTACACACCTTGGACCACTGGAGAAGATACCTACAGGGAAGAAAAACCCAGTCCACATTTGCACAGATCATAAAAACCTTCTATACTTCACAGAAAAACACAAGGTTTGCCCCTTCTTGGCCCGTTGGGCTATTGACCTGATGACATATGACTTCCAAATTGAATACACTCCAGGTAAGAAGAATATTGTCCCTGACACCATTAGCTGTAGAGAAGACCTTGACAACCCTGACACCTCCTACCACACACACAACATCCAACAAGTGTTGGAACCTTCTCAATTCCTGAACCTCATTGATACTGCTTCCTTGTACACTGACCTGGATAAAGAGATCCAAGAGAAACAACTACTGAACACTTCAACTAGCACCACCTATCTAGAAATAAGAAACAACATCTGGTACCATGACAACTCCCTGTTTGTTCCCCAATGACCTCTTAGAAACCGCATTATCCAAGCCTTCCATGATACTCCTCTATCAGGCCATGGGGGTATTATTAAGACCCTCAAAAGTATTTCCCAACAATACTGACGGCCCTCAATGAAGAAGTTGGTGGGAAGCTATATAATCAAGTGCCTTGAGTGCTGTTGGAACAAAACCTCCCACCAAAAGCCTCAAGGATTCCCGCAACCCTTACCAATCCCTCCCTGAGCATGGTCTTCCATATCAATGGACTTCATTGTTGAACTACCTAAGAGTCAGGGAAATACAGGAATCCTAGTGGTGGTAGACCGCCTGACCAAGTATGGGATCTTCATCCCCTTCTCCACTGCCTCCGCAGAAGAGACCGCCCAGATGCTCCTCAAGAACGTGTTTGCCTACCATGGAATTCTGAACAACATTGTCTCTGACCAAGAAACCCAGTTCACCTCCAAGTTCTGGTCTAGCTTGATGAAAGGGTTGGGAGTTAAGACCAACCTCTCCACCTCATTTCACCCCCAGACTGACAGACAGACAGACTGAAAGAGTTAATCAGGTATTGGAGGCTTATTTACAAAACTATGTCAACACCCAACAGAATAACTAGTCTGAGCTCCTTCCAGTAGCATAACTAGCTTATAATACCATCCACCACATTTCCATTGGGATGTCCCCCTTTAAGGCAAACCATGGATATGACCCTGAGGAAATCCCTTCACAGGTAGAAACAACTACATTACCACAGGTCAACAAACACTTGAATGAACTCTCCCTGACTCAAGCCAAACTTAAGGAAACTCTCAATAAATCCATTCAGCCATAAAAGAAGTTTGCAACAGACATTGCAGAGAAACAGATGAATACTCCCCTGGATCCCTGGTGTTCCTAGATGCTCACAACCTCTGCATCAAATGGCCATGCTGCAAATTAGGCCCCAAGAAGATAGTTCCTTGGAAGTAATACGAAAGCTCTCCCCTCTTACCTATCAAGTCCGCCTGCCAGAAGGATCCACAGCCCATGACGTCTTCCATGTCAGCCTTCTCAGTTGCTACCATGGATCCCCAGAAAAGCTTTCTTAGGCCAAATGGAACACCCCCTCTGGTAATGAATCATCTTCCTGAATGGGAGGTGGAAGAAATCATTGACAATAAAATGATTTGTAACAAACCACACTACTTGATCAAATGGGTAGAATATGGTATGTAATCAAACAGCTGGTAACCCATTGACAACCTGACCAACTGCCGGGACCTAGTTGACCAGTACCATCAAACAAGAGGAGGAGAAGGGGCCTTAGGGGAGGCTAGTGTAAGGAATTCCATCCCTAACACAAATTGGAAATCAGATCTTAATTGTTGTAAAACTATTAAGAAACCAGAAGTTTCATATTTAAATGCTAAATCAGAAACTCAAGACAAAACCAAAACTTTAGATGAAACCAATTTGAAAACACATTTGAAATTGATAAATGAATGTATTAGAATCAATTTCAAAAGCAAAAACAAAAGCAAGCGTGAAAACCAAGACCAAAATATAAATTCTAATTCAAAATTGAAAACTAAGGCTCTGGACGACAAAAACAACCATGATATTGATTCAGCATTAAATTTTGGCTCCGATAAACATACAACAGCCAATCAAATTAAAAGTAATTGCGGAAATCATCCAAAACAGATATTGAGGGGCCCAAGAGACCAATCAAACCCAGTGAACCACCCAAGCCAAAGGAATACTGCTCATCCAGGCTCAGAATACCATCCCCACCAGAGACCAGAAGAATACTGCAGCTTGATAATCCAATCTACCTCTTCTTGCATTGCAGGCTGCAGCCTGCTGCAGACCTGCAAGGCAATAATGGCCAAACTACCCTTGCAGGATCACCTGGTAAACTCTATTATCCATTCCCCAATCAAATTCAGTATTTAAACTGAATATTTTCCCTTGAGCTAATTGCTCCAACAATTTTTCTATTCCTATCAAACCAATAAATCTATATTTTCAACCTCTAAAACTTGATTAGTAGATTCAAAGGTTCCCCTTCCAACAAACATGAAGTTCATATGTCTTTTATGGACTTTTTGTGTGTTAATCAGTTATGGGCAAGACAATGTGAATTTTGAAACCCCCAAACCAACCCTCACTGATAAATCAGAAGACTC
Source organism: Entomophthora muscae (assembly GCA_014839935.2). Taxonomy (NCBI): domain Eukaryota; kingdom Fungi; phylum Entomophthoromycota; class Entomophthoromycetes; order Entomophthorales; family Entomophthoraceae; genus Entomophthora; species Entomophthora muscae. The sequence continues at coordinate 49,321 of QTSX02000726.1, read as the reverse complement.
AATTTGATATTGTTTCAGACCACGTCGTTGCCATGCCTCATATGTAGAAACAGCCCAATTCCCACTTATCATCCACCCCAAGGCCTCCTGGTTGGTCTTGGGGTATATTTAGCATCTATTACCTTTTAAACCACTTCACTCCCTTCCTGGGGAGATTCCGCTTATTTGGTCACCTCCTACATATGTTAATGATAGGGATTCCAGTAGGGTCCACTCTAGTCAAATTCAACTTGGGAGCTCTTCTTCATTCAATTGGAGAGAGACTTCCCAATGAGTGGATCCCTGATAGTTTAATACCTGCATTTAAAGCCCTGGAATCAAACCATGATCCTCCAAAGACAAATCAAGTCACCCAGGATGGATGGGGTCCACCAACCCATTAAGTCACATACTTGAGCTGTTGAATTACTCTGCAACCCACCGGCTTGTGAAAGGAGATTCCCCAAATGGTCATCAGATTGCCACCAGCCTTGCACCACTAAGGACCCTGACCTACGCAGAGGTTTTGGCTTACCTAAAGGAGGTTAAGACAAGGCCAAATACTAGCCCCACAAAGAGCACCAGCTGCTTCCAGCCTCCAGTCCATAATGGGCAATACAATTGGCCAGCTCAGGTGATTTAGGAAACAGCAGCAGTGGAACAAAGTACCACCACTTCTGTTCACCAGAGCAGGCCCAACCAGGATCCACTGTCCTCAAACCCCTAAGCCAGTATCTGTGCCCTTCCAGCAAATTGTCCATGGACCTGAAGTCCTCAAAACCACATGGTATAAGAACCGCAGCGGTATGGGGATAATCATATCATCATTTTCAATAATAAAGATTTATGAACCTTTGGCTCAAGAAAATCCTACTTTATTTAGTTTTAATGATCTTTCATCTCAACTCTGGTCAAGTAGACAACCAGACAACCACCCACTTAAGAGATCAATCTTCTGACCCTCCCCAGGCACTATAACGCCCCCCTGGAGCCCCCTTTGGACCTGTGAATTTCAACAAATACCCCCTGAACCCCGCCTACTCTGAGTTTGACTTAGAGAAAAGACTAATTGCTGACCCTTTGGCAAGGACTAGAGAGACCAAAACTATAGGTCACAAAGGAAAGTGGTATGTGAGGCTGCTGAGATTGTTCAAAGACAAATCCAACTACTTGCCTGCCTACTTGTCCAATGACCCCACCTTTAACACTGCAACCTGACTGCCCCATGGAATCTACCGCCCCCGCCAAGACTATGTCTACCCAGCTGTTTGAAGTACTCTACATTACTTTGGCAGGCTTGGTGAACTCTATGATGCCCAACTACGGACCCTGGTCTTTACTTGGACAATCCCTATCTTACATTATCAAGTTACCACCCATCCTATGGTGGGCATTACCCACTAGCCTGACAGTACCCTGTACTAAGTCACCTAATGCCTCTACCTATGCCTGGATTCCTGACAGTTACCACAAAACAATAGAAAAACAGTGGAATCACTCACCACAGGCATGAGTGGGGCAAGTGAGTTGTGTAGAGAGAGAAAGACAAACAGCAGCATTTCCATCTATAGAAATATACTCATTTCAAATGGTGGAAGCAAAAGCAAGGGATTTGTCCTTGAAAAAACCCACCAAATGCAAAATTGAAAGAGTGTGGATATGAGCATTCACAACAAGAAGAATTAATCAATTACAATAAAATCATCCTTTAATCTGGAAGTACTTCTGCGTCTTCAGAAGCCATTCTTTGACAATAATTATGTTTCCTTATGATCCTGGCTCTTCTGATACAATACTACTCATATCCTCACATATGAATGTATTTAAGTGAACGCCCTGTACCCCACATTAATACAGAATTGTGTTGCTGTTATGCAAAAAGCGTGACAAACAGTTTGAGAAAATGAGACTGGATTTTGAAAATTGGCCCAATCATTTCCTCAACTTTGGGTTCAGGGCCACATCAAACAGTGAAGAGACTGTGGACGCCGCAAAATCAACACCCCAATTTACAAGAAGCTGTACAGGCATATAGGTGAGCAAAACTTCTATTTCTATGGAAGAGTTTTGGCTGGAAACTGCTAACTGAGATTTTTCAAATACTTATGGTTTCATTGGACTGCTGGGGTAGTTCTGAGCTCCAACCCAGCTTGTATTGTTTGGGAGGAGATGTTTGCATCATCAAGGGGGATTTTTGAGACTGAGCTATCTGAATTGACCAAAAATTTATGAAATCATATTATGATTTTGGGGTCAAAAAACACTAAATCACCTGACTTCTGGGGTTTAATGCCCTAAATGGCTTTTTCAACCTTTTTCAAAATATTCACATGTTTGGCCACAACCTGTTTCTGGTCAATAGCTTGGTTAATGGCCTCATAATATTTTAAGTCCACTTCCTTAGTCCTGGCCCTTTGATGTTTAAATTTATGAGGGTGGGTGATTTCAGATAAGATGGAACCATCCATGACATATTGTTATTGAACCATCATTAATCTGTTCTCAGTTTACATCATTTGTTGTGTGTCTGGACATTTTTGTCTATCAGCGCTCTTTTTCCATGAAATGGGCTCTTATTTCTATCAAAAAAGTTTAATTTTGTTTTGGACTGAACAGATTTTATTCTGGGTGAGTATGTTTTTGTTTATCTCAATAGGCTGTAAAACTACTATACTTTGAGATAGTGTTTTTTGAGATGACATTGCCTACCCTTGTCTTCCCCAACTCCAAGTACTGAGCTATAACTAGTTTGCTGCAATAACAAGTTGGTTACAGGGCTGTTTAAGTTGGTGAGAAATATATCCCTTGGCTCATGCTTAATTTATTTTATTTAAAAACAGGGTGCTGCAAGTGCACCCATTGTAGGCATTCAGTCCTTCCCTTTGGGCTGGCTAAAAATAAATCTGAAATAATGGATTGGTTTGTAGCCATCTTAGGTTATGTGTACTATGGCTTGAAAATAAGATGTGAAGCTGATAATTAAATTTGTTTTTGAATGTACGTTGACTTTAGGTCTCAGTTGGGTCAGCTGACTGGGTCCCTGATAAATTTCCATTTAAAAAGTTGCATTGGACTTTAGCCTTGATGCATTGGACCAATCACGTGGCCAGTTTCGTTGATGTAACTTGCTCTGATACTTGCATTCTGTACAATTTCAAACCTGCTGGCGATCATTTAAATGATTGGGTGAAATCCATGGATGAATTTCAACCGCTCTTATAATCTGGAGAGCAGCTACCTTTCTTGGAATCTAACTGCAAGAGTTTTACATCTGATTTATTGCCTACAGCGCTGGTTGATGCCTTTTAATCGCAGCAGTGCTTCAAGAGAAACCTACCACTCTTTATTGATTGGGGAAGCAGCAAGTCCCATTAATCTCTACACAGCTTGCTTTAACCTGCGATTATTGGTTCAAATAAGGCTTCAGCACTTCTCCACCACTCGATAGCCCAAAAGCCCTTACCCAGCTTCCTTGCATTTCCCACAGCACAAGGTTCGCCATAACCAGCTCCAGTATGGCTCACAGAAACCTTATTCCTCAATTCAAATCCAATATCGTTCAGGCCGACCAAGTCAACTATCAAGCCGCTATACTTCCATCGCAAAACTCACATGAAGCATCGCTAGCGGCAAGCTTAGCCCACATATCCAACATGCAATCTCAGCAGGCCCAGCTTCAAGCAAATCGAGCTGCTGCCAATGGAATGCGTGGCGCTACTGGGCCTCAGCGAATTGCTCCACAGCCATCGTTCCTTGCTTACCAAAATCCCAATGTCCTTAACCAAAGCTTTGCTGCCTCTGTGACTCAAGCTTCCAACTTCAATTTTCACACGGACGCCATATTTTCCAACATGGGCCAAGATACTTCGCTAAACAACAAAAAGGTTTTGCTTCCTAAAAAGGCCACTCTTATCAATAGAAGACCGCAAAGCGAAGACAAAGTTTCTGAAAAGGATGCCTCGATCTTGGCTGGGAAAGTAAGAGCTCTTCGAACTGCCCAAAGTGAAATGGCAAAAGTGGAAAGAGCTCAGACCGAAGAGTTACTGATCAATGCCAAAGATCCTTCGCTCGAAAGAGCAGCCAGAAAAAACATAAGGCTAAGGCGAGCAGCCGAAAAGGCGGAAATGCGTGCGCAAATGGAGGCTATACAGCAAAATCGTTATCGTCCAGTTTACTACTACCAGCCCTCCGTTCAATTCACAAGCACAGATCCGACGGGTAAACTTATATCTTTCTGCTATCCTCTAATGCTTATTAGCTGAAGCCACGACGTTCAACGGACGCTTTCGAAAAATTGTTCCCAAGGACCCAAGTTCTTTTCCTCAGCAACTGTGAACAAAAAATACATGCTCCTTCAAAGGTAAGTTTCGTTGCAATCATTATCCTTTTAAATCAGCTTTACACGTAAAGTATTCTTGAAAGGTCTTTAGTTCTCGCTTGTTTTTCTAAAAGTAGCTAGCTTAGAACACTCGCCCAAAATTGCCAACCCACCCTTGAATCTGTGCCCTAGAAGTTAAGAAAGTCTCACTCATTTGCCAGGATGCTCATTTGGAAGCATACATTGTTTAAACTGGCACACGCAGCTTTTCTCTGGACCTATGGATGGTTGCCTTCACTTCAAATTGTAACAATTTTAATTCTCTAACATTTTGCATTGCTCTTATAAGAATAGCATACTCTGACTACTTTATATAAACTTCACCAGGAAACAAGTAATGTTGCATATCCAACCTCCCTGTTGGCACATTATATTTGCAACTGTAGCCTTTTGTAATAACATTCTCCATCTTTTCAGACAGTCTTGCTACTTTTAAGCGAACATTTAATCATGCACCTTCCTCGACATCTAGCATATCATGCCCACAACGCAGATATTTACTATTGTTCCATCTACCTGCAACAAAACGGTAATATATTTATCTATAAATAGAATAATCACCAATGGCCATATTCTACTCTCTATTGATTCAAAAATGTTTTTTAAACCACCTTATTTATTTGCTGGGGTGCTGTTGACTAGCACTGTGATCCGAGCACCTACATGTCTTAGTTTGCAAATAAATTTCATCTTAACATGTCACTTTTCTTGCACCCTGGAGCAACCCATAAATCTCCAACAAACCGTTAAATACTTTCTGTTCCACACAAACAAAATGCCATTTAGCTCTAATCAGAACTAGGAATACATGGCAACCTAAAACTCTAGTAGGGTGAGATCAACCCCACTAGCTCACAAAGCTGCCTGCAGAGAGGAAGCCTGTAAAATTAACTTAAACTCACAAATCCATTCTGCCATCATCACATTTTAACTGCATGGGCTATGGTACAGCAATAGAATTAGGATGCTTTCTAAAGCCAAATTTCCTTAAGCCAAAAGTACACATATCCGAGCCAACGATGAAACCCCAGAGCAGCCACTCAAAGACCAAACTCTACTATATCTTTGCTAGCAAACTCCAAATAAAAACTATGACCATTTTAGCCTAACGAATCCAGATAGACAAGAGAAGGGTACGTCAACACGCCAGAACATAGTTAGTCAAAGGATTTCTCAGGCATTGCCTTTCAAATCCAATCTGCCCTAGGATTTTTTATTTCTATTTAAACTCAGCAAAAGAGTAAAAAAAAAGCATGATGAAATAGAAACTTCTAGAAGTAGGGTTGTATTTATACTACAGTGTTTATTTACCTCTAAGGTAAAAGCCTCTGGATTAATTGCTAAACTTTTCAGAGCTCTTTGGGATAGATGAATCAAGCCAAATTCAGAATACATCAAAGTTGAACACTAAATGGGTCTTCATTGGGATTTCTATTGTTAATTGATATAAACTGTTGATTATATATTTTGATTTGGTGTGTAACTTTGGTCCATTCTGAACTTGGTTTATCTATCTCAACAGCTCTGAAAAGTACACTATGATCAGATCAAGCAACAAATGAATTGAAATGAGTAAATTATATATCATTAGATAGCTGATAAAATGTGGTAGGGTATACTATTGCAAAAATCACGCTTTTATTTACATCCTCTCAATCAGCATAATAAACACACTGACTAAATGTTAAACCACCTTGAGACAAGATCTCAACTTATATATGAAGGATCAGCAAAATGAACTTGGATAAAGTGGTAAAAATATTAAAAAATACTTAAACCCAACATATGCAGGCTTGAATAACCCAATGAGTCTAAGGTCACAATAAACATAGGGACCAATCAGTGATAACTATAGTGCACAAAGCCCTGAAGCCGAGTGATAAAATCATGCATTTTTTACAACACTTTTTAGGGTACCAGCCTTATTTTCAACACTTTTTTTCTAAGAACAAAAGCCAACATAATGTAATCTTTTCAGGCATTTTCAAATATATTTTTCATCATAAAAGACTAAAAATGATGTGATAATGTCAGATCTCTGTTCTTAGAAAAACAGTGTCAAAAATAAGGTGCTTCCTCTTTTTGCTATTATCACAACATCTTTGATTACTCCCTCTCAGAAAAGAAATCCATGAGTGATTCCCCGACTAATTATTAAGTCAGTGGCACTCTTATCAATCACCCATCTAATACATGGATCAAATCTTTTTAGCCCTAAGCAGAACACTACTTGGACTGGCCTCATGACTGCCATGATTGTGGTACTTTTCTATAGGGCCTCTAAGGTCAACTCAAGGGAGTCCTTACCAGAAGGACTTAGCGGGCGGTGAGAGGGGAGGTGCTAATCAATAGCACTTATGAGAGGAGGCAGACAGGGGGTCTGTCTCATATACCTGATAGGAGGGTGGAGGATAGAGGCAGGAGGGTGTGTTCTGGCAAGAAACACAGATAAGTTATGGTACTTACTGCAGTGCAACACTATCTTAGCAATACAGTAATCTATATCTATGAAGATATTGGGTAGAGCATCTATAGTACATACCACAGTACAGATAACTCATAGAAATAATGGTGTTCTATAACATAAGTTATTGAGAAACAGACATGACTGTCTGGACCTTGCTCTTTCTATCAGAAGAATGGGAGGCGGCAGGTATACACCAGGGTTTCCTAAGTCCACAAGGGAGAAGGAGGGGATAGCACTTGTGGTCGGTCCTGGGACACTAGCCTGGTAGAGGTGCTAGTATAGCAGGGGGACCTTCCTGTCACCTTTGGTCTCTGCAACAGGAATAGAAGGGGCTTCCAGAGGAAGGACCTGGTTAAAGGACACTATCTAAACAGTAGAAATGTCCAGTCAAGTGCAATATATCAAGAGGTAAAAGTAGGTCAAAGTGGGGTCTTGTTTATTGTGAATGATGAGGACTTATATATGTAAACACCATAATGTGCATGACTACATAGGGTTCATTTATGCAGGTAACATAGGCCTGAAATAGGACATCATGCCTTGTTTTTCTGGCATCACAATGATGTACATTGACAGCATGTGGCTTCTCATGATACTATATAATACTCTAAAACCATATCAATAAAGTATCATTATCTTCATAATTTTCCCCTTTATCTCATTTCATATACTTCTAAGAAGTATATACTCAACACTATACACCAAAAAACTAAAAATTTTGCAGCTGTTGAAAAAGAAAAATTAAAGTTGGTTCAGAGCAAACCCATGTTGTGCACTAATAAAATATAATCATCCAGCATAAAGTTCAATAGAGATCAACAATAATACAGGTATTGATAGAAACTAAATCAAAATCACAAAACGAGGGTAAAATCTTGAGACACAACCAAATTAACTTTGAAATTTTGGTTTAAACCCCAAAGGGAGTCATCAAGTATGCACCACTACATGGTATGTTTTCCAAGAATTCACACCTTGACACACTCAATTGCTGTGTGAGATAGTTTTATTCACCCACAAACCAAATGAACACATCCATAAAGCTACTAGCATGTTTATTAGGCTTTAAAACTGTATATCAAAGGTGTATTTTAATATTAAACTCATACAGTAGTTTTAAAAGCTTGGCAACAAGCAAAAAATACTTCAGATTTAAACAAATTAAACTCAGATGTAAACAAAAATAGCTAATCTGTAAAAAAATTAGAACCCTTGAATATATATTAATTTACAATAGAATTGGGTTCATTTTGATTTTTTTTCAGATGCTTCAATTTTTTTGCAGCTGAGTTGAATTTGTTTAAATCTGAAGTATTTTTTGCTTGTTGCTGTTGCAACCAAGTTTCCAGACTTGCCTGCTAATGTATCTTACAATACACAGGGGGCGCTTGATGAGCCGCCACTTGACGTATCTAATGTTATGGGTTAATCTGATGGCAATATTGAACGGCGGGTACTTCATCTTAATTAGGAGTGCTGCCAATTTGACTTGCTGATTCCTGCACAAGTTATTCCTTGGCTTTGAACCTTACATGGAACTTCCCACTATGCCACCCCCTTGTGGCCTTGTGGCTTTCCCCATATAGTATATTAATCACAATATTCTACAATAAACAATACCTTATTCTTATTATTCTGTCCTTTCTATTGGACTGTTGTCTTCCCCAATTCCAAATACTGAATCCTCATTGATTCAGTTGCAACAGTGGTAGCAGCAGTAGGTTTTTGACCTACCTAAAACAAAATTCCCCCCAAGAAAGGACAGAGTACAGGCTGTATGGCTACTCCCCAACAAGAGACCTTCCTGCCAATCCCCAAGGGGGACATCCCCGACGGGTACGTCATATATCAAGACCAGTTAGTTCTCACCAGTGTGTACAATTGGCTCTGCCTCGGGCAGTGTGCTGCCGGCGTCACCCTGCCCCAGTCAGACCTGTCCCAGCGCATGCTCAACCTTGAACTAGAATCCTTTGCTGGTGGCGTCAAGGGGGTCAACATTGTCAGTTGGCTCCAGTCTACTGAAACCCGCCTTTGCATCTGCCAGGTTCCTGAGCCCATGTGGGTTGTCACCGCGTCTGGGCGCCTCACAGGGCCTGCTGCTGTGTGGTTCACCAACTGGGCCAGCCAGGAACTTGACGTTACCTGGGCGGCATTTCAAGACGCCGCCAAATCCTGTTACAGTGAAACCTTCTCCCCCATTATCTTGGGGACTCCCCTCCTAGCCATTAAGCAGACTGGTTCTGTCCCTGAGTACCTTGCCGCCTGGCAACAAGCCCTTGCTGCCACCTCAGAAGCCATGAACAACGGAAACACAATGCTACCCACTCTGATTGTCAATGGGTTAAAACCCCATATCTGCAAGTGGGTCCCTGTAGGTCGCTGTACCTCCATTAATGGCTGCTATAAAGCCATCGTGGAGGCTAACAACCAGGCCTCAATGGGCTTCTGCTGTACCAGCGATGCTATACCCCAACCATGTACAACATCAGGCAATGGCCATAGTCAAAAAAGCCGCTGTCAACCACATCAGCAGGATAATGGGGCCAAACGCCCCCACAAGGGGGAGCTCCAGCTAGCGCAGATTGAGGACCCAGGAAAAGCCTGGGGTTGTAATGACAAGAGGCCTTACAACCCCACCTGACCCATCCTCTCAATCCCTGCTTGCAAAAAATCCTTGTGACTACAACGTTCATGAAGTTGAAACCCTGGACGTCTTTCAAGTCCACAGTGATGACCCCGTATTACAAGAGAGCCACTCCTCAAATAAAGTAACACACTTGTCCTATCCCTTCTGTTTCTGTGGGAACACCCACAAATTACTGGTAGATACCGGGGCCAATCACACTATGGTGGACCAGGCGTTTGCCAACTCTCAACAATTAGACCAAGTGCCCAGCAGATTCAAAGCTGTACGAGTAGCTGACTCCCGCAGAGTGGCCATCATCCACAAGACGGTACCCTTCTCTGTGAGAATGGGGAACATCCAGGTTAAGTTCTCTGGACCAATCATGGCAGGGCTCAGCCACGACGTGATTACTGGTCTCAACTGGCTTTGACACAACTGCCCCTACATTGATTGGGATACCTCTGTCATCACCCTCAATAGAAATGGGGTGGGTTTTCAGATTTACCCCATGGTAATGAACAAACTACTACATGACACTGTGTTTGTCAGAGTGACAGAAACAGGCTCATATGATTTCAAGGGGGGAAACTAGACTTCAGCCAATGCTCAGTCAAAGTTATCTGTGCTGAATCACCAGCAGTCCCTCTCTTGTCATCTTCACCATCACCAGCGCTTGCAGTACTCCTTGAGGAGTACAAGGAAGTATTCAGTGAGACACTTTAACAACTACCTCCTTCCTGGGAGATCCAGCATGCTGTACAACTTCAAGAATCCTTACCCAAAGCACAACCATTATACTGTCTCACACCAAAGGAAGATGAAAACCTCCGCCAGCACCTTGTGGACGCGCTCAATAAGGGCTTTATTTGCCCCTCACTCTCTCCATACGGGGCGGCGGTCTTCTTTGTAGCCAGGAAGGACAGTTCCCTTTGCCTGACCACAGACTACCGCGCCCTAAATGAGGTGACAGTTAAAAATAAATACCCCCTGCCGCTGATTGACAACCTGTTTGATACACTTGCAGGTGTGAAGGTCTTTAGCAAGATTGATCTCACTGCAGGGTACAACCAGGTCCGCATTGCACCAGGGGATGAGGCAAAAACTTCCTTCTGTATGCGCTATGGGTTGCTTGAGTGTCATGTCATGAACTTTGGAATGACCAACACTCCCTCCACCTTTGCCATGTTGATGAAAAAAGCATTTGAGGAACTGATTGGGAAATGTGTGGTTGTGTACCTTGACAACATTATTGTCTTCAGTCAAGATCAAACCACACACCTCCAACACCTCTGTGCTGTCCTTGACACCCTTCAGAAAAACCAGCTAAAAGCTAAGCCCTCCAAATGCGAGTTCCTCAAGTTGGAGCTACTATTCCTTGGGCACACCATCTCTGCTCAAGAGATAAAGCCTGACCCTGCCAAGATCAAGGCAATCACCAGCATGCCACCTACCACTGATGTGGGCCAGGTGCGTACCTTCTTGGGCATGGTTGCCTATGTGCGCAAGTTTATCCCCAATTGTGGAGAGCTAATTGCACCTCTCACTGAGCTCCTCAATACCAAGCAGCACTTCCATTGTACCTCTGTCAGAGATTGAGCCTTCAAGACGCTGAAGCAAAGGCTCACAACCGCACCAGTCCTGCAGTTCCCCAATCAAAACCGACAGTAAAAACTAAAGACCAATGCCTCTGACAGGGCCATAGGGGGCATGCTAAGGGTAGAAACTGACAATGGCATCGTTCTCCCTGTGGCTTATGAGTCCAGGAAACTTACTGACTCAGAACAACGCTACCCCATCCATGATAAAGAATTGGCAGCCATTGTACACTGCGTTGAGAAGTGCGCTGTTACCTGGAAGGTGCTACCTTCCCACCCCGCGTTCTGACAGACCACAAATCACTCCAGTACTTCAACACAAAGTCTCACCTGACACGCCGTCAAGCAGGATGGGTGGAGCGCCTATCCCCTTACCAGTTACGCATTGAGTACAAACCTGGGAAGGAATTTGTCACGGCCAACGCTCTTTTGCGACTCTACGTAGCGTCCATCACTGGGGACAATGGTTTAGATCCAGATTGGCCCATGCTCTACCTCTGCCCTGAGGCAGCCCGCTACAAGGGCCTTAACTTGGTCACCATCTCCAAGTTGAAGGACAACAAAAGTCAGTTCACCATTAATGCTGGTAACGTCTGCCGCCGGGCAGAGACAGGTGAGAAGACACCTTACATTCTCACCACGCAACGAGGGGACACAATACTGCACTACCACCAAACCCTGGGTCACATCAGAGGGTGTAACCTCTTTGAGATCATGAAAAGTAAGGTTTGGTGGCCGCGCATGCGTCAAGACATCTAGGACCTCTTCAAAACGTGCGTGTTGTGCAAAAAGAACACGTCTAAACCTGCACCCCCAAAGTCTGTCCTGCCCATTGAGGCCATGGAACCCTTTGAGCAGTGGGCCCGCAATATTGTGGGGCCACTCCCCAAAGACAGACTGGGAAAGAAGTACATTATCACTGCCATCAACTACTTCACTTGTTGGCCAGTGGCCTGGGTAACAACCAACCACACCACCACCACCATTACCTGCTTTATTGGCAAAGAGATTGTGGCCCGCTTTGGGCGACCAAAACGTCTCATCACAGATGACAGTCCCAAACTAGTTGGGCATGTCATGAAAGCATACTGCGCCAAGAACGCACTCCAACATATAGTTACAACCCCCTACCATCCTCAAGCCAATGGACGCGTGGAAAGGTTAAATGGCTCACTGGTTCAACTGATTGCCAAGCTCTCACAAGAGCACCCCAACACCGCATGGACTGAACACCTGCCCACCGCTCTAATCATCCTTCAAGCAAGGATCAACAGGGGCACGGGGTTCAGCCCCAGAACCCTGGCCTTTGGGACACCTGACAGTCTGACAGGGGTTGAACAGGGAAAGCTACAGTCCAAGGTCCCCAACAAGCCTCCCCAAACAACAACCCCATCCCTAGATCAATGGTGTGCCAAGGCCCAGGAAATTGAACACAAGCAGATTTCAGGAGGGACAAAGCACCTCAAAGCTAGGTACGCTGTAGGTGACCCTGTCTAAACCCTCAATCCCAATTCTGCCAAGTTGGAACCCAATCACCTAGGGCCCTTCAAGATAGCAACAGTCTATGACAATCACACCTATCAACTTGAGGATGCCCAAGGGAACACCAAAAGGCTTCATCATGATTGCTTGTGCCCCTGCTGCGCCATCCCCACACAAAGGTTGTTTGTGCGGACCTTCCCAGACCTTCCGCAGACTCCAGTCCTGGTGTCTGACAACAAGTGGGGGAGGGCAAGGGGGGTGTTGCAACCAAGTTTCCAGACTCGCCTGCTAACATATCTTATAATACACAGGGGGCGCTTGATGAGCCGCCCCTTGACGTATCTAACATTATGGGTTAATCTGATGGCAATGTTGAATGGCGGGTACTTCATCCTAATTAGGAGCGCTGCCAATTTGACTTGCTGATTCCTGCACAAGTTATTCCTTGGCTTTGAAACTTACATGGAACTTCCCACTATGCTGCCCCCTTGTGGCCTTGTGGCTTTCCCCATATAGTATATTAATCACAATATTCTACAATAAACAATACCTTATGCTTATTATTCTGTCCTTTCTATTGGACTGTTGTCTTTCCCAATTCCAAATACTGAATCCTCATTGGTTCAGTTGCAGCATTGCCATAGCTTTTAAAACTACTGTACACAGAAATAGGAACAGCATAAAATAAGATCTACAGTGCTCAAAGTTAAGCCACTAACAAGACAATTGCTTTAATATCTCAGTACTGAGTTGTTAAAATTAATTTATGTAATCTTGTCACAATTATAGACAACCTGGTGTAGTAATATACTAAGTATGTCATAAACTTCTTCTCTTAAAGCTTTACTTAGGATCAGTAAAGTGGTAACTAATGCCAGACAAGAGAAATAAATATATGCGCCAGGGTTCAAGATGTCAGTGACACACTGATGACACACATAGCCATGCACCCCAACATTCACAGAAACCTTTGAACAATAATCTACCAGGCGCAAAACTGATTACCAACAACCTCAAGTGGCTGGGAATTTGCAAGGCCCACATGCTACAAAAACCAGATATTAGCCTTAGGAGCAAACTCATATATTGAACCCATCAGGAAAGGTTTGATCAGGAAAGCAATCATGCACTCACATGATCACCAAATTGTTTGATTGCAGTATTTAAAAACTGGTGTGGCATCACAGCTAAAATGGGCCAAACACATCACAGTGTAGCTGCAACTAATGTGCTGCCCCTACACACACAAGCACACATGATTCCAAACACAAAAACAATGCAACTGAAGAAGATGACACTAACCTATTGGGGGCACAGGAATTATATATCCCCCAGTAAGTATAAATATGAGGAAGTGGAACCTTCCTCATTGTTGACTTCTTATTAATAAATTCATATACAACAGGAGCATTTATTGTTTTCAGGAATTTACTATTTTTTACCAATTATATATTCTATTTGCACCCCTGAAAGGATCCCACCAACAATCCTCCTTGCTTCACCAGCTGCCGCCAGAGCTCCCACCACCTCTGCAGGTTGCTCTTGCCCACATTCCTGACAAGGAATTTTTTTGCCCTCACCACCTGGATCTCCCTCCCTTGGACTGCTTCTTTGACGCCCCAGGAGGCTAACATCTTCAACAAATGAAGAAGTTTCTAACAGTCACTCTCACACTAGAGGTCCTTCCTACCCACAGCTTCAGCATACTGGGATTAATCTATATCACAGTGCTGGGGTTAGCCAGTCAGGCTGTACCCCACACTGGGGCTTGATATCTGTCAGAAATTGCACCATTAATGCTATTTTGATATGGCCTTTGAATAATGATATACACAAAGATTTGACTGGTTTTGCTTTCAAGTTTGGGAATTCCTCGTTTTCCTTAAATGGGTCTGTACCAATATCCACACATTCTAGATTACCATACCTTCCCTTGTCTGATCCTGGTATGACCTCATCCCAATGTGAACCCCTCTGCCACTCTGTCTACCTAATGAGTGATCATTGTCCCTTGTCTACTATTTAAGTAGAATCATTTCTCCTAATAAAGACAAGTTTATCCACATTTGCGTTGGCTTTAATATTCTTCAAGCATTTTCCTTTCATTTTTGCCAAAAGGAAGTCCTCATCTTGTATTCCAGGAATTTAAGGTGCATGCCCTTAATTTTGTCCTGAACCCTACCCAAGGCTAGCTTCAAACCTCAAATATTTTGCTAAAAAGATTTCCTGCTGTGTCCTCCTGGATGTCATCCCCAGGAGTCAGACACAAAAAATGGTGCTCACTACAGGGGCTGCAAGCCCCTTGGTTACCCTGTTCATGTGTGCATTCTCTGTTTCTTCCCCCTTTGTTTCTGAAGTACCCAAGCAACCTAAAGTTTCTAGTCCCCCTCTAGAAGAAGATATCACTGATGCCCCCTCAACTCCTATGGTAATGGTGCTGTCCCCTGGGCCCTCTTGGGCCCCCCTTCTAGCTTTCTCACTCAACTAAAAGCAATCTTGTGTCGCTGCCCGCTCTCTCCTCTACACAGGCGCTGTGGCGATGTACACTATCCCTGGTCTCTGTCCTGGGTATGCTTCCAAAGACCTATATTCCTTCCTCTTGGATTTTGGCCTTCCCCCCGCGCCAATGGAATCAATGGAGACTATTGGTGTATTAGTTAACCAATTTATTTAATCTGTGCTGGTCCATCATCAATTGGCGTTGGGATCTCAAAACCAGCTCTTTACTGCCGTAGCCACTGCTGTTTCTAACAACCATGATCAGAATATGGCCTATCAAGAATGATCCCATAGCCTCTTTGCTTGCATTTCAGATAACCAGCACAACTTGCTAGCTTCACAAAAGTATCTGACCTTGTCTCTAAACTCTTTTTGCTCCTAAATCTCTGGGTATATTAAGGATCAACTTTTTGAACTGGATGACCACCAAGCTACTTGGCGTAGCCAGATAGAGTCAACCCTCCTAAAATATTGTCAAGACTTTGAGACTCTAGTTGCTGAACTCAATCAGTTTTGAGAACATGTTAATAACCAACTTGAGATGGTTGGGACCCACATCAATACATGGGGTCAACATCTGCACCTACAGTATGGCTTGGACAAGGCTGCTTTGGGGAACAATCTGAGCCAGATTCAAAACTATGTCAATGATAGGATGGCCTCTATTGAAGTGACTCTGCCAACTCCTTTGATTGATACCCCGTCTGCCTTTGAAGCAAGGGTATGGGAAGCTATAACTGAACTCAAAGCTACTACTTGACGCCAAGCCTCTGCCCTGTATCCCCTGCCTGTTGAATCTATACCTGATCCTTGCATTGCCATTCTAACTGACCAAGTAGCCACTTTGCAAGGCAAGATTGAGTATTTGAGACAACATCTCTCTGACCCTGATGACTTGTCCCCTGAGTCTGATGGCAAAAGGGAGACTGAAGTCTCTGTTACTCCTATCCACCTTGACCATGGGTGTTGCCCTGGATTAGAAGGCCAACCCCATGTCAACTGTGCTCTTGCCTTGGATTACTTAGCGGCAGTAACTAATGATGTGGCAGATTGGCAAGATGCTCTAGAAAGCAAGGTGCAAACCCTCTCCCAACTCACAGATACAATAAATGGTCAAGTTACCCCTCTGGTTGCTTGAAAAACTTCTCTGACTACTTGTATCAATGGGGTTGCTGGAATGTTGGCAGTACAACAGATCAAAATCAATAATTTGGAGCTGCCGCTGCTATCACCTGAGATATTAGTGGATAGAATAGCTCTACACTAGATAACCTAGAGGAGAGTCTTTGACTTCTCTGGGCTAAACAACCTGCTGCTGAATCCAAGTTTGGGGGCAACCATCACATCAATGTTCTCAACCCTGGTGAAAACAGCCAGTCCACTTCCTTGTCCATCAACCCAAACTACAAGCCAACCTTCAAGCAGATATTTGACCCTAAAACCTCTACCATTGCTGCCTTTTTAACAATCTACAAGACTGCAATGTGTAGGGCTACAGAAAAGCTAAAAAAGAACATATCCTTACCTGTCTTCACCATACGTGCCAAGAAGTGGTGGTCCTCAACTCCCCTCCATTGTCACTTGGGAGGACATGAAGTGCCTCCTTATTGAGGAGTTTGGAGGAGATCTCAGCTTGGAAGTCAAGAAAGATGCATTTATGCACATTGTCTTTAAGCCTAAGGAAACCCTGGCTGAGTTTGCAGATTGCTTCTATATTGAAGGTCAACAGTTAATTACCAGCCGGCAGTTGACTCCCTGGGAAGCTTACCGGCATGTTCAAACGCTTTAAAGGTGAACCAGCTTCTATGCCTACACTTTAAGGCATATAAGGCTTTGCTCACCTACATGAAGAGTATTGAGACGCTCTTACAAGACATGCATTTGACCCATGGGGGTACTGTGGTGTGTGAGAATAAAGCCAGTAATGCCAGGACTACCTCTTGTACACCGCACATTATGACTCTGGGCTCAGGTGGACAGACTAAGAGGCAAGGATGTCATAACTGCGGCCAGATAGGGCACCACTCCTGTCATGAATGTCCTTGCCAACATTCTTGACAACAACTTACCAACATTTAAAGAAGCAAAAATTGTTGCCTCCTTGGTTGTTTCTGAAACTCCTAAAAAGAATGGGTTAGTAAGTAGTATCTGTTCTTTGTTACCTTCTGCCTTTAAACCAGAAATAGCTTTGGATTCCTTGATTTCATCACCAAAATTCAAACCCGGGTTGCTTTTCAACCTGGTTGATGAAGATTCATCTAAAGTTAACGTTAACTTAAAGCAAAACCAATCATTACCTTACAATTCAACTTCCAGCCAATCAACGGTTGCTAATGTTGATTCAAAACATTATGAAGCCTTGCCTGGTGACGTTGGCAATATTGGAGCAGTGGGAGATCTTCTGTGTTTGGTTTTGGGTTCTTTGCTTGCTGTTCCTGCCATTGTGCCTACCAAGGCCACCTCCTGGTCCCCACCTTCTGTGAGAATAAGTTCAGAATCTTAAACCCATGCCTGACAATGAGAGGTCTAGTTAAGAAATATATGTTATTTTTTTATGTGAGATTTTTAAACACAAGGAAATTACCTACTTTCCCCAGTTTGAAGATCCTAACTGTCAAATCCCCACATTTCAACTCCAAACTCCCTAACTTCCTCTTCTTATATTATTTTCTGCTACTATGCTATAAAAAGCTGGTAAGCCCTATTTCAGTATTTGTTCAATTAATAAAGTCTTCATTCACCTAAGTGACTGTTGTTAATTTTTATTTTATACAACCTCTAAATTTCCAAGGCCATGAAATTGCCCAAGACTCCTCATGGGGAGTGGCTTGGGTATAAATGGTTACTCTGGTTTGTTTTGTCCTCAATGGTGATTGCTAGCGTCTCAATAGGTTCCTGTGCAGATTCCGGTACAACTGCAGACTCCCAATTCCTGGATAAATCTTGGCGCCGTGTGATTCTGGGAGTCTGGTATACAGCCAGTCCCATCTCATCAAATTCTCCTGTGCGCAAGAAGACTAAAGTTTATGGTTCTCCTCCTTTGGAAAACAAACCTCAAGTGTTTTGTCCTTTGGCTTCAGCCTTTTTGTTAAGTTATCTCGGCGTGTACTTTTTCCTGGGCCAGTTTAACCCTCTCCTTGGTTGGTATTGACTCATTGGAGAGCTATTCCATATTGGAATGGTTTCTGTTCCTGTGGGATCCCTGGTTACGGGATTGAATCCTTCGGCAATTGTTCACCACCTAGGAGGGTTAATTCCTAGTGGGTGGGTGCCTGACAACTCCCGTACTTGCACTAATCCCCAGGTAGAAAGTTGTGATCCTAAGGAACAGGCGGGAAAAGAGAGGTCAGCTTAGAGGCAGAGACACTCTCTGCTGACCAATCTCCACCTTTCTCCTCCTGATTCTCCTTCTGAAAAGAAATCTCCCCCTTCCTCTGGCCCAACTATTCTTCACCCATTCCACAATCTCTCCAGTGATTCTGAACCTGAAGATTCTGATAGTGAAGAATCTGATAGTTATGGCTACTCTGTTTTGGCTGTCCCAGAAACTGTGTCTGTCCCTTACAAGCTTCACTCAGGGAAAACAACCACTAATTGTTGTGCACCTTCAAGTGAAGCAAAGGCCATGGTAGCTCGCCCTTACCTAGCCCAGGCCCATTGACCTCCTGTCTTGGTAGACTCTTCTGAAGAAGCCGCCAAGCTAGCTGAAGCTCTCTTTCAAAATGTGACTGTATCTCTCCCACTGCAGACTGTGTATAAGGAGATTCCTGCCTTAAGATGTATGTTAGCTAAATGGGAAAAAGAGCTAAAGGCTGCACAGAATGTGTTAGCTGTCTTGCCCTCCTTTGGGAAAGATACAACCCGTGTGGAAGTATCCATCCTAAAGGTTAAAATCAAAGCCATTCTGGGCACAGGTTCTCCAGTCAACATAGTATCTTAAAAACTAATGAAGAAGCTTAAACTAGCTCATGAACTCAACTAAACTCAGCTGTATGGTAAAGCTAACATGGCACAAACTTGAGCCATTA
The DNA here is from genome assembly GCA_014839935.2 of Entomophthora muscae. Lineage (NCBI taxonomy): Eukaryota > Fungi > Entomophthoromycota > Entomophthoromycetes > Entomophthorales > Entomophthoraceae > Entomophthora > Entomophthora muscae. The sequence goes on along the minus strand of QTSX02000726.1, from coordinate 30,267 downwards.
GTGCCTACTCCACCCTACCCATGAGGTTTGGGAAACTCCTCATTGCATCCCCCACTGTTGTCCTTGAGAACAGAAGCTATGACCTCTTGGTTGATACACAATTACTCTGTGAATACAACAGGATTGTAAACCTGCAAGATGGATATCTTTTGCTCTTAGTATATGAGGTCCCTTTGATTTTTGAGGAACCTCCACAACTCCCAGGAAAACGTCTTAAAACTTGCGTGCTTGAGTACCCCACAGGTATCTTTTCTCTCAAGTATAGGACTCATTTCTCCAACATGTGCACCCCTCCTCATTCCTGTCCCGCAGAGGAAGGTGTACCTCTTCTTGCCCCAACAGCTATCACCATCCCTCCTGGCTCCCAAGAGGTTATTGACTCCCAGATTTCTTATGAACTACCCAAAAAGTTGTTCTTGGAACTCTACTCACCTGAATCCCTAAGCTATAAAGAACCCCAACTGTGTCCAGGAATCCTAGATTGAACTCACAAAAAGCCTATACAACTATTGCTTGACAACCTGACGGCCCTACCCATGCAGGTAACTTGGGGTCAGGTTGTAGGGCATGGTTGTATATTGGGAGCAGAGCAAGTGGCGTCCTTGTACCCTTTTGGAACTTTTAGCAATTTCAATCTACCTGAAGACAATCCTCAAGTTCTCTCCTTATTCAGTGCTGCCAACTTCCCCCAACTGTCATCCATCCAACAAAATACGTGTTGGATCTGCTCAACCAGTTTAGTGATATCTTTGCCTTGGGACCTACGGACTATGGCCTAGCTAAAGGGGACATCTATCAGATTGATACTGGTGATGCACCTCCTTTTTGTGCCAAACCATACCGCCGTAGTAGGGTAGAGGATGCCCAGGTATCTAAGGAGCTTAAACATCTCCTAGATGCTGGACTCTTGGCTCTTGCTCAAAGTCCTTGGGTCTCACCTTTATTGATCCTCAAGAAAAAACGGAGGACACCACATTGTAATAGACTACCGCCGCCTGAACTTGCTCACTAAGAAAGACTCATACCCCTTGCCCAGAATTGACAATGCTCTCAGACGGTTGGGTGGTTCCAAGTTTTTCTCAGCTATAGACTTAGCTTCTGGATACTGACAAGTTGACTTATCACCAGAAGACCAAGAAAAGGCTGCTCTCATTACCTCTGAGGGACTCTATGAACCTACTTGCATGCCCCAAGGACTCTGCAACACCCCAGCTACGTTTCAAAGGGCTATGGATTCCATCCTATGAGACCTAAAGCTCTCTTGTGTCCTTGTACACCTTGATGACATTACCTTATTCAGCGCTACCTTTACCAACCACTTGGAACACCTCAAGGCTGTCTTCATCAAAATCTGCAAAGCTGGCTTGAAGCTCAAACCCTCCAAGTGCTCCTTCTTTAAAGAGCAACTCAAATTCTTAGGTAATGAGGTCAGCAAACTGGAATCCTTCCCATGAATAATAAGGTGGAAGCCATTTACAAGATGCTACCTCCCAAAATCTTTGAGAGGTCCAAGTATTTCTTGGTATGATGGGTTACTATCAACAATTCATACCCAATTTTGCTGAATTGAGTAAACCCCTTGTCCAGCTCCTTTGCAACGTCCCATTTGAGTGGACTAACAGTCAGAAAAAGCATTTGAAGTGCTGAAGGCCAAGCTCAAAGAGGCTCCTATCCTAGTCTACACTGATTATAATAAAGAGTTTATCTTGTATACTGACACAAGCAGAGTAGCTGTGAGTGCCATCTTAGCCCAGCTTGACAACAAAGATGTGGATCAACCTGTAGCCTACTCTTCATGGGTCCTCAATGAACACAAGAAGAACTACAGTGTCACTGAAAGGGAATGTCTGGTGGTGTTGCATGTGGTAAAGCAATTCAGGCACTACATTTACAGGACCCAATTCACTGTGGTCACCAACCACTCCTCCCTTAAATGGCTGCAACAACTAAAGGAACCTGAAGGTCAACTAGTACGTTGGGCCCTGCACCTGCAAGGATACAATTTCACTGTGGTATATTGTCCTGGGGCTCAACATCAGAATGCTGATGGTTTGTCAAGGATGCCTATACTAGCTATCCACCCTGCATACACTGATTGCCTATACAAGTTAATAGGGTATCCCAAATCCTGGACCACTGATCCAGAGACATACAATTGGCTCTACAGACCCTATCCAAAGACACTGTGATTTGAGATAGACAACTCTTCTCAAAAGTCAACAATGCCTATCTGCCCTACGTTTGTCCTAGCATGAGAATAGTCATTATCCTCCAAGCTCACATTGACACTGGACATGGAGGTATAGCCAAAACCCATGACTGGCTATGCAAGAACTTCTACTGGTGTTAGGAATTTTGATCAAGCAATGATGGTAATTATGACGGAGCTTGCAGACATGAACTGCAGCAGCCAAATTATATAAATTGGCAGTATAAATTATATGCATATTGGAATAGCAGTAGTCTGCTGACCTGGGCATTAAATTATCCAATTATAAGCGCCGCCACAGCAATTAAACAATACATAATTTGCCGCCGTGGTATTTAAAAATATACACAAGCACCGCCTAGCAATTGGTTTAGGCGCCAAGGCGCCAAACTACTTTTATGTCAAGCACCACCGCGCCAACTGAAAATTATTGCAAGCACCACCGTGCCGCCTGGAAAATATTACAGGTGCCAAAGCGCCGTCCTACTTTTACATTGAGCGCCAAGGCGCTGAGTTTGATTCCCCTTAATCTTGGATTTCCTAAATTAACTGTATTTCAAAGCTGCCAATGCAAGGACACAAATTAGGAAGGACAAATGGCCTCAAAGAACACCAAACCCCCACACCAGCAAGGACCACCTGTGCTGGGTGAAGCAATTAAATCTCATTGGTTGGCATGTTTGAAACAAGCAAACCTAGATCACTAATTACCCAAAATAAGTGTGTGTTGGAATGTCCTAGAAGATATTGCCAACAGCCCAGGAAGACGCTCCCCAAGAGGGTACAAATACTTTTTGACTTATACAAGTGCTTCTGCGTGATCAGAAGCCAACCCTCCAAAGTAATTATTGATTCCTCTTCCCATACACTCTTCTGCAACAATACTAATCATATCCTCACATATGACAGTATCTAAGCCAAGTACCCTGTGCCCTATTACAGAAATGAGTTGCCCCATACTCCCAGTGCAGCAAATGGTGCTCACTACAGGGGGCCCATGTACTCATCTGTGGATGAAGACAGCACATCCCCTTCTACTCTGCTCACTGGGTTCCATGAGTGCTATGACAGCGCCCCCATGGAAACTAGCAACATTGAAAGGAATTGCAGGTTCTGTCAAGAAGAGGAACTTATTGACGTAAACAAGCCACCAATCATTCCTGACAGCAAGTGCACCAAGCTACTAATTGCTTCATTGAATTGACCTATAGAAGTGGAGCGGGCTACCATTATTGATGTAGCCTCAAACCTGATCACTGGTTACCAGCTGGCGCATGAACCTGCAAGTGTGGATTTCTTGCTGTTCCACCGCCACCCAGACGCCCAACAACTATTGGCATCCTTCTGGAGCTTCCTTAACTCAGAAGCAGAAAGCTTGGATTGACTCCCCAATGTCAAACAGGTTAGCAACTGCATCCAGAGCTTTGTTCAGCCTGCAATCCATCACATGTTAGGAGTCCAGGCCCGCCATCACATGGAGGTACAAGATCTGGTGGCCTACTCCAACCATCAACAAGAATACCAGGCAGCCTTGGTCCAGAACTACGCCCACCAGAATTGAACCCAGCATGCACAAACCTCACAGCGTCTTAACAGCCTCTTAGAGCAGCTAAATACCCAGCTGTCCAACATTGTGGGTGAGATACTGGACTTGAGAGGAGTTTTGCAACCTTGGTGTCAAGATGTAACTTGCCATATCCTGGCAGTTGAACATTATGTGGAGGATGCCGCCTGTTGCAAAGCAGCCCACCTGGAGGAAATGGGCTGCTGTACGTCTGAACTGGCAGATACACAATCCAAACTGGAGGCACTAAACAAGGAGTTCAATGATTTCTTTCAGACCAACCAGTCAGAACTCAGTAGACTTAAAGACCTTACCCACGCTACAGAGGCCAATATTGTCAAACTGAAGGACAACTTTGTGAAATATGATGACCATCTACAAATGTCACTGGAAGAGAAATTAGCCACGTTCTGTAAGGAGACTGAGGAGGCACTGCTCCTAGACAGACAGACACCTTCAGTCCAAAGCACCACTACAGGCGTCCCTGAGATGGATGAGATTTGACGTCAACTTGACAGCCTGACCATCTCAAATAACAACGCCTTCCGAGAGATCAACAAAGTGAACAAGAGACACAAACAACAACAGGCAGCCCTTCAAACCAAGATTTGTGACCTACGCAACACTGTGCGGGAGGCCAACAAGCATGCTACTACACAGGAGTTCACCCTAGAAGAATACAGAGAGGGGATGGTGTGTTGCGGCTCCCTTATTGACTGCCTCTGCAGAGCCATGAGGGAATTGGAAGCCCAACTGGCTGAAGTCATGTCAGAGGTTCAAGAAGGAAGATGCTGTTGTAGTCAAGCACAATTCTCTGCCTCACAGGTGCCTCACAACAGATCTGGAGAGAGCACCACTCTACATCAGCCAACTAGCTCTGCCTACAAAGATGATGCCATCTCATCCTCCTTGGGACAATGAAGCTTACCACCTGTATTTGTGGTCCCTCCTACCCCAGAAGAAACTCCTCAACCTAACCGCCCAGAGTCTTCTGCAGGAGCATCACAACAGAACTTCTTTGTGCCCAATTGACAAGACACCCCTCCTCCTCCGAGACGTCAAAACACAGAGGATAATGCACCCAGGTTCAAACCCATGAATCTTCCCAAGTTTGACCCAAAGGGGAACGTCCATACATTCATCAGGCTCTTCAAAATGTCAATGTATGGTGCTAACAATAAGGACAAGGCAACTACACTCCTGAACCAGCTTGACGCCGCTAGCACCAACCTCATGATACCTCACATGCCACAGAAGACTGGTCCTACTCTGCGGCTAAACAAGCTTTGCTATACAAATTTGGAAGTATAGCCAGAGTTACGGAACAAAAAAACGAGTTTCTGATGATCCAATTCCAAAAGGACGAATCCATAGCCAAATTTGCAGACCAATTCTACTTGAAGGCACAGGTCCTTACTGGATCTGGATCCCTTACCGTGCATGATGCACACATAGCCCTGTGCTTGGCTGTCAAACATTACAAGGCATTGTATTTTACCTTGATGCCGGAGTTCCAAGACAACTGTTCTATCAATGGCATGGTGCAATACCTTTGTCAGTTTGGGGATACCTTTGGGCCTCCCAATGAATTGGTTAAGCCTAGACCCTTACCCACTCCTCCTGCCCGTACAGAAGAAAGCAGGCGCTTTGCTCCTAAGGCAGACATGTCCAAGGTTACCTGCCATTGCTGTAATTGCAAGGGGCACTATGCTAACTCCTGAACTTCTAAAACAGGTGTTCATGTACTTCCCCCTCAGGAAATTACTACCCAGGGAAAAGACCAAATGGAATAGAGACAGGACTCTCTCACTCCACTACAAATAACCCCACCAATGTCCCCACCGTTCCGTCTGACTGTCCATTGCAAGCTCCAGAAGGGTTGGCAGCACCATCTTACAGTGCTGACCACTCCCCAGATAAGGCGGAGCAATTTGTCCCAGATGTTGGCTACTCAGGTGATGCCCTACATTGCGTCATTGTTGAGGATATCCATGTAGTGCAACCACGCAGTCAAGCAAAGGCCAAAGGCAAAGCCCAAGCGGTTATTTCTAAACCTTATGCCCGTCAGCTGCTAGAAAAAGCCCCTGATGAAGGTCCTGGACCTTCTACTGACACCTCACATATGAAGGGGGTAAACGTTGCCATACCCATGGACACCATGAAAGCTCACCACCCCAAGTTATGTGGCAGCATGCTCAAGTTTCTGTCCATGGCGGATGATCTTGACATACACTTAGTAAACAAAATAAGTTCCTCCTACTCTGAATGTACTTATGCAGATATATTTGTGAGCAAAATCAAAGTACGGGCCATTATTGATATGGGGCCCTCTATTAATATTGTCTCCACACGCCTGGTAAAACGCTTGGGACTAGCTCCAGACATTGACCACCAGAAGCAATATGGTACTGCTGGACTGACAGTTACCACTGCACAAGGGGCATACAGCGCCTTATCCTTGCATTTTGGCTCTCTTGCAGTATTGGCTCCTGGCATTGTCTTGCCAAATGACAACTATGATATACTGATTGGCACCTCATTCATGAGGTAATACAGGGTCAGGACTGATCTAGCTGCTGATACCTTTGAAATCTTAGGCCAGACCATCCCTCTGTATTACTGCCACAACAAGGATACTGGCACTCACAAGACCTTGCCTAGTGTCAATCTGGCATACAAGAACGGAGTGGTCCCCATCCAGTATCAGAAGTTAAGCCATAAGGTCAGGCCTCTACCTAACTAACTGGAGAAATACAAAGGGCTACCGCTTCATGCAGATCTACCTATCAAGATCCCAGCTGGACACCAAGTAATGGTTGAGACTGGCCTAGATATTGATATTCCCCAGGGACTGTATGGTGAGCTGCAATTACCCTGCAATTGCTCCTGTTTGGAACCCCTGGTAGCCCCAGGTCTCATCTTACCAGGACATGGCGCTGTTAAAGTGCTCTTGGTAAATCTCACCCAAAGCCCAATTTGAGTTCAAAGACACCAGGTAGTAGCCTACCTACACCTCATACCGGTGAAAGAGGTTACTGGGATACACAACTTTGGTACCCTGGAGGAGTTTGGGTTAGGCTCCTCTGATGGTCAGCCTCCCCTAGTTGGCGCTGTAATCCCCAGAGAAAAATTGGCTGGGTTAACCACAGAACAACAGGACACAGCCATGGCCCTCTTTGAAAAATATAAATTCATATTTGCAGAGGACAGCTTTGATCTGGGATGTGCCAAGAACACTCTCCATTATATCAACACAGGGGACAAATGGCCCATCTGACTCCGCCCTATGAGACAATCACGTGCAGCTGGCACCACTGTGGGTGAAGAGATCAAGAAGCTGGTACAGTTGGGATTGTTGATACCATCCAAGAGCCCTTGGTCATCTCCAGTGCTGATAGTGAAAAAGAAGGACGGGACCAACTGTGTTGTGATTGACTACCGGAAATTAAACAACATCACAAAGAAGGATTCCTACCCGCTCCCGTGTATTGATGACGCCCTCAATTGCCTGGGTGGCGCAAAATTTTTCTCTGCTATGGACCTAATCTAAGGTTACTGACAGATTGAACTCCCACCTGAAGAACAAGAGAAGTGCGCAATCATCACCAGCCAAGGACTATACCAACCCACCTGCATGCCTCAAGGACTGTGCAACGCGCCAGCCACATTCCAACGGGCTATGGATGACATGCTTCATGACCTTAAGTTGAGTTGTGTACTGGTTTACCTGGGCGACATCAATGTGTTTTCTTGCACATTCACTGAACACTTGGATCACTTGAAAGAGGTCTTTTGTCATCTTGCAGCAGCCAATCTTAATATTAAGCCTCGGAAATGTGACTTTTTCAAGGATAAGCTCAAGTACCTTGGCTTTGTAGTGGATGCACATGTTTTTTGCCCTCAGACTGCCAAGATTGAGGCCATTGAAAAAATGAAGGTCCCTGCTAACAAGTGCAATGTGCAAGTATTTCTTGGTATGATTGGATACTACTGTTGCTTTGTAAAGGACTTCTCCATGAAGGAGGAGGCTCTCTTTCATCTTGTGGATCAACCCATCCTTTAATACCCTGACTTCAGCTGAGAATTCATTGTACACACAGACAATTCTTTAACTGCTATTGGCGGTGTGCTATCACAAATTAACACAAAAGGTGAGGAACACCCTGTTGCCTATTGTATTTGGACTCTCAATATCCATGAGCGCAATTACACAGTAACAGAACGTGAATGTTTGGCAGTGATATACACATACAAACAATTTTGAGTATACTTACATGGGGTACACTTCAAAGTAATCACAGACCATGCATCACTACATTGGCTGCAAAACTTAAAGAAACCGGAAGGGCGCTTGGCACAATGGGCACTTAAACTTCAGGCCTACAACTTCGAGATCTCCCATTGAGCAGGGGCCAAGCTCAGATTGCAGATGGCCTATTGCAACTCCTCACAGTAGCCCACCTAGTAGACATCTCAGATCTCTTATATGACAAAATGCTGAACAGCCAATTTGAAGATGAGCCTCCTGAGGTTCATAAGATCCTACAACACCTTCTTGAGGACACTGAGATCAAGAATGGTAGAATCTTCAAGAAGACAGCCAAAGAGATAAGAGTGATGCCCTGACCCTCAGAACAAACCAACCTCATTGTCTGCGCCCACAAGGCAGTAGGTTATGAGGATTTCTGAAAGACACTGGCCCAACTCAAAACAGCATATTTTTGGGAAGCAATGGCGCTTGATGTACACAAGACACTTAGCTGTTGTAAGGAATGCCAAGGAGAGAGACCATTCAAGAAGATGACAACCTATCAACTGGAACACCCTAACTTTGCCTGGCACACCATATCTATTGACGTAGTTGTACCATTACCTGTTAGCAACTATTGTACAAAATACATCATAGTTGCCATCAACCACTTGACAAAGTGGGTAGAGACTAAGGCAGTAAGGGACCTGGGGGCAGGCATCACTGCTAAGTTTGTCTTAGAGAACATTATACTAAGGCATGGCTGCCCACAAGTCATACTCACTGACAATGATACAAACTTCTTGTCCCATGTGTTAATCAAGCTAAATGAGCTCATGGGTATCAGAGGCGTATTCTCCACGCCATACCACCCTGAGTCAAATGGGATGGTTGAGGGAGCAAATGGTACCCTAATAAGTATCCTGCAGAAGTTGGCGTCTGATAGAGCAGCAGAATGGAACACATTCTTGCCTGCAGCCACGTTTGCTTATAATATTGCTGTACACTCAGCAACAGGGAAGTCGCCATTCCAACTACTTTATGGCAGACATCCCGCATTACCTCCAATCTTGTACTCATGCATAGGAGAACAAGGGCTTCAATCTCTGCACATGTATCAAGAACTTCTAGCTTGCACTCTCATACAGCTACAGTCTGAGGCATATTCTAACTTACTGGCTAAGAAGATAAGAGACTGTGAAAGGGACAACAGGAAACAATTTGACCTGCCCAAATTTGCTGTAGGAGACTGGGTGCTGTTCCACAATACACATGGCAACAGCCGCGCTCAAAAGTTGGCAGCCATATTGATAAGACCTTTTGAGATCATTAATAAGACGTCCACAGACGCCTACACTATTAAGGATGTGAAGGATGGACGCCTAGTTAACCAAGTACACACCAAATTCTTGAGAAAGTTTAACAGGAAAGACTGAAATAAAACTAATAAATAAAAAATAAAAAATAAAAAATAAAAACAATTAAAAAATATAGATATATAAGTAAAACAATATCATATATAAATAAACGTAAAGAATAAGAAAAAATAAATAACAAAAAAGATTACAAGAATACTAAAAAAGAAAAGATTGAATTTGAGTTGACTAAAACAAAAAGAAACTAAATAAAGTAAATCAGAACTAGAGAAGCTAAAAATACTAAACAAACCAATACATTAAATAAAAAGATAAAAATAAAATAAAAATAATAAAGAGGAAGTAGTACTTGGTCAAGTGGGTGATATGTTGGGAATTTTGACCAAGCAATGATGATAATTATGATGGAGCTTGCAGATATGAACTGCAGCAGCCAAATTATATAAATTGGCAGTATAAGTTATATGCATATTGGAATAGCAGTAGTCTGCTGACCTGGGCATTAAATTATCCAATGATAAGCGCCGCTGCGGCACTTAAAAATATACACAAGCACCGCCTAGCAATTGGATTAGGCACCAAGGCACCAAACTACTTTTACGTCAAGCGCTGCCGCGCAACTGAAAATTATTGCTAGCGCTGCGGCTCCGTCTGGCAAATATTACAGGCGCCAAAGCGCCGCTCTACTTTTACATCAAGCGCCGAGGCGCTGGGTTCAATTCCCCTTAATCTCAAATTTCCTAAATTAACTGTATTTCTAAGCAGCCAATGCAAGGACACAAATTAGGCAGGACAAATGGCCTCAAAGAATACCAAACCCCCACGCCAGCAAGGACCACCTGTGCTGGGTGAAGCAATTAAATCTCATTGGTTGGCATGTTTGAAAAACCAAACCTAGATCATTAATTACCCAAAATAAGTGTGTGTTGGAATGTCCTAGAAGATATTGCCAACAGCCCAGGAAGACGCTCCCCAAGAGGGTATAAATACTTTCCCCCAATAATAACAAAAATATTTTTTGACTTATACAAGTGCTTCTGCGTGATCAGAAGCCAACCCTCCAAAGTAATTATTGATTCCTCTTCCCATATGCTCTTCTGCCACAATACTAATCATATCCTCACATATGACAGTATATAAGCCGAGTACCCTGCGCCCTATTACAGAAATGAGTTGCCCCCATACTCCCAGCACAACAACTGGGAAAACATGTGCCTTCTAATTCCTGATGTTATCCCTCCTGCCATTTGTGCCAGCTCCAATGCCCTTGCCCTTTCCAACATCAATTCAAACTCATCCCCCCTAAACATGCCTTCCACACTGTGAGTATTGATGCTGTTGGGCCTCTCCCTTGTTCCAGGTCTGGGTGTCAATTTATCTTAGTTGCCATAGACCATTTTAGCAAATGGGTCAAAGACAGAGCTATAAAAGATATAACTGCCAAGACCACTCCTAATTTATTGTTGCAAGATATGGATCATTTTTTTAGGTATTAGGCCATTTTCTAATGCACATGCTGCTCAAGTCGCAGCATAACACAGTTCAATTTTGAAAAAGTAATTAATTACACATTTTATATTTAAAACATTAATAACTCAATGAAGAATTAGTATTTGTTCACACTGTAAACTATCAAAATGAAGCTAAGGATCCCATCTTTCTATTGGTGTAAAATTTTTAATATGTATAATATACTCAATATAAAGCAAAAGTAATTTAAAAGATTATAATCCAGATTTTATTATATGATTCTATCTAATGATATAAAGTAGATCACTTCAAAGCTAATAAATACTTTTTTAATATACAAAATTTCTTTTTCTTTTGACAAAATTAAAGATAAGATTAAGAGCTTTATTTTTACATTTATTTTATTTTATTTAAAAAGCTCATTTATTGAGGATTTTATGGTAGCTTGAAGTTAGGATGTTTTTATCACTGTTTAGATTAATTTTAAGGTTCAAGTGAGCTTCAAACCTCAAATTAAGCATTCTTTAAATGGAATTCTTTAGTATTTTATCATTTTAAAATATGCAGAAAAAGTTACAATTAACTGAATACATCATTTTAATTGATTTTTATTGATTACAAAGAGAATATGATGTAATAATAATGCTTAGCTGCTTCACATATATCACTTGTGCATGAAAACTGGGTATTTAATTAATTCTGCAAACATAAATTCAAGTTCAAACTATAGTAAAAGCTATCACACCATTTCTTTCAGAATGGTGTCATTTAGCTTGGTATATAAGAGCTAAAGCACCACAAAGCTTCTAATCCAAAAGACCCTATTCAAAGGCCACATTCTGATCAGAACTACTCCATCATTAAGGCACATTTCAGAGATCCAACCTAATTAGAGATTCAAAATACTATGATGCCCTCAGTTAAATTTACTTCTGCCATGCTACCCTTTTTTTCCTTGGGAGCTTCAACAAAAAGAGAAATAATTGTAATGTTAAAAAATGCATTCCTCTTTATTTCTGGTGATGATCTTGATAGTTTCATCAAGCACTTCCTTACTAAAACTGAATTTGGGAAAGCTCAGTTCCTGCTAACTATTCAAAATCAAAAAAACAATGAGTTCATTGAAAACTTAAAGGATCTCATGAAATCTTCTCCCCAAAAGCATCTCCCAGCCTTGCAATCTCTGGTTACTTCCAGTTACTCTTTAAAAGAGCTTAATGATATGGGGCTTAATATAACCAAAAGTGAGTTTAAATACTCAAGAAAAATAAATAAAAATAAAAATGTAAGCTTAAGCAAAAAAGCCAAAAAATATGACTATTCATTAAAAAAAGAAATAACTAAAAAAATAATTAAAAAATTGCTGGTGTCAGAAAATTGCAGACCATGGTATTTTATCATCAGCCAAATGATATCCTAAACCTTCTAACATTAGGAAAGTACAGAGAACCTGTGAATTTGGCGTAACCTTTGGCCCAGAATATTTTATTGTCATCAGAAGTAGCAAGTCTGACAGGGCCCAAGGCCAGAAGGATTTGGGAAAGTTCTTCCTAATTCTGGATATAGGATCATAAGTTGTTGTCTCTATATTTCACTATAGAGCTTAATACTGTATGGCAACAGTATGATTTTTTGCTCTCCACTTAATTAGAATCAAACCAGGGAAAGGATTTGAAACATCAACTCTTTATTAGACAACTGATATTGAGGCTGGGCTGGTCCCCACGTTTATCCGGGTTATCTTGGGCCTAACCTTGGGTGGGTGTGGTTTGTGACAGAAGCTCGCTTGACGGCTTCCACAGCTCAATATCCTTTCTGAGGCTGTGCAATATCCCTCAATCTGAGTGGAGTAGCTGTGAACCTGGACCATGTTCCAGGTGGCTAGCTAGCCGGACCGGCTACTAGTTGATGGATATGGTCTTTCCTCAATCAGAGCTACTCTAATACAATAGGCTCAAAGCCTTTTATCTTAAAGTGTTTGGCTTGACAGCCCAGTCTATTTTGGGCTCTTCTAGAAGTGTTTCAGATGATGGCCCATATGATGGCCCTTGTTCTAGAATGTAATTAAAGTTTAGAATAGTAATTATATATGGGAAGCATTTTTGAGGTGGTTGTTGAGGTGGAATGATTAATTGCACAATATCTGCATGTTTCACTATTAATTAGGAATACATGAAATTGTTAATGCCAGGGCATGATTTGATTGTTGATTCATTGATCCTGCAACCCGCGGCCTGCATCATTTTATTGAAACCATTCCAAAGAGTGATTGCCAGCTGGCCTGCAATAATTGGTTGAATCCGTTAATTAGTCAATATCCCAAAATCCTAATAGCTGGAAAATTCTTTTGAAACACGCCAGTTTACAAAAAAAATGCCTAAATTTTTTTATAAAGATATAGAAAAAGAGATGAGTAATTACTCAACTGAAATTAAATACTCTCTACTTAAAACAAAAAAAGAAATATATGAAAATATGAAAATAAAAATGAAATTTCAGTTTCAATTTCTACTTACTATAAATTAATCCCTAAAAATATAATAAAAAGTAAAAAACAAACCAATATGTGCAATATTTGTAATTTAAAAAATTCACTAGAAAAAAAGAAGGAAGAGTGTGTAAGTAAAAACTTACCATTACCAGAATCTATAGACAATGACTTAAAGACTATTAATCAGCACCAAGACTTTTATGTTCATCAAAATAGGGAACATAAAAAATATATTTATGAATTAGATGATGAGTCTTGTGTTTTAGTTATAGATTATAAAGAAAACTTAAAGGTTGGAAGTGGTCCAATTGAGACCAATAATTTTTTTTATTCAAAAAAAACCCATCTCATTATTAGGGTTTGCATTGGTTTTTAAAGAAAACAAAAAAATTAAATATGAATATCATGATTTTTTGTCTCAAATATTATCACATGCTTCTTTATTTTCAGGTGAATGTCTAATTAGTCTTCTTAAATTAGATAGATTTAAAAAATAAAAAAATATAAAAGTGTGGACTGATAATGGAAATCATTTTAGATCATATGAATTTTTATATTGCTTATTTAAAGAGGCACCTAAATATATTAAAGGTTCTATAAAATATAATTGTTTTGTAGAATGTCATGGAAAAAGCATTGTTGATGGTCACTTTGGTGTAATATCAAAAACATTAAAAGAGAAAGAAAACCAGCTTTATATTAAGAATATAAATGATATTAAAAATATTTTTGAGCAAGAAGAAAAAAGAAAAAAATTATATAAATCAGCGCTATCAGGCTCAAATATTTCTCAAAAGTCATTCTTTTATATTTATGAGAGAAAATTTAGGCCTATAAGGAAAGAGCTTGAAGTTAAAAATCTGCGCATTAATCTTTCATATTTGTTTAAAGATGGGAAGTTGTATACTTCACCTTTAACATTTGAAAGTTTCTCAGAATATTCTAAGATAACTTATCATTTGAAATCATGTGATGATACCAAAGAAACAAAAATATTGTCCTAACTGTGCTGTTTTAGCAGAATTACAAGGGGAAAAATATTTAGAAGATAGATAATAATCTTTATTGTGAGATAGTGATTATATAGTTCATGTGAATCAAGGATAACAGGAACATGATTGGTGATCACACAGCTGGATAGAAGAGGGGGGTGGCTTGATCCTGGTAATGAGTCAAGGGCCAAAACAAGGTATCCACCATAAAGGATCATCATCTGTTCATGTTGTTGGATTTGGAAATTTGAGTTGACTTCCTAGTCTGGCTTTGAGTGACCGGATAATTGAATTGCGAGTCACAAACCTGCTTGGTTGGAACCTTGCTGGCGGGTCAAGCCTGCAGTTTTGACCCCCCCAACTGAAGGTTGGCCTCCATTGGGGAAGGCTGTCAGAAGCCCGGGCGCCATATTGAACTAGTTGCTGTTCTGTGGTGGGTAGGGCGACTTATTGTTGTTTCTGTCTTGCTTTGCAGGGTTGTAGGCAATCATGGTGTAGGGTCTTGCCTTGCTTATGTTTTCCAAGTCCTTGCACGAGGTAAGTGTTATTGTTGTTTACCTTCAGAATGATTGCTGGCCCCACTTTTTCAGGTTGTAGATTGCTCTTGTCAACATTAATGACCCATACTTTGTCCCTAACTTCATGCCTATTGCAGATAGGAACAAATGTCTTTTGCAGACGTTCATTCTCTTTGGCTGTTTGCTTGCAATTAGCCTCTATAACTCGAGGGTCTGAGCGTGGGGGGACTTCACTTGGGATTTCCAGTTTAGATCCTGTCAATGCTTGAATGATATTTGGCTATGTATTGTATAACAGCTCAAACGGGCTTTTCCCAGTGGATCTGTTCACTTGAGTTTGACACACAAGTAATGTAGTCAGTAGCTGCTTATACCAGTCTTCAGGTCTCCCGGCAGTGAGTTTGGCTAAGGCTTGCACAAGGCTACCATTAAGCTGCTCTACTTGTCCATTGGCCTGTGGGTGGTATGGTGTTGTTACAGTGTGTTTGACCCCATTCTTAGTGAGGTATATGTTGGTGTTTTTAGAGGTTAATTCTTTCCCTTCATTGGTTATCAGGAGCTCTGGCTTTCCAAACTTGCTGATTATTTCTTTGCCAATAAATTGTTGAATGTCATTGCCAGTGTGTGCCTTCACTGCTTGGGCAACTGGCCATTTTGTTGCAAAGGCAAATTGCGGTGATGATGTATTTTTTGTCATTGTGTTTTCCTGGCATGGGGCCAAAAATTTCAAGAGCCCATACTTTGAAAAGTAGTTGTGTGCAGATGGGAAGTACTGACTTTGGCAGGGTTTTGCTTTTGGCAAAATTTTTGCACACCTCACATTGGTCTAGAACTTCCTGGACATTGCGGTATAAGGTTGGCCACCAGGCTTTATGCTTTAGAAACTCATATAGATTTTGGCTCTTGGTATGTCCAAGGTCTCTGTGGTAGCAAAGGATAGTGTTGACTTGTTGTGTGTGGGGATTTAGGGAATGGTCGTGCCATCCAACATCTTTCTGTGAAGAGTCCTGTATACGTCAGCAAAGAGATGATCATTCTTGATGACCGTTTCTCTGGTGATGTCAGTTGTGCCTGCAGGGAATCCTTTGTCTTTTGTATGTAGCACTAAGAGAGGCCAGTCTGGGTTGAGCCCATTCTCTCCTCTTGAAGCACAGACATACAGGCAGGACAGGGTGTCTGCCATGGCAAGCTCACCCCAGGCTTGTACTGGATGAGCATGTTAAATCTCTCCAATAGTTACATCCACTGCACTTGGCGGCGCAATTGATTTGCTTGAGTCTTGAAATAGATGAGTGACTTGTGATCAGTTAATGTTGTGAATTCTTCCTGGTGTTCCAGGTAGAAACGCCATTTAACTAGGCAGTTCACAATAGCCAGAAGTTCCTTGTTGTGGATAGGGTATCAACACTTGCCATCTGTCAATTTCTGCAATTTGTAGGCTACAAGCAGGAAGTCACTGTCACTATTCTTGATTTGTAGTACTCCATCAATGGATGCATCTGAGGCGTCGGTTTCCATTTGGTATTCCCCGTCACATTTGGGGTATTGCAGGATGGGAGCTGTTGTGAGCTTCTCTTTGAGGCATCTAAAACAGAGGTCACATTGGGGGGTCCACATGAACTTAGACTTGGCGCCTTTTATGGCAGATAAGGGCCAGTCAAGACGCTGCAGTCAGGTATGAAGTGTCATACATAGGCCACCATTCCCAAGAAGGTGCAGAGTTCCAACTTGTCCTTGGGTGATGGCATCTTGCAGATGGCCTGTATCTTTTGAATGTTGGGTTTGATGCCGTCCTTTGAGACTATGTTTCCCAAGAAGGGTAGTTGTTCACGGAAGAACTGGCACTTGGAGGGTTTGGCCAACAGTTTGTGTCATGCCAAGGTTGCAAAGACTGCATCCAGGTCTTTGTGGTGTTATTCCACCAAGGGGCTGTAGACAATAATGTTGTCTAGGTACACTAGGGCATACTTGCCTATGTGGGGCGCAAACACTTTGTTCATGAAGGTTACAAAGGTGGACGGGGCATTGGTCATGCCAAAGTTGAGTACCACACATTTGTAGGAGCCGTATTTAGTGCAGAAGGCCGTTTTGGGGATGTCTTCCTCCTTGATACAAATCTGATTGTAGCCTGCTGTTTGATCAATCTTGGAGAAAACTGTGGCTCCTCCCAAGGCATCAAAGAGGTCGTCAATCAGTGGCAGTGGGTAAAAATTCTTAATGGTAACTTTGTTTAGGGCGCAGTAGTCTGTGACCAGGCGTAAAGTACTGTCCTTTTTAGCCACAAAGAATACAGCGGCCCCAAAGGGGGACTGTGAGGGGTGGATGAGTCCTTTTTCCAATGCCTCCTTGAGGTAGGCGCGCAAGGTGTTGTCCTCATTTGGGGTCAGCCTGTAGATGGGGTGTGCCTTGGGTACAGCCCCCTTGAGTTGAATAGAGTGCTAAATATGCTTCTCAGGGGGTAGCCCAGGTAACGCTTCTTTAAAGATTTCTGGATGGCAGGCCACAATGTTGCGGCCCTGAGGTGTGGAGGTATCCTGGTGGTCTTTGAAGTATATGATCTCGTACCGGCAGGAGTCCCAGTCAATTAACTTCAGGTCTTTCTTTTTGTCCTGGGTCTCTGTGATACGTACAAAGACGTGGTCACGTAGCAGCTGGTCCACAGAGTCAGGGTAGATCTGGTGGTTGATGCCTTCACGCTTGATAGTCAACACTGAGGCCGCCCAGTCTACGTGAGAGTTGTTCTTCCGTAACCAGTCTAGTCCCAGTACAACATCAAACTTAGGAAAGTCAATGATGTGACCTTAGATGGTGAAGTGAAGGTTCTCAAGCATGACAGAGAAGGGGGCAGTTTCCTTTGTCATGGCAATGTGATGTTCATCAGCCAGGACAATGTTTTTAATCTGTGAAGGATTAGTGGCCAGCTTGAACTTATCCACAAGGCTACTATTGACTAAGGTTCAATCTGAGCCTGAGTCCAGGAGTGCTGAGCCTGTGTAACTGCAAAAGCGGAAAGGATAGGACATCAATTTATTGGGATGTATGGCAATGGTGTACAGTACCAGGTTCTCTGAGGGCACCTGGATCATTGGGCATTGGTCTACGTCCTCAGGTTGGTATTCATCATTGGGTAAGTCAGGAGTTGCGTGGGGAGAGCTTGGCTTGCTTAGCTCTCTCCCCAGGCTTTTCCCTCATCTTGGTTGCCTTGCGTGGCAGTGACACAGAAATGGATACAGTTTGAATGGCCATTGTTCCCATTTCCATGCCTATTTGAACCCGTGGGTTTATGGTTGGCGTTGTTCCTGTTGCCTCCAGGAGGTGGTCAAGAAGAGCGCCCGCTTGGATGGGAATCCTTGGGTCTTTCTTATTTCCCAGTTTGTGCCTTTTGCAGAGCGTTGGATGTCTGTTCTGCTTTTTCTGCTTCACAGTGCAGGTTTTGCAGGTTGGTCACTTGATCCAGGTTTACATGTCTCATCACGTGCAACTTGAGGGTGTTGTAGTACATGAGGTGTGTGGCTGGGGTGTCAAAGACCATGTCAGATGGTGCACAAAGGCAGAGTTCCTTTTAGGCGCAGGTGAGTTCTTTTACGGTGCCTGTCTGGGTCAGGTTCTTCACTTGGCAAATGATCATGAGCGCTGTATCTTTAAGCACAAATCTTGCCGGGAAGTCTTGCTTAAAGGTATCCCAGTTCTTGTCAGTGTGCTCATTGTGCCATTTGTTGCACCAAGTGCCAGCATCATGGGTCAGGCAAATGAAAATCTCCGCAATCCAAAAACGCTGTGGGCACTCTATCTGAGCCAACTTGCTTTGGGCGGACTGAATCCATGAGGCAGCATTGTTGTTGTTGGCCCCTGAAAAGGGTTCCAAGGCGGCACTGCAAAGTCTTTGTGCTACATAAGCAGGAATGGTGGTTTTGTCAGCTGGTTGTGGCATCAAGGAGGGCGCCTGAAAGAACCCTTGGGCGGACATGGTGTTAAAGGCAGGTAGCGGGATTACTGTGTTTTGGTATAGAACAAAACCATTGGGTATCTTGGTACCAGGAGTATACGGAGTCCAGTTGGGTGAGAGGCCAGACATGATTCTGTCAAGGATTTGTTGTCTGCGGTGTGTGCAGGCAACAGGAAGAATTTTTCAAGATAAGGTAGGATGGAGAACCTACCTGTGCTGTTTTAGCAGAGTTACAAGGGGAAAATATTTAGAAGATAGATATTAATCTTTATTGTGAGATAGTGATTATATAGTTCATGTGAATCAAGGATAACAGGAACATGATTGGTGATCAAACGGTTGGATGGAAGAAGGGGGTGGCTTGATCCTGATAATGAGTCAAGCGCCAAAACAAGGCATCCACCATAAAGGATCATCATCTGTTCATGTTGTTGATTTGGTAATTTGAGTTGACTTCCTAGTCTGGCTTCAAGTGACCGGATAATCAGATTGTGGGTCACAAACCCGCTTGGTTGGAACCTTGCTGGCAGGTCAAGCCTGCGGTTTTGACAATATCAGAAGATGCTAGTGATGTATTGGGGTAAGTTCATTAAGTAGGGCAACTTACTAGAGGGTGTTTTTTAAATAGAGTTATCAGTCTTTCAAAAACAACAACCTTTTTTTCTGAAACAAACTAAGAATATTTATGATGAGCCAAAGATAGGGTAATAGCATTTATAGCTTTGGGGCTGCTATTACTCTCCCATGCAACTCTTCATAAATATTTTTGGTTTGTAGTTTGTAGTAGAACTTAAGATATTTTCAGTAATACTATAAGTTGCAATTTTCAATTCTAAAATTAATGACTTATTTTTAAAAAATCATCCAAGCCCAAGATCAATTAAAGTTTTGGGATTGATTGTATTTTAAACTTTCTGAATAATTAGAGTGCAAATAATGTGATTATTTTATAAAGTAACTAATCTGGTACCTAGGCATAACAAGAAAAATAATAACCCATATGGCTTGACTCAAAATAATCCAAAGATTCCAAATCTGCAATAATAATGTGAGATCAGCTAGTACTAACTATAGTGCACCAAGCTTCAAAGTCAACACACCCCAAAACTATGATTTTTCATATTGAAATTTGCTCCTATGTTTGTATATATGTACTAAAAATTAAGTAAAAATTAAATGTTTGGAAGTAAGTATTTAATGAGAGAGTAACTTGATCAGGCTTTAATCCCAAGAGTCTTTTCAATGCCTTTGAGATGGGTAAGGTGGCTTTCTCTGGTGTAATAGGTCAAAACCTCCTTAGTAACACTTGCAAACTTGACCTGCTGATCTGCATGTTTGGATAAAACAGTTTTGATTTTGATGGCCTGAGGGTAAAGCTGGTCCCCATGGATATACTTGATCTTCAGCTTGTTGATAATTATAATGAATCTGGGCTTCTTTATATTAACCAGGCAAGAAAATTGATTATACCAACCTTCAAGTGATGAAGTGGTCTTAGTTACACTGTCCTTAACCTGATTATTACAGCTCCAGTTAATGAAGACACTATCCTTGCATATATAAAATCATTAATGAAACATTTTAAAGCTGAAAACCAAATATTACAGATCCTAATATAATAAGGAATAAAATCAGTATATCAAAAGTGGTTTTATAATGATTGTGTTACAGGGAGATAGTACTATCAAAGGTGAGTTAATTTGAGTTGATATACATTATGTGGTCATAAATTAATATCATACTTTATTCCCAGTTAATAAGGAAAAGGCTTGGATTTATCACATAAAATTATAATTTATTATTTGATTCCAGATGCCGTCTTTCTAGATGCTGTATTTCTAGATGGCGTATTTTGGGGTATTTATTAAGTGTTTTTATATTCAAAAATCTTATTTGGATAACATTCTTTTTATTTCAATTTGTGATAGCATTTTCTAGATGCTGTTTTTCTAGATGGCGTCTTTCTAGATAGTGTATCCCACCACCAATTCTAGCTGTGCATTGGTATGCTCTCAAAATTGATTGAGTTTGTCTACTAAGGTCTCAAAGTCTTGTAGTATCTTAGAAGGGTGGATTTGATATGTTCTTCCCAGAAAGCATGATGATAATCCAGTTCAAATAGCTTCTCTGATATATCCAGGGAGAGAGGAGCAAAGAATGTTCAGGGATGAAGTAAGATATTTGTGTGAGGTAAAGGAGTCACACTGATTGCTGGAGATACAAGCAAAGAGATTGTGGGGCCATTCTTGATAGGCCATGTTTTGTGTATGATTGTTGGTTACTGCTGACATCACTGAAGACAGAAGCTAGTTTTGTGATCTCAGAGCTAGTTGATGGTGGACCAAGGCGGGCTGGATGAATTGATTTATCAGCACACCAATGGTTTCTATTGATTCTGTTAGAGTCATGTAAATAAGGTCTGAGCTCAAATAAAAGTTGTGGGGATAATTTGCCCAGATAAAAACAGAACTGAAAACAAAGATGTGCACTGAAGCTTTAAACCTAAAAATCTACAAAGGAAAGGAAAAAACTGTGAAATGAAGACAATTAACAACACAGAAAACAGGAGATGTAAGTTGACCACTGAAAAGAAATGATTTAAAGATAAGGGGTACAAACCCTGCTGGTCCTGCGTGGAGACTTTTCTCAACCATGCCAAGACAGCGGCAACCATGGCCTGAGAAAGGGGTATTTTGAACCCAGGGTGGCTTTTATATATTGGGGAATGACTTTATTGAGAGTAGGTAAAACTATCTGAAAACAAGTTTTCATATGGGAAATGGGAGTATCAGGGACCCACTTGAGAGGGAACAAGTTCCCTATCTGATGGGCCAAGGCCCCTAAGTTGAGCCCTGCTATTACTGATCCAATGGGTACTGTGATCATGGCAAGATGAGCTAAGTGTCCTAGGTAGGCAAATCTTCCCAGCATAGAGCTGAAGCGCTCCAGCGGATAGTATCCCACCACATATGTTAATAGGTAGAAGGAGGCATAGGGCCTAACCAATGAAGGTTTGACAGGAGGAGGAGAAGTGGAAGCACAACCATAGTGGAACTTTCTGCCCCAGTGGCCTGAGGGATACTTGAACCAACCATGGACCAGGGACTCCTTCTGGTGAGAATTGTCTGGGGAGGAATTGTGCCAGTCTGTAGTTGGAGTGGGATTCTCCAAGGTCAACACCACAGATAGGAAAGATGCTAGAAACCAGAACAGGAAGAAGTTTCCCTGCATGGCTTCAAGAAAGGGATTTAAAGGTAAGTATACTCAAGCTTATTACAAGATAAAGTCTTTATTGTTGGAACAAGTGATAATGATAAAGATTGCCCACTTAAATACCCCAGAATAGAGGGTGAAACATTTAAGAGGTGCAATGAATAGAAGAGGATTTGGCATGAGGTCTTACTAAAATAATGGCTAAACAAATTATGTTTACCATTTGGGGTTCTACCTGCAGCTTAATAATATTGATTATCAATTTTAAAACCCAGAGGTAAAAGGAGACAAAAACAAGAGCCGTCATATCAAAGTGGTAGCTGTAGTGAAAATGAACATTAAAAAAGGCTGGAGCTTGCTCCAAAGTTAGATTAAGCAATTCCCATAGCATCAGATCCAGCTTATGCAGCCAATCAGATGCCAGGCGGTAAGTGACAATGTATAAGAGATTGTTAACCTTTTCAAAGTTGTTTTCAAATCTGAAAGCAAAACCAAATGAATTGGCTTAATATAAATAGGTAATATAGGTAAAATGTTTTAGTTTTGACTAACGTTAACACTGTTCTTAGGGTTCTGGGTTTGATCCCCGTCTGGGTCAGCCCCAGAGTTAACCTGGATGTCTGAACTTTGATTGCTGGTGTCCTTTGGTTTGATGTTTGTTTCCAAGTTACCCATACAAGTGATGTAGTCAGGGAAGAATTCCCTGACAGGGAGGGACTATAAATCAACTGGGAGAGACAAACTTGAATCTGATTGGCCATCCAGAAATGTTTTCACCTCTTGGTTGGAGACTTCTGCTGAAGCATCAATGTTGTCATAATTTGATAATTTTGGGCAACCGGCCGGTCAACCACCAAGCACCACTGGGTAGTGATATCTTGTTTTCTTCAATGCAGAATGTTCAGGCAAAATCCAGGGAGATACAGGTTAATTCCTTCACCGTCAACAGGGGCAACTTTAACCCATTTTTTGTCAATGACTAGATTTAAATCATCCAGTACTTTCAAGGGTTTTGCTGCTTTCCTTTTACCATTCTTCTTCTTTGGGAAATCTATCACAGGTAAAAATGACACTACCATGACAAATTCCATTAAACAAGTCAGAAGACCAAAGTACAGCAAGAAGAAGTACAAGTATTAAGAAGCATAACCAGGACAGAGACCAGGGATGAAATGTATGGCTACTGTAACAGTGTAGATAAGGGAGCAAGAGGCGGCACAAGCTTGTTCAAGATCAAGTGAGACAACTGGGAGGGGGCTCACAAGTTTCCAGGAAAAACCATTACCATAGGTGTCTTGGGATATTCAGGAATGTCCTCTTCAAGGGGAGGACTCAAAAGCTTAGGAGGCTTGGGTACTTTTGTAATGACAGAAGAAGGACCAGATAATACACAGGAAAATGAGTAACCAAGGGGATGGAAGCCCCTGTAGTGAACACCATTTTGTTGTGTTTGGCTCTTGGGGACAACATCCAAGAGGACACAACAGTAAAACTTTATTAAAAAAGGTTTGAGTTTTGAAGCTAGCCCTGGGTTAGCCTTCAGAGCAAAATTAAAGACATACCTTAATTTCCTGGAACAATAAAAGATAGTTTCCTTTTGGAAAAAAGGAAAGGAAAAGGCTTGAAGATTATAAAAGCCAACACAAATGTGGATAAACTTGTCTTTATTTGGGGAAATAATTCTATTAAATAATAGAATGGGAACACTGATTATTCACTAGGTAGACAGTGTGGCTGATGAGGTCATTCTGAGCTGCACTTGTACCAGGATCAGACATGCACCTGTAGGATAATTTGGAATGGATGAACATTGATGACAACCCATTTAAGGAAGGAGAACTGTGGTGATACACATGGGATCAGTTTTTCAGGCAAGGGTTGTTTTAGCTTCAAATAAAGAAGCAATGCTGAGAATCAATATTGTGCTGTGGTTTTAAGACAGGTATAGCCTAGTAGTAAGCATTGGCTACTAGGGAAGATAAGGCCTGGCTAGTAGGTAACAAGGGATTACTAGAGGCAAGTGTTGGACCAGCTCAGCAGGGACAATTGGCTGCTGTGAGCTTGTTGGTTGTTCTCCACTCAACAGGGACCGTTGGCTGCTTGGGGTGGGGAGTGAATGACCCTGGCAGGTAACACAGGCTGCCAGGGAAGGGGGTGGAGCTAAGATAGCTCTACTTGACCTTGTGCTCTCACAGGAGGTCTGTGAGCAAGCACTCTACCTAAAGGACTGGTAGATTGTCTTTGTCTATGTCTCCATAGGAGCTTTGGGGAGGTCTCAAAGTGATTGTTGGATGGCATGGATATGCTCAGAGGTGTCATCAGGGTAGTTGCTTTGGGAAGCAGCTGCAGAACCTGGTGTGATCAGGCCTCTGGGAAGTAAAGTTTATTACTTTGAAACTGAAAGCTCAGACTTAATCACCTGGGTGAGTAAAGACAACTGCACAGACATAATGATTGTCTGTGGTTGATTGACATAGGTGGATAACACTTGTAAGGGGCCCAGCCAAGCGCCAGTAGCTCTTTAGACTTATTGCCTGAGTCTGAGGTATTGGTATTGGGGGCTGATCATAGGACTGAGGTGGTTCAGGTTCTGCAGTGAAGACTAGTAAGAAGGACTGTATGATCACAGTGAAGACTATTTGAGGGACTTGGAGACCATTGTGAGGATTGGAACCAAGGCAGTTCATTGTAAGGCTTGGGGCCAAGATGGTTTAATGTGAGAATTAGAACCTAGGCGGTTCATGGTGTTGACTGGACTGTGTGTTGAATGGACTGATTGCTGACTGGAAAGGGCTGTTGGATGACTGGAAAGGGTTGCTTGCTAGACTGAGAAGGACCAGAAGATATGGTTAAAGAGCTGGCTGAAGGACCAGAAGACTATAGTGCAGGACTAGCTATGAAACTGAAAGATGGCTTAGAAGGACTAGTTAGACTGGATAAAGAAGCTAGAATGCTGGTTTTGGTTTCTTATGAAAGGAAAAATTAAGAAAGAAGCAGTTAAATAATGATTTAATGCTGCCAAAATATGATATAAATAAATAAGTAATTATCATATTACTTAAAAGAAAGAGCTAAAAAAATAACTTACAGTGTTTAAACTGTATCTTATTAAGATCTGATTGAGTAAGAATGAATCCAGAGAAAGACCGTAAATAGGACAGAGAAACTGTGAGAACAGGTATTGGAATTTTGCTGAGAACAACTAGAAGAGGCAAAAGGCAAGCAATGGGTGAGTTAAAAGTCAAGAAATGCTAAGAAAATTCAGGGAAACTTGGAGAAATGTTGAAGAATTGAGGGTTTGAAAATCCCCTATGTAAAACATAAGCAAAAGCGCTCAAGTTTTGCTGGAGAAACGTGATAGGAATCACAGCAAAACCGTTTGAAATGCAGAGCAGTTGTTTATCTGGAGCAAGACAACATCAGGTTTAAACCATAGTCAAAAGCAAGTCATCTGGGCAAACTTTTTGGCAAAACCATTGAATCCAAGAGTCTGATTGGCTGCAGGTCAAAGCCTGTTTGATCAGTGTTTTGAGAGCTTTAACTGAAGAGTTAAAGCCTAAAAAATGAGGAGCAGAAGCAGAAAATTCAGGGCTTTTATTGGCTAAAGTAAGTTAAAAAGTTTAATATATTATAGAGAGAGAAAATTGGATGGTTTAAGCTTTGGAAAACAAGAGTTCTGAGAGAGAATTTGGTTTGAAACAAGGAGCTAAAAAAGGGAAGCTATCTGAGGCTTTTCAAGACTGATACAGTGGATCTCAAAGGCCACAAGAACTGACACAAGTGGATCCCAAAGGCTACAAGGACTACAGAAGACCCAAAGCATAAGACAAAGGTGCAGGAGTCCAAGATACTGGTGCAGAAGCCCAAGATAACAAAGTTGGAGTTGAAGATAAAGGAGCTGGAGCCAAAGCAAAGTGCAGGAGCCCAAGACCAAGGTGAAGGAGCCCAAGTCTAAGTACAAGGAGTCCAAGATATTGTTGGAGGACTCCAAGGTATTGGCAAATCCCTATTGTTTGCCAGACCCCCAGGCATTATATCAGAAGGTTTCTAAGGGGATCTTACTTCTGACTGTGAATAAAAGCCTATTATAACCCCTGCCCAAAGTTCTAAGTAGTACAAATAACCACCATGAGTGAATTGCCCCACATCTTTTATCCTAGCCACAGGGAGGAAGATACCTATTGTCAAAGTTGTAGAAGGTTTGCCACTAGTAAAACTTCCCAGGAGGAGTAGGAGAGGCTGACTAGACACCTTGAAATGTTAGATAGGGGACAGGAGTTCACTGGAAATCAGTTTAATAGGTTGCTGAAAGTCTGGTACAGACCTACAGAAGGTTTGGCTCCAGCTGAAGTACAGGTGCATGGTGGGGATGCCCGCCTAGTAATAGGAAAAGTATTGGAAGAGTTTGCATTGATGTAGGCTCAGTCTAAACTGTTAGCTAGCCAACACCCCCTACTAGTAAATGACAACTCCTCCAAGCTGGTCCCTGGCTATGACCTAGGACACACTTTGGGAACTGCTGACCAGGAACCCCACAAGAACAAATGTTGAATTTGAAGGCAACCCCAACCAAGTCTTTGCAAGTATCAAGATTCAAAGGTCATATCAAAATAGCATTAATGGTGAAATTTACAACAGATATCCAAACTGTCTATAATATCTGCAATAAAAATGGTTCCTTTGTAGTGCCTACAAAAATTCCTGAGATCTATTCAACTATGTCTAAGAAGGACAGCACTGTCACGGTAGGTTCCATAATGCCGGGTATTGTCTGTCCAAGTAAGAAGGCTCGGAAGGCTGGAAAACCTGTATCAAAATTGACCTAGTTAACGGATTTAAACCAAACAGTCAATCAAAAATTGGTCACAGCTGCTCCAGTCTGCCAGCTGAAACCAGCTCCCCTTTTCAAACTGACATTGATAAATTGACGTAATATGAGGGTCATCCAATATGAGCTTGTTAATCAGCATGGTTGTCAGAAACTGGTCACACAAGGGTTCTTTGCAACCTGGACTAGATACTTACTTGACAATGTGGAAGGAATAGGAGGTCAAGACTCAGGTGGTATTGCTTAGTCAATTTTTCTGATATATATTGAATAATTTTCCCTGCTTCAACTCTAAGAGTTGAGTCCTCCTAAATTTACTCAATAAAAATCAATTATCCCAAGTTCTAATTTTAAATTTTAAAAATGCATCCTGTGATTGGGCTGTTGTGGTATATTCTGTACAATCTGATTCTGAACCAAATCATTTCAGGAAGATGGGTCCCAGCATCTGGAACTTTGTTGTTGGCACCGCCAAATGTCAATTTCATGCCAGCCAATTTTGTAGCTCCTCCCCCCATTCTTGAAACTGAAAATTGTGTCACTTCCCAATGCCCAGAATTCTACACTGAAGATGCATTGATGCTTTCCCAGGTCATTTATCTTGGTTTACTCTTGTTAGGACTAATTTTTCTACTTAATCCTGGAGTTACAATTGGAAATTTCACAAAAGATATCTGAAGCCGTGTTGGTGGTTAATCATCAATTCTATGTGGATTTGGGTGGTAATTTCCCATCACTTAGAAGCAGCTTCATACTATCCCGCAATTTCCGTCACATTACTCAACTCTTCTACGTCTGAGTTTTTGGAAGCAGTTTGTCATAAATTTGTGTTTCTTTTCTCCTGCTCTGTTGAGATATCTGCGTTTACCATGTTTATTTGCATCAGTTCATTTCTGAGTTTTCAGTTTGGGCTTTTCTTTAATTTGTGTTTTCCATCTCTGGTTGCAGTTGTAGAGACTGGATCCTCTGTTTCCTATTTCCATTATGTCATGTCATTTTGGTGTCCGTATTATTTTCCTGCTCCACCCACTGATGAAATTTTGCGTGAAGTTTTGTCAGCATTATCATTTTATTCTGGCTCTAGCCTTAGTCACAAATCCCAAGTTTACCATGTGATGACAAAGGTTTCTTAAGATGCCCGTGAATGGTTGTTGTCTGCAGTGGAGCACAATCCACGTGTTTTAACTGAGAGTGCATCTCTATACTTTTTGTTAAAAAATTTGTGTGTATCTATTGAGGAGCTCAAAGTATATTGTAAGATGTACGCCTTCCATCAGGGTATAACTCTGCTTTCGGTATTACTTCCTCAGTTTCTTACCTACTGCCATACAATTGATGTTCCTGAGGTGAATAAACTCTCAGCGTTGTGGTTAGCAGTTGACCAGACTGCCCAGGATTTGGCGGTTTGGGATTCCCCGTTAACCACAACTGAGGCCCTGGTAAGCTAAATTCTTTCTCTGGTCTCAAATCCATCTACTTCCAAACAAGGTATGTTGGTAATTGAGGATAAACCTGCTGCACGCTCCTGGTTTTTTGGTCCTTGCTCCGCGGTAGTTCCTTCCAATCAAAGCCAAGATTGTTCTCCCCCTAGCTTGTCTCAGCTACAATTGGCAGTGGTGAACAAACCTAGTGATGTAAAGGAGGCCCCCGTAGTGTCTGGTCCTGATAGTTCCTTGGCAATGCTTCAGCACGTTGTACCTGCAAAATCTTTCATTATTACGTCTGAAGAGTTGCCCCTTGTTCCCATTGATTGTGATAACCCTGTTCTTCCAGCTGCCGCCCAAGAAATGATCAAGCATTACTTCCAGGAGCACCCTGCCTCCTTAGCTGCCGTCTGTACCACTAATGAGAAGCAAGATCCTTCCAAGATTGCTATCTTTTCTGCAAATATATCTGCTTCTGGTTACTTATTTTTTCATGGTAGCATTGATAATGGTCAAACTATATATCAGTGTCATGAATGACATTTTAATACTTGTATTGAAAACTCAAGAGTTGAGCCCCAGTTCTCAAAAGACGGATCAAACCCTCCAGGACAGTCCAGGACCTGCCAACCTGTTAAGTCACAGGCTCAAATTGATGAATTACTCCGCAACCTGCCAGCCTACTACAGAGAATTCCCTGAATAGTTGCCAGTCTGCCGTCAAACTGGTGCCAATGAAGACCCATATTGGCAAAGGAGACGTAACCTGGCTAACAGAGGTTGTTGAATGACCCGCTGCCAACCTGCCCAACGCCATAATGGAGTTTTGAAACCAACATTGGAAGCCCTGGAATCAAACCCTGACCCTCCAAAGACTACTTGAGTCACACAAAGTAGACAGGAGACCACCCACTTGTTAAATTGCAAACCCAAGTTAACGAGTTACTCCAAGACCCGCCAGCCTCCCAAAGACAATTCCCCAAATGGTCATCAGATTGATGCCAACCTTGAGCCACCAAAGACCCAAACCTATGCAGAGGTTGCAGCTTGCCTTAAGGAGATTAAAACAAAATCTATTTTTAACTCTGCCAATGACCACCAGCAACTGCCAGTTTTCCGCCCAGAAGGGGTAGTACAATTGGACTACTCAGGTGACATAGTGAACAGTGGCAGCGGAACAAAGCATTGCCATTTCTATTTGCCAGAGAAGGCACAACCTGGATCTGCCACCCTTGAGACTCCAAGCCAAGATCCATGTCCTGCCAGTGCCTTGTCTTCAAATCTGAACTCTGCAAAATTCAAAGAAGCAAAGTCCCATGGTATAAAAACCCTGGCGGTGCAGTGAAGACCCCATAATCATTTTTGATAATAAAGTTTTATGAACCTTTGGTTTGAACAAATCTTAACCTATCTAGTCTTAGTGATCTTTCATCTTAATTTGGGTCAAGTAGACTACCAGGCCGCCACCTCCTTCCAAGCCCAACCTGCCAAATTGCCCCAGGCATTATACTGCCCCCGGGAGCTCCCTTTGGACCTGTACACTTTACCAAGTACCCCCCTAACCTGGCCTATTTGGAGTACAACTTGGATACCATTCTCATTGCTGACCCTTTGGCAAGGAAAAGAAGTACCAAATACATAGGACGCAAAGGAAAGAGAGTTGAGATACTGCCCTTATTATTTAAAAACAAGTACAACTACCTACCAGTGTACTTTGTTCCCATGACTCTGCCATTAACCTCAAGACCAGAACACCCCTTAGAACCCACCGCCACCGCCAAGACTACCTCTACCCAACTGTTTGGAGTACTTTATATTACTTTGACAGGATTGATGGATTCTGTGGTCCCCAACTCCAGACCCTGGTCCTTGCTCGGGCAATCTTTATCTTATATTATCAAGTTAGCACCCATTCTATGGTGGGCCCTACCCGCCAGCTCAACCGCCCCTCACCCCAAGCCGCCCAATGCCTCTACCTATGACTGGCT